>CM021731.1:97880151-98006441 GCA_011075105.1 Heteronetta atricapilla
GGAAAGGAAAGGAAAGGAAAGGAAAGGAAAGGAAAGGAAAAAAAGAAAAGAAAAGAAAAGAAAAGAAAAGAAAAGAAAAGAAAAGAAAAGAAAAGAAAAGAAAAGAAAAGAAAAGAAAAGAAAAGAAAAATCCTACAAAATATGTCAATAGCTTCAAACTATATGCCATCTGCTGACAAAATGCAAGCCTCTTTCTAGGTAGAAACTCTGAGATTCAGGGCCTTTCGATAAAGAAAAATCCCAAGCAGGTATCCAACAAAGAAACAGCAGAAATTTCAAGGGCAAAATAGAAAATGACACTGCCATTTCTCCAAATAGTGTGCACATCTCCTTGCAGTCATAGTTGCAATCTGTGTAGAACCGTAACTCGCCACATTACTGAAGGCCTTTTAAAGAGCTTATGGTACAAAAGAAAGGCTGGGAAAAAATGGGGGGGGGTTCATAGGTCAACTAATTGTGGCAAGCAGGTCTGTTCTTTCTTATGACTTATAGCTCCTTGAGGTTTACAACTCTTAGAAAAAAAATAATAATAATAATTATAAATTAAAAATACTACTGCTTAATTTAAAAGATAAAACTCCTCTCCTGGCCAAACAATGGATATTTCTTGTCTACAAGATCATGTTTGTCCTTGTTGAACATCCATTTTGCCCACTAGGTATACCAGGACACTCTGTGGAAATCAAGGCACTGTCCAAGGAGAGCTCTGGCCCTCCAAATCCTTGTTGTAAAGCCCAGAACTCCCTTGTTTCTCTACAGGTCTTAAAAGGAAGGTGTTTACCTTCATACTTCAGTGGTTAAAACTGATTTCCTTCTAGCCACAGATCTGGAAAAAAAACGCTTGAAGCATTCATGGCACTTTTGGCTCTAGAAATATTCTTTTTATCTCTTATTTGGTAACTCTAAGAAGTAATTTTCCCTTCCTTCCCCTGTTCAATTCTCATTCTATTTTAATTGCATGCGAGATTCCATATAGTCCTTTCACCCTGAATTGTCTTATTAGCCCACATCACTCAGCAGCCAATCTTAACTGAAGTGGTTCATAAATTACATTTCCTCTTAAAAAATCTCTAAAAACTTAGTTCTCCCTCTAGGAAAGCAGAGACACAAAATATGAAAGAAAAAGAAAAAAAAAAAAAAAAGGTTTCAAACAAAGCAGGAACTAGCATAACTCTCCCAAATGTCACTACTAAGCAGCTTTTCATTGCCTATTTCCTTCTTCCCTTCCTTCTTTCTTTCCTAGTCTGTTCCCTTTACATTACAGCTATATAAGGAACATGTTTCTCTCTGAAGTATTCTGTGAGCTTAAACTCATTAAAAATAAAGATGCACTCCTAAAAATGTGATTCTGCTCATTATAACCCTCTATGCAATGTAGTCAGCAAAATGTTGGTTACAACCACCTGTAACAATCTTTCTTGAAATTAAACTAGTAGATAATACATTCATATGAAAAACAGGGATTCGTTCTGAAAGGCTGAGTTTATAAAACAAAACATGGATATTTCAAGTTTTTCAATGCTACAGCCCTTGATTCAGTAAAGCAAGTAAGTATTCAATAAATGGGACTTAAAACACAGTTAAATAACTTTGTTCAGTTGGAACTGGAGTGTCTGATGGTATCTTCAGTTTATGAGACACTAACTACCTCAAGAAACACAAATAAACTAAATGAGGAGCTTTGCACTGCTTTAACACTGAAAACCAGTGTCTCTGGCCCAACTTTAAAAACTTGAGGTATAAACCCTTTAAACTTAAGCATAAAACTTTAAGTAAAGCTTTAAGTAAAGCTTCAACAAGCTGCTCCTCCTCCTGCAGGGGTGAGATCCATGAATTCAGAGCCCATCACGACAGCTTCTCTCTGCCACCAAGATGGATGAGTCTGGTGCCAGCTGAGGCCGCCAGTCTGCAGTGCTGAGCAGCCTGTAATCAGAGAAGCCCTCTAGCTGGCAGGAGCCTCTCATCAAAAGCCCTGCTCTAACCACCTGGGCCAAGGAGGCAGCATTTGGCCTGTTCCTGCAAAATCTATTTTGGTATTTAAGGTGAAAAGGTTTTCTTTCTTGGTTTGTTTTTGTTTTATTTATTTATTTACTTACTCACTTATTTGATATGTCTTGCAATCCAGCAAAATCATAACATTTTACTCTTGCTCTGCCTAGTGATGGCATAGTCTGCTCACAGCCACACAATGCCTGCAGGCTGGTGAGCTGTCCCTCCAGAACACCTACTCGTGATACACATTGAGAGGAAAGTTACTTTTCCAGGAATAATTATGAAAAATGCAGGTTTAAATCTTTTCCATGCAACAAATAATTTGCATGAGTTTTGACGTTTTTTCTTTAGCTGTGCCTCAGTTCCCCTAAAATAACTTGAGCAATGAATTACTTTGACTCACAGAATGACTCACAGAATAAAGAATGATTCTGAGATACTGCAGTAGTAGCAGTAAGGCAGGTACTTAACCTATTCTTACAAGCAATATCCAATATAAGAGTTATTTTGAAATATCTGAAATGGATTTTTGTGGTTTTAATTTTTACTAAGCTGTTGTTGGATATGTTTTTATCTCAGGATAAAATGAAACTGAGCATCTATTACTATGTTTTCATAATGAAGAAATTAATAGCTGTATATCTTTTTTTCTCAGAGATGAGACTGAACAAGATAACCTTAGACAGCTACACTACAACATGTAATTCACACCAGGTAACTGATATAGATAAAAATAAATAGAAATATGGGAATAAGCCAGAAACAGGATGAATCAACTTCCAGATTATGGTAACAAACAGAAAAGTAGTAGAGACGTTGTTAAATGCTGTTAAACAGATACGAACCCTTCAGTTCATAAACAACCTTGAATTTAATAGGAAAAGTTGTTCCATTTTAATATTAGAATCATTGAAGATGTAGGTCAGCTACTACAAGAACATTATGGGGAATTAATGTCTAGAAAAATGAGCAGCTACAGTCCCCTGGCTTCAGTTTTCTTTTTCATGCCAATAATGTCTACTATCATATCAGTGCTAATAATTTATGCAGTATAGTCAAACTTAGAAAATTATAATTAAAACTTCTTGATATTTAGTTAGACTAACTTCCTAAAATCTTAGGGAACATATAAAGGTTAGTTCCTTTACCTTTATGCTAATCAAATACAACAATACAGTTTGTAACTTTAAAATTAAATGAAGCAAGCAAGCCTGTATGTTAAGGTTTCAATAAATGGTATTAGAAGCTAATTCTACCATTTTTGTGATAAGTGAGAAACAGAAGCTATCACAACAATCACAACAAAAAGGCCACATAATGCCACTGTTTTGTGTACCACACAATGCCACACAATTGTGTACATGCACACAATTGTTCAAATACACAAACATGTTAAATATTTCATAGAATATCCAAAGTTGGAAGGGACCAACAAGGATTATTTCAAAGATCATTTGTGCCTTTCATTGCTGCCATAGGGTATAAGTGATTAAATCTTCATGGTGCTTTAAAATTATATTTTTTCAAAAATTACCAAGGCTATCTCTGCAAATATAAAACGTACTATCATGTATTTTGCATAGGTCAAACATGACAATCCTGGTGAATAATACACAAAAATAAAAGAGAGCACCAGACTCTGCAAAGGTACGCTACTTAGTGGCTGCCTGCACTTAAGGACAATAAGGGTCACCATGGTCATTGGGGTCTGGAGTGCACAAAGTATGAGTGACATTTTTTCACTTGTATGAAGAGAAAGCTAAAGGAGGAAATATTATCAACTACTGCCAAGGAAGGAGGAAAGAGACTGAGCCAGACACTTATTGGAGCTGTTCAGAGAAGAAAGGCAATGAACACAAACTGGAACACGGGAAATTCCAACTAGATATTAAGAAATTGCTTTCATCACAAGGATGGTCACACACTGGGGCAAGTTACCCAGAGAAGCTGTGTGTTCTTCTACCCTTTCCATATGTAAAACTCACCTGTCTGAGGCCCTGAAAAATCCAACGTATGGTGGCCCTACTCTAAGCTTGGTTTGAACCAGTTGATCACCAGAGAACTTTTCCACTGTAAATTATTGAACAATTCTAGGAATAGGTGATAAGCCATCAAAACTAAGAATACATGAAAAAATACCAAAAAAAAATAAAGAAGTTTTCTGTATTTTTATGTCTTAATATGAGCACAGAATTAATATTACACCAGCAACCTGCAGATGGATGCTAAGATTGTGCTACTGTTTTAAGATGCTCTGTTCTTTCTATGTTGTCTTAAATTCTTGCCATCACTGTTATATCCATACTGTCAAAAATTCAAGAGGCTCTCCAATTACTTTTTTCCTGCCTTCTAGTAATGGACACACGTGAATCAAGGAGTGGGGGTTCACATAATCCCTTAGAAATGATACCACAGAAGGGAGCTCTATGCAATATTGTCTTCCTCTAACAAAGCCTCTATTGGCTTTGTCTTCCTCTAACAATTTATTTTTCTTGAAATATAATTTATTCTTTATCCGAAAAACAGGGTCACAGCAGCCTTTCTGAAAAAAAAAACCAAAAAAGTTCCATACTAGATTATTTCAGATAGTGTTTTACAAAGCATTATTCGTAATATGAATGTCAAAGATCACCAAATTGTTCCAATGGTCTTTCCATCAAATTACGTTTACAATTACTGAGAGGTTAGATTTGCAAAGAAATGAGCTGACATTTCAGCTTCCTGTGGCAATTGCAGTATCTTCACTTAGAGGATTTCAGTTTTATGGCCAACTTGAGAAAACTAGTGTAATTCTGATTTTCCCAGGTATAGCTAAGTTTATTTATAGCAAGGTCAACTCATTTGAAATCTTGTTGTATCTCTTTACTCACTAGAGAAATTGTTCCGCAAGTAAAACTCTGGATGGTGTTGTTTCTCTGTAATAGCAGGGGTAAGAACCAGCAACCACAAAAATTGCTTTTCAGCCTGTCAGACTTGATATTCAATGCACAAAACATTTCATAGATAAAAATATACGGAAGCTTATCTCCATGTTATAACAGTGAGCATACATCTTGCAAAATACACCATAGGCCACAAACGCAGCAAGGATTCTGATGGGGCTACCACACCGAAGCTCTCATCTAACAATATGACATCTAAATATACAGTCCAAATCTTCTCCATAAACCTGGAGAGATAAAATCCTACTGCAAAAATTCTCATTTGAAATTTCCCCGCTCCCCAGATGCCCCCAAATTCTATGGGAAAACACTCTGGAGTGTTTTTAGTGTCCCTTCCTTCCTCGGGCTATCCCCAGTCCTCTCCTCTTTGGTAATGCGACTCTGGGAGAGGAAAAGTTCTCAGGAAATCTGCCAATGATAGATTATCTCTACTATACTTAGCTGTGTGTTTCCACAGGATTTTCTGGGTCTCCTGCCCTCCACAGTTCTAGCACCATCCTTCTCCATAGTTACTTTTCATGAAAGATGATCATACTCAGCCTCATCAAAACTGTTATTTAAAAGGAGTTTCCAAGTGCAACAAGCAGCTGCACAGATCCTATTACTGTCTTGCTACCATGTTGTCACCATTTCCTGCTACTGCTTTCTAAATGAAGCAGAAGTTCTCCTTGTCCCAACAGTAAGTTCCATGAGACTACTTGCATTTTTTTTTTTCTATTTGATACTATTGTGTACTCAGGATGAGATCCAAATGCATATTTAAATATTTTTAAAGCATCTTAGGACAAATTTGAGCGACAAAGTCTTGAATATGTTCACAAAAGCGTGACTTAAGCCATTTAAAGGATAGCGAGACAAATGTGTCCCTGACAAATACAGACTTGGATAACTAACGTTCTTTACTGTGCATGCCTAGAGGCACCACTGTTTTGGCTGAACTGATCATCTAGGTACCTGCCTCTGCCATAAAGTTGTTTTAAATTCACAAAGTAGGTGTCTCTAGCCCTAAGTTGCCTCAGGGCCCAATTGATTTGTTTTACTTCAAGAATGTTAAATACACACTTGAAAACATTGAATTCAAATCAAGTTGCACTAGCTACAGACAATTTTACTCAAGATGCAACATGAAGAGGTGCAGAATCATGTTTTACTGTGAAAGTTAAGATTAACAGGGAATATTAAAATAAATGCAATTCTGGCAGACGTGAAAGCATGTGAAATCCTCCACAATTGTGAGGGCATCACAACAAAACTGCACACTATGGCCATTATCACCTTTGCACTGTGAGACAGAAATGAAGTCCCCAGAAGGTGTGGTATCTGAGAGATAGGGTTTGTGACCTCAATTTAAGAAAATACCTCTTTTTCATGGTACTGGCTTGGAGTGTATGGAAAGTGAACACAGGAATTATTGCACCCAAAGAACAGTTTGAAATGCCTAACTCAGCGCTGACCTCCTCTTCTAGCTGACTGCCTGACATCAAGGACCAGGTAGCAGGTTGTCTCTCCTTTGGCCTGATTCTCTGTTGACATGGTGTCCTTAAAAAAGCAAATTGCTCCTAGGCAAATAACTCGTAAGATGGTTGCAATGACACCTCCCTTGCCTCATTTTTCTCTCATACACAAACAAGTGTATGCTGACCAGCAGTGATATGATTTGGCCCTGGGCATGATCAAAGTATTCCAGCATTCCTCATGAGATACAAACTACTTTCAACTGGATAGTTCTTCAACAATACCTCTTCTATGAATGAACTGGAATGTCATATTTGAATTCATCACATATGAATATGGTGTCACTAAAATGCTCAGCAACTTTCTATAATGATCAGTTTGATTCCTCACAGTATGATCAATCAAATACAGAGGCTCCATTAAAAAATATATATTACATATATATATACATACACACATATACACCTCCTGTCTGTCTTCAGACGTGAGGAATTTTTGCACAGCAGTTGATTGGAACATAATGTTTTTAGGCACATTTGCATTTAGTTGATAGGGTACATTAGTCATGTTCATGATTATTCAGTTTAAACAACTCATTTTTAGCATCTTCTGACACGAATTTATAGTTCATTGACTAATTTTGTATACTGTTAACATTTTTATGAGAACATATAAGTAAACAGTGCACGTGTAATCTTCTTGGAAAGTTTTCTTGTAAGTGCTGCTTTTTTGCAGAATTTATTTTCTAGTTATTAAAAGAAAATGTGTAGAAGCTATGAAGCACAGTTAAATGTATATTGCATTGTCTAGTGTCACTTAAATCTGTCCTAGCATATGTTCTTTCAAACTTTATTTACCTGTATAGTGTTAATCATATAAATTACTCTAGGATTTTTTTTAATTTTTTTTTTCCTCCATGAGAGATGCCTGTCATTTCACAGAACAGCTGCAGAGAAAAGAAATTGTTATTCACCCTTTCCTGACTCATTATGGAAACAAAAGTTGTCCAGACAAAGCAATTGCTTTAGTTTTCCATTATGTCCATGAAGAACCACACCACACAACCTTTAAAATAAATACTATCATGATTGAGCCGCTCATCAGAAGCTTAACTATAAGCAGTTAAACATTGTATATGCTTCGTGCTTGCTTTACTTCAGGATCTGAGGATGAAGTCTTTTTCCCATTACTCAATGCACATTTCAGGTTTTTAAATATTTTAAACAAAACTACTACTAATTGTTGTTGAGATGAAACAGAGTTGTTTCTTGGACAGTAGAGACTACCTTTGGGACCTTGTGTGCAGGGTAGCCAAAGACTTATTTCCTCCTTATACAAAGAATACAGAAACCATTCTAAAAAGCACTGAACAAGAATTTATCTCATGCATATATTTATCTCCTGACCTGCAGTACAAATATTACCAGGAAGATTTCTTGAATCAAGTCCATAATTTTTAATGGAAGTTGGCCACCTCATCACAGAGTAGTAAACAAACTTGAGGAAACAGGTGTACCCTAGTTGGGAAGAACAGCACTTGTGCTGGTACAACACTAGTGGCTGTGCCCAAACAGCAAAATTTCAGGAGGAGTAATATGTACTATTTCAAATTGCGTATTTTGGTATAAGGTTGGTGTGATTTTTTCTTTCTTTTTTTTTTTTTTTTTTTTAACAGATGGGTGATCTTTTAGAGATACGCTTTATAATCAACTGTTACAGAAATCCTTGTTTAACATGCCAACATGTGAAAGAGAGTAGCAAACTAGATCTGCTTAGTCCTCAGACTCACACACAGAAAAGACTACAGAAAAGAATCTGACTTCGAATTGCTCTACCTCTTTGTATGTGAACAGTAATATGGATAGGACTACTTCAGTAAAAGTAAAATAGTGCACAGTATAGGAACTTCAGAGTACTGTCCCTCAAAGCAGCAGCAACATGTAAGGGATCTGTGCCACATCAAAAGTACCAATTCAGAGGCTGTTAAAGAGAACAAAATGAATGTTGAAAAACACCCCCATACAACACTTTGACATGTCTCATATGCACCTTCTGAGGAAGCATAAAAAATGGTGCCTGTGATTGCTTTACAGAGCTGACAACTGCATTTTGGTATCAGATCTTCCTTTTTGAGGTAGAACCTGTGTGAAACAAGCAGCTGTGCATCAAAACTAAAATAGTCTTCCAAAGAGCTACAAGAAAGACCTAAGACATAAAAGAACTGATAATTATAACAGAACAAACATAATGAGTTGAGTGTAATTGATGGCGAGTTGAACTGTTCTTTTAAATCAAAACATCAAACCTCATTTTCAACACGTTTAGGGAGAGTTATTTTAGTGCTAACATTTTAATAGTGTTTTTACACCTAAATTGTACAGGAACCCTTTATTCCCAGAACACCCTGAAAACTAGATGGCTCATTTCAATAGGTTACGCCTCGTGAAACATTTTAAACAAACTTGAAAATCTATTACAAGGAAAGACATGTTATGCTGGTTGTGGAAATTTTAGAAAAAATAAAGGCATGTTTTTCTTTAAAGCAATATGTCCTTATACACAAGGACATAGATAAAATATTTTAAGAATTAAAAAAAAAAATCAGAACAGCTTGGGAGGAGTGGGAAAGAGAGAAAAGAATCTGCCCTATGCACACAAAGCTCTTTCCTCCCATTTTCCCCATTTCATTCACTTTGTTCTTAAACAAAGTTGAAACATTGAAATGCATCCACACTCTCTGATTTGTGGTACTTCCTGCAGAATGGAATGCTCTAAAATTCAGTGGAAAGGATTATTGTGCCTTTGGATGAAACTACCAGCACCAAGAAAAAGCACTGGATACATTTGTTCTCTGCAGGTAGTTGGCATGGGGAAAGGAAAGGCAGAATTTCAGAGGTTACTTAGAAGAATAATGAATAAAAATGAGCATGATCTTTCCCTAGTTAGTGCTGTTATTCGTAGTAGCAGGAGTAAGAGTACCACTTCTATGTTTCCTACTTATTTCTCTCCATCATTGAGGGGAGTTAGAAATGGTGTTATAATCTGACCGTGTCTTTCTCCAAATTCTATTTCTTTATACATCATTTAAAAGAAATCTTGAGGAATTCTTTAAACAGTGCTAGGAAATAAGATACATCTTTTTCTGGATTGCACTACTGCCCATTTTTATTCTTATGGCATTAAAAAACAGAAGCATACCAACAGAGAAATAAAATACCTACTTGTACATCCCTGTGCAAGTTTGTTTTTTCACATATATATTGCTAAAGGAAAGACTGAGATTTAGGTAATGTTCCTGTTTCTTTGGTGTGCTGGGTCCCTTCCCCACACTGCAAGTGCTGCTTCCTCTGAGAAGGGAAGCAGTGCTGAGCTTTTCCCTGTTCATCAGTAATAACAGAGGAAACAGCCATGGCGCAACTGAGTTCTGCTTCATATTTGGCGTGTTTTCCCAATTATTGAAGGTTATTAAAAATGGGACTCAGAGACAGGAAATCTTTCTGGGAGGACTAAGGGTGGTTATAGCTACAACAGCAAAAATCAGTCCCTGTTAAGTCAGCAGGAAATTTCAACTAGCAAAACCAGATTTCAAGCCAGAAAACTAGCCAATGCTCTATTCACTTTTGTGTCATTAGCAAAAGAAAAAGATGGTAAACAACACATACTTTAGGATCTTACTCCTTCCCCCCTCCCTTTTTTTTCCCCAATTAGTTGGTTGCTTTGTTGCTGCTGAATTCCTTTTGTTTTCTAAGAAACTCATTTTCTGTCCATTGAAGCAAAACTGAAGAAAAGAAGTGAGAAAATGAAGGGGCAGCTAGGCAGGTAAAATCCTTGTAAATCCTACTCAGAACTGCTTAATATTCTGAATCCCTACTTCAGGGATATGAAAACCCTGTTGGCATACTCTGAGTTGCACTGATGTCTGAGCAGGAAGACTTTACTGTAGATTTGGAAGCTTGACTTTAAAAAATAAAAAGAGAAAGAGAGAGAGAGAGAGAGAGAGAAAGAGAGAGAAATTAAGATTCCTCTGTTATGCTGTGGCTTTCTACAACACAAGACTCACTGATAAACAAAAACATAGACAGAAATTAGAAGCATCAGAAGTGGTCACAAGCTGCTGAAGGTCTCCATTAATTAGTATTCAAACTACTAGTGAACCATCTAGCTCATTTTGATTCATTATGAAGCATTACTGGAGAAACAGAAAAATAACATAATTCCTAATGATTACGACTGCCATTATGTATATTTGTATAGGCATCAAATTCTTTTCAAGTTGCTGGGACCAAGCCAGGATTCCATTTTCTGCCTGAAGCATGCAAGAGACTCTGCTGAGATGAAACTTTAACATCCCTATTGCAAACAAAAATATGCTTTCAGAGCATATAGTTCATTCAATTGGCTGAATATACATACGGGGTAGAGTCTTCTCTGCACTACCTAGTGGAACAGAAGTGTTGTTATACGTTCACTTTATACTTCTTAACATGCTTAAAGCATCTCATGTATTATTCAAGTTGTAGCACTGTATTAATCTACAGTATCAGTCTTTTTTTCTTTTTTTTTTTTCTTTTTTTTTTTTTTTTTACCTTTAGCAAAAGAAGACATAATTATGGCATACATAATGGACAGGCCAGGAATCAACTCAATACCTTTCCTAACTACCCACCCCAGCTCTTCAGAACAAACCAATCCTGAATATTCCCCCACCTATTCAACGTACTGTGCACAATATTTCATAGATGGAGTTACTAAGTTACACTCACAGAGCTTGAGCACTATAAGCTACTGTTATTTGACAACCTTCAGTGATGTGTAGAAGCAAGAAGCCTGCTCAGGCTTTGTAGAAAAAGGTCATTCTGATGAAAATGTCTACACAGATCATTAACTTCTACCTGATGATGCCACTCTAGTTGTTTCCAGTGATTCTTCACTCACTCATAAACAGGAAAGTATTGACTAAGGAGAGTAAAATCCAGCTGCTTTAAAATTTTCAGTGCTAAAAACAACCATTTGTGATTCACAACTGCACGTGAATTAACTGTACTTTCTCCTGCCCAGGTATCAGAGGGAGTAGGGTGAACTAAGCAGGATATGTTATCTTCTTAGCAACTAGATTTCAATATCCATCATTTCAGTAAAAGCAAAAATAAAAAAATAGCATGCATCTAACAAGAACTGCAACAGCTTAATTGCTGCTCTGTAGTAGAGGTTACAGCTTGGTACCTAGAAAGGAAGGTGCTTCTCCTTGCTCTCTGTGGAAACTACCAGAATACCGCTTGACCTGGGTACCAATTTCAACTACTCAAGTCTTTATAGGCAAAAAGCTGTAAGAGCTTTGTGGATGCACCTCAGGCCTGAACATCATCACCTTTCCTGCTTGATTTCTGCAACTTTCAGTGAGCAGCAGCTCTGTAATATAATAGTTTTGTTACCTGGTCTTCATAGAGTGATTCTGAATATTAAATCAGCCTGAATTTTATGTACACCACCAGAATAAAAAAGGCCCACGAAAAGTCTCTAACTACATGGCTCCTTTTCCCAACCAAACCAAACCAAAACCAAACCAATCAACCAACCAACCAAACAAACAAAAAAAAACCAAACCAACCAACAAACAAACAAAACTATGTAATTCATTTGTTTTTATACATTTTATAACATCCAATTTTTATGGATTGATTTGTGGATTTTCTAACTTCTGAATATAGAAACATGAGGATTTTTGGTGGGAAAGACAATATACATGAATAAATTACTCACAATGTATTTCACGTTCATATAAACATATACATATATCCTCATTTATACTACACTTGAATTTGCAACCCCATTTATATGTTCTATTTCCATATTTCTACCATGTTACAATACAGGGCCTTCAGGCTTCCATTAATATTTGGTTAATTGTGAAATGTTTACTGTTATTACAACCTTCAGCACCCCCCATAACATATTGCTTTAACCATACATACAATTGGAGACATACAGATCTCAAACTGAGAACCATTATTTTTTCCCTTAGAGCAGTAAGAGTCAAATCTGATGACCATGCTCTGTTTTGTGTTCTGGATAATTTTTTTTCTTACCAAAGCAAATTATACAGCAGGATGCATAAATGTCTTTTTCATCTGTAATTTATATTTGCATTATTGGGAAGGAGGAAAAGTCTTAACTTGTTTTTTATTATTTTATAATTCCATTGAAACTGTAGAACTTGGCAGTAAAGAGTCCGAATTTGTAATTCATTTTGTTAAGATGTGTTACATCATGACCATTCACTGCAATAATGGTGGAACTGAGCTGCACTCTCAAGCATCTCTGTCTCTTTCACGATTAAACTTTTACTGGGCTTACTTACAAATAAATTCTTAAATTTGGGGGAAAAACATTCAACTTCTGTAACACTAAAACACTTTATTCAAAGACATCCTTCAGGGAAGCACGTAGTACTTTACTGTTATATGAGTACATGCATAATAAGTTGCCCATTTAGTTTTATGTTTTCAGGGTTGAGGCCTAATTAAAACACACTATGACATCTTTAAAAATCATTTTCAGTGGCAAAGAGTTCCAGTATTTTCTGTTTTTCAAAAGGCTTCAGAGTCAACCCTGTCCTAGTCTTTAAATTCTACACAGGTAGATAAATGTAGCTATCTAACAGTAATCCTAACATTCTAGTCTATTTAATCAATCTGGATTTATTAATTTATAGCCAAACAGACTTCAACTGAAACTATAAATGCTTTTCCTTTTCTCAGACTGTGAGAGCAATGTTTTTGTTTTTGTTTTTTTGTTTGGAATTCTCAAAAAACAATGTTCTGAAATCACAGAAACATTTTCCAGGTATAACCAGATCCACAGAGGGCAGAAAAACAAAAATGTTCTTGTGTTGCTTCAAGAGTTTCTCCAGCAGACTTTGCTACTCCTTGCTAAACCTCATTTGGCCATAAAAAAGGAAAGGAAGCCTCTGCTAAGACTACCACAAATCAACAAAATTTCAGAAGGGTCAATTTATGAGAAAAAGGGATACCGTTCTTGAAATTTTTGATGACTTGTGCAATTATCACTGACATACTCTGATTTCGTAAGAATTGTATCAAATGATTTATCCTATGTTTGCTGTCATAAATAAACTCTGATATGGATAGTAATATATTCACTTATTTTTTAAATCACTAAGGTTAGTGATCGAGGGTAGGAAGGCTCTGCAGGAGGATCTGGATAGGCTGGACCGATGGGCTGAGGTCAACTGCATGAAGTTCAACAAGGCCAAGTGTCGGGTCCTGCACCTGGGGCGCAATAACCCCAAGCAGAGCTACAGACTGGAAGAGGAATGGTTGGAAAGCTGCCAGGCAGAGAAGGACCTGGGAGTATTGGTTGATAGTCAGCTGAATATGAGCCAGCAGTGTGCTCAGGTGGCCAAGAAGGCCAACGGCATCCTGCCTTGTATAAGAAGCAGTGTGGCCAGCAGGGCGAGGGAGGTGATTGTCCCCCTGTACTCAGCTCTGGTGAGGCTGCACCTCGAGTACTGTGTTCAGTTTTGGGCCCCTCATTACAAGAAGGACATCGAGGTGCTTGAGCGAGTCCAGAGAAGGGCGATGAAGCTGGTGAGGGTTCTGGAGAACAAGTCTGGAGAACAAGTCCTCCCAAGGAGCGGCTGAGGGAGCTGGCTTGTTCAGCCTGGAGAAGAGGAGACTCAGGGGCGACCTTATCGCACTCTACAGGTACCTCAAAGGAGGCTGTAGCGACGTGGGGGTTGATCTGTTCTCCCACGTGCCTGGTGACAGGATGAGGGGGAATGGGCTAAAGTTACGCCAGTGGAGTTTTAGGTTGGATGTTAGGAAGAACTTCTTTACCGAAAGGGTTGTTAGACATTGGAACGGGCTGCCCAGGGAAGTCGTGGAGTCACCATCCCTGGAGGTCTTTAAAAGGCATTTAAATGTAGAGCTTAGCAATATGGTTTAGTGGGGACTGTTAGTGTTAGGTCAGAGGTTGGACTCGATGATCTTGAGGTCTCTTCCAACCTAGAAATTCTGTGATTCTGTTTTACTAGCAAAACGTACTGGTAGAAGATTTATCTTAAATAAACTGGAGTAAGGGAGAGGGATATTAGAGTTGTGATTTAGTCATCTTGCAATTTTTAATATTTTTATCTGTGGTTTTAAAATGATTATATTCCAATTTACTTTTCTTCACATTCCAACAAAAATAGACTTGTAGTCAAAAGATATCTTAGTGAATAGCCTAATAGTTACATAGAACCATTTTGATTTAACAGATATTTTAAAAAATAATTAAAGCTATGAATTGTGATCAGCATACTTTTGTTCATTTAAATGATGATCAATATGAGGTTTGCAATTATTTTCCTGTGCAGAAAAATATTAGAACATAGGCCGTAGTAGATCAGAAGACATCACCATCTAGTCCAATTTCCTTCACATCCAGATGAAAAATACAATATATAAAGTTCCCCTTGTTCACCCATCCATTTTCTGACTCCAAGTTCTAGAAACTTTCTGCATTGGTGACTGTATTCACATCATTCACTTTTTTCATGTCGTTTCTAATTTATGAACCTCTACCATCTCCCCTTCCAGGTATCTCATTTCCAAGCTGAAGACTGCTAGTCTGTTTAATCTCTCTTAACACAGAGACCATTTTAAAACACCAGTCATCCTTCTCACTTTCTCTTTCTCATTCCTATCAGATCTTTTTGACGCTGGATAACCAGAACTTCATGCAGTATTTCATATGCAGAGGTGCAGCATTAAGCATGTAAGGCACACCATAAGGCATGCTATGTAAGGTGCACCACAGACTGATGGTGGTAATGACTGCTGTTTGTCTTTCTTCTCCTCTCCTCCTGTGTCCGCATTCTACTTGCCTCACTGTCTAGTCACCGAATCATGATGTATTTTCAAAGAACTGGCTACAACACTTCCAACATCTCCTTATGGAGTATTCTAACTGCCCTGCACAACCCCACCCAGCTCTTTCTTCCTCCTCCTCTCTCTGCTTAGCACTCTGTGTATCTTTTCTCTCCCAGGCAAAGTGCAGGAAAGCATGCAAGAAAGCCCACAACACGATCAAACCCACCCTACTTACATCCACGGCACAGGAGGGCCTCATGACTTGTGTTTAGGTACTGAAATGATTAAGATTTCAGAAAACAAATGTGCGTCTTTTGTGTTATTCACACTCTTAAAATTTCTCAAGGTGTTTTGCAAGTGGCCTGCAAATATTGGGTACTGTGTAGGAGGGCTAGGGGGGATTATCCTTTCTGTATGTGAAGGGAAAATACGGATAATGTCTGAGAGACACCTATAAATACTTCTGCACTGAAAATGATTAAACTTTTGGTTTGTAGTAGTGATTTCAAAGGCTATGGCAATTGACAGGTAATAGTGTATTTTTTTCATGTACTCTTGCTACATAAATGATCTGTGAAATAGGAATGTGGACTGTTCAGTATATGTGTACATGTTTTAAATTTACTTTATTTTAAATTTCTGACATAAAAATGGAGCTATACTACTGCTGCCTGGTGTCAGTAATATTTAGCATCATCTACTATGGTACTGCAGATGTTCAGATATGCATTCTGAAAACAAGCACAAATTTGAAGTCCCATTACTTTTTCTTACTTTCAAGTAGGTTTTGTGGACACTTCAGACAGAAATCGGGTCTTATCTTAAAATTCACAACTTATGAAAGCTGTGAAGTGTTACATAAAATAAAGAAATAGAGTAAATGCATAAGTGCATAACAATATAAATGCTGTAAACTTATCATGAGAAATATTTATCTACAATAACACAGACTGAGTGCCAAGAAAAACAAACAAACAAACCAAAAATCTCATTTATATTCCACTTGTCTCAGTAAGAATAAGTAAAAAATAAAATCAAGTGAATGGAATATCTGGGCATGATAATGTTGCAGCGCCTGCTCTGCAATGGTCCAAATAAACTTTCTTAAACTTTCTTAAATGAAGCTAAAAGAAAGGAACCTACTCCTAGTGTTAAACATGGTCCTGATTTCCCAAAGACTTCAAACATAGGTGTAGCTTCACTGATTTCTGTAGAATTGCTTATAACATTCACCCAGTGTGTATGCAAGCAGGATTGGGCTGGCACCTACAGCCTGGTTAAGACGTGTGTCCAGAAGACACAAATGGCAGATCACAGGTCATAGATCATCTATGCTAATAACACGCTTTGCAATGATGTAGTCACAAGCTACTTCATTAACATAAAATTGAAATATATGTTTAATGCCATGTGAAATTGATGAAAACTTAAGATTTCAGTATAGGCCTGAAAAAAGGTACCATCAATAAAGTTTAGACTGATTAACACACTGCTACTTCTGTGGACCCCATTCTTTCCTGTGCTTTTGCCCTACTAAGTATGTAAGTAATGCTTTCAATGCAGCACAGCTCTGCTGCTGATACAGCCTTTTGTTTCTGATTGCTGAAAGACTAGCTGCAGAATACAGACAGGATTAGCTCACATTCCTAAAATGCTAGTGGGTTAGCATGTACTTTATGGCACTTACTGACACAATTAAAAAAAAAAAAATGTATATTGTATATATATATATATGTATATGTATATTTTTATATACATCCAAAGCTAAACACACACCTTTCAGCAAGATACAGGCAATGCAAAGGCAGTAGTTCATGCAGATGAAATATTAGAGGATAAAGCTGAGGTCTTGAAAAATAAGATATTGATGAAAGAATGATTTTATTGACAATGGTAAATTAATTAAAAATTAAATAAAGAACTGGGGCTTATGGCAGACAAGGAAAAGCATTCATTCTCATGGTAATCACCTCTGAAAATTTCAAAATTTAGAAAGAAAATAAATCATCTACTGTTATTTTTGACCAGGATCTGAAGTTAGAAGTTAGGTTTTGGTTCAACCTCAGGACTGATAAGGCTGATTTTTGCAACTTTTGGGACTGACCGAGATTAACTTTGAGAACATTTGACTGCATTCTCGTTCTTCCCTTTTCTAGAAGAATTCCAGTTAGCATACTGTAAATACTGCAAATTTGACTAAAATAACTGCACTTTTTCAACATTAGCCTTTTGAACACAGTATAAATGATCACCTTCCAAGCCTTATAAAGACAATAGCTTGTTTGGAAGCATTAAATAACGATATATTGAAAAAATCCAGCAACAGATGGGGAAACCTATGATGGTAACGCTTTTAAATGTTTGTGGGTTCTTGTTGTTTTTTAATATTATATTCTTTACTGACTTGAATCCTTTCATTATATCATATTTGGAGCTAAAAATGTCCTAGATTTTCACATGTGATATTAAATGTAAAATGTCAATCTTTCCAGGAATCTATCTGAATTGGAGGTTTGTGAGTTCTAGTTGAACAGCAGCTATTTAAATAGTGACAACAATCTACTGTGGCCACTATGATATAAATATTAAGGATGAGTTAATGCCAATTCTAAGATTCTGAACAAATAGAACAATTTAAATACAGGAATATCTAAAATACTTCCCTAAGCAAATTACATCCATTTTAAATCAGGTAATCAATAATAAAATCAACATTAATAAGGAATGTGTGATATAAACAGAAAGCATGATAAAGGAATATATGGCTGAACTGGACACAGTTGACTGGGCAAATAATCCATATGGAACTTGGAAAGGTTATTATGCACATGATTTTCACGAATATGAAGACACTCATTTCCTCTCAATTCTCCAGCTTTGTTTGTCCTATTGCCTTCCTCAACCATCTGTTCGGACAGATAGACATGTTCAGTTTTAGACACCAGTAATTTTAAACACTCATCAAAAGTTTAGTCTGGGTTCTCCAATGAAGTCTGTAAAATCATGAAGGATTAGCAGCACCATTCTGCAGCCATCAAATCAAAAGAGAAAGAAGGGTTTAAAATATGTGCAATGCTACAAAACCCTAATCATATGATCCCCAAGAGAACTAATGCGGTATTTTATATGGTGTTTGTTTAAAGCACATGCAAGCTCTTGAGTATATGTTTCATTTTCTTTGGGATGAAAAATGTGATTTAGGTTTGTTCTTGAATAGAGTACTGTGTTCAAATGCTGCCATGTATCCATCATAAATTCAGAGAATTCTTCAGAAAATGGTTTACTATGTTAGGATTTTGAAAGTTTTTCAGACAGACTGGAAACTGGGACACAGAAATAAACAGGGTTAGTAGACTATAACATACAACAACTCAGACACATTTTCAACAGTAAAAATAAATAAATAAGTAATCCTGAAATTATTTGAGCAGCATTAACATCCAAAGCTTTAGAGTCTGCTCATCATGTTCTCATTCTTTAGAACAGATGGCTTAACAGTTCAGCTTTTTTTTTTTTTTTACACAAGACAAATGACAAAATGGCTTTTACTCTGACCCATGTGTTGTCCATATTATGAACATCATTTATTCTATTAGTATACACAAGTGCTAAGCATTTTCTATAAAAAAGGAAGATTAACTTTCCTGCCCTTGAACTTTCACGATGTTCTTAATTTTTGTGTAACACTACAAATTATACCAAGAGCAAGATGCTTTACACAGCATAGAACTAACCAATTATACTGTAGTGCTGAAAGTAACCACACACTGCTATGAATTTCCTTTGTGTATGAATTGTTTCCCTGACTGTCTATTTGATTGAGAAGGATTTAGAATTATGTAAAAACCCTACAGTTCACTTACATTCCACAATAAACATAGAGAAGCAAATTCTGACTGGAAAATCCAAACTAAAATCTCTCAGTGCCATAGGAGCGATTTGTAGCTAATGTTGCTGCAGAAATGACTTGGTAGGCATTAGTGGACACCACTCAAATGCACCAGGAAGCAAAAAAGTGTACATTTCAATCATACAAAAGCAATTAGCACACTTTCCCATAGTCATACTATAGTACAAGGACTTAGAATAACAACAAAAAAATCCCACAGGGACTGGCAATACACTCACAAAGTACTTGGCATGAGGTCACACAGCAGAGGAGAGCCAACCTGACTGAAATAAAAGACTAATTTACTCTTAGCAATACTAAATCTGGAAATAGTAGAAACTGATGCCTCAGAGATGAACTGGAAGAACAGGACTTCGGAATTAAGTAACAGTTGGAAGCTCAAATAACCTAGAGCCCCTATTGTTTTGTAAAAGGTGCAGCTGATCTAAAAAAAAAAAAAAAAAAAAAAGATAATCTGACACAATACAATAGCACCCCAGTACTGACACTACCAAAATTGCACTGTGGTAGATAAACATGAACAGGATTGGTAGCAGGAATTGTGTCAAAAAGTCTGCTCAAGAATGCAATCCAGATCAGGAACAGAGTTCCCGCAGTGGAGACAATAATTGAGGCAAATTCAAACCTAACATTAGAAAGGTTTCTCTTTAGTCTCTACTGAAAACTACACCCAGAAAAAAAAAAAGAAAAAAAAAGAAAAAAAGAAAAAAGAAAAAAAAGGTTTTATATATTAACCCTATCTGATCACTTTCTCTAACAAATTAATATAGTCATAAAAGCTGGCTAATGTCAAGTACGTCCAGGGACATAGCCCAAAGTCAATGCTAAAGACTGATAGGGCACTTTGAATTCATTAAAATCAAAGTTGTCTCTTCTCTGAATGCAGTTCATGACCTGATGTGTATATTTTAGAAACTTGTTAACCATGAGAAAAGACGTATATAAAATAAATAGAATGGCTTCCTTAAATTGTCAGTCTTGTTTTTTTTTTTTTTTTTTAAACATAACATATTCCCATAAAGATTTATATTCTGGCCTTTGTTGCCCTGGATCCTTGTCTCTTACCCTTTATGCTGGAAAAGGAAATTGTACATTAACGTAAATTGCTACTCCTGATACTTTTTTTCCCTTGACTGATGGTTTTCTATTACAGGCTTACAAGAATTCAGGCTGGAAAGAAACCCAAGCATCTTGATTGAAGGGATTTGATACATTCTTTTCAAATTCATACTATCTAAATCACAGCAGGATGACTTGTAATCAAAGTTTTTCAAAAAGAACATAAATTTGGGGAAAAGGAAAAGGCCATTCAGCCCTTTGCAAGTCATCTTGGTTAACACAGTTCCTCCAGAATAGTATCTCCCTTCTTCTTTAATGACCTCAGTGCCTCCAATTCCAAACTTGGCTCAGTAGGCTATTGAAAAATTGTATTTCTCTTTGAGTGAAAAGTACTTCCTTGTGTTGGTTCTGAATTTCATTTTTTCAGTCACTTCCATTTGTGCTTTCCTGTTCAGTCTTTTATACTCAGCCAAACAGTGAGTCAAGTGTTATTGAATAAGGTTTTCCACCCTGTATTTCTCAGAGTAGATGAGTTTGTAATTCTCTCTCAGTTTTTATGATGAAAAAAAAAAAAAAAAGATGAACTGAGCTGTGATTAGGTGCAGCCATTTACAATACTGTATATTTCAAACCAGACTTCTCTTCTGCTTCTTTCCTATAGCATGTTTTTTCATCTAGTCTTTTAAAACATTGGTAGACATTTTTTTTGTTGTTGTTGCCTTTTTCATTTAAAATTGACTCTGCTTTTCTGCACCCAATCTGATAGACACATTGCAGTAACACACTAGCCTCCAAAGATTTTTGTCTTAAAGTAATAGAACTATAGCAATATTCTCTATGTGTTTCTAATCTCTCTTTCTCAGTTGTAACAAGGAAATACACATTAACCCTACTGTCTGAAGCACATTTCAGCTAAAAGGCATGAACCACTACCAGCTCCAGCAGCATTACAGCAAGACTTGCCCTTCAGTGTTTTCACACAGTGGCCTCCTAGAGACATGCAACACACACCCTTAGCATCCTGTCCTGTGAACACTTCTTTGGTGTGCTGCAACTCTGCCATTTCAGTGCTGTATACACTTGTATACCTCATGCACACAATCCAACCTCACTGACTGCCACCATACTCAGTTTTCCCTATGGTGCCGTCTTCAAAGGCAACACAGAACACAGAACTAAAATCACTAATGCCACAAAAAAGGGGATGGTTAGATTTTGATTTTGATGTTCTAAACATTGTTAAAATATTAACTTTAAGAATACCCTCTTTTGTATTCACTATCTGAATAACCTCATTTTGTGTAGGCTTTTATGCTGATGGTTTAAAAATCAGGTAAAACATCAAATTTATTACAGACTTATAAATCCATTTTAGATTTTTTTTTTTTTTTAAAAAAAAAGCTGAGGTGCACAGTCTGACATTTTATAGGAAAAAAAAAATAGGTCAGATTAAATCATCTCCAAAGTCATTCTGTGTAGATTTTACTTTTATTTTATTGTTCTGGGGAATGGTGTAGCTTCCAGTTTCACCAAGGTCATCTTTCATCCAACAAACTTAATATAATTAGTATCAATTCTGTATTTTGTGAGGCTCACACTGGAAGTTATTAACTGTGTTTCAAGTGAAGTGTCAGAGAAAGCAAGGGCAGAGAGAGTAATCTTTTCAGCTTCAAAGGCACAGTTGATGACTTTAGTTCACTGGTTAGTGAGAATGACGTGCATTTTTTATTAAAGGTGTTAGCAATAAATTTCAAACTATAAGCATTTTTTTCTCTGTTTTTCCTCCCTTTCCTCATTTTTAGACATTGTCTGTGCAGTTTCAGTCTTTTTTTTACATTGCATATGACACTGGAACATTTTCTTTAGTTGCCCTTCCTGTTAACTGCAATGATTCCTAGTTGTATAATTTAGCTTTTAATAGTTAAGCATCTCATTCGTATCCTCACAGCACAGACCATATCAAAATCTGCCTTACACAGTAACTTCAGAACAACGGACCTCATGTTTTGCTGGTACTGTCTTTATGCAATCTGTAAATCTCTTCTCTCCATAAGAGGAAAAAAAAAAAAAAAAAAAAAGTACATCTAAAACTGTTAGCCATGTGCTTTGCTATAAATAGAGAAACAATTAAATAACCTTCAACAGAAACTATTTGACTAATCTTTCTCCCCGTTAAAAGGAATTTACTATACTTTGTTTAAAATTCATCACTGAAGATACACTTGAAAGCGTAGATGCCTTTATAACATACCAAATCAAACAGAAGTTTTAATAAGCTCCTAACGATCACAAAGACTTACAAACAAATTTTGAAGCATATTTTCAGGGTCTTCTCTACAATAAACATTCACTTCTGAGAGGAGAAAATGTATGGAATGAGAAGCCATTTTATTGAAGAAAAGTTTAAAGTATGGCTGTTAACATCATGAAAATTTAAATGAGAAAGAAGCCACAATTTTATAACAGTGAGGGTAGCTAACTGCTGAAGAAAAACACCAAGGGAAATTGTGGATTCTCCAGTTCTTTAGGTCTTAAACTAAGTCCAGAAATGTTCTTGTGGACATCGTTTTACAAAATAAAGGTTTCTGGTCCTTATTATAAATGCCAGTGGAATCTATAGAAGAATTTAGGTTGACTGATCTACTGGCTCCCTCCGGACTTAGCAGATCACAGATCTTAATCTATGAATAACACATGAAAGTGCACATAGTCCCAGTGAAAATTAATAAGCTCCTGTATATGTAGGTATATGTAGGTATGTAGGTTATTACGTGTAAGAAAGGATACTATAGTCTGTTCTCCTGTAGAAAAAAATATATATATATATTTACAAATCTGCTCCAAACCACCAAACTACCTGTCAACTAGGCAAAATAAACTCATTTAACCAATTTGCAAGCCAAACTGCTTGTAGAATTGTAAATACTTTATGCCAAAAGTCACTTGAAATCAATGGAGTTCTGGTTCTTAGAGCAGTGGGTATGAGGTAAAAATATCTTTAAAAAATTTGAATTATTTTGGTAGTAACAAGATTACTGGTGTATGAGAAGTCACAAGCACTGACAGAGTATGAAGTTACCATGAATAATCTAAGTTTCCTGCCTTGTTTACATCTGACGACTGAAAATGCCTACACATTCATAAAATGTAGGAAATGTGACTGAGATCAACTCTCAGAGCTCAGACGGAAACAGTACAGTTGCAGTCTTCAGTATACGTGGTCTTCAACATTATGCTTTATGCTGACACTGATGCCTTCGGCCCTTTCCACATAGCCTTGTGGAAAGTAGTTTTTGTGTATGCCTCCTTGCTACATAGGGAGGCTGGGCAGAAGCAGTGCCAAGCCCCTGCTGTTGGTGGCACCTGAGGTGAAGTCTCAGGATGAATTCTGAGCCAAGGATTCTCTTTACAGAGAGCAAGCATGCTTCCAGCACAAGAGACTCTTAATTTGCAAATTCTCTAGCACTGTTAGCTTACAATAGAGACTGTTAGACTGCATAATTCATATGCAGTAGGAAAAAAAAAACAGCGCGATCAGAGCTCAGGTTGGGAATGTTTGAATTTCTGTTGCATTGCTGAAGCCTCTTAGGAGCTCAGCTATATAATGGAATCTTTATCAGACCATCAACCAATTGTGATACTTATCTGTACACTGTTGCATTTTGGGTTAAGTGATAATCCATCAAGGCTGGAAATCGCTGTGTACTTTTTAAGTTGCATACTTCATTACTGCAAGCTGACAGCTGGATGGATTTGTTAGCACTAGAAATATTTGTTCCAGACACAAAGAGCAGGTTCCTAATATAGAATATTGTGATATTTCCTTTCCCTCATGCCTTCACTGTGCCTGTTTGTAATTTAATCATGTTTATAATGTTCATTTACATGGCAAAGTATTAACAGTATGAAATTTATCTTTATTTGTGCTGGAATGCAACGGGCTCATTTCATGAATAATATGACCAAAGAACAAGGCAACAAGCTTCATCTTTTATCATGATAACTGGTAAGCAGAGAAAACACAAATTTCTAAATTCCAGATATTTTTGCTTTAGCTTGGGTAAGATATAAAAATGGAAAAACAAAACAAAAAAGAACAAATACGTTTCATGGCAATCAAGGTTATTAGTATGATATGGATCATGTTGCCAGAATTTTCATTTGTGGCTAGACTGCTTTAGTGCAATGCATGTTGACCAAAAGATTACTCTTCAGTTGATATTACAACTGTAAAGCTTCTTTTAACATTATTTGAGAACAGAGAACTCCACACAGAAACACTTGTTTTTGCTTTTTGTCTGTTCACAATATAGACCTCAGGATATTTCAGTTTTTTAGTGTGTAGTGATAATGGAGGTTCACATTTAGTTTCATACTGCATGAAAAGGTCCTTCGTTTCATAACTATGAACTAAGGCTACTCACTACCCCATTGTCTGTCTTCTGTGAGCCATAAGAAGATATCTTCTGTGGATGCAATATCCAAAATTCCTCACATTTTTCTAAAAAGAAAAATTATTTTCATGTCATTTTTGTACAGCCACTGGCTTGAAGCTAATGCGCTCATTCTAAAATCACCACACATATGAGCATGTACTGTTTCATCATGATTCTAATTCTCAGTGGATATACTTATAAATCTATAGGAATCTAACCAGCAAAGTAAGATTTATTATTATTTTTTTTTTTAATGACTGGTTGATACAGGGAGATACCTTGTACCATGAGGCTAACGTGTAACAGGAACACCTGAGGACTCCTGATTTTCATTTTATTGTATATATCAAATCTGTGTACGTGATCGACTGCACTAACATTCTAAAAAGCCATCTTTATGGTCTTAGAAGAAGGCTTTTACTGGCTGCATATCTATCAAACCTAAAAAACAAAGAGTACTTTAAGTTAGAACAGGTGCTACAATTGCCTCTGCGATCCTAATTTTGTGAGCCTTGAGAATTCACAGTATTAATTGTAACACTAGGCTTGGCTAGCGGGATGAAACACTAATTAAATGTTGTTTAGGCAAGGGAACAATTAATCTGTGTCCCCTAAAATTGGCACTGTGGACTACCAGACTGTTGAAAATATATAGTTTAGAAGCTTTAAAAATTGCAAGTGCTGTTCAATTCATGAGGACCCAGAGAAGGCGCAGACACATAAGAACAGCACAGGTACGTTAGATATGTTAGATATTTTTCTTGATAAAAAGCTGGCAGAATAGAATTGCTTTTCTGTCTTTCCAGAAACTCTAGAAACAAGCAAGAGGCATGCAACTTAAACATCAAGTGAAACCAAGTGAGCTGCATATACTGAAGGAGTTGGGAGAAACATTTGGGGATCTATGAAGAAACAAGCACGAATTCACCTTCCTTGCTCATGTTGGGCACAAGTATCTTGGATTTCCCAGCATATAGGACAGTTCTTTTGTGTCTATAAAGTACCACAGGAAAGAGGAGCACAGGTCTGACTTATCATTTTTTTTTCCCCTCTTGGTTCTAATTTCCTCATACTTCCATAAACATCAGGTTTGAATCTCACTACAAAAGGCATATTTTGATATCATATGTTCAACTATTTGATCCTTGTATTGGGTTTATGTGCCAAGGTTTTGGCAGCAGGGGTGGCCTCTGAGCAGAACCCAGCCGCAGCCCCATGTCAGACCAGAGCCTGCTCCAGCTGGCTCCAAAAGGGATCCACTGCTGGCCAGGGCTGTGAGTGACACTGGGTGGGTCTCTGGGAGAGTAGATTTAAGGAAGTTTTTAAAAACAAAACAAAACCTGCTGCATGACAGCTGCTGGGAGAGAGGATGGAGAAATGTGAGAGAAGCAGCCCTGCAGCCCCCAAAGGCCAGTGCAGAAGGAGGTTAAGAGGTGCTCCAGACATGCAGCAGCAGTTCCCCTGTGGCCTATGGAGAGGCCCCTGGTGGAGCAGGCTGTCCCCCTGCAGATCTCCACGCTGCAGCCTGTGGAGGAGCCCCTGGTGGAACAGACTCTAGGCCCATAGAAAGGAGCCCACACAAGAGCAGGTGATCTGGTCGGAGTTGCTTCCTGTAGGGAAGCCATACTGGAGGAGTATAGATGGCCCCATATTGAAGCAGCTCTTGAAGAGCTGCTCTCTGTGGGAAGCCCATGTATGATCAGTTTGGGAAGGATGGGATCCCATGTGAAGGAGCAGCGGAGATGAACTGTCATTGACTGACCACAACCCTCATTCTCTGTTCCCCTGTGACTCTTGGGGAGAAGAGGTGGGAGAGGGTAGATGGGGAGGAAGGTGTTTTTAGTTTGCTTTTGATTTCTCACTTCTCTAGTCTGTTACTAGTAATAGGCAATAAATTACATTAATCTCTCTATGCTGAGCCTGCTATGTCCATGACAGTAATTGGCGAAGGATCTTCCTGTCTGTATCTCAACCTGTGAGACTTTTTTCATCATATTTTCTCCCCCTGTTCTTTTGAAGAGGAGGAGTGAAAGAGCAGTGTGATTGAGTTCAGCTAGCTGTGAGTGTGAAATGACCACAATCCTAAACCAACTTCTCTCAAATTTTGTCCTCTTGTCCTCTAGGTGCAATAGATACCTGCTTTGGGGTTCTCCAGGTTTGTCATCCCTGTTGCACAGAAGCACAGGATTTTGCCAAGGAGGCAAATGCCTGCTGATGAAAAGCAATGAAAAGGATGCAGACAGTGTTATACTCCTGCATTTCCTAACTGCACCTGTTAGCTAGTAGTGGACCTCAGGAAACTGGGTACCCATTTCTGTCCCTAGTCTCCTCTACTTTGCCCATAATAGTGCAAAGGAATTGAAGGGCACTTTCTGTTCCTGGTCACTCTGTCATCTCATTGGAGATGCTTGTTTGGAAAGGTTTCCCAGCTACTGCTCACCTGTAGCTTGATTTTTTTTTTTTTTTTTTTCTGGGTAATAGGTATTAGTTCTGACCAGAGAAAGCTCTGAAAGTTTCAAGACCTAGGTAGAGAGGCCTGTAAAATAGATTTGGACTTTCATCATGGTCTAACTTAGGTCTACCATGCTTTAATAGCACACCTTCTGAACAGTTGGGCAACAAGCAAAATGAAAAATAAAAATAATGAATGAAGTCATTATAAGATCAAGACATAACAGTTCTTGCAAGAGTGAAGCTAAAGACTTACTTGAATGTCTGATGGGGAAGAAGTCTATAGTCTTGCTTTGAATATCAATTTTTTTGGTCTACTGGGAAGTCTAGAAGTTTATAAGTTAGTAAAAGATTAATATAAGGAAAGATGGGAAGGAAGAAATAACTAGAGAGTTGTAATTTGCATATCTGGTTTGAATGAAAACAGACAAAATTAATTTTTATGCTACTGCTACAGCTATAAAGTAGTATATAAAACAACCGTATTTTAGCATGTTGTCATACAATACTGCTTTTAACATTAGACAACAATCATTTTATTATCAAAGCTGAATGCAAGTAAGTAAAAGCAATTATACTTGTTATAACTCCATCCTTGTTTCCCTTGTCCCTCACATATTCTGAATCTTTTCCTGACTTTGTTGTTTCTCTCTCTGTCAGTATCTCCAAGTACCAAGTGACCTTAATCAGATGACACAAAAGAAAAATGAAGTCACAAGCAAAAAACTGGTGATGCTTAACATTCTTTTGATATGAACTGAACTGAGAAATATAAGTATTGCCCAAATAATTCCTGCATTTTAACTACCTATAATCAGATAGCTTTTTTTTTCTCATGTAAATTCCAAAAATGGAACAAAAAGAAGGTAATTTTCTAGCTAAGATTGTTGAAATGTATGCTATTAAGTGGAAATATTCATACTTTGAATTTATAATAGTTTATCAAAATGATCATACCTTCAAATCCTTTCTTAATCCATTGTAAAGTCTTCTAAATTTAGTTCTCTGTATCTCTTCTACAAAATCTTTCTTTTACCCCAGAGCCCAAAACAATACAATCAAAGAGAACTAAAGCAGAGATTTAATTTTTTTTTTTTTTTTTTTTTTGTATTTATATATGAATGTGTGTATTCATTCACTATCTGTATCTGGACACCCTGACTGTTAAACAAACTCTTGGACTTTGTAGTGCAGCTGCCTGGGAGCAACCTCGTATCTCTGATATGTGCAATGACTTCTGGAGATGTTTTTAGGCATTGCTATATATAAAGCTGTGAACATTCTGGCACAGTCATTATACAAGTGAGTCAGCTGAGTGTGACTCAGCCAGATACATGCAATAGAACTGAATGGATCTATCTTTTGACTTTGGGTTGCTCTTGCAATGTTACTTTTATACCTATTTGTGTGTGGGTCATGGTGATAGGGAGTTTTGAGATTTCAGTCTTCGATAAAAAGAACTTAGAATTGCCTAGTTTCATAATCTCTGACTTTTTTTCTATTGCTATGAAAGGGTTTAAAATGAAAAATGAACAAACAAACAAAAAACAAGGGGAAGGATTAACACAATGCCAGCCTAGAGAGGGTTTTGTGTACATTTGTGTGTTTAAAGACTGCGAGCACAAGCTTTTTTCCTCTGCGAATCCAGAAACGTGAAGAGTTGTTCTGAGTTGAGGTGACTTTTCCTACACTAATTACCAGTCTCTCTTCACCTATAGACTTTGAAGGAGGACCATCTAAATTAACTTTATACTAACAAAGGATTTCCCCAAGAGAGGGATTCCTCTTTGCACTACTGGGTCAGTAGTGCAATCCACAGTCTTCTTGTGCCTCTTCCCAGTCATAAAAAGGGAACAATAGTATGGATCTATTCACAGCTTTCACAGATAACGTTACATAAACCTGATAGAAGG
Organism: Heteronetta atricapilla; assembly: GCA_011075105.1. Classification (NCBI taxonomy): domain Eukaryota; kingdom Metazoa; phylum Chordata; class Aves; order Anseriformes; family Anatidae; genus Heteronetta; species Heteronetta atricapilla. The sequence continues at coordinate 97,909,183 of CM021731.1, forward strand.
GTAACTACTCATACAGTGTATAATTATTCCTTCCTTAGTCCCCTAGAATCTTTTCTTGTGATACATTTTATTCTCATTTTGTCATACATTCCTTTGCATGGTTATTAGGCTTTAAGATACCCTTGACAAATATATAAAAAACAATACTTTTCTCTGACATCAAATTGTGTTTAGACTTCTGAGTTAGTTGGTAATGTACCAGTAAAAGAATAATTAATTCCTGAAGGCCTGAGTATAAAATCAAGCATATATTTGTCTGAGAAAGTGAAAAGTTTGACAAAAGAGGATGTTTATGAATTATCATGTTATCATTCAACTGGGTCAGTAGCTTTTTCTCATGCTGTTTACTAAACTCTATGCAGATTAAATCAGAGATGGGTCACACTGTTCCAGAAATAACTGATGATTTCATTCTCCTTCCCCCGGCCCCCCCCCCCATTAATTCAGGCTTTTAGTAAGGAAGAGGTGCAGTCAACATAATGTAAAATGCCTTAGATTTACAGACTCTCTGGGCTCTTTATAGTTTAGTATTATATTCCTATAATGGCATTTCCTGTGACTGGATGTGCAGTAACATATCCTCACAAGATCCTTATTGTGTAAGGGTCTTGTAGAATAAAGGAATGTCCTGTAAAATTTACCTGAGGTCATTTCAAAGTATCTATGATAGTACTAGTGAAATGTTCTCAGCAGGAATATTATGTCAGCTACTGGAAATCCAGTGGAAAGGTATCTCATATGTTAGAAATCCAGTTCAAAGTACCATTATCTAGTATGTACTACCCTATGATGTGAAGCAAACTTCTGCTTCTTTAAGGCATGATCAAACAAGAACCCATAGACTACAATAAAGAAAAATGCTGCTTCCAACCTACCTGGAAAGCACAATAAATATATATATAAAATAATAATAAAAAAAATTGGTCTGTAGAATGAAAATATATGAATAGTGTCTCAACTTCATGATTTTATGCGGTCCTTCAAGTCAGAACTCTTACTGAATAAGAAGCAGAAGTGCCAAAGGAAAATATGTTTATATGGTACTTCTTTCTCAGCCAGAAGAAGATACTACTGAAAATGTGATCCTCTCCAGATTGGTTCTTATGCAACCTGTATTTCAGCTGTGCAGGTGCTCTGCCAGTCTAGACAAGGTTCAGTCTAGCATTTCAGGATCAAGAGAAATGGCAGAACACAGCCCTCATAACATTCACTATAGGTTTATGAACATTGTCTATTTCCCTCTGCCACGGCAATCAAACATGTTGAAAGAAAGCAACTCTAATGAAGGAAATCCTAGAACTTTGACAGCTACACTGTGTCACTGCTTCCTGTACATTTAGAAAGTTTCCCCATTAAATGCTTTTGCCACTAATTCAGTGGATTTCTTTTCCCCATTGAGCTCGAAAAATAATTGCTCTTCACAGTCCTATTGACTTTTTTTTTGGGGGGGGGGGGGGGAGGATGAGAGGGAGGAAGCAAAACCAAACAAACTGGTGCCTTTAGCTTCCTCACAGATTATATTTTTAAACTTTCTGTTATTGTTCTTAATTTTTTTCTCTATTTGTGGTCATCTTCCAGTGTAACACCCCTATTAAAAACAGCACTCCAGTTGTCATCCATTGCTTAAATAAAACACAAATTACTTCTGCTTTGTCCTAATCTTTCACAAATAGGATCACTAAATTTCTTTATTTTTGTCTTTCATCTAATGTGTTTTTATACCTTTTTATTGTTTCATTTCTCATACCTTACTTGTTGCAGTTAGTTTTGCATCTTGTTTCTGAATTTATTCCTGGTTTCCTGTCGTTGTCTTACTCTTACACGCTATCACTGTAACTTATACACTCTAACTTATGCTTATAGTAACCCTCTCTTCTGTTTTCATATTTTTGTGGTTTTTGATTTCTTAAATTGTTAGACAGTATTCACTAGTCTACTATATGCCCTATTTTTCTCTGCTTTGGGGTAGACTGACATTTTTTTTTTTTTCAATACAAACTATTCAAGAAACAGACTTCCTCACATCCTTTGTCCTTTAGATTATCTGGCCAAGATACTTTATCTACCAGTTCCTTGAGTTTGAAACAGCCTCATCTTCTTAGCCATTTTGCTGCATTCCCTTCTTTTTCCAGAAACAAAACAAAACAAAACAAAAAACCACTGAGCTCTGATCTTTTAGTGATTGATCAATTTCACACAGATTTCCATGCTTTTACTCTCTCATAAGTAGTATCTCTTTGTTACTGTAGCATCAAATATCATACTTTCTAACGTGTATTAGAGCTGAGCTTAGAAGAGGGTCCTCTTTCCCAGCTCTTCCTTTTAGTGCCAGGGATTAGGTAGTGAAAAAGAACACTTAAGAAAAATTAGGAAAATGAGGTCCTAACCCACACATAGCAGGCAATAGAATACCTTAATAACAGTGGTACACTAAATATACAATCACATCAGAGATATAGGATAGTTACGATCATATAACAAGAAGAAGAAAACAAACAGCAAATGCCAACATGGAACACACCAAGTACTTTGTCCTTCTTAACAAATACTTCTCCAAGCCCCCCAGAAGCTGGGAAGCTTTTGCTGCTTGACTCAAAATACTCTCTATAAGGCATGGTCATCCCTACCACTCTGTTCCTTTTCAAAAAATATTCCTCTTGCTACTACTCAACCCTTGGAGCATTGGGCTGTCTTCCACGGTCTCTTCCAAGAAAGGAATGCTTTAAATTTTTATTTATTTATTTATTTTTTACTGTGCTGAAAATTCTTTTTCCCCCGGGTTTATAAAACATTTTTTTCCTTTTTTTCTAAGACATTTTTTCACACTCTAATATTAAAGCTTAAAAATGTAATTTCAGATTGATGTCTGTTTATTACACGAAGCCCACAATATTAAAATACCAGTGCCTTATGGAGGAAGAAGCTGGGTGATCTGATACCATCACAATCTTTATACAATGGACTTGCATTTAGCTCAGCTTATTTTTGCAAGTTAGGCAGATCACTACAACTGATTCTTAGCAGTACTTCCAGAAAGAAAAGATTTCATAACTGTCTCAACTTTCTTGGGATAATTGTAACTCATCATATGAATATTGTGCTGTGATAACTGAGTATTATTTCCTCTCTCCTTGTACAATGAAAGCCATCAACAGACCACATAGGAACCTTCTCCCATTTCATACACTGTGAGAGATTATTAGCTATTCCTTACCCAGATGATGATCATCTGGGAAACCTTGCAGACACACGTGCACTATTGATTGGTCATTGAATATGACAACAAAATTAAGCTTTATATTTTGCTCATAACAAAGAAAAGCAGTACTAGAACCCCCCCCAAAAAAACAACAACAACAACAAACAAACAAAAAAACCACCACCAACAATTCTACCAGATCAGTGGAGAGAAATTTGAGCTCATTTACTGTAGTTACAGTAAGATAAAGACACCCCTAAGTTAGCAATAACTTAAATTATAAAAGACTAACAAGACTAAAATGTGATGCCTCTTTGTTACCAAGCAAGAATGCGTCAACAGTAATTCCAATGCCAAGACACTTATCTTGTTTTAAACATTAGCACCCAAAATAACCAGTCTTAAAAGGTCATGTTTATTTAAAAATAGCTTGCTTGCATTTTACATTAAAGTTAATTTACTAACTTTAAAAAAATTAAATGCAAATGTATACAAATAATTTAAGCATCCTGTCAAAGTTCACATACATACCGCTAGAGCAATGAAAATATTCAAGGTCATATGAAATCTTTCTTAACCATGTATCATCATGGATTATTCTGTTAAATGTATATTGAAATCAAATGTTTGAACTCTCTCTTAGCAATTTCTATCCTTTAAAAAAAAGAAAATCAAGCCTATAATTTCCTATTTATAACGTGTTTCAGGCCATAACAAAGAAGCATACTGTACCTCTGGTGCTGTTGGCTGTTGCCGATGTGGTTGTGCTGGTTGTTAAGGCTACAGTGGTTGTGACTGTTGCAGTGGTAAGGGAGGGGATGACAGTAGTGGGAAGCAAAGTGTTGAAAACATCTGGTGAGTGGAAAAAAAATATAAAATAAAATCATATCATGCAAACAAAGAAGAACCATAATAGTGGTTTAATTTGTAAATACAAGTATGTCGAAAATGACTAAATTAAAACATGATTAACATAAATTATTACCGGTACAACAGCGTACCTTTAAATTCTTGACATTATATCACTCTCAATTTTTATGGTCAATCTGCTAGCATACAGAATTTAAAACACTGTTAAAATGACTGAGTTTCCACAGATCTGGAGAGTGAATGTTTAAGTGACAAGAATCCATTTCTTCACTGAGCCATTTTAAATGTCTCATATAGTAGAAACCATATACAGATGAAACATGCTGTGTCAGAGTGGGAGATGAAAAAACAACACCATCATGCTAAAATAAACACACACATGTTAACAAGAAATGGCTGTATGTTAAAAACACCCACTTTCAGACAGACTCAATGGAAGGAAAAAGGGGAGAAAATGCTACTAACTATAAGAGCTGCTTTTTCCGGATTGCTTTTCTTCTTCCCACATACTTGTTTAAGACACAGTTGTCTGCTAAGATCCAGAGCAGAGTATATTTCAAAATCTTTACCCTAATTAGCAAGCAAAGTCATCTTGCAATCATCCTTAACACTTACAGGTTATCATTAATATACAGCTTAGAACTGAAAAATCAGAAAGGCCAATAATATTATTATTAGTAAATGTACAAATCAGAAAAGATGCAAAGCCCTGATGAAAAGTATGCTACAAAACCCTTCATCAAGTGCAGGTATGCCAAGCTTAGGCAGCTGCCACTCCCTTTCAGAGGAACCAACAATCTCTGTTGCAAAATATACCAGTACAGAGCAGAACATAACCAGATGTACAGATTGAAAATACTTTGATTACATTGCCAGAAGCAATAAAGACCAGTATCACTTTGCTTATAAGGTGATTGCAGGTTTTAAAGAACAAACAAACGAAAGCCCTGAAGAGAACTACAGAAAAGCACTTCTGTGAGGAAGTAAAAAGCATCTGACGTTTTTCAGATTATTTATACCACAGCTTTAAAAGGAAAGGACTAGTTTCTCATCAGTTGTTGGTGAGTAGGCCATTCCACACTGATTTCAGTAAAAACATTTCTGAAGGGTGCTATTCAGTACAATAAAGGAGCAAAGATCTGACCCATGATCTATCTTCTCTTGCTGTGGAAGGAAATGCAATTGGTCTCTGAGTACCATCAATTCTGACTAAAATCAATGGAAGCTTAAGTAGCTCAGCTCTTTACAATATTGGGCTCAACAGAAGACATTTCAGAGAACGGGCCCTTGAGTTCAGCATGGTATAATTACACTCTTATGACTTCAAATTAAAACGTTTGCCTTATTTTCATGATGGATGATAGATTGCTTGGCACTTGAAAAGTCTCCTTGTCTGTAAATACCTATGAGTCACCTACAGTGTCCTGCACTCCTCTGGTTTTGATGAACACCATTCTCTCCAGAACCTATACCTGTGGGATTTCCCACTTTGGAAGCCATCAGAGAATGGCATGAGATCTCTCTTTCATTTGCTGAACACTGACATTTACATCTGTTTTACAATATAAAATATTCCCAAACCAGAAAAATTAAAGCAGGCTTTTCAAAAAAGCCAGCATAACTACATTAATCATCAGGAAAAAACTGTACCATTACCTGGATGCTAGTACCACAATAAGCAGAACTGAGTTTAACAAGCATTAGAAATATATTAACATGTTAAAAAGATACATGTCACATGTACTGATCTATGCAATTATTTCTCATAAAGGGAAACTCCGTTTTAGATAAGTATCTGGTAAAAATGAAATCAAACAGGAAAAAAAAAATCCCTACCTCCTTCATTAGGAGAGCAAAGCCTTGTTTATTAGAAAAGCATTACAAAACAGTCTTGCACATAAAAGCTAATTAATGTGACTTATGGTTCCCTTGGTTATCTTTCTTAAATATGTCATTTACTTAAGACTGCAATGGCAAGCCAACTGCAACTGGCAAAGGCAGCTATGGTTTTATGACGGTGTTTTTTGTTCTAAGACCACATTGTCTACCCAGCGTGCAAAACACTGGCATAAATGAATCACTGGTGAATTTAGAAACTCATTGTTTTCTGTTTTCTCTTCTTGAAGTATTTCCAGCAAGAATTCTTATATTAAAAGAAAGCCCATATAGGAAACTGAGACTGATTAACAAGAACTAGGAGATAAGTGTTTAAATACAGATACATAGGTTCATCTTTTCTGATCACATCGAGAACAATGAAAACTTGTGCAGAAATTAGTTTCCTTATCAGAGTCTAACTCTAATGCCAAACATCAACACAGCAGCTTGCAGGAGCCTCAGAGAAAAATATGTTCTCAAAGGAAACATAAATACAAGGACTAGGACTGGCTTTGTTTCTTTCTTACTAGAGTAAGGAGAAATTCACAATGCAAATGACTGTAGTTGGACTTCTTTGCTCATAGCATTACAACTACTTGCTCTCAATAACTGAAGTACAAGATAAGAACCAGGAATCATCCTAATGAGTCTTTCATTGGCCAATGAAATCTAACTTTACTCTACATTCTGGGGGTGCCTTGGCTCTACATAACAGAATATCTTCTTTAATGATGTGTGTCATGGGAAGGTATGTGTGAAGTGACAGAACAGCTAACCGCTCTACAGACAACAGGTTTTGGAACTCCTGGACCATATTTCATCCTTAAAACCTATTTTGGCAGCCCAAGTCTAGATATAGATTAGCAGTTTGAAATGCACTCGAGTCCCACATTCAAAAGAATTGAATATTTGGGCCCATCAGTCCTACTGAGTTTCTCTGACAGTTCTTCTAGAAAGATCTACAGGTTATTACAAAAACCCTATCAACCTTGATTTTTTTTTTTTTAATGACAGAATGCAAATCATGGACTTAAAAATAAAGAAAAATAAGATGCAGTGCCCCTCATTCTATCCTCATTTATTGGACAGGTAAGTGGGGTTGATAGCCCCCAAATTCAGACACATTGCAAATATAAACTGATTGATACTCAACTGCACAGGCTTCTGTTTAAGGTACATTAATCTCATTCAGTATTCGAAAGAGGGTATGCTGTTTCATTTACATGTCAGGAGTGGGAATTATAATTTGACTATTGTTAGTTCTGTAGGACTTTCTGTCATTGCTTTCACTTTCGGGTACACCTATTAGGCTGCTTGTGAGGCAGACATGTAGACACAGCTTCCTCTTTAACAGTTTTTAACACTATCAAAGGTGTTACACAGATTTGACCTCTTCTTGAGCCCTCTGCAAGGAATTACCTTAATAGCATGGACTTGCAGGTTTCTGCCCAATAAACGTGTGTTGCAGAGATACTTCATTCTATTTCCTGGCCGTGCAGTTTGTTAATCTGGTTATACAAAATGTTCAGCCAAAAACAAATTTTTGTTTACGATTCCCACACCCCTAAATACTGAAGGTAATTATGATCAAGAGACTATGCAGAGTGGAATTTTTTAATCAGGTAGCCATACTCAAATCAACGCACCTGATCACTGCTTCCACAATACTGAAGTATTAATCCTTAGCCTCCTGTGAAGCAGAAAATAGCCGTATTTTGCAGATGGGGAACCAAAGAAGATAGAAAAGCCATACGTAAAGATCTAGAAGTCAAGTAATAATTGTCACTGTTAGGTTTCAAGTCTCACTACTAAAATGAACTTCTGGTGGCAGATACTCAGCCAAAAATGCAGTAATGTACTTAACATGGTATTCATTTCATCACCTTGCTACCTCTGAAATACATGTGATTCACCAAGAACTAATTGTTTCCATAATAGCTTCTGGAAATTGAAAAGGGGTTAGATGTCACATACAGGGGACTTACTGACTTTAGTCGAAATTCTTTTACATGAATTTCCCTCGGGTTATATATGAGACCTGATTTTCAGTGAAAGAGATAGGCTTCTAACCTCTGTCTAGCAGCACAAGAAGGGTTTGAGAAGAACTGCAAATACTAAGAGGACTCTCTCTTTTAAGACCTGAAGTAGTGTCATAGTACAGTGGATGCATAGAGAAGTATGGGGAAGGTTTTACCAGCCTGCTTCAAGGGCCACTATTGCATGTTAGCATGCCTTTAAACTGCACTAGCAGTGGCAAGGTGAGGGCAGACAGCAGGTTATCTGATGGCTCATTGCAAATGCTAGAAGGAGGAGCATGTAATGCTTGGCTCTTTCAGGAGGCTGCTCTTTAGAACAGTCACATATCCAGTCTGTTTACAAGTGACAGAACAGTGTTTTTCAAGATGAATTCAAAAGCACTGGCAAGCCCTGCCCAAACAAAATTTTGTGCTTTCCTCTCCTCTCTTGAACTGATGTTGCATTCTTCTAATTGTGGCAGAAGACATTCATCCATCTAAATGCAGGTAGCCTGGACAATTTACTCTCACTGCAGATTTGGCCCTAAGCATTTTTACTCTCCTTTTCCAAAGAAAGGAGAAATGGTTCTGTTTGGTTTAACAGGCTTATGTGAAAGATAGATCTGACCTATCGAAAATATTCGACTTGTTTGGTGAAAACACAACTGATATTCTGAAATGACTGACCACAATTCAGACAACACTGGCTGCAGTTGATAAAAAAAAGTAAAGGCTTTGTTTCAAGCCTGACAAAGGCTGACAGAAAAATTAAAGGACAAACTGATATTGATGGATGGCCTTACTGTATTTTGACTGAGAATGAAAGAAATTCTAAGTAGTAAACTGAACTGAATGATGACCTACCTGGGAAACAATCTCACTACTCTGTGCAAAATTTAATCAGAGTCTGTGGTATGTAGTACTAAATAATTTAGCAAGGTTTTAAATTCAAAGGGATATGCATTTAACGTTGCTCCCAAAAACCAGAACTGAACAAAGGAATCATTCAGCTTGAATGTCATGTGCCAATAGCTCCTTAGCACTTAGACTGAATGAACATGAAGCCTCATGGACATGAAGTCAAGGGGTTCTCTTTACTAATTGGTTCAGATTTATGAAACACTGAAATGGCAATTATGTGCTTGACATTTTTTGCTAGCAAATCAGATGTCATTAAAAAAATCCAAAACCTTTTAATAAAAGCCTCATGTAGATCTAGATCCCTAGTTAAAACAATTAGAGACTACTGGTGGATGAGTTCATAATGCAAGATATACAACTAGGCTAAAATTTCTAAGCAACTTAGGAAGAATAGAAAATAAATTCACACAGTATCATAATTCTGAGATGTTTAATGGGCCTGTAGGTGACTTAGATGGTGGAAGATGTGGGAACTTGTTTTTATTTAACACAGTTTGGCTGAACAGTCAGGACAGGGAAAAAAAAATGAAGTCTTAAGAGATAACAGGGCTTTGATGTCATTGGGAGTTCTCTCACTTGTTATAGAAACTTTTTTGTTGTTGTTTTTGTTTTGTTTTCTATTTTGAAAGTAAGAGGATTCAAGCAGCAAACAAAGGAGGACAAAGTATTACAAAAAAGACAATGCCTCCTTCTTCTGTTTTCAGAGTCAAGCAAAAATATTGGTATTTGCACATCTCTGGCCCAAATTCTATCCTTAGAAAGTTAAGAATATAACTGCAAAGAACCAACCACACATCAATATCGATACTCAGTATTGGCAGCATGGTATCACCCAAAATTTCTTAGAAGTTTGTCCTTTAAAGTGAGAACCTGATACCACATCATGGCATACTTTTAGACACATGGTCTGACCAGAAGAGGTTATGACAAGATTAAAAGTATCATGAATATGAGAAAACAAAGTGCAGTAGGAGGTTGACATTGAGCTATGAAGGAAAAAACAAACAAACAAACAAACAAACAAACATTAACTGTCCTTAATTGTCCTTAAACAATTCCTCTACTGAGTATATCATTCACTTTGAGTGCCACAGCAACAGCAAGACTTGCAAGGGTGTGGGAAATTTTGATTTTCCACCAGTAAAGCTGGATCAGGCACAGGCAGGTGTAGGAGCTGTCATTAAACAAGAAGGTGTGGCTCTTGCACACATGACAAGCATGGGAAGGAAGTGGCCTCACCCTTTTCATTGGAATACTTAAAAAACACCTCTACCACTTTCCACAGGGACACTGAGGAGCAGAGCTTGCTGAGAAGGGCAGCCCCCATGCTTTCTCTTCAACCTCTTCCACCGCGCAGAACAGCATTTGGGATTCGCTGGGTCTACGCTTTTTGTAGTGCTCACGAATGCTCACTAAAATTCAGACAGCTGCATAAACACCCCAAAAAAGCATGTTTCAGCAGCATCTGGCCAGCAAAGCATGCATGACCTTTCCATAGAGTACAAATGGTACCACAGATATGGCTTTCTCACCTGGAGAACAAAGTAGTTTGTAGCACTCACAGTTGGTGGAGATGCACATAGGGACCACAGAACAATTGAACCAAGTATTTCACAGGAAAGCATCTAACATGAATATTTAAGTGTGCTACTGTCTTATAACTTTTAAAATGAAGAGTTTGACCTTGGAAGCCCTGAGTGCTTACTTCAGGGATCATCTTGATCCCCACACCACTCCACTGAATTTGTGATCAGCAAAAGCTGTCCAGCTGCAGTTCCCTTGAAACAAAGAAATTTGCAAAGGAAGTCCTATGATGCTGGAACACTCTCATTTCATTGTCCACTTGTTGTTCATCATTCTAGCCATCTGAAAAGCTCGCCATTCTTGCTCTTTGTGAAGCAGAAGAATAAAAGGTGACATAATGTATTATCTCACAATACATCTACCCAATACATTGCAGTTTGGGTGGGGCAGATAATAAGAACTACAACTACTGTACTGAAGAAAATGAATAGGTTGTAATGTAGTATTTCTTAATTTCTGTTTGTGCTAAAACCAGGTGATATGCAGAGAACATAAAAGGATAAATCTGACAAGTTAACCACTTGTTCTGATGAGTAGATATTGAAGATTATCTTAACACAACAATCTAAATTCTCAAGTGGACAAACTCTTTAATACTAAAGAATTTGTTTTCGAGTGCTCTAAGTTTTACTTTAATAATGTTATTAGCATAAATGTACCTCTGAGGACAAATCAAGATGGGTATTCCACAGAAAAATGAATATTCCATGTTTTGGAGTCATATGAATACAATACTTTAGACTACTCCAAATGTATACTGTGCAAGACCTACGCATTCCCAAAGATATCTTACATTTTTTTCCAGTAGTTAAGAAAAAATCTTTCATATTTTAAAGTGGTAATATTAATAAAACCCTAATATTTTATTGAAGGTAGCCAATCTATCTTGTACACCTTTTTATTTGAAGCAGTTACGAATACTGCACTGAGCACATCAGTGAAGCTTATGCAACTTGCCTGAAAGATCTTTAGTAAAATTTGCAGAGCATGGAGAAGGCTAAGAAGAAGAATTGTGTCATTCAATGTTCTAATAAAAAGGTATAGTTTTAAAGCACTGTTTGAGACTGCAGCCTCAAATGAAGCAGCTTTACTTATAAAAAGGCATCTATACATGTCCTGATTTTGTTTACCACTCTTCATTAAGAAATATATATGCACTAAAGAATGGATCTTTGCCTCTGTAAGATCATTACTTAGACAGTACAGATGAAATGTTAGTGAAAAGGACGTAGCATCACTCCCATTTCACAGCTGGGAAAATGAACACAGAAGTATTAAGTGGAATATCTTATATTTTACAGACCTCTGATCATGATAGGGGAGTTCAGAATGAATCTCCTGAGTACCACTTTAATACTCTTTGGGAAGAAAAAAAAAAAAAAGCTCAAAAAAGCTCAAAGAAAAAAACTCTTAAAATTGTATTTTAAAAGCAATTGTCCTTATACCTGCAGTACTAATTTTACTGCATTCAAGACAAACTGTTACCATAAAAGCCACCATCTTACAAGAACAAAGCCAGCATGACTTGTCGCAGAAGCACAGCATTCTATCATTATTAATATGGTGTTTTAGGCCCATCGCCACTGCTTAAATATCACATTAAAGCTGTGATGTTCATTTTTATTCTTTTTAAGTAAACAGACAAGCCATATTTCCTTGTTCCTCCAAGCCATAAATAATAGAAGTATTCAAAATTAAATGAAATAAAGTACCAGCATCTGGCCCTTGAAAACCTATACAGAAAAGCTAATGTACAATACAAATTCAGACACCAGCAGCCTTGAACAAAGATGACAGCTTTCTCAGAATTACGCTTGACTCTTTCTGTACAAAAAAAAAAAAAAAAAATCAAAAAGTTCAGCCAGAACTACAGTATGAAGAAGAAAGAGGTCAAGAATTCTCTAAAATTTTCCTAGTAGGGAGAAAAGTGTTGAAACTAAATGGTAAAAACTAAATGGAGGTAAACAGAAGGCTGATCTCTATTTCATTATGGTTGCTGCTTTAACTTCTCTGAGAAATACAGGACAAAACAATGAAATTGCTTAAACAGCTCAAAATTCACTGCAATAATTTTAAGGTTAGAATAAAGGCATAACAGAGAATATTATTTGAATTACTTTATTTCAAAATAAAATCATAAAATCAGAGGGGCCTTACACTAATCTGAAATGCTTTCTAACGGTGATATAGCTGTATCCCATTGAAAATTAGCTTGGGCAAGTTAATGGGATCTTTGCAACAAAAACGCAGTTTGCACCATCTTTTATTAATAAACTTAATACTCACAGTCTTACTACCATAGTACATTACCTGAGAGAACAAACTCCTGTCACTTTAGTCATCAATCTTTATGGTCTTTCTTTTTTTTTTTTTTTTTTTTGGTCAAAAGAGTACTATTCATTTAGCTGAATTCCTCAATGACTGGCTTTGTATAACATGTGACTATGAATGCTGGGACAATAAAAAGTCAAGACTTGATTTTATTACAATTATCCATCTTTTGTTCATGCAGACAGATATTTGGTAACTTTATCTCTAAGCCATTAAATAGGACGATACCATTCCAATAGAACACCACAGTATTTGTTATTAAAAAAGCCTGATCAGATCTGCTAATTTATTTTAAACAAACAGATTTACAAATCATTGCAAAGAGATTTCAGTTCCTGCTTGTGAATTATGAAGGCCATCCAGAGCTCTCCTCAATCAAGCAGCAAACAATTACTGCAATGTATCAACCTTGTCAACTGCTTCATACCAATCAAGGATTAGAGAACCTGTAGAAAATATATATTAAAACAAACAAACAAACAAACAATAAAAAACAGAAATCACAGAGGGTGAAAACAACGATCCACAGCAATACCTAAAGGAAAAAAGAGTTTACCTTGTCAAATCTCTTCCTCCTCTCATTTGGTTTGGTCTCTTCACTTGCCAGGAGAAATAATAAGTTTCAACTGAAAGATATACCCTCCCCAGGCATGAAGTTACCAAGAAAAGCAAAGCTTTTCTTCAAGAGTGTATCTGGGGACTAAATGAGTTGTATGGATACAGGTAAAGAAAAAGTAAAGGAAATGCAGACTAGAGTACAGAGAAGATCAAGAAAAAAAGAAATAAAATATTTCATACTTCAATCTCCAGTCCTTCTAATAAAAGAAAATGTTCACTGAAAGTTGTTCAGATTGTTTTTCTCACAAATGACAGATCATCTTACATCATAACATGAATTTCATCAATGACATCACATATTTGGAGACCTGATCACAGACACCTGCCAGGTGAGTTTCTTCAAAAAGAATTAAAACTTTCTTTATTTTTGTGAGGTAACTACAGCCTTCTGCAGGAAGTCAGGATATTGTGGGAGATAATCAGACAGCACTAAGTATTCCAACCAACTTCATCAACTTTGGTAGATCCACATTCATACTTGCAAGTAATATTTTTTTTCTCCTATTACAAATAGCAAAAATAGAATAATCATAACAAATAATTAATAACTCCAAGTTAAGGATATTAGAGATGGTTTGAGATAAGCAAATTCCAAAGTATATACGTCTCTCTGACACTCTATCCTTCATATTTGATCAAAGACCTTAGATACTGAACTTCTCATAGCTCTCTAACAAAGATGCAACATTTTTACAGAAGTTTCCCCACACTCAGGGGTAACCTAAAGACTCAGGATTCTGTGTGCAATCTCCCTAAAGCAATTATATATATCTCCAAACTATCTGCATTTTCTCAGAACCAATGACTTGTGCTACTTTCCCAAACTTTGTAATCTCAGTTGGAGCAACACATGGTACTAATGTATCACCAGGCAACCATCACCAATTGACATTCTAAGTATAATCACTGCACAGCATATCATTTTCCTTTCCTGAACTGAGTGAAAAGATGAGCAACCTATTCTCAAAAGAAAGGTAAATTATAGAAGCACCGTATCAGAATGACAGAGACAGGAGAGCCTCACTTGCATTCAAAGTAGCTCCTAATGGTGCTGTAAAGATTGCAATTTAGAAAAATTACTAAGTTACTTTAGTAATTTCTTTATGGTTTTGTGTGTGTGTGTGTGTGTGTGTGTGTGTGTGAATAATAAATCATCTTGATGGAAACAGAAAATCATTAGTAACTGTTCAACTTTAACTTTGTCATTGGTCACAAGTGAAATCATTCTGTTAACAGCCTTATTTTATTCATGAAGCCTGCATGTGATATTCATAGACACGGTAATTTTGCACTCTGATCCCTCACCCAAAAAGGCATGATTGAAGTAAATTTCAAGAATGTAAGAAGTAAGCAATAGCAAAGCTTGAAGTCCAGAAAAATTAAGAGAGCGAGCTGTGCTACTAAAGCAAATCAGAGTGATAATAAACTCAACAGGACTATTTGGGAAGTACACCAAACTGAAGATCATTTAGGAGTTATGTTCCAAAGAGCAACAGCACTATATCTAGTATAAGTTATTCAAAGAGTACTTTACTGTAGGTGCTCTACCTGTATACAAGCATCCAAAATATTTTATGCAATTACTGTGTATGTAATGAGAAAACCTCATTATAAATCAAAACTAGTATGCAATCTTTTCCTTTTCAGAAATCACATAGGGAGCCCAAATCAAGAACTATCTCATTAACCAATTACACATATACATAGAAAATTGGATTTATTCAGGAACTGTGTGACATGCTCCAAAGCTACAGGGTTTTAGAATAAGTTGCTAACTCACATTTAATTAGGAATGAGCTATATGTGCTATGTGTTGGAATAGGTAGCTAAAAATTGGCACTCAAGACACCATCTGCTGCTGGGGAACGGGAGGGGAGAGAGAAGTAAAAGCAGGACAAATTCAAATTTAAGTCAACTGAAAGACCCTGGATTCAGTAATTCCAGCAAGTACTCAATTAAAAAAAAAAAAATTAATGTTATCTAAAAAAAAAATCACTTTAATTTTTTTCTTTCATTTAAAACAGTATTTAAATGTAGAACATTCTCCTAAAGCATTTCTGTGGTTTGGAATGTTATTTTCTTGACCTTTACAAAATAATTTTGAGCTTATCTGAAAGAAAAACAAAAAAGCATCTTACTTTTCTAAAGTCACCATAAATGAAGAAATATCAGTTCATACAGCTCAACTGTAGACCCTACTGTGCAAATATTTATCAACAAAAAGCAATTTCAAAGTAGCTGCCTTGCAAGTGTTCAGGGATAATAGCTGGCCAATTCATCCATAAAATTAAGCCAACAATTCCACCATAAGTTTCTTGACAGACTTCTCATACCTGGAAACATAAATAAGCATTATATTTCTCTAGTCCAATAATAAAGCCTATATTACACAATGTTTTCTTAATTCATCTGATTGTGCAGCATTCCAACAAAACTGTTCTTTTAGGTTTGGGCCACCTTTTTTTAGTCTTTTTAGCTACAAGTCTTTGGAAGTTAACTTTAACACTATGAAAGTGACTTAATACCTTGATGTCACCATACAAAGTTGATGTGTATGCAAAATCAAAATAATTCAACACAATTTGAAGGGCTATACTTTGCAGAATATCATGTGAATACCATTTTCTGTGTGTTTATGATGCTACTTTTAATAGAGGGTTTATTGAGCTACTTTCTCAGGACTGTGCAACCTAACTCCCACATACCTAAGCTTCTGCAAAAAAACATGGAAAAGTAAAATAATAATTTAAAAAAAAATGCTTTGGGGGAAGGAAGACTCTGGGGCTATGAAGGCTATGAACTCTTTTTTTTTTTTTTTTTACATTTTTGAGATGACAAGTCTTCAAGAGCATTCTTTTATTTATTTTTCAGCTGAAAGCTCAGATTCCTCTGTCAATGAGTCATCTCCTCTACATTTTTGTACTTTATTTTTACTTTTTAAGAAATGGAAGTAGGAGAGACTGTTCTTTTCACCTCTGTTTTAAGGACTCAGAACTGAGGGACCCTCTTTCTTTTAATTCAAACACAGAAAAAAATATCTCGAAACCAAGATATTCACATGCACAGAATTTCAAATTAAGTCCTAAGCGGTCTTCTGAGCCTCATATTCTTGATAAGCCTTGATTGCTGTGGGAGTAAAGTTGTTTTTTTTTTAGT
This sequence comes from Heteronetta atricapilla, assembly GCA_011075105.1. Classification (NCBI taxonomy): domain Eukaryota; kingdom Metazoa; phylum Chordata; class Aves; order Anseriformes; family Anatidae; genus Heteronetta; species Heteronetta atricapilla. Next base: position 97,925,755 of record CM021731.1, read on the forward strand.
AAAAACACCCTTTATTATAGCTTTACAGGTTATTATTGTTCCATTACATAACAGGTCTGCTTAATTCTCTTTTCAGAAGCCCAAGCTTTGTTCAGTCAAAGGGTAGGATTTTCCCACAGGCAAGGAAATACTCTTCTCTGAGACACATCTGTGAATGAGATGTTTCACTTCAGGAACTATAAAGGAGGCAACTTCAGAAATTGTCCAGCTACCTGGGCTACCGTCTACCAAGATCTAGGATCTTAACACCAAAATGGAGGGCAACTAGATTACTGGCGAGTCTGCTGCTACATACAAGACCTCCATATGAGGTCTCTCATTCCTTTCTTTCTTTTCTTTGCCTCTTTCTTCCTTTCTCCTTGCCTTGCAGTGAATATTTTTTCTATGTTTTTTGGAGGGATGTGAGGAAAAGGTGTCCAAAAACAGTCTACGAGTTTTATCAAAGATCTGTAGTGAATTTTTTTGCAAGCCAGGATCTCTATTGCCCATCTGATAACCTCCATTTTCTCTGACTTTCTTCAAATTACTGTTTGACTCGGTGTTTACTTTCATAGAGTGAGAGATGTGCACAAGTGAATTACAGAAGTAAAGGAAGGTGAGGGGCTCCTATAAGAACTTCAAGACAGAAATTAAATATAGTAAAAATTTGGTAGTGCGCAAATGAACAGACAAAGATAAAGGAGTTTAAAGCAGATAGAGGTAATGGAGTTTGTTTGATTTCAGATGTGTTTTGGATTCCACAGAGTTCTAATTTAAAAAGAAACTTGTGTAAAAGAAAAAGTGCATAGTACAGGAATTACAGGTGGCCTCAGAAGGTGAACTTTTGTAATAAATGTATGTGGACATAGGAATTATTATATATATGTAAGTGGAGGTAATAAACTTAGATGTCTTGTGCAAATTTGGCATAGACTTGTTCTAGACATGGAAAGATCAAACAGATTTACTACCAGAAAGAAAATGAAGAAAATGATGAGAAAGAGATCGTGAAAGTAGAGTCTGGATACAAAGGACAGGAATCTGAGAAATGCAAAGAGACTAATATCATAATTAGTGAGACACTGACAGCAAGGTGAAAATTCTTGAGAAACTAGTGAAGGGAAGCCATATGAAAATGAAAGTGATTTTAACCACAAGGCAGTGATCCAAATGGAAATGGCAAAATGAAAGTGGAAATGAGAGCATTACAGTGATAACAATGGCTGTGGGACTTAGAAAAAGATATAAGCCACTGGTCTAGATGGGAAACAATAGGAGATATACTGGGAACTGAAAGAAACTATGGAGGTGATGGTAAGAAGAATGAAGGAATGCCATCAATGCAAACATGAACAGCCATCACAGAGAGACTTTCAATACTTCAATACTTACAGCACAAACAGGAAAAGAGGCCAAGTAGATTGGAAAGTTAAGAAATGAAGAGCTCATCCAGCAGGGTTTAAACAAACAAAAGTGAACACTTTTCCCTCAAAGCACATAATTCAATTCAAAACTTGTTGCCACAGATTATTGTGAAAGCCAAGATGATAAATGTTTTGAAATAGGACTGGACACACATGGAAGATAAATACATCAGAGTCCAAAGGAAAGGTGCAATGGGACCTTTGGTCCTACACACTGTAGGAGATCTTGTTTGAAATTACATTTCAAAATACTAATGAGGATATAACTTGGTAAATCACTTGCCTTTATTTGCGAAGAAATATCTTGTCTAAGAAAAAAAATATTTCAGATTCCAAAGTCAAGGAAATATGTTATGCCACTTTTTATTCTCCAGACATATTGAGTTTTGGCTCAATCTCTTTCTACTGTACGTATAATTTGGGAGTAAGGACTGCCTAAGAACGTCCACAGAAGCCTATTCATGTCAATTACAATATTTCTTTTATAAATAATTGATACATGGCATATTATAGCTTAGAGTATTTCTATTAATTGAATACATGGCTTAAAATTATCAAGTCGGGCTATTTCACCCAATTACTTCATTTCAAGTGGGTCTCTAAAACTATCAAATGCTGCTCCTTCCAATAAGAAGTTCTTCTAATGCCGTGGACTTCTGTTACCTACCTACTCAATATGAAATATGTCTTCATTGAAATATGTCTTCAGCAGTGACCTCCAGAGATCATTAACTACAATTACATACATAGTAGCTGTGCCTTCAGTTTCACCGTGATGGACCACATCCTTTCTCAGCTCCAGCTAAATCAATGCATTTATTACCTAAGCTTTTGTGGTGGTTTTACTTGGGTGGGCAGCCGAGCTCCACCACAACCGCTCTCTCACTCCCCCTCCTCAAAGAGGAACAGGGAGAAAATATGAAAGGGGCTCAAGGGTTGAGATAAGGATGAGGAGATCGCGCAGTAATTATTGTGACAGGCAAAACAGACTCATCATAGGGAGACAGTAAGACTTATTGCCTATTACTAACAAGCTAGAGAAGTGAGAAACAAAGGAAAGAAACCAAAATCACCTTCCCCCCCCCATCCACCCTCTTCCACCTCCTCCCCCGGAGTGGCACTGGGGAACGCGGGAATGGGGGGTTATGGTCAGTCTATAGCGCTTCTTTGCCGCCACTCCTTCTTGGTCACTCTTGTCCACTATGCTGTGGGGTCCCTCCCACAGGATGCAGTCCTTGCTGAACTGATCCGGCTTGGGCTTCCCACAGGCAGCAGCTCTTGAAGAACTGCTCCAGATATGGGTCTGTACCACAGGGTCCATCCCTCTGGAACAAACTGCTCCAACCCGGGTCCCCTACGGGCAGCAGCTCCTGCGCGGTCACCTGCTCCTGTGTGGTCTGCTCTCCACAGGCTGCAGGTCCGGCCCAGAATCTGCTCCAGCAGGGCTCTTCCACAGGCCACAGTCTCTGTCAGTGCAGGTCCACCTGCTCCACTGTGGTCTCCTCCACGGGCTGCAGCGTAGAACCCTGCTCCACCGTGGTACTCCATGGGCTGCAGGGGGACAGCCTACTTCACCATGGGCCTCACCACAGGCCGCAGGGGACTTCTGCTCTGCCGCCTGGAGCACCTCTCCCTCTTCACTGACCTTGGTGCCTGCAAGGCTGTTGCTCGCTCCTCTCACTCTCCCAGCTGCTGTGTGGCGCAATGTTTTTTTTTTTTTTTTTTTTTTTTTTCCCATCTGCTCTCACAGAGGCCCAAAACAACATCACTTCCTGGCTCAGCTCTGGTCAGCAGTGGGGCCCTTACCTAACATGGGGCAACTTCTAGATCCTTCTCACAGAAGCCACCCCTATGGCCCCTGCTACCAAAACCTTGCCACACAAACCCACTACAGCTTTGCAAGTATAACCTGTTCTTGGGTTGAGCATCACAAGTTTGAGAGTTAGCTCTGTTTACTGATGATTAATGACTAGTATTTGAACAAAGGTATACAAAAATTCTTAATAAATTGAAAGAGACTGAAAATTGCCTGCAGCATATTACCAAAGGAAGGATGTAATATATCTAGCCAGAATGTGCACTTCTAAAGCACTAAGCTCACCAATTAGAATACGGAAATGACAACAGCTACAGGCATTAAAGCTTGTGCCTTTGTTATTGCAAGAGACAAATATCTGAGCAAACTACATGTCTTGCCTTTGTACTGCTGCCTATAAACTCCGACTTTGTGCCCACCTTCTTGCTTCATGAAGTGTTTAGTGTTTTCTTGACATTTATTATTAATAATAGAAGTTAAGAAAAATGAAAGTAGCAGTCATATTGATTCAGCAAAGCAGCATGAACATATTTAATGGTCAATACCTTTTATCTGATTTAAATGCATTCCCTTTCTTTGAAGTCTGATTTCTTTAATTACACTACAAATAAAAAAAGATTTTTTATGTTATCAGATGCCAATTATGTTAGACATTGTCATTTATTTGCTTATAGTAGTATTTATTTCCACTGCCATCAACGTACACCTAAACAGCATTACCTCATATTTGTTTACATGGAAAAAAAAATAAATATGTATAATATTTTGTCTAGGTTGATCCAGTTAAAGGCATGTAACACTCCTTTCTTGGTTTGCATAATTAATATGTATATAAACTTTCCTTACCCTTAATCTCTAATTGTGATAAACTACACCTTTCATTTTTAGGCAAGTTTCTCTCCATGCTAGAGCTGTCTAAATCTCTTCCGAGTAAGGAACATAACTTCAAAAATTGAGGGAATTAGTAGGTAGAGGGTAGAGTCCCATCGAGAGGGGGATTTCATGGCGGAAAAAAAAAGAAAAAAAAAAAAAAGGAATGGAAGCCACATAGAAATTTTGCAACCTTAATGAACAGAAGACAGAAAATCTGTAGAAGTGACGTAGAGGGAATCAAAATACAGATAAATAAGAAAGAAAAACTGTAGAGCAGATTACACTCCCCTGCCTCTGCAGAGGATACCTTCCATTGATCTATCCTGCCTTCTCGCACAAGCTCGCCTGACAAAACCGAATCAGCCATAGTATCTCTCTAAGCTTGGGGATATTATTATCATTCTTTCTCTCTGAGCTCTGGAGTTGCCTGGAAAAAAACAACAACAACAACAACAAAACCTGTTGTTTGAAGTCTGTGGAGCTGGACTTCCAGAGGCTCATTAAGTGCAGTGGCTACTATCACTCCGGGCATTTATGCCTAATTCCATATGGATTTGGTAGGTTATTTTTCCTAGACCTTACTTCCCTGACTTGCATCTTCAAAGAATCTCTTGTGATGAGAGATTCTCTCGTCATGCAGATTCTTCCCTCTCCTCCGTCTCCTATTTCTTTACAGACGTACCAATCCTTAATGTTAAATCTGGCATGTGCCAGAAACCTAAGATTCAAGGTAAGAAGGCTCACTTATACAATACATCAGCTGTACCAAAAGGAGCAGGTACAAAAATTAAGTCAACACATTAGGCACAGGGTAAGGGACAGGAAACCATGCTGCTCCCAGATATATTTACGAAGATAAAGAGAAAATATATACTCTATTAAATGGAAGAACGCATCTCAAGAAGTGCTAAAAAGTCATTTTCCTAGCAGAGTGAGAGAAAGAATAATAATAATTAGGAGGATTATTTTTCACTGGGGACAACCAGGAATGCAATGAACAAAAGAAAGGATAAGACTGCCTGAATTGATCTTATACAAGCGATTGTGTTACACCTGATAAAATAATTGTGTCAGTCTCTCTACCGTGCTTAAAACAAACTTATAAACTCTGAAACACAGTTAGTTGTTAAGCTCTAAACACCATCACATACTCTGTCACACTACTTTCATTGTTACAGAAATCTAGGAAGCACCTGACATTTATCTTCTGTAGTTCTAACACCAGAACTGCAGAAATGCAATTAGGAAAACGCCGGTACTCATAACAAAAAAGGTCAGCACTGTTCAAGCTAAACCTGGTAACATGCCTAATGTGCTGCCACACATAACAGAATGCCTTCCTGATAATGAATGACTTTACTTACTGCCATGAAGCTGTTGCAAAATAATCAGATCAACAGGGGCATGCGACTATGTGAAAGACGCATAGGATACTCTGAAATAGTCTTTGATAGGGGTACGTTGCAAAGTCACCACTGATGGAAAATCTACCATTATAAAAGGCCATGTTTCCAAAAAGTATCACATAAATAAATTGGGTGCAAAACACAAATGATATAAATTTCAGTGTCTGGTAAGCAAGGAAGCCATTACTTCATCTAAGGCAGAGCACCTTGTGCATGCAGCCAACAAACAATACAGCACCATCTCTTGGATGTAATTTTTTTTCCTTTTTTTTTTTTTTTTTTTTGTAGTAATCAATGTAAGTAGAGGTTAGGGAGTTTAGTTTTTCTGTTTGTCTTTAATAGAGAAATACTCACACAGCAGTACAGGCTCAATGGTCCTCATGCAAAGACTTCCTCCTTACTTGTGTCACTAATGCTACCTAAACTAATAGTGAAGTTTAAGAGAAATGAAAAGTAATCTAGAGGGTTTTTTCATAAATCACATTTCATTGACAGCACTAAGAAATATCTCATTACTGAAAGATGAAAGTAGCATTTATTAGAAGTTTTCTGCCAAATACCAAAAGTCAGGTTAAGTCTTTAAGTGAAAAATATTTTTGAGAGCTTGCAAACACCAAGAAACATATATTTGTTATGCCTGAAGTAACGCTGAGCAGAATAAAATCTACATACTTCCCATTTCTGTTTACAGAGTATAATTTGTATTAGATTGTTTCACTTAATTTTTGCCATAGTTATAAAAAGTTGCTTTTGTGTAAAAACTAAGGGAAAAAAGTACTGTGATGAATTACAATGCAGCTTCACCTCTTTATCCAGTTAGGTTAAAATTCAAACTAGGGAACTCAATTTTCTAGGAATTACCACAGTTATAACTGTGATAAGATAAACTTTATGTTTTGAGACTGTTAGATCTTACAAAGTTTTATTAAAGCTAAATGCTAGCATTTTATTATGTTTCTTCCTTATATCAAAGACTTATATCAAACTTGACTTATATCAAATTATTTTGTGGTTAATATAAAAGCCTGGTATTCTTTTAGCGTGACACATACTGTTGCCTAATTAATCAAGGAATATAAATCAATTGTAATTTAATGTGAACCTTCTTATTTATCAATTTCATTGGAAGAAATATCTTGAATTTAGGACATGAGAACATGTCCTCAAAAGAAGATTGATTGTAAAATTAAGCCAGATGCCAGATCAGCTAACTTGTATAAGCTGAATCTCATCAGTAGCAATATAAATTGTGTGAAGAAAAGTATCTAACAAGCTGTCTTTGGTGATCTATATAAAAAAAGTCAAAAGGCTATTCTGTCTGGTATTTCCAAGTTTCCCTTCATATATTATTTAATAAACACTTTTAGCTGAACAATATGTGCCTGAGGCAAGTATTTATTAAACACTACCCAACATATGGCAAAATATTTTTACAGATGTTTACTTAGTAAAAAGTTCACAACATTAGTGAACATATTTTGTTTAACCTGTATGAAGAGAGGCATGACAAAAGAAGGAAGTAAACATACTAAAAACAACTAGAGAATAGCATCAATAAAAGTGTGATTATCCTTCCACCTTTTTCCTGATGTTCTTCCATTAATGATCATAAGCAACCAATTGTATTTTCCTGAAATGCTACATATGTGTAACATGCACCAAAGAACTAAAGGGAATACACTCACCATGTACTATCAGGACATATTCTGTGCTGTTTCGGCCAATGGGATTTTTTGCTTCACATCGATATGTGCCATTGTCTGTTTTGTTTAGGAAACTGATGCTTAAGACCCTGCCGTTGACAACCATTCTCTCTGGATCTGGTAGTTCTCCACCATCCTTTGTCCATAATACTGGTTCTGGCCTGTTGAATCCAAAGCAATACATTTAATCAGATGCATGTAGTATGCAATATGCAATGTTATGTAACAGCAAAGGCAACTTCCGGATAATACTCTGCTATCACAGAATACTTAGTGATCATCTGAGTTACTGCATATAACAAGCATCTATTACAACTTTACCAGAGTATTTTGTCTGGTACTTTATCTAGTACCAGACATGCACTACTGAAGTGCAGGAACAGGCAGGAAAAAGAAGACCAAATAAGAAAACAGAATGGTATTGCAAAAGGCCAAGTTCTTCCCTAAATAAATAAATAAATAAATAAAAAGTGGTAATAATATTTCAGGGTACCCAGTTTGGCAAGGCATTTGGCAAGCTGTGTGAAAACAGCTCTCTGTGTGATGAGCAGCATGGTCTTGTGCACCTGACAGGCAACAGAAATCATGCGAGCAGGCTGAGGTAGATGTAAGCGGTTTGTAAATGGATTCTTAAATTATTTAGGCTATTCACATTCACAAGTGTACTTGCATGTACTGAGTGCTTTTCCTAAACCAGGCATATCAGTTGGAAGGTAGTACATCTTACACACAACCTAAATTTGTTTCTGTTGCTGAACTGTGTCACAGCCCATCCCCTTTCCCACCCTTTCTGCATGCTTCCCTTGAATATATATACATATTTACAGACATTATCACAAGCAATATAAGATTTGACTTAAAATCCTGGACTTCCTTTCATTGAAACCTTTCCTCTTGTACCTGGTGACCTCACGTCAGACCAAAGGGAAAGCAGTGACAGCGATAACCCCTTAGCCAAGTTAAGGACACAGCAGAGAAGGAAAATGACTGTCATACATCTTCCCACTGGCAACTGATATTTAACTCTTTCCCAAAAACTCTCAAGAAGCTCTACAGTTCAAAAGATTTGCCTAAGACAGCAACAAGTATTTATTACTTGTACAGTGTCTTTATCTGTATGTAAAAAATTGCACTTTCAAATTTACATGAGGGAAACCAAAAAAAAGATAGGTCCATGACTGGAAATGAAAAGATGGCTTACTGAATCCTATCTCACAAACAGATACAGCATCTAATGTCTTTAGATACTAGTCACTAAAGCAAGATATACGCAGCCTGCAGGTTCAGTTATGCTTCTTCTACCTGGTAGCTTTGTACATTACAACCCAAATATCGATTTCTTTCTTTTGGCTGTATTACTTAAGTAATTTCAGTCAGTAGCAGTTCTAGATTTACAATTTATTTGGTAGCAGAATGTTACTATTTTTTTTCCTATCAAAGTATGAAATTTTATGACTAAGTAATAAAACAAAATACAAAATACTTTTATAAAATCAGAAGATGCCTGCTTAGTTGCTAGTCTTACTGAAGAACTACTTAATTTGATTTATTTAAGGTGTTTACAACCTACTAAATATGAGTGTTAAGAATGAAGTCTAAATATCCAAGCAGAGACATTTTGCTAAAATGCAGCCTTACACACAGAATAGTCCTAACACCTGCAACAACAATTTTCTTTTAAATTGTACAACATATAGACAAAGTGAAGTTTTCTGAAATGCACTCACTGCTATATATCTTCTATTACTATTGTTTTTGTAAAAAGGTTAGACTTTATGTTTCTCTTGAGAATCACCAGAGATCTATATAGATTTCAGTAACACTTGGATGATACCTTTTAAAATTATTATTGCACTTGTTGCTGAGACTGGCTGTTCTGACACTGGGATTTTAATAAACAAAAAATAAATCATACAGAAGCATAGAATCATTTAGGTTGGAAAAGACTGTTAAAATCATTAAGCCCAACCATCACTGAACCATATCCCTCAGCTCCACATCCACACCTCTTAAACACCTCCAGGGGTGGGGACTCTACCATTCCTCTGGGCAGCCTATTCCAATGCCTCACAACCCTCTCCATAAAGAAATTCTTCCTGATGCCTAATCTAAACCTCCCTTGGCACAATTTGAGGCCATTGCCTCACATCCTATGACCTGAGAAAAGGTCCCTCCTTACTGCAACTGCCTCTCAGGAAGTAACAAAGTGGTCAGGTCTCCCCTCAGCCTCCTTTTTTCCACTAAATGACCCTAGCTCTCTCAGATACTCCTTATGTGTCTTGTTTTCTAGTCCCTTCATCTTCCTTGCTCTTCTCCGAATGCATTCCAGCAACTCGACATCCTTCTTGTAGTAAGGAGCTCAAAACTGAACACCATACTTGAGGTACAGCCTTGCCAGTGCCCAGTACAAGAGGACAATCTCTTCCCTAGTCAGGGAATATTACAACATTCACATAATTTTAAATCGTGGATTAAGAACTATTGGTGTAACGGGTCTTATTTATACTTAACTGTAAAAATGTCACAGTATTCTTCCTAAGTGTGCTTTCAAGCAATGGTATCTAAATAGACATGTACACACAAAATACACACCTTCTTTTCTGCTTAACACTAGCAGGAAATATAGATGTCCACATTGTTGCAGAAAAATTGTCCCACACAGTTCACAATATTAAGGTGTGATTTGCTTTGATTTGTTAAAATGGATGTGTTCAATTTTCTAGCAAACTCCTCATCGTTCCCCATTTACCACTTTACTGTGAATCCGTAATCCCAGGAGTGGAAACTCTGAAACACTTCTGCTACAATGTAAACCATTACCTTCATAAATGGCATGTAAAAGCAACTTCTGCGCAGTGGTAATTTATGAAACGTACATTTTAAATTGAACTTAGATGGCATATCCTAGAGAAAAACCCATAGGATAACAAATAACTAGGAAATGGAGCCTTAGATCTAAATTATTCAAGGAGCTTTGTCACATCTTAATATACCAACTGCAGTCCTATGCAGAGCAGTTAGAGAGGCAGATCTACATCCTCTGGGTGACAGGGTGGTAGCAGGGAAACCATCCCTTAATTAACAGAGCCACCCTGTGTGGGCTTAGCAGCAGCAGCAGCGCCATCCCTGGGCAGCCAGCCCGTGGTCAGCATGTCGTGGTGGCTGAGCACAGCCCTTGCTCCACCTCACCAGTCTCGGGAGGATGCTGCCTAAAGCAGTGACTGTCACAGTCACAGAACTAAATCTTGCCTTCACTGCTGGGAAGCTTTGAGACACTGGTCTAAACAATTCATTAGTCAGGCAGAAGTGAGTTAGGAACATGAGAGCTCAAGCACCCAGCACACTGCTGCTGACAGCAACAACTGGAGCGGCAGCTCAGGGAAAGCACACGAGTGCGGCCACTGCCCATAATCCACCCCCCTGTGCTCTGCCAGCAGCCATAATCATCCCATCAGGGATGCTGGAGGGCACGTCTCCTGTTCTCCTTAGTGTCTATGCAGTATTTAGATCTGTTGCCCATAAATTTCTCAAATCTCTTTTTGAATCTGCTTACACTGTCTGCCAACCCAGACTTCTGTGGCAACAAATTCAAAAAAGTTCCCTACCTGCTGTGTAAAAGCATACTTTTTTGTACTTTTATCTGTCTTGTACTGATCTCTGAGCAGTTGCAATGAATTATGGTAACAGAGTTTGGTAACAGTTCTGCATATTATAACTTTGCTATTAATTATGACAGACCTGTATTTAGTAGACCTTTCTTCTACTCTCTCCCCCTTCTTTTCTCTACTTGTTTGAATTTGATACAGTCTGAGATTACTGGCAGGAAAAAACAACAACATCCTGCTGTGGTTTAACCCGGCCGGCAGCTAAACACCACACAGCCGCTCACCCTCCCCCCTCCCTCTGGGATGGGGGAGAGAAACGGGAAAGTGAAGCCTGTGGGTTGAGATAAAGACAGTTTATTAAGATAGAAAATAATAATAATAATAATAATATGTACAAACAAGTGATGCACAATGCAATTGCTCACCACCCGCTGACCGATGCCCAGCCCAACCCCCCACCCTGGCTAGCCACCCCTATATATTGTTCAGCATGCTGTCAGGTGGTATGGAATACCCCTTTGGCCAGTTTGGGTCAGCTGTCCTGGGTCTGTCCCCTCCCAGCTCTTGCTGCCCCCCCCAGCCTGCCCGCTGGCAGGACAGAGCGAGGAGCTGAAAAGTCCTTGGCTTAGTGTAAGCACTGCTCTGCAGCAATTAAAACATCAGCATGTTATCAGCACTCTTCTCATCCTAATCCAAAACATAGCACCCTACCAGCTACTAGGAGGAAAATTAACTCTGTCCTAACTGAAACCAGGACACATCCCCACATAAGAAAACAGACAGACTAAATTTAGAAAACATTGGCCACTCCTTGATACGAGCTTTAGCAACTTAATTGTCAAAAGCCCAAATGCAGTTGGAATATCAATGAAGAAGCTCCCTTTCTGTGTCACAAGACACACCAAACTGTAAATCTTCCATAAGTTATTCTATGGAAGAGTGTTCATGGATGTATATACAGAGGTTCATTTTTAACCCAACATTTTGAAAGTGTTCCAGCTCAGTTGGGGGATATTTAGGTTGGATATCCTAAAACATCAGGCAAACGTGCACTCCTATTATTGCATATTTCTCTCTATTGCCTAGGTCTCTAGTATTGAAGAACCTTACGTGTCATTCACATTTTAACAAATTGCCATGAGGCTATTACTAGGACTGGAACAAACAGGGTATCTCTGAGCCTCGCGTTTGTGATTACTTCACATTAAATCACACTTACCAGTTGACCCCACACTTTCTCAGGCAACCCCCAAAAAAGTATTTCTTGGGGCACAATAGCTATAAAATTGGAATGAGCACAGTGGCAACAAATACAGTTGTATGCTATCACCTTTGCACATGTCATGGCAAAAACAAGCTCACCAACCTGCTCTGTCCTAACAGAAACATGCAGCCTACTGGTAGTGAGGCAGTCACCCAAGGACCAAATTTGGGGCAACAGTTGTTTTCTATCTCCCTGGTTTAATCCCTCCCAGGTGGACGTGGATATGTAGAAATGAGCTGTGCTACCACTGAGCCCCTTCATTGGGCTAGGGGAGGCAGTAGAGCTGAGGCACCAAGATGTTGTTTTCTTCAAAACGCAGCTCTGCTTCTGGCCTTACCTATTCTAATTTGCTCTCAGTGTGACACCTTTTAAAACAAAAACAAATTAAGTATGCTGCATTGAAGAAATTCTTTCAAAGACAGCTCAAGTGTGACAGACAGGTCATGCTAGTTCTTTGGCTAGCATTTAGTGCTTTTACTAATTTAGCTTTGCGTACTGATGCCCACAGTAACACCACTGGGATTGCACTACACTAAAAGAAGCTAGAGGTACTAATCATGATTATGGACAATGACTCTCCTGCCAAGCCCCTGAAATAAGCTTAAATTCTATACCTTCTCTGAAAAACTGTTAATCAGACTTAGACTTTGGTATAATTTATATTTAATCCTAATAGGCTCAGAAGCTTTCAGTAACTGACTTGCATAAGTGAACTATTTTTTTAGTATTAATAAATACATTTGTCAACTCTCTTTATGTTAGCCTCCAAATGTGACATAAAAAGCAACATAATTTGGTGTTCTTTCACAGACAAACTGAGATGGGACTGCAATGAGGGAATCAAAACTGTTACCATACTCCAGAGGGATTCAGGTTTCATACTGTGGAACCAGAGTTTTCTTGCAAGCAACTTCACAAAGAATTTATTAATTCAGATAAAGTATTTTTTAATCCTGATGTTAAGAAATCTTTTCTTCCACAACCAGTCAGAGAGAAAACTAAGCATGAACTGGAACGTGTTGAAAAAAATGTTTTATGAAACTCAGATTTGGTTGGAAAAAAGCATTTAGGCACAGACTTGACTTTTTAACAAGTGTTTACATAACACCTAAGTCAACAGGATTTCAATTCACTTCAATGTGTTTGATAATCTAGGCCTTTAAAAGTCACACAGCAGTATTTTAAAACAAGTTCTTTAATTATTGACCTCTTTCCCCACCCTTAACCAAAGTACTACGATGCTTCAGAGCCGGCCATAATTCTCTCTTCTAATGGTCTTTTTCAATATATAAACATTAAATTTATCTTATTTTAATCTTCATTTAAGAACAATACATGCAGCTACTGCATCAGCTCTTCTTTCTGCATGCAGTGAACTGAACACAATCCATTTTCACCTGGAAGTTCTTGGCTCTATGCATTTTTGTTGCCCTTTTCTGATTTCTGTAAACAGAAAGGTCACAGCAAAAGTGTTCTCCATTACAACTTTGATCTCAAATTCTCAGAGAACTTAATGGCCTATAATTCTACCACCGGATAACCTTTTTGCATCCATAAGATCTCACTCACACAACAAACAAACAAAGAAACCAAACGTGCCAGCTGTTTACATCCTCAGTCTCACTGAGCATATTATCATTTATCTGGGTATCTAAAGATCCTGTCAAGACTTTGTAGTCAATGTGGATAAAAATAGGAAATATGTAAGTATCTGGGGAACACTAACAAGAGAAGTAAATTCATTATTCTGAGCATGGCCCTCATGAACAATGCCTTTTAATTCTCCAGGCAGGGAGGGGCACACGTATTTTCTCTGAAGTCCATAAAAAACACATACTAGTGAAAATGCTCAACTGAGTAATGGAAAAGGCATCACCACTTTTATCAGAACATTTTTGTTGAAATGCTGGTGTAACGTTAAAAGCCATCTAAGAGAATGGTTGCTTCATTAATTTGACCTTACAGAGTTTCTCTATATTGAGAATCTGGATTTTTAGATTTGTCAGTTAATCATCCAGTTGAAAGTTTAAAACCCGAGGGAACTTCTTGTTTGTACAAAGTCTCACTCTGATGAGTCATATTGGGATGAGCTGGTTTGGGAGCATTTCATCTATCAAAAACATCAATACTCTCAGTCTCTAGCCTTTCATAAAAGGCTCAGATAAATGGTTTTTATTTTATCAGATAAGAACACTCTATGATTTTGTATCTTTGCAGAGCTTGAGTAACCTTCATAGGGTATTTAACTCCCCAAAAGAATTAGTCAAAATGTCCTAAGTATCTTTTATAAAGTTCCATTTTTATTAAGAAGGAAGCTTTTAACATGTGAATTTCCTATTCGCCATAACTATTCAGTCCATGATTTTTTTCTTTCAAGCATCTCAGAAGACATAATACAGCCTAAGAACATTTATGATGCCCTATATCAGTGTTTTTAAAATGGCTAAGAAATAAATTCCCAATGTATGTTAAAAATGAGGTGGCAACAAAATATAAATTCCCACTTTCTACATTATACACATTTGTCAGGAATTCACAGGTATAAAGACAAAAGGAACAACAAGAAATGTTAAAGACAGTTGTGGTGTATTATGCTTTCAAAAAGTTGCCTAAATTTGGTGACAAGAATCTCAAATGGTGTTAGTATGCACCATATATTATATATATATATTACAGTTTTTTTTTAAAAAAAAAAAAAAAGAGAAAAAAAAAAAAAAAAAGATAGCAGAAAAGGGAAGAAAACAAGCAAACCAAAACAAACAAAAACCCTTCATCCCTTATCTTCTGTTCTGGTTATAGATAAAACCTTTCTTTTATCCATCACAAATGCAGTGGGGTGACAGGATTTCCCGCCTGTAGCTTTCCTTGGATAAAACAGGCAGTCCTCTCACCTTCAGACTGACTCTTTGGGTTACACTTGCTTACCATGGTGATACGATAGACTAAATTTGAAGCTGAAAATCCTTATCCTGAACAAGCCTGTGACAGCAACTGATTAAACTGACTCAGGAAAAGTCTTTTCAAAGCAAAGGTATTTTTTCTGTTGCTCAAAAATACAAAGCGTAGATTGTGAAGGGAGAAAAAGTATTTTTTTCAAATTTTCCGCTATCTATACCCTAATCCTTCCTTGCACGTATTTTTTTTTAAGGTTAATTCCAGTCAGTTAATATGCACCTTTAGCTGTAAGAACCTGACCATTCTCTTTCTGTCATAATTCTCTTTCCTACTGTATCTCCCTGTCTATCAGGCTGATAACCTATTTACCTTTATCCTTTCATATCTCTGACCTAAGGTTTTCTGCCCTTAGTACAGCTATGTAATGCTGCTGCTCTGTGTCTGGATAGCTTTTTCCCAGTTGATTATCAAGCCATTATTATGTTAACTATGTTGAAAATATTTACCTGTAGTTTCTCCTGTTGCCTTTTATACATTTCTCCCCAATAATTTCTTTATTTTAGTCTTTCTCAAGAAGGCAAGACAATATCTAACAAACGCTCTGAAAAGTGTATAAATCATATATATGTATATATGGAGCTTCTTACCTAGTTCCATTATTATTCATAATGCTACCACAGAAGTATAAAAACCTGTTATGAATAACATTTGAGAGACTGGCTTTCTCATAGTCATAAGACAGATCAACAAGAGAAATTATGTGAAATCAGAAGATACCTTATCAGTGAGTTGCAACAGAAATAGCCTTTGTATTCTCTTATTGTAAGCAGCAGGGAGGCAAGAGATGTACAAAAAGATTTTATCAAAAAAAGCCTCTGTGGGGAAGATACCATAGGGATGCAGTCCAGAATTTCATGTTAAAAAACTCAAAAGCCATTGCCACATGAATGTAGATGTGGGGGAGTCCCTTAGGCTTGTTCATGAAATACCGTCTCTCCATAAGGTATGTTAAATGTGGGGGCAAAGACGGGGCATCAAATTGGCACGCACACTGCTGTGAGTGATCCACTCTTTTTCCATGATTCACGTTAGAAGTGAAAAAAATAGTTCAGAGAGTTTTAATTCATTATCAATAGGCATGGGGTATGTGTAGGAAAAGCAACGTTTTGTCAGGGTGAGTTTAGTTACGCTAACACTGCTAGCCTGTTTAGCTTTGAAGGAAATGCAGAATTAGAGAGCTCACAAAAGTGCTGTATGGCTGATGGGACATCAGAAAAAGTTTCATGATGCCATTGTGCTATACATCAAAATTGAGGTCAAAAAAGCAGGTTTTCTCAACAGTGGAATGCATAGAAAGCCATCACTGAAGTATCTCATAACACAGCTATTTATTTAATTGATTTCTTATGCCTGCAGTATTAGAGCATGCAAATAGACAACTCAGAATAAATGCAGTAAGACTTGAAATCAAACTGTGCACAGTTGGTTGCCAACTTCATTCACTGCCCCAAATACCTCTAATTATACTCACACTAAGGCAAACTTTTACCTAAAAATGTATTTTCTTAAAAACTGCTCTTGTTACAAAAAATTATTAAGAAAGTACCATAATCATTCACTGGCTTTGCCAGTTTCAACAGTGCTGGTCCTAATGGCATTAATTTCTTCTAAGGCTTTTATCTGAACATCTTACCTAGTCTCCTCTTCTCTACTAATCAGAAGGGATCTCCTTTTTGTCTTAGAGATATTAAACTCACCTAGCAGTGAAATTACCACAGCATACCATAAAAAATAACTTGCTAACCTCTTACAAATATCACCAGTCTTTAAAGAATGCAGACAAAACGTGGTGCTTCTTTTTTTTATTATTTTGATTTTTTAATGAATACTGAAGGAGATGTCTACTAAAAGTTCCCCATTGTCATAATAAACTAGAAAAACACAGATATAATTTTAAGCAAGACTTGCAAGACTTGCAAGTCTTGCAATTTTAAGCAAGACTTGCAAGCAAGACTCTTGATTTGGAAGAGAAATAGTGTATTTTGTATTTTTTTGAATTTAGTATTTTTTGTATTTTGTATTTTTCAACCTGACATTTTTTCCACTCTGCCCCGCTTCCCCTTCTATTAGAAGCTACTCAATACGAGGTTAGGCTTGGTTGTCAAATGAGCAAGGAAGCCAGATGTGGCTACAAATCTACTTCCCTTGCAGCCCCCATTACTTAGGCTAATACTGTTAGCAGACATACTGGGAGATCCTGATCTACTTTTCCATTGTGACAGACAGCTAAATCTTGTTTTACTAACATAAAGATTGCAGAGACCCTCAGAAAGGCAGCTTGGCTAATTGAAATTAATAGCTTCAAATCCATGTATTAGTTTATTTGCTAAAATGCACTTTATAAAGGGGAAAGCTTACCCTTTTCTCCCCTGATTAGCACAAGAAACCCTATTATCTTCAATTTACATAAGAAATTAAACCTTTTTGCAATGTTCATACTCTTTATAAATCACATGCATCTCCCTTGGGTTGAACAAATTCAAAATTTATGTCTTATGGAAGCTTATACTCCATAACTCTCCAACATTTAAATAGAAATTAACTACAGACTCTTGAACTATTCACAAAAGGTCTTAACTCTGTGCCAGTGTGTAAAGTTAGATCAGGACTGACAGGCATCTGCTATTGCTTAAGGCTTTAGAGTTCATGCTGACTATTCAAATTATTCATCCTGTGTTTGTAAATAATCAGGTGATTTTTCTATTTTCTGTTACCTGAGATTGTTCAGCAATTATTTCTGCAAAAAACGTTTCCCTTTCAATATGCCATACTGAGAAACTTTTCCAAAAGGTATTGTACCATAGTATTCCTTGTTTCCTGATTCTAGGACTTCCATGACATACCAGCTCAGACTATACAGCAAAATATGTAAAACCATAAAAATCCTCACCATCCAAATCCAGTATAAATGCTGAGTGGAGCCCTTTCTGATTGATATGAACAATAATATTCTGTTCTTTGATCAGTGAACAACTCTGTCCGTGTCAGAATAAAAAAGTAATCCAATAACTACTATAATAGCTCAACAATACTGAAATGAATAAACACTGAGTGTGACTATACATGAAATCTGAAAAAATAAATATTAAGTTTTTACTCATTTCACTTTTTGTTGATACTTAACGACAAACCACTCACAGAATACTGTTTGCTTTTAAAGTCCTAAACACACAGAATTATATTTAAACTTCTGTTAAGGATCAGTATCATTAAAAACAAAAGACCTCTAGTTTCTATGATAGTTGCCTACATCAGCTACCATTCTTTTTGCAGTAATGCAGGATCTTAATACTTTATTATCACTCCAAAACATAATACATATTTTCTAAGTTCATATTTTCTAAGCAAGTTCTGGAGAAAGCAAATCTTTGAAGTATTCCAAATATCCAATCTTCTCAACCTAGCGTAGGTTCAGACATCTGTGTTTCAGGATAAGCTGTACAAAAATATTTTTAACTCTCATGGAAGTGTAAAGTGTATTTCAGTTTTTGTAGCTGTTTTAAGTATGTTTAATTGCTTACTGATTGCCAGTATTATTTTCGTACAAAGAAATCTCTGAATCATTTCAGACTTCATTTTGAAGTTTGTGCTTTAAAGCAAGAAATAAATCCAAATAATATTCTTATAAGACACTCCAGTTTTACTGACTGGCATATAATAAAAGAACTGAAAAGTGTTTCTATGTTTATTCTTTTGATTAACAATCCTGTCAGGTTGAATCTCATCATAAAACCTCAGAAAGTCTTAATTTCTTCATTGTTTTAAAACATTTTCTTGTGATACTAAATATTCCCACAAGTATACCTTTATCATTCATACAAACCTGGCACTTCTCTATAGCTGTAATTTCTTTTCCAAAATGTTTTTCAAGTTTTTTTTTCTTTTAAAAAAAAAATATTTTAGATCTGAACTCTTCAGCTCTTTAGGTGATTTGCAGTTTCTTACAGTCTTGAAGTGTTTATTGCTGTTACTGTTATTGGTATCCAACCAATTTGCTAATTTCTTTAATGGAACAGCTTCTTCATCAGAGTAAGTGCTAGATCTTGTGACTCATTTTCTTAGAGGAATTCAAATCTATTGTGGGTTACCTAAGTAGGTAACTCAGCACCCCAA
Organism: Heteronetta atricapilla; assembly: GCA_011075105.1. Lineage (NCBI taxonomy): Eukaryota > Metazoa > Chordata > Aves > Anseriformes > Anatidae > Heteronetta > Heteronetta atricapilla. The sequence goes on from CM021731.1 coordinate 97,944,893, forward strand.
AGCCACTTTCTCACTCCCCCAGTCACTCTCTCTGTGGGTTGGTGGAAAGAAAATGAAGAGTGAAAGTAAGAAAAGATGGGGCAAGAGAAAATTTATTTAGTAAGTGACAGAGAAGTGGAAGAAGAGAGCAGGAAAACAAAATGAGTGGTGTAAAGGCAATCACTCACCACCTCCCACAGGCAGATCGATGCCCAGTCACTTTCGAAGCAAAAGATGACCACCTTCCCTAAACCCTACCTTTTTTTTTTTTTTTTATTGTTGAGCATGATACTGCTATATGGCATGGATTATCTCTGGTTAATTCGAGTCATCTGCTTGGCGGTGTCCTCCCTCAGCCTCTTGTGTTCTGCCCAACTACTCACTGGGCGGGATGGAGCAAGAAAGAGAAAAGACCTTGGCACTACACAGCCTGTGTTCAGCCACAGCTAACTCACCTGTGTGCTACCACCATTATTTTGTTTCAGACCTAAACCACAGCACTATATGGGCTGCTTAACTCCATCCCAGCCAGACCCAGTATAACATCTCACTGTCCTTGCTGTCATCTTCCTTCCTCCCTCCCTCCTTTCCTCCCTTCTCTATATTTAAATCCATCTATGATTTCCTATGTTTACTAGGCCCTGCCAATGTTTTGGTATGAATGCACTTGTGATTGGAGTTCTTAAATTCAAAATTGCATTCTTTCTAGTCGGACTGGTACCATAAAAATAGGTGTACTCTACATTGGACATATGTATGAAACATGTACTGCATACTTACACAATGTTTAAAGCTGCCAGTTTATTGTCCACAGCAGCTTTTATCCATGCACTGCTGGGACACTGTCAGTAAGCTTTTTAGGCCAGTCTTAGAGAAAAAAAAAAATAGTAATTATTAAGAAAAAAAAAAAAACAGATACAAAAAAGGTTCTGCAGACCTGTGTCTCTCTTGCACTGGAGCTATACAATCTTGCACACACACAACTGAACACAGTTTAAAAAAAAAAGGGAGGAAATCCTTTTACTTATACCCTTCATATCTTGACACATTTGTAGATTAAAAACACTGCATGCTTTCTAAGGGACTGTTGATCTTCATCTTTTAACTTGGGCATCTACTTCTGCTAATTCCTTAGTTAGAAAGTGGGAGCTATTCTGTAAGCACTGCACATTTATTCATCTTAATGTTTTTTTGTTTGTTTTTTAATAGTAGAGAACAGTAAGTCTCTTTGGGCACATGGTCCATACACTGCCACACCATTACCTTGCCTTCTGTTTTTCAGTTTTACTCAAATCTCTCCCACATTTGTCATTTACTCCACCTACATGCAAAATGTTGGTGTCCCACTCCAAGCCCACTGACTTTTTGTTTTGTTGTTTGTTTGTTTTGTTTTGTTTTTCTTTCTCTGAATCTGAGAATCTGACCAGCTTCTCAAACAACAGGGTAGACATTTCCACTCCTTTATACTTTCTTAAGTCTTGAGACGTTTCTCTATCTTGTAGGTAATTACTCCCATGAAAGGCAAAATTTGCTGAATGGCTTTCTACATATAAGTAGAAATGGAAACAGAAAAGACAGAAGGGAAAAGGAGGCCACCAAATTTCCCAACTTTCAGTGCCAGAATATCACTTGGGAGCAAGCAGGGAACTGAAAAATACAGTCACACTGATGTATATCATAAAAAAAAAAAAAAAAAAAAAAAAAAAAAAAAAATTTTTTAACAACAGAATAAGTAGGGGAAGAAAAAAGAACTAATTTTTTTTTTTTTTTTTTTTTTTCAGGTTTATTCTGAAAGGGACCTGGATATTTTAATGCATTTTTAGTACCTCAAATCAAAATAAGTGTTATTTTAGAAGCTTTTTTGAAGTCACCTCTTAACCACACTTTTTTAGATGAACATTAAAGTCTGAGGCTTAAACTTAAGTTCAGAGAAAGCACTATACCCTTTACAGTTTACAAACAGCTTTCATAAAAAGTGCACTTTAAAATATTCTGTCTATAGAAAACAATGTCTGCAGTATGTACGGCTATACTGTTCATTTTGTGTTGTCAGTTTATAAATAATTTATATTTCTTTTAAATTTCAACCAGGAAAAAAAAAAAAAAAGTCCTCCACAGAAGTCTAATATCTCTTTCAAAAGGATTCCTGAGGCTAAAAATGCAATAAGAGGTGTAAGCCAGTACAACAGCAGGAAAGAAAAAAAAAAAAAAAAATCATTAAAAATCTCATGTCGTAAATCCTGCCTTACTTTCAGGGGAATGGAGACCTTGCAAAAGTGGGTAGGTACTACTGCCATTGTCAGCTAACTGCCACTAGCTCAAGGACAAAATACGGGGAAATACTTTGCAGGGAGTATCTGTGAGTTGGTTTGACTCAACCATAGATTAGATAAGGTGTTTTCCAGTTTAATAAAGTAGCAAAGATGCTGCTTTTGTATCAAAAGTCTTGCACTGAAGGCCTGCTATAGACAGATTGCACAACAACAAGCTCTTCAGGTGGAAGCACAATATATTATCGGCTACACAGTCGTATAGCAGCTCTCACAAGCAATGGATAAGATATCCCTAACAACATATAAATAATTAAGGGCAGACAACAGCCTTGCGTCTAAGAGATTGCGCAAGCAGTGAAGGGGGAGAAATCTCTCCTGTCAAGTGCATCTCCCTTACTGCTGCAGGCAGAAGTGAAGGTAGATTCAGTGAAGCTGCAATCTCCTCCAGAGAATGGAAAGTCAGCAGAGACCAAACTTCAGACTAGTGGCCAGGTAGCCTCACACAATGAAAAAGTAACATCCACTGAGGGCTAAAGTAACATTACTTCAGTTGGGGAGTGGGTAAATTATGAAGCAGAGAAAAAGAGATGCCCTGAAAGCTCCTTTAAAATTCCAGAGCTTGAACTCCCCTGGCTTGATACTGAGCATGTCTGTAATATACTCCCTTCCCCAATTGTGCCTGGGATTGTTGCCATTTATTTATGTGCAAATTAGAAAGTCAAATTCCTTTCCTTTTAGATTTATAATCTAAGACATACACTCAGATAAGAGGGGAAAAAAGAAGAGGGGAAAATATACAGAGATAAGTGAATATAAAGAAAATAGTCACACCTGTTTAAATGTTTTATTGCTGTTCTTAGGGGCTTTTTCTTTTCTGTCAGAGTACAGCTGAGACGATAAATGGCACGTAAGAACTTCATTCACATGAAAAAACGTTGATTAAACATAGAAAACTTAATGGCCTGGTTTTGCTATAATTCTAGTTTTATAAGTTTCTAATTATGTAGTCTGTATTCAAACAGCTAAATCTTTGGGCTTCTTATACTGCTGTTTACACCTTGTTGATTCCTTCTTAACCTTTAAGAGCTATTGAGAAATTAGTAGATTATTCTCTTTCATCAGCTATAAGTAAGACATGACTATAAGAATAAAGGATGATAGAAACTGCAATGGACAATAACTGAAAAAAAAATAGTATTTCAAAGACATGCAAATGTCAGCAGTATTAAGATAATATGGTGCTGAAGTGGATGCCTCAGAATGGCAGCTGAAAATTACTGGGATTAACCAGGAACTATGCTCTTAATGCTAATGAAGTACTGCTGGGGATAGGAAAGCAGCAGCAAAGCATAATGACAGGATGAGCACACGTTAGTTGCTATGCATTTCATAGAACACAGGAAAATAACATCCTCTCATTTGGTATGTCTTCAGATCATTTTATAACATTGTGTTATTCACAGAAGTTTACAAGCACATTGCAATCCCAAACCAGAGCACCAAGAGCTGGGGAAAATACCAGTTAATCAAAAATAACAAAAATAACTAGCTGGATAAATTAAAGATTCACCATGATTTATTTTAAATATTTTACATTTTCATGTTGTAAGATTTTTTTTTTTAAAGTACATTTTCTAAAACCAGTTTGGCTTAAAGCCAAAGAATAGCATAGGTGAAGCTGAAGTGCCACATTTCATGCATCTCTATAGGTAAAAGTATTGGTGGAGACTGCAAGGAGGAAACAGAAGGTAACTTCTGTCACACAGCATTCTCAGTTCCATTTTTGCTTTTTCTTTAATCAACGATATGTCTCATGGTGACATCCCCACTGCCAGTTGAGGCCAGAAGCATATATCCAGATATCAATGAGCAAATATTATTATGAGCTTTTTTTTTTCCTTTGAGGAAGTCAAGATTTTAGACTGCTCAGATATTTCAGGCCGAGACACTAAGGGACATTCATATGCCTAACTTGTACTGTTTTCAATAAGAGCTGTGTCCCAGTACTCGTAAGAAGTGGTGTCTCCGTTATTACAAGTAAGCTGAGAAATCCCATCTAAGAAATACCTGCTGCATTTCTGGGTTAGGGTCAAATGCTTGCTGGCACAAGAATCAAAGAGGAAAATGAAGAGTGGCTGATTCACTTCTGCTTTTTCCATTAAGTAAACAGTTGAAAATCAGATTCAGAGTTACTTGCTCATCCAAATACTACTTGTTTAAAATCTTGTGGCTATTGATGTAAGACACAGTCAAGGAGAAGCCTCATTAAACTAAAATTACTTGATGCATTTGAGATGCAGCGACAGCACCCAGAGAGCTGATAAAAGTACCAATGCTACAACATGAATGGCAAGCAAGAACTACACAAAGTCTTCAGTACCAACCCTCATTAACCAAGCTATGTGCTTCTTGATTTTCAGTGCCTGTCAGAACACTACTCATCATGAAGTTTGAGGGATGTAGCAGAAGATGCTCTTTTCATCAGACAAGAGACCTTTAATAACTAGCCATAGCAATGACTTTTATATTATCTTTAGTTGAAATATGGATTCTTCTCAATAAGTACCAAATATTTGTTGATATTTATAACAGTTATTGGAACATCAAAGGAGTGGAAATATGCTGTAATATTTTTGTATCTTGGTTATATTTTTTCACAAGTGTCAAAAAGCTCTAGAAAATAGCTGATGTTGAAGCACACTGCATTAGACCACAATAAATAATGAAATGCTTCATGCCTTCAAGAGAATATAATGAAAGCTTAATAACAATACATTGGGAACTTATGATTATTTATATTTCAGAGCTGAGTCCTATACTGTGGTCTGTGTCAATTTCTTTTACATCTAAAAATAATTTATGAAACAGCAATACAATAAAGGAAAAAAGAGACAAATATTATTTACTTAGAGGAGTTTGTTTTTCTTTTCCCAAATGTATCATTATCTTCAAACAGAGGGGAGTGCTTTAGTTCACACAAACTTCTCTCACACAGAAAATCATCCATTAGTACCTTCATGGTAATAATTTTAGCACAGTAAAGGAGATATCCTCAAGCTCTCAGTGGGATCCAGCTCTATTAGCATCTAGTCCCAGCAATCCACAACAGTCTACATTCAAAGCTTAACATCACAGAAACAGCTGTATTGGATCAGACTAAAAGTTCAGCTAGCCTAGTGACTTATCTTCAACAGTAGGGATAAGCAGATGTCTAGGGAACAGGCCAAGCAGAGATGCTGCCTCCGCAAGCACAATTCCAAGCTACAACTACCTCAGGTGCTTCTGACACCAAGCATAGTGCAAACCTTGAGGATTTCCCCTTGCATACATAAACTTATCAATTTATGCAGCTTTCTGTTGAATTACCATACCATGCATTTTTACCATCTGTCCTATCCATTGACAAAAAATTCCAAAACTCTACTAGTCACCATGTGAATGACCTTGCTTTATTATAAAACTGGTTCTTACTAGCTTTGTTCAGCACTTATTTTTTTTTCTGTTTGAAGAGAGAATGAACCAGCAATCCCTATAAGAAAAGAAAAGAAAAGAAAAGAAAAGAAAAGAAAAGAAAAGAAAAGAAAAGAGAGAGAGAGAGAGAGAGACTCAGTCTGTAATATACCCAGTTTATTCCACAGTAAATATTGATATATCAAATTCATTTGGGTTTCTCTTACACCTTGATTCTTAGCTGAGCCTACAAATGTACTGGAACATTTTCTCTTCTTGATATATTTCAAGGAAGGTTAAATACTACTTCCAATTGCCTTTGCTAGCTGTTCCTCAAATGTTCTCTTTCTTCTTCTTCTTTTTATTTTTTTATTTTTTTTGGGTGGGGAGTTAGGATAAGGAACAAGGGCAGTTACTTCATTTTCAAATTTAATCTGCCAAAATTCAAGGATCTTCTCTTTCAGTTGGAAAACAACTTCAGCTTTCCAAATTATGTCTTCAGCATTTGTATTACTTTGCTTTCTCTTCTGTTTAGCCTCACCAATTTCTCCTTCTCAAGTGACTCTGCTAGGTAATATGTATTGACCGTGTGTTTTTATTTTTTGTTTTTTTCCAACACAGTCCCCAGGCTCCCTGGAAAAATTTAATTCTCTTAGCTTCCCCTTTTAGCTTCTTTTTAACAATACTCCTTGTTTTTATGTTGCTCTCCTTTTTGATGTTGATTACCATATAATTTTCTATACTTCCTATTTTGCCTCTAGATGCAAACTGCAAGTAAATACATTTTAAAGAACTAGCTGAACTCAGACCTGAGATTATGCAGAGCACTCCCTTGAATTACCATTCCCTGTGACAAACTGGAGCAATTGGAGCATTCTAGAGATTGCATATATGAAATAAGAAGATAGGCCAGGGATATTTTAAAACAATAGTAAATAAACAAACAGACAAACAACATGACAAAAAATAAAATAGAATTAATCAATTAAAATATCCACCTTTCACTTACCTTTGTCCTATCATTCCCAGTGAAGCTATACTTTCCCTTACCTTGTCAGCTCACCCACCTTTGGAGTGAGCAGTCTGCTGCTAATGTTATAGATGTGGCTGGATGTCCCTCTCACAATGGCACAGGGAGTGGGGACCCATGTTTTATAATTTCATTTTAAAAGTGATCAATACAGTGTTTTAAGCATTAATAAAACAAGAGAGTAATAACAACAAAATACTAGTATCTATGGAAACTTGCTGCATGTTTTCAGTAGTTCCATATTATAAAGCTCATTACAGAATCCTTGTGCATATGCATGACTGTGCATCAGCCCTTTGCAAGGTTTTAGCTGGCTGCCCCAAGCCCACTGAGCTGCTGTACTAGTTGTAGGTGTCAAGGTGCTGGGAGTGGTGGTGGAGGGATGGGCATGGGTCCATGAGTGGTCCTGTGCCAGAAACGGCTGATTGTAGGGGACCCACCACAAGGCATAGCTGAATCCATCAGCCAAGTTCATGGAGTCTCTGGGAAAATATTGCTAAGAAAGGGCAAAATGCAGCATGACAGAGAGAGGAGTGAGGAAAATAATGTGAGAAACAACCCTGTGAACAGCAAGAGAGGAAGGAGCAGGGGGAGATGCACCAGGAGCCAGAGCAGAGATTCCCCTGCAGGCTGGGAAGAATCACTGAATCATCTAGGTTGGAAGAGATCTGCAAGATCACTGAGTCCAACCTCTGACCTAACACTAACAAGTCCTCCATTAAACCACTAAACCATATCACTTAGCTCTACATCTAAACGTCTTTTAAAGACCTCCAGGGATGGTGACTCAACCACTTCCCTTGGCAGCCCATTCCAACGCCTAACAAGAAGACTATGATAGAGCAGGTATTTCCCTGCAGCCCATGGAGAGGACGAAGCCAGGGAACATATCCACACTGCAGCCCATGGAGGACTCGGTGTTGGAGCTGGTGGATGTACTCTGGAGGAACTGTGGCCCATGGAGAGCACATGGTGGAGCAGCCTCATCCTGAAGGACCGCAGCCCATGGGAAGGACCCACGCTGAAGTGGGGAAAAGAGTGAGGAGGAAGGAGTGGCAGAGAGGAGCTGTTATAGACCAGACACAGCCCCTGGCTCTGCCTGCAGTGCTCAGCAAAAGGGGAGGTAGAGAAGTTGAGAAAGGAGTGAAGTTGAGCGTGGGAAAAAGAAATAGGGTGGGGGAGTAAGCGTTTGAGTTTTCATCTCTGTTTCTCACCATCTAACACTATTTTAACTGTCAATAAATTTAATTACTTTTCCCCAAGTTGAGTCTGTTTTGCCTGTAATGGTAACTGGAAACTGATTTCCATGTCTTTATCTTGACTCATGTCCTGTTGAGCAGGACAAGTGAGAGCGTGGCTGGGTGGGTAGCTGGCAGCTGGCTGAGGTCAACCCACCACAGAAGGGCATGCTTCAGCTCAAGATGAGTCTGGAAGCAGATGCACAGGATAAAGTTTTACAGTCCTTTACTAGTCTTTGCCTTTTTTTTTTTTTTTTTTTTTTCCAATGTATGGCCACTAATTGCTCTCATCATGTTTGCAATATTTTGACAAAGAATAACATGTGCTTTCTTCCTTTGTTTCCTCTAACCTCTGTTGCATAACACACAAAACCAGATATGCATACAGCTGGGCACAGTCTATCATAAAATTTTCTGTTGACATTCCCACCAGGTAAAACCCAGTAGACACATTGCTCCCTCAGCTAGATCATTCCCTAACTGGGTTATCTACCATCAGAGCCCTGGAGTGGCTGCTCAGTCCCTCAGCTGCTTATAGCAGGTTTATAGGTTTAGGAAGCAGTATGCAGTGGTACTTTAAATACCAAGCCTTGAATCTGGAAATTTCATTGCAACTAGCCAAACATAGAACTGAGAAATCTCCAAGATTTTACCTGCAATACAAAGAGAGACTAGGACTATTAAAAAAAAATAAAAATTAAAATTAATTAACGCTAATAGTAAATGTTGTCAATTTATTCATTCTCTTACCAGTATCCTGCCATGCCTGTTAGGACCACAATCTTATTTACTTCGTCATCTCAATTTGTTCTGGGACTATGTTCACACACTAAGGAGTTGTGTTAAGCTTACATATTCACACCTAAAAAGGTTGTTTGTATATTTTTCTAACCTTTGTTTCCCAGACCTTAGCAGCTAGCTTACTTGGCTGGACTAAAGACACAAAATTCTGTGTGGAGAGATACGCACACTTTCTCCATCCGTACAAATACCATTCGAAACAGGAGAAACAGGAGTTTTTGAATGAAAGGATACCAAATGGAAACAAGAAATGGATAATATACATAGATTATATAATTGTAATTTGGTTTTAAGTTGTTCTTACGTTCCATAATGCAAACTTCCATTCCTGTGGAAGGATGGCGTTTTACCCTGTTAGTTTATAGCATGCACACTTTCTCAGGGAGCTGAGCTACTCTAAACATGGTGGAAAATGCAGATACACAATGATGTGGTGTTCTTTGTGATGCTGGGTGTTCCAGATCACATCTGCTATAGAGGGAATAAACTCTGTTTCAGTAATTGTGTAACAGAGCAAATACTGTATGATATGCACTGACAGAGTTTTACTAACATGTTCTCTTGTGTTTACTGCTGATGGTTGTTTATGTGTAACTGTAGTTAATCAATATCTACAGAAATTAAAGCATCTACAACACCATGGCTCTCAGCCTCTCCCAAAACTTTTTTTTTTCTTTTCACATTTTACCTTTCAGTCTAGCACTGAATTAGAAGTACACATGCTATATTTCAACTGTATCTATTATTGTATTCTATGGACCTCTTATTTTAGAATGTGTTTGCACTGTACGCAAATCCATCAGCTGCTCTTTGCTAGGCATTCAATTCAGAGCAAGGACAAAATTATTTCAAAAGGCATTCGCATGCAAACAGGATTTAATGAGCACTAAAAAATGCAGCATTTAGTTGTTTTTCACACTGTACTATCTGCAACATTTTATGTGTAAACACTGCAGAAAAGGGACATTTTAAAAAAAAAGGAGGAAAGGCAATTATTGAATTGAGCCTATTATGCAATGTGATCATTTTACAGAACACTAAAGGGGAAGTTCTTAAGCACTGCAGGAGGTTTTATTGTAAAGTGTAATTTTTAGACAGGCACTAATGCTCCCACCTGTTTCTTTTTGTGTGACACTTTTTATTACACCAATTTCCCTACTCCCTGCAAAACACTAAAAAAAAAAAGAAAAAAAGAAAAAAAGAAAAGAAAAGGTCCCAGCTGTGAAATACATCCCCTCACCCTGTCAGGATGTTTAACACAAACTGAAATTTAATCTATTAGGTATGCATGCTCTATCTCAGCAAAAATATTACCTGCTTCTTACTCTGTTATCTACTATATCACAGCATAATTCCACAGTGCAGTTGTAATGTCAATGAAATATTGGTGTAAAAGGTTACAAGCTGAATATTTACATAATCCTTTAAAATAATTGCCTTTTTGTTGCAAAGTCTACTGAACTACTTTTCTGGAATGTTTTACTAGGCAAATTTTTCTTTACAGTTCATATGAGATTCTTCCCAAGATTTTAGAACATTTTATGGAAAATGAACACCCGTTCAACACAGCATATAACAGATCCCTGTCAAATCAAGGCAAGAGATACCATTAGAATGAACTCCTTTAAAATGAAAATAATTTTAAAATTGGCAAATTATCAATAGAAAATAATTACAACAATGATGGCAAAATGCTGGCCAATGTTGCCAAGTTTGGCTTCAACAAAGATTTGGAGTGGTATCGGTGACTATTAACTAGAATTATTTTAAATATAAATTAGTCATTGAATTTGGATACTGAAAAGGTTCGCCATTGTTAGCAGTTATGTGTATTATGAACTGCAAAACTTCTTACCTGGTCTATGTCACATGCTAAGTGATTAGTCAATGTTGCATATGATATATTTTCTCTGTACCTTCCCCACTGAAAGAGCTCTGAAATATACTACTAAATATTGATAAAGTTTTCTTGTACGTATCTTCTGCTGCCTGTGTGGGTGCAGAAACTACATGGTTAACTATTCAATAACATTTCAGTGCAGTTTCTGAGAGAATCTTACAAATTTTGTTCATGATGAGAATTTTCTATGTGATTATCTGATAACCATCAGATACAGAACAATTAACATTAGCTGACGTCAGTTATATGCCATCAGATCAAGTTAATAGTAGGCTGCTTATGAGTTAGCAATCACCTACTCAAATATAAACAGTTTCTGTCGGAGAAACAGAAGTTCACACTTTTACAAATAAAAAAATAATGTGGAAAGAGCCTAAATATGAAGACGAAAAAACACTATTTAAAACAAAACAAACTTTTCAAGAAACATAAGGCACAAGAGAGAAAGAGGAGAGAGATGCATTTGTAAGAGAGAGGCTCTAATTAATTGTTGACCAGGTCAAATTCAAAGACAACTTGGAACAAGCAGAAATAGAGGTTGCAAGTTTCAGCAGAAAATCCCAAAACTGAAAGGCAAGAATAGGAGAACCTGAGCCAACCTCAGAGCTGTTCCACAGTGATAAGGAACACAGGGCTGAGAACCGAGAGAAGGGTTTTTACCTTTGTTGAATCATACACCCACTGATATGATACCTTGTCCCGTAGGGTAGCCTTTATTTAAGAATATATTTATAGAATCTCACCCAAAGCTGTCTGCAGCATGTGCCCCTGGAAACTTAACTGTAAACTTACAGCATTCAGAAGGCATAAAACTGAGAAAAAAAAAAAAAAAAAAAAAAAAAAAAAAAGTATACTTGAGTTATTGAGAGGTATTAGAAGATGGTGCTAGTTCTAGGATCAAAGCAAAGGAGGACAGGGAGAGTCACAGTTTGTTAAAAGTGCACTGGTTATGGCAAAATTCAAAACCATCCACTTTTCCACCTGAGACAAAGATCATCCAAATCTAAACGTGCAACAGTGAAAGCCCAGTATTTAGTTTTCCTTCTTTCTGTTCACCTACTTTATTGCAGTTGTAGGTGATTCTTTCCAGAGAAACCTGGAAAGACTTTTACGATTTGTGATTTCTTATGAAGAAATATACATAAAGGTAAGGCAGAAATACTTTGATACCACATTCGTATTTTACTAGAATAGTATTTCATTCTGGATATAGACAAATTCATCCAATTTTCCAAATCATTAATATTTATTGATACTGACTGAGAGTCCAGCTTGGACTGTGGATTCATTCTGCAATGTGATTTATAAACACAGAAACTTGTATGCTTTTCCAGATTCATTACAATAATTCATACAGGTGGAGTTGATACTAACATTCCTTTCTAGGCTGCTAGGTATTCATGGCACAGTCCAGACAGTATTTTGCAATGAATAGAATTTATGCACAAAATGAGGTAATTTCTTACAGAACCTCAATCTCATCTGGTAGAGAAGCTGAAAAGGCTATCATGTCAAAGCAGGAAGGAAAGAATTGTACATGGATAAAAAGCTGGCTGTTAGACTAATGAATCAGAATCTAACCCTGCCATTACAACGTAGTTTCAAAGCAATATTGGCAAACTACTTACACCAAAATGTTAACAGCTGAATGTCAAGAGGGACTCTGTTATTTTCTTTGTCTCTGATTTCAGACTCTTGGGCATAGATTTGTAGATGTGCTAAGAACTCAGTGTTACAATTCAAACCAATGATGAGCTATCTTCTAAGTGTGGTGCTATCTCACATCAAATACTCTTGGGAAAACAGGGACTGTGTTCAACATCAGACATAAAAAATGTTGTATTTTTGTTGATTTTCATCGTAGGATTTTTTCTGCTTCAGTTCTCAGCTGTAAATTGGAGGTAATTGACTACTCTACCTGTCCACAGCTGTGATAAAAATAAACATGTAATAATTTGCTAAGTTCTCAGGTGCTGTGGGCAAGAAACACATCAACATCTACGTAGAAAATTTAATTATGTGATCTGAGGGCATGCATCAAATAAGACCATGGGTCATACATATCATTTGTAACTACCATTCATAGTTACTGTTCCACTGAAGGTGTCAGGAATCATCTCCAAAGGCTATCTCCTGTCCATAACGTCAAAGTTTTCAGGAAACAAAGTATTAGACATTTATTGTATTATAATGAAAGTCAGGAAATCTGAATGTGTTGCTTCAAGCAGTTTTCCAAATGATTTCCTTAGGTTCAGAGATCTTTCCACTTGGAATTAGTTTGAATCAAGGCAACTATTCTGAGGAAGGAGAGATTTTCTACCCTTTTCTTTATATTACATTTTATCCTTGAGTCAATGGCAAAACAATTCATGAAGCAAATGTTTCGGTCACAGTCTCCTATGGTATCTTCGTACCTAGGCTGGGATGTTACAGCTGACTTGGATGCATATACTACTCATGGATGAAAAACTACGTGGACCACTGGGCTAAAGGGATGCTCTGCCTTGTGGCTGGTTACAAGTAGACTTCTTCAGGAGTCTTTCCCAGGTTCCTGTTTAACTGTTTAATATCAACACCAACTAGCTAAGGTGGTGTTGTTCACACTAAACTGGGACTGTTTTCAGCGCAATTGAGGGGAGGGCCATTATTCAGAGGGATCTCCGCAGGTTGGAGAAAGAGGCCAACAGGTTCCTCACAAGAAGGGGGTAAATTCAGCAGGGATAGATTCAAAATCTAGCACCTGAGATGAAAAAAAGCTGGGGGTTGTAGCTGACGGTAGGCTAAACATGAACCAGCATGAGTCCCACGCTCTGCTGTTTTCGGGTGACTGAAAATAGGTTAACTATCTTAACTCTAAATTTTCTCTTCTCCCAGAGCCCTATCAGGTCCTTCTCAACTGAAGCAGCCATTCTCTGGGGTCACTGACAGAGTGGTGTTGTGTATTTCTCTGTCTTAATATTTCTTTCCATCAGCCTTTGCAAAATGTTTGTCTTACTCAGGGGAGTCTTTTTCAAGTGAGTATTGGAAAAACAGATATTTCATTTCATTTCCTGTGGTGATATCAAACACATCATTTACACAAGCCTTAGAGTGTTCAAAGTTTGATTATTTGATGCACATTCACTATTAAAAGTGATCAATATTTCTGATATTACATTGTGTATTTGACTACACTTTAATTATTGGGTATACAAAAAATTAGCATTTACTACTGATTGTCTTTTTCTCAGTAACTTTTTCATGACCATACAAATATTTTTATTCTAATGAGGGATATATGTGAGTCTTCTCCTGAAACAAAAATATTTCTTATTTATTTCAGCAAGACCAAATATTTACTTTACATTAGTCAGTCAATATATATTATGATTCCCTTGAGCTACATGGAATGGAAAGACCTCTCTCTACTGCACATGGGAGACAGCCAACTCCCTCTTTGTTTCCTGTGACCTAATTATTCTATTATATTTTGAGGTCCTTTATGAAATGATGCTGACTCAAAAAAAAAAAAAAAAGTATTTCATGCATGCTTCAGTGAGAGTGACGACTAAGAATATAAAATACTGAACCTTTCTTTCACTATGGGGGAGTTCTGAGTTCACTTTTGGAGCAGTGTTGAGTCATTAGACCATCCTGTTCAGATAGAATGGTATGTACAAGCTAAAACTTGCAATTAAAAAGCACAGGCTTTTGAAACCTTAATTGCATTATTTGGTTTATATTTTTACAGCTATTTTTGTTTATTTTAAAATAATCAAAATGTTATCTGTCAATATGTCCACAGAAACATCTAGACATTGAATATGAGTTCATGAAAAGCATGTCTGATTTCTGGAGCTGATTTAAATTTTCGTCTTTGGAAAATGAATATTTTTTCAAAAGTTTTCTTTTTTTTTTCAATTTTGAATTTTTTCAAAAGAAAACTTTCAAATTTGGTCTGCCAACTGGACATCAAACAGATGACAATCCTCACAAATGCTAGCTAAATTTCCCTTAAAATATTACAGAGAATAGCATTCATTTCCATACTGAGTTATATTTATAAGGTCTGTTTATAAAACAGTTCACCACTCTGTGGTAAAGTGATGGTTGTTATTTTCTCTTTTTTCCTTTCCACCATCAGAACATTTTAATTGAGAATGTTGTCTCCTTATACATATAATATTCCTAAAAACAGCCTTCCACAGCTGTCTATAACTGGTGCCCAAACATCAGATCAAGAGGTCTAAATCCATGTGTGCAAACTGAAATTTTTAGAGAACACTCAGGTTTTGACAGTAGATCCTGAAGGCAATAAACTTAGCCAGAGTTGTACATAGAAGCAAGAGACCTTTTCAAAGGCACTGTGTAAGGAAGCCACTTTACCATCCTACCATTCCCATTCTGATATTGTGAACAGTAACATCATCCACACCATGTGGGACTGGTGTTATGAAACATGTCACCTCAGAGCCCAAAAAGGCAAACCCAAGGACTAACAGCTCTAGCAGTAACTTCCCTGTCACCTCTGAGTCATCTGCCTCTGCTTGAAGCCTCACCAGCCACAACACGTATTCCAGTGGGAACTGTGCCAGAGCATATAACAATCTGCAACACTTTAGTAATCCCCCACACGGCCTACCTCTGTAGAGTGGTAAAAAAAACTCAGAAAACCTGTCCCATTCTTTTTACTGGTATCACCACTCTGCTATAATAGTGATACAGTGCTTACCCAGAAGAACAACTCCTGCCTCCAATGTAATTCCCCTAATACTAATAAGCACAGGATAATGATCAGAGTCATAGCTATCTTCATCTTCACAATGATAAGCAGAGAGGAAAAACAGCACAGTTACAGACCTTGCAGATAGCCTCTTATAGTCTCTCATGTTGCCTCACTGGCTCATTCAGAATTGCTCATTTGCCTTTCCATCTTCCTTCTCCACCCCCTCTCGCACACACCTACTTCCCTTTCCCCCCTTATCCCACTCTCAGGACTCCTGTTCGAACAACACTATATCTGATCAAAGACCAGAAAAATGATGAGAAGCACATCCACGCATGGCAACTAGAAGCCTTGGAGTCTGGGAGCCTGTCCAAACACATTACAGCAACCTATGCTGCTGCACACATCCAAGTGACTGAGACTTTTTTTTCAATTTCTAACAAAGCCATGGCAACCAGCTGGTCTCAACATAAACTTATACCCTGAAGCCTTAGTTCTCCAGTTCTTACACCTTGTAGACTGTTCCCCACCTCTCTGATAAATCTCTGGATGATTCTTTTTTGAAAGACAATGCAGAGGGCAGCTGATTTCTCTAAGATGTTAGTGTCAATAAGGCTTCCCTCCCAATTCCTGCAACAAGGCAGTAAGTTAGGTAGGGCTTTTCCTTAGAACTGTGTGGTAGCTTTGAAAGGCAGTATGAAGGAATCCATGATGCACATAGCATGAGGGACATAATCACTGCCAGGAGGGGCTTGGCAAAAGGCTAAGATGTGGTGAGTATACTTCAGCTTTAGCCTCATTCTGCCTTTCCTTTTTGAAAAAGAAGTACTCTGCAGGAGCTACCTGTATCATGAATGTCACAACAGCCACAACCCTGCTTCATTCTTACTCCATTTTAATCTCTACCATTCTGAAAACTGCTCTGAGATAGAGAGAAGTGTACCTATAGTAAGTATTTACTTACTTGTGTGAGTCACTGCTACTTACAGGAAAAAAGAGAGTTGACAGTGGACAGCGTATAGAAATTAACCCATGGTGTGTAAATGGCTATGAAGGGCCACAGCTGGCTCTGAGGTCTCTAAGAAGCCCACAGTTCATCATTTATCTTCTGACACTGACATATTTGGGCTCTGTGGTCCTCTCCAATTTCTTACCAGAATGTAGGCTGGGAGCATGACATTCCTGTTTCTCATGCTAAGCAACTGCAATCTGTTCCCAGGAGGACGCCTATTTATTACTGGCTTTCCTCCGTGAAAGACTGACCTAATGAAGCAATATGGAACAGCTGACATTGTCAATTCCACAACAATTGCCTATCTGAGGTGCATTTATGGACACAAATATTTGGGCTCCAAAAGCTACTGTATAGAGGTGCCCTGCCTTGAGAGGTGCTCTCCATGGTGCAGAATTTTATTTGGCTCCCCTTTCACAACCACATGTAATATTTTAAATTTAATCCATTAAGGCTGCAACTAAGTTTTCTTCTAAATAAAGATTAAAAATAAAAATAGTTAAGCATCTCAGTTGAAGATGCTTTTTAATTATTGTGTTTCAATTAGTATCTCCTAATGATAATATAGAAAAAATATCTACAATATTACTGTACAGAATTACTGTATGGAATAGCGAATGTCAAACTAAAACATACAAGTTTCATAGCTCTATACTGCCTTCAGAAATTAGTTACAAACACTGCTGTGCTTTTCTTGAAGAAAATCTAATATGTGACAAAATTAATTGCATCTTTTTTAACAGTAGTATTTTTGTAAAAAAGTGATAAAATGTTAGCCCATTTCCAGTAAAGATTATGAAAATGTAGTTATAAGTCATAGATAAAGAGCAAGATGAAGCTAACCAAAAATAAACATAGATATTAAATTTGATATAGATATAGATAGACATCTATCTTTGATATACAGAGGTAGAAATCTGACTAAGTTAGCATCTAAACTCCATGTAGGCAGTAGAGAAAAAGTAGCAGAAGCCTATGTGAGCAGCTCATGTATCAATCATCCAGCTACCTGTCTCACAAAACTATAGAATCCAAAATGAAGAAATCAACAGATAACCTCCAAACTTTCTTAGGATTTAAAGACTCCAAGTGTGAAGGGCCAAACTGGCCCTCACATGAAACAAATACCAGGTAATGAAAAGTTTCTAATGGCTGCCTTACTTCTAAGTTTTTATCCGTATTGCGAATGTTAAATCAATAGTGAAAATCAAACACCTGAGGCTAGGATCCCCAAAGTCAATTCGACAAACAGAGAACTCAGCATGTAGTTGTCACGTGTTAAGTCATGTGGGATAGGAAAAAACCCTAAATACTACCTAGCCAATTGCAACTCATGGCAATCAGGGCTGATCTTTTTCCTAAAATTAAACTCTTGCATATCTTCCGCTAAATTTGAAAGTAATGGGTTCACTGACTCTGTATCCCCTGATACTTAGGGGAATATTCAAAGATAAATTCTTTCTCCTTCAAGTATATTCTAAAGGCAAAAGGTGGTTGCATCTGAATTTTATGAGATACCTACATAGGTATCTCAGAAACACATAGTAACTCAGAAGCACATAGGTACACTGAAGGCCAATTGCATTGAGCACCATATAAGACCTACTATGAAGGAACCTTAGTGTTTTTGTCTTAAGTAGGGTAGAAGCATGATCTAGATGCTGTGTTTATCAGCTCAGTCAAGATTTGGATGGAGTTACTTTAAAATGATACAGGTATATAATATATAAAAGAAAGGTACTTAGGGAGTTTAAATGATTTCAAAACAGAAATTTCAGACTTAAATTCCTGATTCTACCTAAATCTGACTTAAGATCCCTATATTAAGCAATTCTATGAAGTCAATAAAATTATACCAAAGAGAAATTCTGCCTTAAGCGACAGTTATTTGGTCACATAAAATTATTTGGTCACATAATTTGCACCCTTTCCAGAAATAAAACACGTTTGCACTATTATTTTTGAGATCATTCTAAAGCTGCAGATCACCATTACCATATTAATCTTTTGAGCAGTAGCTTCATGTTTAAGAAAATCCATTCATATTAAGCAACGTGGTTATTTATGTTTCTTTATGGGTAAATGCATAACAGCTCATCAGAGAAGATGCTATTTTAACAAGAAAGGTCTATGTAAATCGATTTTATGCAAGATTTATCTCTGCAGACCTGCCTTTAAAAGTATTTTAAATTCCAAGTAAAACAGTTTTTATTCTTAAAGCAGACTACATCTACTACTCCAGCAGAAACAAGTAGCCAACTTGCACATGTCATTAAACTTCAAATTCCCTTGTAAATGACAGCTAAAGCATCCAGAAAGTTCAATGTATTTTCTCTGAGGCTACTTGATGTAAGAAGATTTTCATGAGACGTTTTCTCTTCTTTCTACCATCAGTTCAATGATGTAAACAGTGACTGATTAAGCCTGTACTCCTTTCAGGTTGATATACCTGACTGAACAAAAAAATAAATAAAAAAAATCTCACAGCTGGAATTCTTCCTGAAAACTAAAATAAATGACAAAGTAAAAGACCAATCTTCTATAGACACATAATGAAGACAGGCTTCAAGGGGATTTCTATCCCAGAGATTATATTACACCCCAGGACAAGACAAAAACAGCAGATTTCCGCAGCTGAAGATTGCAATCACAGCAGAATAAAGAAAATAACAAAACATATTACTTGTTAAATCACTTACACTGGTTTTCCTTTGGATTCACAAGTCAAAATTATAGATTGTCCTTCTTCAGGCCATGAATTGGAAGAAATGATTTTAACTAAAGGTGTATCTAGGAAGAAAAGAAAATAGACATCTTGTTGATATACAGGAAAAAAGATATATTATCTAAGAGTACATTCTCCTCTGCTTACAAAAGACTACACCCTAGATTTAATTTACACTTGGAGATGCTTTTATTTGAAGCCTTGTGCGATTTTCATTGTCTTCAAGAAGGCAATAAAAATGACCAATGGAACTAAAACTGTAAATTTTTATATTGCAAGGAAATACAGATAGAAAGTATGTGTAAGCTCCAAGGAAATAACTTTTTTTTTTTTTTTTTTTTTCTGTATTCAATGCAAATACTCCATAAGAGCGTTCCAAAGTCTGATATCTAACAATGAAACAAAAAATATTGAAGATGAATAACAAGTACTCTGTGCAATTGTTTCTTTGTCTATTTATAGGTTGATATGATGGAATGCTGCTATTAAAGGTATGAATGCAATGATATACATTTGAATAAGAACACTTTTATTGTTGCAGAAGCTTGAAATCATAATAAGAAAGCTACAATGGGCTTTCAGTTAAAATACCTTGTTACAGGCATTTTACAGGATATTATTTCTGAAATGCAATAATGCTGCCCCTAAAACAGAACTTTCTTTTTTATAAAGTTTTCAAAGAGAATGTTTCAAATATCATTGAAAAGCCCTATAGAAAAGTCTGTAATACATCTTAAAAACTTAAAAATATTTTCCTGTATACTGGAATTAACTTTCTGGTTATGGCTTCAAAAAGATATATGATATAAAAATTATGAATTCATGCAGAATGAAGTATTTGCAGGAGATCTTTAATTTTCAAAACATTTTGCCAGCTGGTTTGCGAAGGTACACCCTCACAATCAAACTATTTTACATGAATGAAAGGGGCACCTCTTACAAGGAGAAACAAGACCATATAGAAAGAAACATCTATACACAGAAAAAAAACACCTATACACAAAACATTTTTCTCCTCAGGAAGAGGAAAAAGAGGTCACAGTCATAGTGAAGAAAGGAAAATACAATTCCTTGTTTCTTGTGGTTGCCTAATACAAAACACACATCATCTATAGCATAAGAAATGACTTAACCTGCAAATCTAGGGTTACTTGAGTTTTATTTAATCTAATTTGCAATTCCTATTTGCTTTAGCAGTGACACCACAGATCCTATTATCAAGCAAATGTGAAAGAGCATGACAGTATGACACTACAAAATCAAATGGAAAAAAAATGCTGTTATGGTACAATTTTTTTTTTTTTTTTATTGAGATGCTAATAGTCCTATTAATCACTAAGTGGCATATAAACATCTGAAAATGGTAAAAGCTTTTTCCTACCTTTGATTTTTATTTTTGGCATATCACAACGTATCAGCATGACACAAGACAAGAAAAGGGAAAGGCTTAGTGTAGACTTGTCATAATGCCACTGAAAGCATTGTCAGCATCATTTAGATTTCAATACAGCTGCTCTAACCTTACACCAGAAGCAAATCTGCTCCACAAGTTCACATTTTTAAGGACCCTGGGAACCATTATGCAGGTGACTAATCCTTTGCAGGTCATGCAGGCATTTGCTTCATTTTTAGCACATGCTTAAGGCACTGACCTCAAGTGCCTTAATAAATCAGGCCATCAAGTACTTCTGTGATTTCAGTGGTGCTACTGGAGATTAATAAATTAATCTCTTGACTATGCATTGGACCAGAGGAAGAAATTAGTATCAGATAGGAATACATGAAGAATTTAACAGAGGAAAGGAAACAACTAATACAATGAGATCAAGAGGTTTCCAGAGAAATATGAAAAAGGAACTAAACTTTGATGGAAGTAATCATGGTAGCCACAAGTGAAGAAAGAACTGAAAGGCCCATCTAGGCAGCATTACTGGCCTAAGTATTTAAAAGATGATCAGCATTTACACATTACTGTAAATGACCCTAATAGAGGAAGGGATTTCAGACAATTAAGCTTGGATTTGCATGGATCAATGCAGTGCCATTTTCCCCAACTTGGAGTTCCCATGTCTGTTTTATTCAATGTTCCAGACAATGCTCTGTTCTTCATGTACTTCTAAAAAGAGCTTACCAATAGGATAGGAAAGGTCGTATATTTATGCTTTTAACAAACAGGAAGGTAGTGTAAGAAATATATTCCTTTGTGCTTTTCCCTGCTAATTTATTTTTACATTACCTACTTGTTACTTTAGAACAGGAAACAAAGCAATTAATCCAATATATAGTTTTTATGGAAGCTTACGATTCACAATTTCTGTATTTTATTATCAGTCCTTTAAAGATGATATTCTTTTTGGGTGCTTATTCGCAGTGTTGCTGTTTCCACTTTTATTTTTATGCTGCCCTTGATTTCTCTCTAGAATTAAAGTATACACTTACAAGGAGAAAACTTAAGTCCAAGCCCTCCACTTTAACATCTATATTTAAAATGACAGAAACAAACAAACAAACAAACAAAATCTTTAGTAAATTGCATAAAAACTAATCTCAAAATGTTATTTAAAAAAAGATAATAAACCCTTGCTGATTGATATATTTCCAGAATTCTGTTACAAAATACTACCTTCCACTAGAACTACTTATTTTAGAAATATTTGTCAAGTATGAATATATTCTACCAATACACTGGGCTTTAACCTGTCACTCCCAGAAGTATTAATCATAACAACAAGAATATCACCTTCAGAAAACACCTCCTCCAGTAGAAAACAAAGTCTAAAGAAAGAAAAACAAAAACAAAACACACATACACAAAAACCACCCTGTAATACTGTAAAAATGTAGGCTTATTTTCAAATATGCCCATCAGCTTATTCGTAAGCATGTCTAAAAACTCTGCTTTTGTACCCAAACAAAATAAATGGAGAAGGTTCTAGGGTTTTATTGTGTGTCAGAGCTTCTTCTCTAAAGCCAGTAAAAGAGTATCAATTTACACCAGTTAAAGTTTAATAATTTACATCTTTTTTTTAGGATTTGGCCCAGTAATTTCACAGTAGTAAAATATTGTATGATATGTAAAATATGAGTATTTAAAGCAGGATTCTGGGACTAGTGATTAAAACGGCTTTACAATACATACAAATACACTTCTTTTCTTGAGCTCTAAAGGCATTATGTAGGAGATAAATATTCCAAAAATAGTAGGTACTGGGAAAATCCAACTTTATTTATTTTTTTTTTCATATGAGTGTTTTATATGAGTGTAGCAAGCCTTCACAGTAGAACACACTTTTTTCACTCCCCAGTGGCTCATTTATTTACAAGCAACAGTGTGAAAGCAGTTTGGCCCTACAGTCTTGAGCTTGAATAATGAGGTACTTATGAGCTGCAATTGATTGTTAGCACCAGTGTGAACTGAGACTCGAACATAACGTTAGACACATGGCAAGATATCTTCTACCCCCACGTGTGAATAATTTGCCCTTGTGCTAGAAATAATGGTTTAACACTGATTACAGATAAAAACCATGGGATGGGGTTTTCAGATATATCCTTTCTTGTTTCAGCAGAACAAAGGCAAAAGTTTCACTGAGTGATTCTATTTCTTTTCTTTCTAGGAACTAGGCATATTTCATTGCACAAGACCTGAGAAGTCATTTCAAAGCTTTGGAAGACTTATCTATTTTTTAGTCAGGCAATATCATCTTTATTCAGACACATACAAAATCAGTGAATGCATGTGGAAAACTGATTTCAGTTATTCAGGTAATGAATGTTATCTGATATGTGAAGGAATTAAATGCCTCAGCACATGATTTTTGTTTTCCTCTTAGCTATAATTAATGGCAACTTTAATTAATACCTTACAGAACTGTATTAGTGATTGATTCAATCTCTTTGAAACTATTTCAAAATAAAGGTAGTTCTTATCACTCACCAGACCTTTGCAGTTAATCTGATCTCAAATGCTAAAAGTTTGTTATTGTTGTTGTTCAAAATGTACTTGATATTTTACATGGTTTGAAGCAAGAAAGAATTAATTATGTGGGTTTATATATATATATATAATACCCCTAAAGAATTAATAAGCTAAAGCTCTTATAAGGTTGCATGCAGTGTTATCTATCTTCATATAAATTATTTCATATAAATTTCTTAAAATAAAGTAATCACATAGAAGCCACTGGAAAATTCCTGTATATTATGTTAAATCATATGTGTCTTGTAAGGTAAATCATCTTTACCTTGACAACCACAGAGTAAAAGCAGAAACTGAATGCATAAAAGAAAGTAAGTTTGTTTAAGATCATAAAACAGGTCATCATTTGAATCAGAAAATTAATTATGCTTCTTTTTGGTCCCGAGATCATTAAAAGTAATGTGGCCTGTTTTTTTCTACGTAACTTCAGAAGTCCTTGTTTTCTTTAGCTAGCTGGACTACCAGAGCTTCTGTGGATACTTTTTGATGGAACTTCCAGTTACTGGGTGAGTCACAAAAATAAAGTATGATCCCTATTCATCTTAAGGCATTAATCAGTAAAAGCTGTGTAGGAATAATCTGATTTCAGAAGAAAAAAACATTTTCTAAAAAGAGTAACATGGTGATGATATGGTAACATTGTGCTATGATACCATATAATTGCTCCCTAATGTAACAATCTTCAGTTAATGGAACTACAGTATTAGAAAATAAGATCACCTCCTTACTTGGCCAATAGTATGGTGTGAGTAATACAAAAACATAAAAAAATTTGGTAAGACTTTAAGAAATGAATATTGGAAGGTACATACAGGAGTAGAAATCACAGAATCACAGAATTTCTAGGTTGGAAGAGACCTCAAGATCACCGAGTCCAACCTCTAACCTAACACTAACAGTCCCCACTAAACCATATCGCTAAGCTCTACATCTAAACGTCTCTTAAAGACCTCCAGGGATGGCGACTCCACCACTTCCCTGGGCAGCCCGTTCCAATGTCTAACAACCCTTTCGGTAAAGAAGTTCTTCCTAACATCCAACCTAAAACTCCCCTGGCGCAATTTAAGCCCATTCCCCCTCGTCCTGTCACCAGGCACATGGGAGAACAGACCAACCCTCACCTCGCTACAGGTACCTCCTTTGAGGTACCTGTAGAGAGCGATAAGGTCACCCCTGAGCCTCCTTTTCTCCAGGCTGAACAAGCCCAGCTCCCTCAGCCACTCCTCATAAGACTTGTTCTCCAGACCCCTCACCAGCTTTGTCGCCCTTCTCTGGACTCGCTCAAGCACCTCGATGTCCTTCTTGTAGCAAGGGGCCCAAAACTGAACACAGTACTCGAGGTGCGGCCTCACCAGTGCCGAGTACAGGGGGACAATCACCTCCCTCGCCCTGCTGGCCACACTGTTTCTTATACAGGCCAGGATGCTGTTGGCCTTCTTGGCCACCTGAGCACACTGCTGGCTCATATTCAGCCGACTATCAACCATCACTCCCAGGTCCTTCTGTGCCTGGCAGCTCTCCAACCACTCATCTCCCAGCCTGTAGCTCTGCTTGGTGTTATTGCGCCCCAGGTGCAGGACCCGGCACTTGGCCTTGTTGAACTTCATGCAGTTGACCTCAGCCCATTGGTGCAGCCTATCCAGATCCTCCTGCAGAGCCTTCCTACCCTGAGCAGATCGACACACGCACCTAACTTGGTGTCATCTGCAAACTTACTGAGGGTGCACTCAATGCCCTCGTCCAGATCATCAATGAAGATATTGAAGATGACCGGCCCCAGCACCGAGCCCTGGGGAATGCCACTAGTGACTGGCCTCCAACTGGATTTGACTCCATTTACCACAACTCTTTGGGCCCGGCTATCCAGCCAGTTTCTAACCCAACAAAGCGTGCGCCAGTCCAAGCCAAGAGCAGCCAGTTTCTTGAGGAGAATGCTGTGGGAAACGGTGTCAAAAGCCTTGCTGAAGTCAAGGTAGACCACATCCACAGCCTTTCCCTCATCCACCCAGTGCGTCACTTTGTCATAGAAGGAGATCAGGTTTGTCAAGCAGGACCTGCCTTTCATAAACCCATGTTGACTGGGCCTGATTGCCTGCTTGCCCTGAAAGTTCTGCGTGATGACTCTCAAGATAATCTGCTCCATGAGCTTCCCTGGCACTGAGGTCAAACTGACAGGCCTGTAGTTTCCCGGGTCAGTCCTCCGGCCCTTCTTGTAGATGGGCGTCACATTAGCTAGCCGCCAGTCAAATGGGACCTCCCCCGATAGCCAGGACTGTTAATAAATTATGGTAAGTGGCTTGGCCAGCACCTCTGCCAGTTCTTTCAGTACCCTTGGGTGGATCCCATCCAGCCCCATCGACCTGCGCACATCCAAGTGCCGTACCAGGTCACCAACCATTTCTTCATGGATAGTGAGGGCCACATCTCTCTCCCCATCCCTTTCCACCAGTTCAGGGTACTGGGTATCCAGAGAACAACTGGTATTGCCGCTAAAGACTGAGGCGAAGAAGGCATTAAGCACCTCCACCAAATGTTAATGATCTTCTAGTCACTAGAATTAAAATGGTGCTGGAAATGAACCAATTCATGCAAGATGCGTGCATCACAGTCTTTTTTTCCAGAGCATCGAAATATGTGTTCAATTGTAATATAAACGATACTTGCCACTACAGTTCACTGCACATTTTGTTAAGAGGCAGATCTCTATGCTGCTTAACGCTTAGTCTTCCTTGCACTTCCAATGAAAGGAGGATTAACAGAAAAGTTCTTAGTGGTTCTTCTCTGCAGAAACTTACAAAGGAATATTGTATCAGCTATGCAGACCCAAGTCATAGTTCTCGATTCTCTGTTGAATTACAGATTTTTAAAAAATAGATGCAACAACTTACTATGAAATTTAAGTTCAGTGCCCAAAATACCCAATGCCCAAAGTGGCTAAAATTTCAGGAAGCAGAACAGAACAAGAATATCTCTTTCTTTTTCCTTACAGAGATAGTATTATTACTTCCTGAAGAAGGGTCCTGTTCTTCCACATTTTGTATCTTAGAGGATTCTACATCCCCAAGTCTTAGGAATCCACTTCTATATGGTCTCACTTACAGGTAACTCTATTTTTACTGGGGTGTTAACCAGACTACTAAGATGAGTTATTAGAGTACATGGAGTAATCTTTGAGAGGAAAAAAAAAAAAAAAAAGTCCCTCATTCTGCTGAGTATTGAAATATTCACATTAAGTAAGATACAACAAAACATTTATTTGACAGTAATATAGTGATTAGAGTATTCAGCCCTTCAGAGTCTGGATAAAATGATTGCTATGAGTCAAGGAGCGCAATGACATCTGTGCTGACCTCCCATGAAATAGCAGAATTCCACCAGGTATTCTAAGGTGTTTCTTCTACTCTCGTTTTGAATTAGGATTTCACTTTGAAGTTGAAGATGCCTTTTCCTTACCTATGTCCTGATTTGGACAAATCATGACTTTCGGACACACCAAAAAAGAAAAGGTAATGACAAATTCTTAACTCATTCTAATTCACAAGTTATAATTCTACAAGTAATTAATTTCTGTACAATTGTCCCTATTTACATTCATTACCAACATAACATGGAATATACCAGTGATCTATCTTACATTAAAAAAAAATGTTTCTAAAGTTAGATTAGGATGCTCATAAGAAAAATCTGTAAAACTTTAATATTCCCTACATATTTCCTAGGATGCTTAACTGAAAGTACTGTCAACACTTAGCATCAAATGTCTCTGGTACATCAATTCTTATGCTTTAAGTAATAAAATGTTACTGAAATGTTTTCAAAGACCTTTCAGTTGTTGCCCTGGAAGTATCCTTCTTGCCAAAGATGGCAAAATTTTCAATGTTGAAACAATTTAAAACATTTTACAAAAATTAAAGAAAATACTAAACACAAGCAGAATGACAAAAGCAGATATAGCAGATATTAGATATTTTACTAGTACCAGCCGCAAATTAAAAAGACCTTTTCCAAACTGGTGACAGAGATACACTCAACTAGGGCATTTATGTTTTCACGTTGTTGTTTCATATGAAGTGTAATGCACCTTCAGTCTTTGGGTTTTTAAATGTGTTTAGTGCAAAAATTCTGTAATTCCTACTTCCCATGTTAAATGTTATAACAGAAAATTTTGGATGTACAAACTTCAATTACAATCTCCTGTAATATTTTCCCTTAATGTCTCAAAATCACTGCGTACTATACAGTGATTTTGTAAAATGTTTGGATCTTCTCTTTGTACCTGCTTACCATGCTTTTGTTTTGATGAAAGCAGTCCAATAATAAATATAAGCTATGTGCTGCTCAAGTAACAATCAGTACTTGAAGTATTATTGTTCTCAAATTATGGTTTGGGGAATAAAGGTTGGTTCACATCATTCTACGGAAATGGATGAAAGTGTCAAGAAGAAAACACATTTCTCTTGGTTTCCAATGTTGTCCTTAATCAGAGAATATATATATATATATATTGAATATATTGAATATATATATATATTGGTCTTTAGGATATTGAAAGACCTGGCATAGAAAAATTATCACGTTTTGTGACAGTAACATATAAGCTTCAGTATATAGACGGTGCATATTAAAAGATTAATACCTTGAATTATTTTAGTTTATGACTCCTTGGAGGTTCAAAAAGAAAAATCCATGGGGGAGGTTCTTTCCTCTATGCATGGTACACATCAGTGTGATATATGCTGTCTAAATCTCTGTTTCTTAAACAGTATGGGTATTTTGTGTTTATTTTTCATACTGTTTGGACTTAGAAGAGTGGCCAGTACCAAAAGAGCTGGACATAGTTAAAGTGATAGAAAGAAAGGGAGTCACAGAAGTTCAGACATTATTTGCCAATATAAATGCACACCTCCAAATAACATAATACTACAACAAACATTAATAAGCCTCCATAGCAAGCACCTCCTATCTGATTAGTTTCCATGCAATCAAATTATCAAGTGCCTATTTCAAAAACAGGGCAAATGCAATCCTTTCCCTATTCATGTTGTAAATAATTGAAAACATCCCATTAACATCATTTGACCCTAGGCCTCCACTGGAATACTTCGATTCTTATACGTGTTTTCTTTGAAGGTGATTTTCTCTCTGTAGCTTATGCTCTTATGAAAGTTTCTCCATCTGCACTAAGAATCTGAGTTTATTGTGATGAAGTCTGTGATCCCTCTTGGACTTGTGTCTGTGTGCAAATTCTGTTAGCAGTAATAAGTAAGACACCAGTACAGAAAGGGAAGAGTAAATCACTTGTTCAGTTTGTCAGAGGAAGAGAGTAGGCCATAGTATATCAGGATGTACTTACAAGTGTTATTCAAATCCTTCCTTCTAAAATATTGATATTGCCTTCTTATTTAAACTTTTAGAATGATGACATGATAATTAGATGCTTTTTAATTACTTTTTTTTTTTTTTTTTTTTTTTTTTTTTTGGACTAGAAGTTATTTCTTTTACAGGTGATTTAAAAAGCTTTAAAAGTACTACAAGGCTTTGCTTAACAAAGTAATTCTGCAGTGGATCCATTAATATGAAATATGCTATTGTATCTGTTTAGGAAGAGATCTATGCTTGTGTAACAGAGACACACTTCCCATTATGATCAATGAGCTTCCCATGCATGCCAGTATTTATTTGCTTTCATGGACCCTAAGCAACAACAGGAGCATGTCTTAACTACTCTCCATTTCAGAACATATTTGCATAATCTCCAGACAGCTCACATCAAAAAATACAGTGTTTCACAATGGTATAACATCCATGTCATGGTTGCCAGACATTTGGCAGAGGCACAGGAAGGAGGTTTCTTGACTCCTCTAGGGGAAATTTTGTTGTGATTTCTAGGAATAACAGAAGGATTCTCACCTTCTCAGCAAATGAGTTGTGCTTTTATGCCATGTAAGAAATTCTGCTTTGGTTGGTCAGTGAGGCTCACTGCATTCTCCTCCTCTTGCCCTAAGCTGCTGCATTATTTTTATCAAGAATCCCAACAGCACCAGATCATAATAGTCCTGCCCAGACCAACAGATAGGTTTTTCTCACCAGAAGTTACTATTTAAAGCTGTCTTCATAGCCAGTGATTGCCACTGCCCAGGAAAACTCCCTTGCTTTCCTTTGTCACTAAAAGGGATAAAAATGTATTAGCACCCCACCTTCCTGTTGTTGCCCTTTGATCATTTTCAGACCACTCTAAGTTCTCATATAACTGTGTGTTGGTGCATCTTAATGAAAGATCCATAATGCTCTGTTTTACTCAGCCATTATTTATTTACCTTGTTCACTTTTTTTGTACACAAACCACCATTTTTTCTGTGTGCGAGATTTCAGATTAGTATGACTGATTTATTACAACACTCTTTTCTTCCTATATGTTTAACTACATTATTAGCTACCTACGGCATATCTTTACCTTGTAGTGTTGTTTAATGATTGCAAGCCTTCTGAATATTTTAAAACTTCCATAAATTTCTTGGACATTTTATCATGGCAGTGAAAAACAACAGTTCTGGTGCTATTGTTTCAAAAATGTTATAAAAATCTAACAGTGCAATAATAAAAGATTATTGCTACCTGGTAATAAATGACTGCCAGATTATTTTTAAAGTATTTCCTGAGAGACTAATTCATTTGTTTTATACTTGATTGTGTCTGTTTTTTTGAAAAAGCATGTTTGTGAAATATCATAGACTTCTTCATTTTTCGTAATGCTTTTTCTCTATTATTTCCTTGGAAACTTTCCATCATTTCCAGATGTAAAGATGAAAAATAAGCAGATATCTCTGAAGATGATGATGGTTCTGTGATTCACTGATTAATTAGCACTGGAGCAAAGGACAGTTTAAGGTATCCTTTTTTTTTTTTTTTTTTTTTTTTTTCCAGAAACTGTGAGATCATCTATTTCATATATGGATGGCAATCACAAAACTCTTTAAAAATTCTGTATTTCTACATTTTTTTTTTAAACAACTACAACAAACCTTAGAAATTAGGCTTAGAAAAAAAAAAAAAAAAAGAAATTTAAAGAAATTTCCAAGGACAAACCACTCTAGTACATACAAGAATAAACATAAAATTGGCTGTCCCAAATGAGATCTGAAGGAAGAGAGAGAAGTACTCTAATCAGCTCCGTGAAAGTACTCACCATTTCTAATAGCTTTTACACGTAACAGCTGCTTACATCCTACAGCTGTGAATCAGCATTCCTTCAAATTGGGCTTCTTTTGTAAATGACAAGTAGCATGGATTCTACTTGTGCCTTATTGCTTTGTAATAGGCACTCACAAAGCAAATCTGCATTGATAAACTCTTGTATCCTGTATTATTTCCTGGGAAATATAGTATCTTCAATGCTCTCCTTCAGAATATAAGGAATGACTCCTTGCTTAAAGAGATGAAAGAAGTATTTTGCATCTGATGTTATTTTATTTGTGGGGAAGACTATCTAGATCAAACATGTCTTATGTCATGGCAATTGCATTTCATTTCAATAAATCTGTTCAACAACACTACAAAATCAAGCTTTATGATATTTTTTGAAATACTTTGCTTTGATAAAGGTGAATACTTGATACCATATCTGCATGGATATTCCCATACCTTCTTTTTATACTCCTTTAAAAGCTACTCTAAAGTCAAGCAAGACCAGGGACTATATAGTCGCTTTGTTATCTGAGATTCACTGATGACTATTATGCCATCCTTTATCTCATCTCTTTCAATTTAGTTTAAAACAATGTTTGTTGAAGAAGGAAGTCGTAACAGCTTGCACCAGAAGACTGTAAAAACACTCTCCTAGATGCAAAACAGCAAGCCAAATGCCAGTGTGAAGGAAAAAAAAAAAAAAAAAAAAAAAAAAAAGCTTGATAAGTGAAATATACCCTTCTGACTCTTTTAATTCATGAGTGCCTGAACTCAAGTGTCAACTTTCTGGGAAAACCTAGTTCTGTGAAAATTGATTATCTCGTACTTTGTTAAAAATATTCATAGTACCTATTTCAATATCTCAGCTGTCAGTCATACCATAATCATTCACCACAATTGCTAAAAAGAAACAAAAATAAAAATGATTAATATGTGGTAGAGCATAACGCATGGCTTGCGGTGTTGTGAAGGTGAAAGAGCAGATGGAGGTACACTACCAAAACTCCTCAGCTCCTCTCCATTCCACTTAAAATTTGTTAAAACCTTATATTTCCTGTTGTCATGTAATGTGTTCACTGATTGTTCTTACCTGCTTTCTGGTTGGTCTTAAAACTGAGAGTGAAATGTGAGCATAATGTTGGTTATACTGGGAGACCCTGCTGAGCTAAGTGATAGAGAGGCACTCTCACCACAGTTCTACGTGTGTGCCACTTCATGAAAATAGTACCAGTAGCACCACCTGTGTTATCTCCGCATTGTATGCTTTTGTAGAATAAGGTCACTGGGTTATTAGTTGTCCTTTAAGTCCCATACACACAGGAATGACAAGGCAGAAATAATATTGTCATTGGCAACTCCATTCTGTTTTCTTCAGTGATCAAGTGAACTTCAGAATTCAAGTGATGAAGCTTAGTTTCACAACTTTTATTTTAATTATTTCTGTGATGCCACTCCTTCAGACCTATTAATCCCCATTTTGTTCACCTCTTCAGACATATACCTTTGTTCCCTTTAACATCTTTGTTATCTTACAAAGATAACTCCCTTCAACTTTCTCACATGTATCCATTTTCTCAATTTTGCAATGTCACCTAAGAGAAAGGTGAAAGCTAGAGAAACAAAGAAACAAAAAAACAACAACACCTTCTACCTAAATCCCAAATTTTCAAGAAACGCCTGAGTCAGTGTATGACCTTTTGATATCACTTTCTCTTATGTGTCCTCAGTTTCTTTTCCTTACTGCCTTCAGATTTCTCTCATGTCTGACTTAAATTATCTTGAATATGGCTTAAGAATTGCAGCACATCCAAAACTGTTGAAGGAATAAATAAGAGCTCCGGATGTTCAGCATCCCCCTTCAAGCCTTTTTCTGATATTTCTATCAGACAGTGGGCACTATAAAATTATAATCATTAGAAAAATCACGAAGTGGTAGGTAGTATCAGGACATGAAAATCTGACTTGTTTCTTATAAATATATATCATGTTTTGAAGAAGGGCAAGCTTCTCTTCTTTGGGAGGTCCTACTGACAATCTCTATACATACTTTCCTCCAAACCGTCTCACCTGCTTGCTAGTCATTAATTTTGGAAATAAACTGCTCCCCCAAACTCTTCAATAAGGAAGGACTTCATTGTCCTTCTTTCACTAGATTACAGTGAGATGGGCTGTAACAGGGGGGTTGAGCTATAAAGATGATGTAATTTTCAGTCTCCTTCCAAGACGATCCCATTTGAAATAATATCTAGTCTAGGCTAGAAAAAAATAAAGAAGATATCTTAAGCATATTTTGAAGGATGAATGGGGCTTAATGGATCTTAGATATGTACATGAAATATTATTTCTGAAATTGGGACCTGATTTGGAGCTTCTCAGACACTAACTACATTGTCGTCATTCAGCAACTCAGTCTTTATTGTCCTATAAGTGCTATGCAATGTAAAGCAGTTATAACAAATGTATTTAAAAACTTGCTTTCTAGTTTTTCTGTAAATTCAACCTTCTGCTACATATTTCTAACACAGATCATCTAATATATTCCATTACATCCATATAGGCATTTATGCTATGAAATACAATGCAGATAAATTATTTAGTTTTTAACTACTTTTCAGTGACTGATCATTGCTTAGATTAGGAGCTTCAAAAATCCATCAGCCAGTATTGGGGGTACTGCTGCTGGGCTGTTGATAATAGATAACTATATCTGCAGCCTACCTCCTTACACAGAGAAAGGTTTATCATTACAGGAATTCAGCAGCACTGTTTTTTTGTTTGTTTGTTTCTACACCATTACACTCTATTTCTTTTGGCACTTTCAGGTAGATGAACGAATGTGTTTTTTTTTGTTTGTTTGTTTGTTTGCTTTGTTTTGTTTTTGCTTATGGTCACCAAAGAATACTCTTCAGTGTCTTGACTGAGTCATTGTGGGCATTTCTACTGAAAGCAATGGCTCATGGCCAGACACGAGCAAATTAACTACGCAACCTCAAAAGCCTATAGTGTGCTATATAAGGTTCTAGCCCTTCCAGAGAGACGACAGTTGTTAGCCCACCAGTGCTCATTAACTCAGGAATGTCACCATGCTGACCCAAGCTACCATCTCCACATGCAAAGTACTATGCTGTTCAAATATTAATTTGTAACTGGTTCTGAGGTGACCTTCCTGTGCTCCTCTTCCCAGTCTTTTCAGTCCTTTCCCACAAGTTGTCTCTTTCCCGTGCCTAAAAGATTACTCTTCTGAAACAATTATATTTAATATTTATTTGCTGAACATCCTACTTTTATTAAACATTCCCTCCCAAACTTCCTTTGAAACATTCTTGAGGCTCCCTTAAACACACTACAATGAAGTGGAATAACCTGCCCACACCATATTTTTAAAATCTCTGTGCAGAATATATGAACAACTCAGTGGATTTCCCTATAAAAGATTTTAGAGAGAAATAAATTAGATTAGATTAGATTTCACTTGTAAACCATATTTGAATGTAAACCTCCAGATGGGAAAGGTCAGGATTGTACATTAACCCTTTGAACTAGATATCCCCTTTGAAAGATGAAAGTTTGGTAGTAAATGGACCCACAAGTTTTTGAATTATTTTGCATTTAAATAATGGATTTCTTCTTTTCATCCATCATTAACTTAATTGATCTCATTTAAAAATGCAAATTGTGGCACTGAACTTTCTTGTTCACAGATATTATTCTTTACTGTTTACCATAACTATCCTTTATGTTTCATTTGTTTCACACATTCATTAATACAAAAAGCTCAAACAAGATAATTTACCTTATTAACATAGTGTTTACATAATTATTGAGCTAAATAATTAAATAGAATAACTTCTTATTTACTTTTCATTCAATATGAAGAGCTGTACTTGTAGGGAATGCTATATCTTTTAATTTGCATTCTTATTAGTAGTATTTTTAAAACCGTCTTTTACATTGGCAAATATGGAAATATCATTCCTTTAAGGGAGACAGAATGGAAGGTTGGTCACTACAGTACTGAAATAACACTGAAATGCTATATTGTCCATATTACTGTTTACACTGTGATTTAGGGAAAAACAAACCAACAAAAAACATAACAAACAAACAAAGAAAAGTGGTAAACACCAGAAGAATATGTCATCACCGGTGAGTCTTGTGTGGAAACCTGAAGGTGTACAAAGACTGATCTTGTCTCAGAACAACAGGGAGTCAACTTTAAGACCTCAAAAGCTTCACATTCTCAAGAAAACAGAAATTCAGCAGAATTTCTTAACTGAAAGAGAAAAGAAGAAACATCTCTCTAGGAGAGGAGTTGACTTCCAAACAATAGGAGTATCCACTGTGAGAGACAGTCCTTCTCTGCCAGAAAAATGGATCAGACTCAGGTATGTGAGAAAAGACCTGGCTTTTCCAATATGAGCTTAGAAGGATTTAGTCAAAAACAAACAAACAAAACAAAACAAACAAATGAAATCATAAAGTTGAATCTAAGAACTCTGAAGAAGGAAACTTTAAAGCCAATGAAGGCATTAGGAGTATACCCATATGTGGACAAAACAACTCTGCTGCTTCAACGGGAAATTTCCTCAGCCATGTGCTCAGTCTCCTTGACATATATTGTGCAACAGGATGGGCCATGCCAGAGAATGTGCTCCTTTATCTGTGCGATCTTGATACTCCTTAAAAGAGGCTTAAGCTTGAGATAATGGCTACCTGATTCAAGTTCCACAGGTCTCTGATGCATCACAGTTCCCAAACACTCAAATTATACTTCATCCACCACTCGGCTGAAAGAAAATGAAGATGGGACATATTCTACCTATTTACAATACAGACCAGATGTAGGTAACAGGGGAAAATGCCCCTCTCCCCTCAGAATTTATCATAGCTAAGAAGTGTCCAACTTCATGTGCTTTTGTGTGAGCACACAACTGCCTCTTCTGAACTACAAAAAAACAGCAAGTCCATAGTTGATACAGTCACTCTGAACAGTCACCAAAGATATTTAAAAATGTAACCAAGTCATTAGAATTAAACATTAAGATGTAAGAAAGCTGTATTTTTTTTTCTCTTTCAATAGACTGTTCTCATGTGGAACTGTCTCTTAGGCATTCCCCATAGACAGGAGGTCTAACAGTCATGACCACTATGTGTGACCATTTTCTTGCCTTTTAAAAAGTAATAACTTATTTCATATAGTACTTATGAAATAATTTAATATAGTAATAACTATAATAACTCATTTCATATATATTTCATATATGGTGAAATATATATATATACATATATATATATATGTATGTATATATATGATATATATATATATATGATATATATGATATATATATACATACATATATATATATATATATATCATAGCTTATATTTTCACATAACACCTTTCTTTCTGAATGCAAAATAGTAGAAAAACTGTTCCAACAAAAAACGAAACCAGCCAAGTAAAAATAACAGGCTCTCTTAGTGAGAGAATATCTCTCTTAGTGAGCATCAGGTAATGTAGCTCTTTGATAAGATTACTCTGCCTTACACTAGCAAAAATTCTAAACTAATCCTGTTGTCAGAGAAACCTCCATTTGTTAATATACCAGAAATCACAGTAATACACTGTCGTTGAACACACACACGGACACGCACACACAATTTTCTACATGGCTGCACAAGTACATTGCTGATTTGCTTATCTGTGGCCTCCTGCATTTGAGGTGCTTTGTTTATTTAATGCAAAATCAATAGCTGTATTTCCCGGACAACAGCCAACAATCTCTTGGAATAGCTGCCTAATTTTAAAGCCAAGTTCAGACTTTCATTGCAAAAGAATCTAATAACAACCCACAAATGAAGAAACAGCCTATCACACAAATATCATTAGAATAGCCTATAGAAGCAAGTTAACTGATGGCTATAGACTTGTCAGACTGAGAATTCACTGCACATCTGTGTCTGCCAATATAGAATTTACTCAAAATTGCCTCTCTAGACACTTCTTTACATAACACATATTTAGCTTATTAGTGCTGTCATTTGGGAGTGTGGTCAGCTTTAGAGCAAAATTTCCCTGTGTCTGTTAGCACAGATCACATCACAGATGCCATTTTAGAATCACGATGATTAGGTTTGAAGTTCAAATGATTTGATTTCACTTTAAAGCCTCAAAAGCAGCCTCTGGGGAAGACTTACACAATTAATTTTTACTGAGGTCTGCTGGGTAATTTACTGTAGTCAGAGGACTTTTACTAAGGTAAGGTAATTACCACTTGGTAATTTTATGGCACTCTGTTCAGTAGGAAGTAACATGTTGACTGGCTTGTGCTTGGAGAAGACCCAGAGGAAAATGAAGATGCTACTTCTGAGACAATGAGAAAGGATGAGCAGAAGTCCCAGATCTGGACCAGAAGTTGTATTTGCCCTCAAAGTGTCTTTTTAGGGGTGTGCATGAGGACTTATAGTATACAATCCTGCACTGAGAAGCTTTCAAAACTGAAGCACCGCACGTGTGATTCCTTAATACAGGAATGAAGAACATCTTATTTTAGTTTGAAAGAAGTAGTAAACAATGAAACAAAACATCCCTCTGAGATTTGTATTTACCACTTACAAGAAGCACTTCCTAATAATCAGTGGCAGCTAGGCTGACAAGCAAACTTCAGAGCAAAGCCGCAGGGGATATGAGTCTATTTTAGGTTTACTGTTGACAGTAAGGGTCAGAGGAAAAATAAACTCAGCAAGCAGTGTCATGCTACCACAAACCTCTGCTGGCCAAGCAGAAAGTAAATTATGGCCGAACCTTTCAGCACAAGAGAAACAATTGGGCTATTGGGCTGCCCTGCAGTGCACAGAGCATGACATACAGATGAACAGGCTTAAGCACAAGTGAGACATAACACAAATTACTGATAAATAAAGCTCAATAGATTGGAGAAGCTAATTATCTCACAGTCTGGACTGGGGTAGAGCATGCTCACCCCAATAGCATTGATATTATTTTAACATCTGAAGTTTGCAAAATTAATTTGGAAAGCCCTGTGAAAATAAGAACTGATCCCAGTCTCCTTTAAGACACCCTTCTTTTGGTCAAGGTGTAAGTAATATAGATAATCTCCAGTTCTGGACCAGACCGCTAAAAAAAATAAAACAGCAGCAGAAAGACTCAGAAAGTATTTCTATTACATATGTATATATGCAAATATACATATATATTAAAAAAAAATACCACCACCTTTTTTTTTCTTAAGTTCACTTCTCAGCTCAATTTCATGTACAGTCATACTACTGGTGAAAGCTGATTTGATTGCTCTATCACACTAAAAAAAACAACAAGATTTGTGTGAGGGGAAGTATATTGCATATTGATATAACTGCTGATGGCATTACTGGCTTTAGTATTCTTAAGTTTACTTCCTATTAAAGTTAAAGCAGCTGTGTGGATTGAAAAGCATCTCTATCTAGACCTCTGTGGACTCATTATAAATACCTGTTTCATATAGTCTGATTGCCTAGGACAGATTTAATTTTATTCTATCATTCAGTAGACATAAATAAATAAATAAATACATACATAAATACCATCCACTGGATGCAAACATAATCCTGCAATTCCTACTGGTTTTTAATTTGATTTTACTATATATATATAGTAAAATATATATATAATATTCATTTTGATGAAGCCACATTTGTTTTGCCCACTATCAGGGGATAGTTGCTTGAAAAAAAAGCAGATTTATTATTATCATTATTATTATCATTATTATTTACTTTCAAGCATAATTATACAGGACAGAAAACAACAGAAATAGCTTGGCAATTTATTACTGCCCTTTTTTTCTGACCTGTGATGATGCACTGTAAGGAGCTATCCACAGATAGAATTCCTCAGATTTTAGAAAGGTGTTTAAAAACCAAGTGCAGTTCTAGTGGGTGATACCAAATCAATTTTGTGTTCATTCTCTGGCAAACTAACGTCCATCTGTACCATTATTTTTCACCCATTTAGGATACTTGCTTATCATTCTATTTCCAAGCTGTCTGCTCATTTGAAGTACACCGGAACATTTGGAACAAGTGCCCTATGGAGCAATGCCACACTACTTGTTTGTGATTTTAGGCAGTGTGACTTTTGGAAGTAGAGGATGTCAAATTAACAAATTCTCATGACGTTTCTCATGTTGTCCTGTTAATTCATCTGTTTTGTCAGCACTATTTTTGAACTGCTGTCAGCTGGTATTGAGGATATATTGGATCATCTCACATATTGGGTCCTGTGAGCATGACTCTCATTAATACAAATAGGATGTCTCTTCCATGTTTGTATCTTATGAATTGATGTGTAAAAATCAGCTTCCAGTGACTGCAGTAATGCCACAGCTATGATGGTTGAACAATAGAGGAGGACAAGCAGGAGAATAAAATCAAAGACCTCAGTTCCAGTGCTATGTAAGCCATTCAAAGTCTTTGTGATTGCTCCAGTAAATTAGCCTTCTGTACTTTTTCCTTCAAGGCTCTCTGCTGAACCACATCATCTTTCTTTTTTCCTAAAATTTATTTTAAAGCCTTGTCCCAGGTAAGACTTCTGAGATGTTGACCATGAAGTTGTAAGTGGTAAGGAAAAGGACAATAGACTGTTCTTAGTCTCCTTGTCACCAGTAATAAAATACTGCTTTCTCCATGGTTTTACATGGTATTCCCACACTCTCTTCTAAATCTGAGCGTATTTTGGCACATTTCTCAGTTATATTTCCATGTATAATGATTCTATACTAGTCCTGGAGAGCATTAAATTGGTTAGTGGAAAATTAATGAAGCAAGCAGGAAGGATAGAGAATAATTACTTGTGCCTTATGGCTTTTGGTAAGTTGGCATTCTGAGGGGGCAGCATAGCACATAAAGCTCATCAGGGATCATAAACACTCTGTACAGTTTGTCCTTGTTGGAAAACATTAGTGAACATGCAGAAAAGAGAGAAAGGTCTTGTTAAAAAAATGAAGAAACAGGCAAAGATTCTCCCTGCTGGTGTTTAGTAAGATAGCATTTGCTGCCTAAGGTGCAAAGAGAAAAACAGTGAATGTTCAGGAAATTTTGTATATGACTGGCCACAGAAAGGCTTTTCTGCCTTATGTCACTCACACAAATCAGAAGCTTTCCTTTACCTTGAATCACATTATACTGCAGCCACTGTGGCTCAGTTTAAACCTCTTATATCTGCCTTGTTTCTGTATCTACTGTACCATTCAATTTGGTAGATCTCCTGTAGTGCCAACATCTTGAGCAGGGCACTGGAGGAAGAGCAAGCAATTTGGATGTGACGGCATACGCCAGATCAGTGACTGATGGTTATGGCATTTAGAATTCATGGAAATAAAGCTTGTAAGGATTCATGTCTTTAGTACAGATGTCATTAGAACATTTTAGGGGAGGCAGGTGTTCAACAGTCATTTGGTGAAGAAAGGCTTTGATCTCCCTCAGTAAAGTGATGCATAGAATGTATCAAACAGTTATTTTGAGTGCACATTACTTGTGGATACTAATCCACATCTGCCTCATTTCAGACTTCTTGCAGATGGCATTTTAACAATGCTGTCAGCTTCTATGCATGGAGTGTTTTTGCCACCACCACATTTTATGTATGCTACAAGTCTTAGACACTTACAGAACTATTCCTTTGTTTAGAAATAAGTTCTACATGCCAGCAGTACTTGACATGGTGTCTTGGGAACTACCTGCAGTTACTGGAAGCTTGTCTGCCTTATGGACAAGCTTGTCTGCTTTATAATAGGTTCCTTTGGTTACACTTACCCTAGAAACAGATCTATGAAAGGTCTCTAACTCTTCACCTGATCTGACAATATTTTGCAAATGTCTTTTTCAGCTGACAAACACGAACAGGTGTTCTACAGAAGCCCATGTAACAGTACACTGAAGAATGGTTGATATGAATGAAGAATGTAAGAGAATATGAAAATGTCATCTGATGGTGAAAAGGTGTTCTCCTGAGTGTCTCATTAATTTATAAGTGAGAAAAGTGACTTGAAGGACAACATGACTTTCTAGTCGTGCACACAGATACTTAGCCAGACTCATTCAAACTTTGAGAATATCTACATCAACATCCTATATCAATATCCAGAATTACACAGAGTTTCATTAGCAGGACTCAAAGTTACTGAGGCAGTCTGGCTGAAAACTTTGCTTCTTTTCATACCCTTGTTTCAAGTTTTCAGATATTTTCAAGGGTAGTCATGGACTACTATGATCGATGTTAAAGCCCTCTTTGATATTGCTACAATGATAAACAAAAAAGACAAATGCATTTCCTCTCTACCATTTTTCAAAGCAAGTCAGGAACTCAGTTCCATAGTGTTTTCACTTGCAAAACACTAAAATCTTTAGAGTTACTCCTGAAAATAGAAAAAAAAAGGAAAGAGATTGAAAGAGATTGGCATAAAGAAAGATGTTATCAATACTCACTGTATCAGAGATTTTTTAATAATTTTCCTACAATAGAAACTCTAAAACAGAACAAAACTATAAAAGCAAGCATATATAATGTGTATTACTTACAGTGTATTTCTAGAACCTGCATTGCTATCTGAGGTGTAGAGTTTAGGGACTCATGATCTACTCTGCAACTTACAACTGCACCGTCATCATTGCGATCTGCAAGGAAATCCAGTGTACTGCTGACTGTGAACGTTTTACGATTTGCATCTTCTTCTTTTAAATATTTAACATCTGAAAGAGAAAACAAGCAAACATTTTTGTCTCGAGTATTTTCCGAAAAAAACAGTCCAACATCAGACAGCTACATTATCTATCGTACTTGCTGAAAAAAACATACCTTTTATATCTATACTGATCACTTTAAACCACAAGTAATTAGACTGCAGTTATTCCACAATTTTCTCCTATTATCAGAGGAGGAGATACACACTGAAATAAAAAATTTCAAAACTGTTAACTGCACTCAGAGGGCAATTTATTTCACCATTCTCTCATATGTTTAGGTCCAAATCTGATATAAACTGTCTCTGCAGTTCTTCAGAAAAGTGCAGTCTCCTCCCACCCTTGCTTTCCTTATGTATTCACAGTGTCACTAAATATTATTTTTTCTATGCCAGTGCTTATAACCTTTCATAGTAATGCAACATATGAATATTACTAAAGCCATGTGAACTAAGGATTATATGCATTAATCCTGTGCTTACTTTATTCATTGGTTATTCTGTTTGGCTACAATTATGCTAATTTATGAATTAAACTAAACCAAAATATAGATACCAACACTGATAGAAAAAAAATAGAAATACAGCACCTCTTAGTATTTAATTGAATCTACAGACACATCCCAAGAAAACCATAAATAAAATTACTTCAAAGATAGCTTCCAATCACTGCTTTATACCATGGTAAATTGGCCTACTGTTTAACAGCAGATCCGATTAAAAATCCCTGTCAGATACTACCGTGTTGGGAGCCTACAGCCATGCTTAAGAAGAATTCACCTCAGTTCAAGGTTAAGGTTCAAAATCAGAAAGTTTCACTGTAAAACGAACAAGTTACATCAGAACTAGAAATCCAAAAGAATGAGTATTTCATGTGGAAAGTTATTACGCATAAACTGCAACATGAGATCTTCTTCTTACACATACTTTAGAACTGTTTTACCTGGTTTCCAACTACTTATAATAGTTATTGATTTTAATTTATTTCAGCAAAATTGTAAACTGGTAATATTGATTTATTACAAGGAAGGCTTTAAAAGATATGTGTAAATACATAAATATATATATTAAATTACATTGAGATTGTGTATGTCCTCTGTGTCCTACAAAAATGAAAAACAAAATGTGAGACGTTTCAGTTTTACAAATTATACTAATCCCATTAGAGAAGATGAGCTACATAAAATTTCCATGAAAGATCAATTTTAGACAACAAATCTTAAATGACTTAGGTTTCTTCTAGATTAAAAATACCTCTGAAATCAGAAAGATGGCCTTTTTCATTGTCTCCAGAAAAATGAAGACACCGCATAGTTACACAACTTCTTTTTTGTTTTGTTTTGTTGTTGTTTGTTTGTTTTTCCCTAAGAAATTTCTTGCATACAAGCATTTTGTTTGGTAGTTGGTTGCT
This sequence comes from Heteronetta atricapilla, assembly GCA_011075105.1. NCBI lineage: Eukaryota > Metazoa > Chordata > Aves > Anseriformes > Anatidae > Heteronetta > Heteronetta atricapilla. Next base: position 97,987,320 of record CM021731.1, read on the forward strand.
AAGCTTTAAGAGATTCAATTTCTGCCAAGGTGGCATTAATATTTAGAAGGTGAGAGAAACATTGACCAGGACTAAAGCAAAATTATTAAAATAATATATATATATATATATGTATTCGCTAATTTTTGAAGCATGTATACGAGATTTAGTTCTAAGAGGTAGGCTTCAAAATGTAATAATAATCACCTATATAGATAGCTTTCTGTTTGTAAGTAATGTACACATGCCACTGCTTACTGACTTCAGAGGCAGAACAAACAGCTCCTGAAAACGTCAACAACTTTCATTTCAATGAGAGGCTGTGGATACTTAATCTTTCAGAAAAACATAAACAATTGATTTCCTAAGTGGATGTTTATAAGCGTTTCTCTGGACACCTCTTATTTGGAGGCATTAAACCCTTAATTACCTCTGTAAAAAAGATGGTGCTACTATTCTATAAACTGTTGACATCCTCATCAACAGAACTACTTAGCTTGTCCACTTTACCAGCTGTATCTTCTTGGATGTTTCTTCATAGCAAAATGAAGGCGTGATTGTAATATATGCTAACAATGTAAGCCCATCTGGATAGAAATATCAGTGGAGATCAAGCAGTGGGCATGTTACTGCATGCTAGCTTTCAGAATACTTACCTAGGGTTTTAAATAATTTGTTTTTTAAATAATTTGTTTTTTAAATAAAAACCTTAATAATAGTGTTTTTAAATATCTTGTAAATATGTCTATTGTAGCCTATTTCATGTATTTTCTTGCTACTTCTCTCTCCTTAAAAAAGGCTAAAAAAATCCACTACAGAGGAACCTTTCCTGGAAATGACTATAACCAAATGGGTTCAGGGATGCCTAGACAGAAAGTAGCAACAGTGTGTCTTTACAGGGTTGAAAGCTAAAAAGAGATTGCTCTGCACTAATAATAGCACAGCCAGGAAGGCAAGGGAAATGGCTGTTCTTCTTTGTTCAGTACTTGTGTGGATGCATCTAGAGTAATAGACCCAAACTGGGCTTTCCAGGGTAAGAAGATGTCAACCAACTGGAGTGGGTTCAGTCAAGAGCCACAGAGATGGTCAGTGGCTGGAGTAGACAACGTACAAGGAGAGGCTGGAGACTGTTGGGTTTGTTCAACCTGATGAATAGAAGACAAATTGCTGTCTTCAAATACTTAATGCATAGTAATAAAGAACAAAAATACCGAATCTTCTGGACATGTACAGCAAAAATTGAGGGACAGTGAACACAAGTTACACCACAGTGAATTCTGATCATGTTTCATGAAATGTCTAGATATAGTGAAAATTCTCCGCAGTAAGGTCTTTCAAATACTGACAGACTAGAATCTCTGTCTTGCAGACTTTTCAAAACCAAATTGGACAAGACCTTTTGCAACCTGATCTAACTTTTGAACTGAGGTTGGGTCATCTGATCTCTAAAAGCCTGCTATGGGGCACTTCTGTGACTGTCAGATAGGCATATATACAGGTACACTCAGATTATCTAACACTAGTTTATATCTCATAGGTATAGATGTTTGATAATGAAAATAATAAAAAGAAGTGTTTGAATGTCTGTCATACATTGTTCATTGTCAGTCATTTATAAGAGTGCATGCATACAGCATTCATATAGAAACACAGATATTTTAAAATGAAAATTCTGATGTTTTACAAGCCAAATATAATTTTTGTTCACTTTTAAAATCAACTTCTACCATGAAATAGCCTTGCTATCTAAAAAACTTTCAGCTTCTGCCTATAGGTTTATGAAGACAAAAGGTTCAATACCTTTGTAGATGCTTTATGTATATTAACATATATAAACTAATTCAAAATATCTTAATCTGTTGAGACAAAATCAACTGCTATTATTTTATTTATTTTTGAAACTCAATTTTCCTAGAAAAATTAATAAAATCCATAAAAATATTCCTGAAACTTAAATATTTTACACAATATTGTTGATATAGCATGTGATTAATTTTATTGAAAAAATGTAATTTTTATACAAAAAAATGCATACTAAGCTTCTCCCATATTTGTGTTTTTAATAATCTCCTAGAAAGGTAACTAGAATGCTAAACTGCAGATTCTTTTGTTAATTTGGTGCACATGACAGACAGAATGCTAACATAAAAAGTACAATACTCAGTGCTTCACATTCAGTCTCTCTTATTACTAGCACTTACTCTATGAAACAGTATTCTTTTTACCACATGATGATTCCTTTTTTGAGTAATAGCAATAGAGCTACAATTTTAGAATGCCTTTTCCCCTTTGGTGCAGCTCTGAACTCAATGCATCATTTATATTCTTTTGCACCATTTATAATACACTGTAACACAATTGGATTTACTGGTGCTAGACAGATGAACTCCTAACCTTTAATGTCAGCTGCATTAGCATATAATTTCATATCTATTTTCTCAGATTTATCATTTCACCTTTTACAGCGTACAAAGCTAATGTAACTTCTGCTGATGCCACTGCAAACTGGTTAGGTTATTTTATTTCTAACCTTTGTGAAATGGCAATGTGCTCTTCAGAAGACCTAGAAAACTAAACTGAAATGAATGTGCTCAGTGCTCTCCTCTCATTTCTGTTTTTTTTTTTTTTTTTTTTTTTTTTCCCTTTTACCATTCTTTTTCACACATCAACATTGTTCCTTCCCCAACCCTCTTTAAAAACAAACAAACAACCCTTTAGGATCTGCTGAGAAGAGCAAATCAGTTAAGGAGCCAAATGGCCAAATTGCTTGTTTGGCTTCAAATACACGTCAGGTGAAAGAAAGGCAAAGTTTTTACACCAGATTTAAAATATAATATAGCAAATATAATATAGCAATTTCTTCAAATTTCCCAGTGACTGCTAAGAATGGCTACAACTCCTTACCTGAGCAGATTCCATAATTCCCCTATGGGAAGTACACTTTCCCATCTCCTCCAGACAGTCTTGCCTCTCCCAGTCACTTAGGGTAGTATAACATAAAACTGGCAACTGACTTAATCAGATATATGTCATATGACAAAGGCAAAAAGAAATGAAAAGGTAAAATATCTGAGGTGAGTGTCACTGCTGTGACAACAGCAATTCCATTTGTCTATGAAACATCTACATTAAGTTTAATATGCTGAACAGAGTTCAGAGCACTTAAATACATTGGTTTTTACCACTGGAAGAGAAAAATAAAATGTTGGTTATATGTCCACTGCAGTAATTTATAATCAATTCCTTATCTACATACTATCACTAATTCATTTGGCAGTTGAATATTAAACTCTTTTTTACAAATATACATTAAAAATATAATTCTAAACAATGCATAGTTTTGACAATTAGATCAAATTACATGGGAGTACTTTCAAATACCTTTAACTTCTTTGTCATTCTTGAACCATCTGATATCAGCTGCTGGCTTACTACCAGATGTCTTGCAAGTTAGCTGCATCCTCTCTCCCTCCATAACTGGTGAAGTAAATCCAGTAATTTGTGGCTTCTCAGGAACACCTAACAAACAAGCAAAATGTTTGTGATATATTTAACTGCTAACATAATTATATGACCACCTTAAAGTTAATTTTTTCATGTACTCTAAATTCTGGAAATAGAGTAGTTGCCTTTTATCAAAACTGAATGCCAGTGTTTCTTACTGTAAAGAAAATGCCAACATGAACTTTAGTTGATGCTAAATAAATAAATAACCAGTATCCATCTTTCTAAGGAAAGAAGATCACTTGTATCTTATCTAAATATATTCTGCATACAGGTCTAGTCTGACTTATTACAAGGTTTAAACTGGTCTGCACAGTAAGCAGGATGTTGAAGTACATTGGCAGTACAACTCCAGAAACATGTCAACAAAAAGCTGAACTGATCTAAGTTCAGAACAGATGTTTAAGCATGAATTATGAAGATTTTAATACAAAATCCAGGGAAAAAGGAAGATGAAAATAAATGCAGTAGTTATTTTATTTTCAGAAAACATACAAACAAAATAAAAAGCCCAGGTATAATCACAAGTCCATTGGCTATGGAAGATTCTTTAGCTGAATCCAAGTTCTTTGGCAGGGGTCTTATGATCACAAAATACCATATACATCATATTAATTTGGAAGTGGTTTTTCAATTAATCATAGAAAATTTAAATTTATGAATGGCATTTAGAAAAAAATCATCACTATATGTATAAACCCATTTGACTTTGCAAAAACACAAGAACAACCTACATGAAAATTATACTGATGAGTACAATTTTAAAATCTCTGAAAATGTTATTGTTATAACTTGTATCTGAAGTGCTTTGATGCATTTATATTAGTGGCTAGATAAAAGGATCAGTCACGGTACCTGATCCTGTGCCCTGTATTTCACAATTTGGCTTGTTTACATCTCTTTTCCAAAATGACAGATTATGTACATAAAAACCAAGCAGCAGTACCTATCACAGAGTACATTTCTGTAATAAATCTACTCTCTTTCAGGACACAAAGTGGTGTCTACTATAATACCTTAACACTTAAATCTTTTAATCCATATCAGAGTAGTCAATAAAGAGATTATTAGTACATAAAAAGATAGTTTATCTGATTAAAATGATTAAAAATATACATTTCAATAGAAAGTATCTCATTCTCAGGTGGAAAGTGTTCCAAGACTTTAAAATGTTACTTCAAAACAGAAAATTACAATTCTAAAATGAAAAAAGACAGGAAGGAAAGTAGCTGATGCCAGGAAAATTTCATTAATAGCCTCCCCCCCCCCCCAAAAAAAAGGCGGGGGGGGAAGGTGAAACTAAACAGACTATGGAAAATCATGTTACTCTGGTTAATAAAATAGGGCTATATGTATTTTCTGCCTTTGTAATGCCTTCCTTTCTATGTCTTTTTAGCATTTAAAAGTTTGAACTGGTATACTCATCTGTTGTTTAGATCATGAGATGCCTCTCTAAGAAAAGAAGATTAACCTCAAGCCGCTGTTATTCCAGAATATTCTGCTATTCTGCTCTGAGTGGGTATTTTTTGTCCTTAATGGCAAACTTGTGAAGATTTTTGTAAAACAGTCTCACAGGGACTGAAAGGGAGACATATTTCAGATCCTATGCACAAAACCAATTCCCTGGCTGGATTAATGTGAATATTACTGGTACAGAGAATGTCTTACGTTAGTGCTATTAAATTCAGCTGTGTGCCTGCTATATATAAAATTAAAACAAAGAATCGAGTTCAGAGACAGAAAAAGGAAAAAAGAATAAAAATCAATTTCTAAAATCTTATAACCTCTTAGGTACGCAGGTGTGTTTCAATGAACAATAGCAATTTCAGCTGATTGGGCTACTGACATTCATACAATCATATAAGGCTTCAAGCAGAAACTTTATTTCCTGGGCATCTCTATATATCTATTGTTTTTCTATGTGTATCTATAACCTCTGGGGAAAACAGCAGAACATTTAGAGGATAAAGCATAAAAGAAGCAGCAAACCCAGTGAAAATATGCTATTTATAGACAAAAAGAGAAAAAAAAAATGCAGAGCGACCTAAGAAAATGCACCACTAATGAAAAACTATAAAACTCTAAAGCCTGTTTTGTTTTCATGCTTTCTGATTTTCTTCCCTTTGCCCTATAAAGTAGGAGATGAACATATGTGCTTTCTTCACACTTCTGGTGCTTGGGATGTAGAGTTTACATCCATTTTAAGGGTCACTCATACTGTGGTATTTGTGTGCTCCCTAATTCATTATCCCGACCCAGCACAAATAGTAAGACGTATGGTATTTTTCAGCATAGCCATATGAAACTATAAGTTTCAGGGACACAAGATCGGATATTTACATGTCTCTTCTGCGAAACTTTAGAAGAGTTCATTCTTATCATTATTTGTCAAAGCCTTAGAAGTTTACCACTTGCTTCTTTAATGTGGATATGCTTGGTTATTTATACTTACCAAGAACGGTAAGAAAAGCCTTGGAGGTTTTGACAGGCATAGTAAATAAAGAGCAGGTGTACTGCCCTTCATCCGACAGAGACACATCACTGACGCTGATACTCAGTTCATGCCAGGATGCTCGAACCAGCTCAATTCTGTTGTCCCTCAGAGCTGAAAAAGAGAAATGAATATTATAAGGTACAAAGCAGAACATTAGCAAAGCTTAGTATATTACACAAGAAGCTCTGTAAACTATCCTAGTGAGGATAGTTTAGTGACATGAGGTCATACAGAGATACAGTTATCTTTAGGCATAGTAATTTGTTTTCTTTATGGAACAATGCACAAGAGTTTAGCAAGTTTCTGAATACTGAACTGACTTACTTGTAATACATATAAAGCTAAAAATCTAAGGGACTTAACAGTTACCTTTGGTCTCCCGCTGACAAAAATAACTGATTTCTGCCACCTGGTAGCTTTGCTCAGTGCCTAAAATGACTCCTTTCTAAAAATATTTTTCCAATTATTTAAAAACTTGGATTCATATTGAGAATTCTGTTTCATCTAATAACAAACTATATTTTCAACTAAGTAGGCTGCAAAACTTGCCCACAGATTTTTCTCACATCTATTACTATTGTCATTGAATTGGAAAGTCAGGTTTCTTGAACACTGTAACAGTACTTCTTATTATGAATATATTGAAACTTCCAGTTCTGCATACATTTGTAATACTTCTAAAAATTTGACGTGGTTGAGTATAGAGGTTTTACTTTTTTATCATGGCTAGAAATCTGATCTATCAGAAAATCATTCCTAACAAAATCCTGTTTTCCTGAAACCATTGTGGAAAGAAGAACAGAGAGATTACTTCAATTCAAAGTGACACTTTAGATAATGCTTTTAATTCTTAACTGTTTTAGTGCTTGTATCTGCCAACAGTCAAAACATGTCCAAACATTCAACTTATTTTGAATAAAGCTGTTTCAGGAATCCACATATATTAATCAATATTTTTCTGCAGTACAGAAATACTGTTATCAGAAGTAAACACAGTAATTCTCCTATGTGAACAATACAAAAGCCTCTATAACTCAGAAAGTTCTGCTAGACTCACATCTTTGACCTGACAGTGTTTGAATCTTCTGTCTATTTTTATAGTAAGTCTCTGAAAGACAAAGTAAAATGGGACTGTTATAATTACCAGGAGAGCTATGCTTTGATTTGTGAGAAGAACCAAGATGCACAGTCCCTAATGCTGTTCTCACTCGCCTCTTTCAAAAGTCCCCAAAGGCTCTTAAATTTGTTTCATCTACCATTTATATCTATCCAATAATAAAAAATGAAGCTTTACTGTGTTTCTTCTGCTACTAAATCTGGATGTTTCTGACCCACTGCAAGACTCCCCAAGTACTGTCAACAAAGGAAGATTTACACCAAAATAAGCTGCTACAGCAGAGATTCAGCAAAAATGTCACTTAAATTGGTTGTCTTCTAAGGCTACTATTCAGGTTTCTTTACAATGACTTCAAGATGAATTTATTGGTCATTTCAGGGTAGGTCAGCTAAAGCTTGACTTACTTTCTGCAGGGTCTGATGACTGAAAGGTAACGGCTTAAGCACACCTGACACACAAGCATGCCATGCGCTGCTCCAAGGCACATCAAAGTGATTGAGATTGTGTGTAATGGACACATTCCAAATATATCTGAGACATTTTCTGGCCAACCATAGCAAAACTGAATAATTACTTTATATGTAATAAAAATGCATGTAATGATGAAAAGCAGGGACAATATTAAACAGGCAGACAAAACAAAAGCCACAAAATGAAAAGCTATTTATTGCCAATGTGCGGATATAACAACCAAGGAAAAGATACTCAAGAAAACTAGAAATACATAGAAGCAAGCTCCTATCAATGCAGAATAGCAGGCAAAGCTGATGACTGTAGCTTTACTAGCCACAACAGTGAAGCTGTTGGTATCTTTGAGGAAGTAGATGGAGACTCAGAATTCATTTATCAGCATTTCAATTCTAGTCAGATGCAAACTGAGCAGACATAAAATGACAGTTCATTTCACATTACTGACCTTTCAAAAAAAAAAAAAAAAAATTACTTTCAAAATGACCCAATGCTTCCAAATAGTTTGATTCCCACACCCATCATTTGGAGAACAGAATAGGAAATTAACAACAAAACAAAACAAAACAATACGTTAGCTCCTCATAATTTGAAAGCTGTGACTTCTGCCTCCATAAGCCAGAAATTGTGTAAAAAATAATGCAGTATATAATCTTATATAATATTTTATTTTGTTATGATTTTCAGTTGCCATTGCCTCATGATAAAGATTCACTGTTAAAATATTTTCCTACAGATGGGGCAATATTCAGAATCTCAGGCACTAAAAAGAAGTGTAATGAATTCCACTACAGCACAGTCTAGAGATGATGCCAGTAACAAACCACTTCTAATCTACTGGTAGATAAAAAGCAACAATTGAAATACAAACCAACTGGATGAAGTAAATTCCTGCTGCTACCCTCTCTCCTTTCCTCCCCTCCACACCTTTTTTTAACCTTTGTACAACCTGAAATCATCAGCTCAATCAATTTTCCGGAAAATGGGTAAAAATAATCACTGATTGAGAGCTGAGATCAGACATCCCCGTTTCAGCCTGGAGTGAATTTTTATTGAAAGCATGGAAAATAAGTTTTGTAATGGAAATATCAACACAGAGACTTTTCAAAAAATGCTACAAAAATGGTACCAACATAATACTCCGTTGAAGGATAGCTGTTTGCCATTTTTATAAGTACTAAGTCTAAATGCAATTGATAACCTGTGCCATAAATTTCAAATCTAGACAGACTGGAGAACAAACCAATAAATAAATAAATAAATAAAAACGGTACCACAGCTGCTTAAACAAGGGTAGCACTTACAGGAATTTTTTTTAGATTCTTATTTTCAAATTCCATTCCTCTATCTCCATCTTTATCTATACCTGCTTCGAAAACCTCAAACTCCTCTTGTGAAATTGATAGCTGTGATGTATGCCAGAATTGGTTTGTTTCTATTTCTGTTTGGTACGTATAGTTAAAAGGTTGAAGTTGTATCAGAGAAAGGAAGGTTGCCAGACTGTATAGTCCTGGCTCCTCTACTCTGGATCAGGAGAAACCTTCTGGGAGAGGGTGACTACTCCCTCAGAGAGTAAATGAGCAAGCTGCAGCATGGGAGAAGGCAGCAGTACTTGTAGCCTGCCAGCAATCTCCAGGCAAGCAGACTGAGTGGAACAGGGGTCTCTTGCATGGCAAAGTAAACTGTTGCCAGGCCTGGCTAAGCCAAGAAGCCTGTGAAGTCTGAACAGAAGCCAGCTACTGCAAGGTATCAAACTGGAAAGCAAAAACTTGAAGGAGAGGACATACTCCTCAAAGAGCTAGTGGAAAGGAAGGTGATTTATTTACAATACACTGTATTCAATACATTTCAGCAGATCAGAGTTCTACCTGTGAAGAGTGAGCTCATCTAGTTTATTATTTTCTACTTATAGGATATGAACTTCAAAAGCTTTTTGTAAGATTTTTGATTGCTTTTGCTTTGCACTCAGAATTGCCCCAAATAGGGCAATTTTACCAGTTTCAGACTAACTGGAGGTTCTTCCATAGTGGTGGAAATAAACTATCAAAAAGTAAAACATAAAATGTTCTCTCTTATTCAAGTAATTGCTGAAAACAAAAGTAGAACTGCATGAATTTGCAATTTGGTACACACTAACAAACAGACTTCTATATACTGAAATGTCCATGCACTGTTCAATGCATACAGCAGTAAATATTTCTAGCTCCCCACAGAAGTTAGCAACAGGCTTCTTTTTAAAGCATCTCATACAGCTATGATATTGTACTCAAGCTGACAGTATTTATTCCTCCACTTTTTAAGAAGGTTATACTAACAACTGCATTTTGTATTCCACAGGTAGCTTCTGAGTACTATTTATTAGTTGTATTGCCGTGGGCAGACAGCCTAGGTGCATACAGAAAAGATAGTTTTGCCCCTAAAGACTCTACATACTCTTTTCTCACTTGCATCATTTCCTAGCCCCAATCCTACCTCTGCCTGCTCTTTCAGAACCTTCCCCAGACGTTCTTTCTTTTTTTTCTGTTTCACTTTTTAAGAAGCCTAGCAGATCTTTTGGGCTTCTTCTTGGGGATTTTCACCTTCTTTACAGAATCACTACCTTCACAACAGTATGCATGCCTACATTTTTGCATGGTACAGGGATGCCAGAACAGTAAATAAGCAGAATATATATTTTACTTCTGGGAAATAAGCCTATGTCAAAACAGTAACAAAGAATACTACCACCAGCATCTCCTTCCTAAACTCTTACCTTGAAAGCACTTATAAAAATGCAGCAAGAAAAATAATTGCATAGTAAGTTCCAATATGCCCTAAGTACAGTATTTCAGTTTTCTGTAATTTCCAGGCAAATATGATGTAGTTAATTTGCAAGGTATGAAATAATTATGCATAAAATACTTGTTTCAAAGCAGATACACTTCATTTGCTTTACTTGTCATTCTCTCTTTCTATGGAAAAGATTACCTTCAAAATGTTCTCTGACTCAGAAACAAGGAACCTTGATAATTTGCATAGTTTAGGTTATTATGAGTAAAAGACAATTCATGTGTTTCAGCTGCATTAATTAGCAATTGTTGAGGCTGGTGACCATTGGAGTAAAGTGGTCTCCTTGCACAGTCACAGAAAGCTGTTTTTTTTTTTTTGTTTTGTTTTGTTTTTTGTTTTTTTTTTTTGTTTTTTTTTTTTCATAAAACAATACAATTATCATATGTAATGCAATGAAAACTTTCAATACCAATTATATCAAAGAGAGAAAGTAAATTTAGAAATTCACACTGTCATGGAAGAAGTATCCACATTTCACACTGGGGGGAAAAGGACAGTTGGACCAGTTCAGTAAAGTAGACAAACTGCAGCATCTCTAATCTTATTTCTCTAAAATGACTACATCTTACCAGTGTTTGGAGTCAAATATTTGAAGAACAGAGAAAAAACAAACAATGACAAAAACAAAAAACAAAAGCCTCCAGAGTAATTTGCAGATGTTTTGACAATACTAACTTGACATCTGCTGCCATCCTGGGATTCACTCAATATTTTTTCTTCCTTATGTTAGAGTTGTTTTCTCTGTCATGGGAATAATGCAACTGCTATTTGGAACCAGAAAGATATCTCGTACTCTACAGGTCATGCTAAACTCCCAGAAATTTAATACATATGAAACCAAAACAATCCTTCTGTTTTTCAGATTCCAACTTTCTGAATGCAGTAATATCATCAAATCTGAAGCAGATTTCATGGGATTAAAAATTTGCTTTTGGATATAATTGAGAAGGCCTTTTTCTTTGTTCTTAATGCTGTAGAGCTTGTCTACATCACTTGCCAATAGTTGTGCATAAAAATCTGTCAGGGAGCAAATGAAAACAAACAAACAAACAAAACCACAGAGAAACACAAAACCCACAAACTATTATTGTTAAATGAGTCACTTGTCTTTGTCTATTTTTCTCAGCCTTCATACTCCTTTTCAAAACATTTCCTTTGTATTTCTTTTGAAAGATTTCTGTACTCACTAGTCTGTTACTGTATTATATTGTATTATACTGTTTGCCCATTTCTCAACTGGTACATCAATGCTATTGATACCTGAAAAATCTACTAGGTACCTAACATGGTATCTGATCTAAAAAATCATAAAATCTCAATTATTCATATGTGGAAAAAGAATCATGTTTCTTCCTCTTTCCAGTCACAAAATTTGATTACCTTCATACAAGAATAGATAGGAGGCTAGGGTTGCACTATGGATATTTCGAAATCACACATTTTCTATTTCTATTTCTGCACGTGTTGAGGCCATTTTTTCCTCTCACTGGAAATTAATTCCATAGTTTTGCTTCCATCAAACTATCACTCTTGCTCTTATCACTAGCTGGTCATGATTCCAACACGGTCCATAGGTCAGAAAGAAAAATGATCTCTTAATTTGTATGAAATCATGAAAGACTTCAGTACCAGATAGGAACAGTGAAATTGAGTCTACTTTCACAGGTAGTGCTAAATATGCAGAGAAAAGAACTTGGTAACACAGTAGAAGTTACCATATAGATTATACCATATTAGATTGGCCGATGTATGTATCAGTTGGAGCCCTTTAAAGATAACATATTTTCTAAGTAAAATTATACCAAATAACAAAATCTGAAGGTCACAATACTGTAGATGAAGCTTTGGCTAATTGGTTGGGAACAGTATTCTAGCCAATTTACAGATACATGTTGATTTGATTCCACATTGATAAAGCAATTAGCAACATGGATCAGTTCAAAAAGACATCTTAAGCATCATCTTTCACGTATGTGTCACACAGATGCTGTAGATAATTCGGCTTCACTGAATTTTCCAACCTATTCATGTATTTACAGAATAAATTCAGGGTATCATTGAATTTCATATAATGTGTTTTTAGTGAGGTTTCTAAAATGGAAGAAAAATGTAACAATCATTGGAAATTAGTTTTACCTTTATTCCAGTCCATTTCTATTTCTCTTTGAACCCTGCTAAAGCAAATCAAAGGAAGAAACAATGGTGTCTGTAGAAATATACTTCTTCTACCTTTAATCATCTGGTCATCTTCCAGAATCAGTCATAACATCTCTACTTCATGCTTTGGCTTGCAATCTAACAAGAAAAGGCTAGATCTTTTTCAGCTGAGAAATACTACAAATGTATTTGCTTAGATTATTTAGAGAACAATGCTCAACAGCAAACTGCTTTTGACTTTTTATATTTTTCAGACTTCTTGCACTTTGGATAATGCATATGTCAAGATGTAGAGCAAACTCCATTATTAGAGCTGTTGACAGTCTCACTAACAGGCATCTTTTCTGTGCTTGCTTAATGCCTTGAAAAGGTTGAAGAAGTGAGGACCCAGAAGCTACCAGTAAAACATTACATTTATCCAAGTCAGCTGCATTTCAAGATCAACTCTTAGATGCTTATAAGGAGAATCCAAACAGCAAGGTAATTTCTTCAGTGAAGCTACTACAATTCTCAGTTACCTGCATTCTGAACAGGATGAAGATAGTTTAAGGTGACTTACAAGGACTTACACTCTTGAGAACATCTGTTAGTTTGGTTTTGCCAAATGTTGCCACCTGACAATAGAAGACCTGGATGATTATATGACCTTCATGAATTAAATAAATATGGTAAAACTTTATTTGGCAGATTTTCTGCACTGAGCTACGTTTTATCTCACAATCATTTTCTATATTCTCTTCAGTTTATCTTTGTCAGGGCATTCAAGAAACATGGAAATACACTAAAAGAGAAGAACATCTTGCCTTGTAGGGTGTTTACAATGCCTATCTCTGGTATTAGACAGACACTGTACATATAGTCTGCTTCTCTGTCCAGAATCGTAAGAATGAGTTCTAATATCTGAAGAAGTCTGAGGACTCCCTCACTTTCAAACAAGAAATATAAGTATCAAATCTTTCCAAAACATGCAGGCTTAAAATGATGAAGATATTTTATGATATTGGAAGAATGTTTAACTGTACCTCCAAAAAATAAAACTAGAATCACATTAGTCAGGATGAACTGTTATCTTACAAGATCTGCTCATCTGGTTCCTTCTGCACTGGGGAATTAGAAGATTTCCTATTATACTAATGCAACTAGACGTGTGCCACAGCACAGTAGCCTAGAAAATCTTTAAAAATCTTAATTCTCAAATATGCAGCTGCAAAACTTAAAATTGCAAAATCATCTGGCAAGGTTAGAGGTGGTCACAGTTAAAATAAATGAGATTCAATGGAAACAAGTAATTGATAGAAATGATAATCTTATATACCAAGTTGAAGACCTATATTTTGAAAGCAGCAATGCAGGAAAGAAGCTCTGAGGATTACAGAGGAAATTATTTAACTGTATGTTTTTGTACTGATATTGTCAATTATGGTAAAAGGAAAAAATAATGCTATGGTAGTCTAGAACTACATATATCATACTGTGCCATATATTGTAAATTACAGATAGGAACAGGCTCTCAGTTGGGGAGGTAATTTCTGAAAGTCTACTGATGGAATACCACTGCATAAGTAATACTATAAAAATGAAAATAATATAATAGAGAGCTGTAATAACAGTCCACACCTACCCAACAAAATACTAATAGAATTCAGAAAAATAATTTCTTTTTCTACAGGGGTAATACTGAAAACACACAACAGTATATTTCAGACCAAATGACATTATTAAAGTACACTACAACAAAGATACACAGATTTCCAAGTTTGTTCTTTTGTGAAGACCAGACCAGGCAATTTCTCATGCTACTGATGTTGATATTAATCATTATGTCAACAGTGTTTAAATGATTGCTGACCATGATAGTGTTAAGCTTGGCTATGAATTGAAAACTGCCTAGCCAAACAGCACAGAAATTTACCAAGACAGTCTATATATTTCAAAGAACATCAGTTACAGTCTACCCTCTTCCTCCACTTCAAGAGACTGATCTTTCACAGTCACTGCTGGTGACCTTCATGCACTGCCTTTAGTCAGCTTTGGATGCAAGGGTGGGGAATTTAGAACAACTTGGCCAAATTTTACACAGTTAGCACAGATGAAAACTTAATTTATCTGAAAAATTGTCCACATGCAACATGTAATCCATGTTTCTGCAACTGACCATGTCTTAATGAAGCTGTTGAACTGAATGACACCTGTATTTCTCTAACCTTATTGACAGTAAATCTAATTTTGCTCATTCATTGGCTATGTTACTGATCCCATCATACTGAATTTTTTTTTAGCAGTACAAGTGAGCAATATGCTGTGGTAAAGCTATATTAATAGTACTGCTTCATATTTCTTGTAAAGTCACAGTCTTATAATTTCTAAAGAGTTTTGTTGTGTGCAAACATATTCAGCAGAATTTGGAGACTTTCTCACTTATTAATTATATAAATGTGACAACAGCTCTAAGATGCCCCTGATATCTTTCTGTACTTCTGGATCTTTCATGTAGATACATAAATTAACATCATTCTTCTTGAAGCAGATGGCTACATTGACTAGACGTGCAGTAGGAATACTCATTCTTCCTAACTATATTAAGAAGTCAGACTACCTAAACTTCTGCTGCAGTTAGTGGAACAAGACAGCTTCCTCCAGACACCAATTAAGAGCAGGTCACTGCCTTGAAAATATTACAGAGCCTGAGAAAAACAACAAAGAAATCATCAATGACTGATGATTGTATCTGCAAACAATCCAGCAATTGATTCCAGTGCCACTGCAAAGTCAAATCCTAATGTCTATGTCAACACTGCAGATTAGTGGTGACTTGCAGATTTCACTACTGAGGGAGCTGAAATATGGAATGAAGTATTAGGAGATCTGGGATGAGACTGGTACAATTCCAGAGAGTACTGTCAGAAAGCTCTTTGGTGGTTTTAACAGCTTTTATGAAAGAGCTCTTTAAAGTTTTATGTCTCTCACACAGCCTTCCAGCAGAGATCCACAGAGAACCACAAGTACACAGATGCTTCCTCTTTTGTGGGATTTCCCTTAGTTTTCCAGATACAGGTGTGCTGTGAAGAACACCATCAGTGAGAAATGGTGATGGAAATAGATAACTAAGGGATTGGAACATCTCTGATACATGGAGGAACTGATATAGCTGGCATTATTTAGCATGAAGACAATGCAAAATACAAACTTAATCCAAATTAATATTAATAATCAGGCTGAACAACTTTCTAGACCTCTCATTTTCTGAGCAATGTTCTCTAGCTGGGCATACTTGGAGAACAAGGTTGGACTAAGAGACCTTCAGAGGTCCCTTCCAATGTGAAAGATTTTGTGATCTTGTGATTCTAGACATTTTTTCATTAAGAATCTGCATATCACAAAATTTGGGAACCTGACCAATCCAGAACACCAACAAGAAAACTTTGGTGGATATTCACAAACATTTTCCTTTAGCTTTTTGAAAGTAATTTTGTCCCTCATAGGGGCTTCTGATTCAAGTCCTTCAGAATAAACAGCAAATACAATTTAAAGCTACATAGCTAGAGAGAATGCTATTTACCCTTCACACTAGCAATAAATAAATAGTAATATTGGCTCATATACTGTACTTTTCTTAACTGGTATAGTTTGAAGACTCACTAAGAAACCTTCGTAACTAACCTGCCTTCAATTATGTTTGAAGGATAGATTTGTATATCATAATTTTCACATGAAAGAAATATTGAATATTTACAAAGAAATTTCAAGCTGTTCCGGTGCTGACTGGTTTTTGTGGCTGTTTTTAATAGACTATAAATCACTTAAATATTGGAGATACAGTCTAAGAACAACTTCTGTATTTAACATGTACTATTGAATTGTATATGATGGATCACAAATGACTTCCAATTCTGCTCCTCAAGTTGCCTTAGACATGACACAAGCAAAGGAGGTATTTGGCCTTCAAGGGAATGTAACTGTACTATTTCCTAGGCTTATCAGCAAAGTGCCCGTCAAAGGACATTAATTGCACATTTGGATGATAATATGCTCACAGAATCAGATGTAATAAGTAGTGCTGTTGGTATCAAAACATTCATGTATTCAGTGTTGTAGATTGTTACTGCAGCACTGGTTCCTTTTTTAATATCCAATTGTTAATTGTACTGTGGCCTTGATTCCTCTTTCTCTTTCCTCTCCCTTAACTTCAGAGCCGATTTGCTTAACTCCTTTTTACTTAGCATTCAACCACTTCGTCTCCTTCTCCAGGCACGAAATGTAACACCTCAATTTTTGAAAGTATTTAGAAAAATGAACCTTTCGTCCATACACCTGAATCTCCTATCTCATCTTATTCAACTTGTAGACTCAATAGTTCTGGAAAATTTCCAGCAATCAAATCCACATCCTCTGATACAAAATAATAGCACTATCATTTTCAATAAAAATAGTATTTTTCTTCTGTTTTCCATTTTTACTTGCAAACTCAGACAGGTTTGATGCATTTGTAAGATCTTACCCTTCTGTAATCAGGCTGTTGTCAAATTCTTCAACAAAAACTTGCTAAAACAAATTCTTTATTTAATTTATTTTCCCAATAACAGCATTTGATTTACTCCACATACTGTTATTTTCCAATTGATAATATTTTTCCTGCCTCACTGATCCCACCCTTTCCTTTCTTTATTCCTCTTATTTTTCATCTTCCTTCTCATCCTTTGAAATTTTTCCTGACTACATACATATGTAGGTGTCACCTACCCTTGGAATAAACTTTGAATCCATTTGATCTTCTGTCTACTCTCTTCCTCCTCTCCCCATCAATCTTTAATTCATAAGAACACCTGTTTGCATCTCTCTTTGTAACACTTTTCCCATTTCCTATAATAAATATTTTTTTTTTCCTCTGTGTGACAGATAATTTCTCTGTGGGAATGAGGCCACTGAAAGAGATTGGAAAATAAGAATGGGCTAAATGAATTAAGTGTGAAATGTATATCAGGAATATTGATTAGTAACTCTTTAAAAGGAAAGAACACATAAAACTAATTAACATTTTCATTTTCTACCATAAATTCTAAAGCACACTTCACTTTAACAGAAATATACAAATTAGAAATTGCCAACATAAATTACTTTACATTTACCAGCTTCACGGGCTGTATTAGGAAGAACATCACCAGCAGGTGGAGGGAGGTGACCCTTCCTCTCAGCACTGGTGAGACTACATTTGATGTACCATGTCCAGTTCTGCCCAGAGAGGTTGTAGAATCTCTGTCCTTGGAGATACTCAATACACAACTGGATACAGTCTGAAGCAGCCTGGTTTGGCTGCCCCTCATTGAGCAGGAGAAGTGGATCTCCAGAGGTCCCTTCCAACCTTAGCTATTTTGTGATTTTCTAATTCATGCTGATTTTACCTGTGTCATAATATCATAGAAAAGCAAAAGAAAAAATAGTTTCCAAGCTTTCTTCTTTTTGGTTTTAAATTTTCTTATTAGCAAATGATGTCCAGAACAGTGGTCTGCTGAACTGTACTGAATAAATTTGTTCAAGGACTACCAGTCCATAGAGATAATTCTTGTCTGGTATTGTTAAAATCTTGACAAATTAAGTGAGCTCCTCTGGAAACAAGTGCCATTACAAGTGCGCCTTCTCATCAACATGTGTTTTCCCCAAACACCAAAGAATTGAAAAATCTTTGATTGTATCAGTGAAAATGTTTTGAGTTAGAACAACAGAAAGGGAGGAACTGGAGAGAAGGGAGCCTGCCAGAAGTTCCCGGAAGGTATGGAAGCATGAGCAATTGTAAGCTCCTGAGTCATGCATGTTCTGTGTGGTTGTGATCTGTTCTCATCTGCTTTTGCTATCAGTAGGATATTATGAGACTGAGGCTCCCCAAGAAAACTTTCACATCAACCCTGAATTACACCATCCTATTCAGAAATAAGTGATAGATTTCTGGGACCTCTGGCAACTTAGATCTTCAGAGTTATGGAAAAGCTCAACAAATTACCTCTGAAGATTAATTTCCTCACTGAGAAAGCCTGTTACTGTTAGACGGATGTTTAAAATGTTTCTGGCTCTGACCACCGATCCCTTTGTGTTACCAGGATTGAGCTAGAGCCAAAAAAATATATTTAAGAAAATCCCAAGTAAAGAAAAATTAGTTATATAATCCATCTATTAAAGATGTAGTAATGAATTACCTACAAATGCTAACTTTCTCATCATGTCTTTGAACCCTCTATGCCTGATAGACAAGAATTGTACTGAATTACATTATTTCCAAGATACCCATTCCGAGAACAGGAAGGAGAAGATTGAATCAAAGTGCTTATTAACCCTCATTTAAAAATCTGAATTAAAAACAAACAAAAAAAAGCCACAAGAATTTTGTAAAAAAATGCTTTGAGACGGTATGTTTTTTAGTGTTTGCTGAATTTGAACCTTTCATTATAGATTTATTTTCTTAAGCTGAATCCTGGAAACAGTGTCAGAAAAAATAAAATAAAATGAATCCCCTACCATCTCTACCATCAAAATGAAAGGAAGGAAGGAAGGAAGGAAGGAAGGAAGGAAGGAAGGAAGGAAG
>CM021731.1:98006451-98092470 GCA_011075105.1 Heteronetta atricapilla
AAGGAAGGAAGGAAGGAAGGAAGGAAGGAAGGAAGGAAGGAAGGAAGGAAGGAAGGAAGGAAGGAACCGTCAACACAGTTCTCACACAGAAAGCTATAATCCAATCCTATCAATATAAGAATACAGATCTTACTTTATAGTCAGATGGAGGAGAGTAATCAGAACTTATGGATAAATAACTCAACGGTACCGTAAAGTTCTGTAGGAGACCATATGGAAGCTCCTACTATAAAATCTAGATCATGAACTTTACACCAATAATTAGCATAGTCTGCAAACAGGTGGATATCCAGGGGAAGAAGAAAAAATGGAATTCTCCTAAGAAAATCTATCTTCCCGATTCTACTTACAGACAAGAAATGGTAAGTGGCTATAAGCCAAGGAGGGGCAAAAAAGTCTTTGTCTCTCTGACGTGCACTTCAGAGGATGAAGTTCCTTGGAGACTGCTAATATTCAAAGAAAGAGGAAGAGGGAGAGAAGACTGTGTACTTCAGCGTGTCTGTCTAGATCCAAGACAGATAGCTTTAGGAGAGACTAGATGAAACATTACTGACTGAGACAGACAAAGTAGGACAAGAATGATGATTACACTGCTCTGCAATGTGAACGGATGTAGCCAAAGTAAAGTCCTGATTTATTCTATGAATGTAGTCGCTGATCATCCATTTTAAAATTAAAGATATATTGTTCCCTGTGAAAATGAAATCAAGGACTCTACTCTGATCATCCCCATTAGGAACAAATCAGATAACATAAATCAAGTGTCATCTTGTAAGGTGATCTTTGCTGGAATAAATTTGGCAGCTGAGTCAGACATGTCAAAAGCACCGAAACAATACCAGGGAAACTCACTGGCACTCTACACTATTTGGTCTTCGATGTTTCTGTCAATTTATTAAGGAACAGTGCCTAGCTCTAGTTGTGGGTGAACTTACCACATAAAACTATAGTGAACATCATAAACATGAATCCTTGTGCCTAAGGAAAACATTTGGATGCTGCTGAAACTCTTCAATTATGCAGTGACAGATATGTAGCTGAATTGGTGAGTTAAAGTCTTTCAGGACCTACAGATGCATAAGGGCAACTGCCTGAATTCTCCTGTGTCATTTAACTGCCTGGTTGCTAAAATACTGTCTACATCAGGGCAATTCACAAACAAATCCCCCCATCTATTTTACCCTTGAGCCCAATCCTCTAGGCATATTTATTTACCAGATTTCCTCTATTGCAAGAAGTGCAGGCAAACTGTTATTCCCCCAAACCTACATATTCACTGTCACCCCCAAACTTCTAGTTAGAGAGCCCTCCTCAGAAGTAGGAGACCCCACAGTTTCCAACTCAGTTGACCAGCTACATAACCTAGCTACTGGATGTTTGGGCATTTCCAAAAAAATAAAAAATAAATAAAAAATCTCTTTTGAAGGCATCCTGTTTTGTATGCATACACCCTATATGTATATAAATATAAACACACCTTAATTGAAGCAAAGACAACTGAACAATAATCTTGCCTCTCCAGTATGTCATAAAGCACACTTTTTTTTTTTTTTTTAATTTCTTCTGCTACCAACTGTCAATATTTGCAGGGGAATAGCTTCAGTAAGTGAATGTGTGAACAAAGCCCATTAAAAAAGCACAAGCAGCCAGACGGTTAGGACGTTTTCTGAGAAGGTTGGTAGACCAAAGGCTCATATTATAGACTGCAGCAGTTTAAAAAAAATAATAAAAAAAGTCTCTCTCCCTTACCCACCCCTCAGAGTTGACTGCTCTAACTGGTTACTGGCTATATGAAGAAAAAAATTATTTGTTCCTCCATTTGTGTCTGTTTTGGTGTCAGAAAGTTCTGACTTGGCTGAAATGCCACCTGTTAGAGAGAAGAAGTGAAGAATCCCAAGAAACAATAAATATCTCCCTTTAGCCTAAAGTTGTTCTTCCAGGCTCTACTCCCTTGCATTAGGATTTCCTAATAGTTAGCTTACGTATCTTCTGCTTCAGCTTGCTGTCTTTGGAGAACCTGACTCTAATTTGTCTTGCTCTTTCCAGATATTTCTCAGGCAGCTTGAAAGGCTAATTTGAGGCAAGCATTTCCTATAAGTTCCTGTGTCTTTGTGGAAAAACATAGTTTCCATTAAATGATGATGTGCCACTAAACAAAAGTCATGTTTTGTCTCTTCAACATCCCATCACACCTACTAGACTCTTTGCAAAAGCCAAACACTAGGTAAAATTATCTTTTATCATATAATAAATTATATATTTAAAGCTAGGCACCAGGCACAAATTATCAATGCACAGTGCCAAAATCTATACAGCTTCTAGGAAAGAGGTGTGCATATTGAACCTACTTAAAGTTTTTTTTTTTTTTTTAAGAAAAAAAAAAATCTTTCATTGTTCTTGTTACTTGCTATATTGATGCAACTCATGTTTGAATGTATGAGGTATGAAAAGTTCTACATAGCCCGGAACTGGCCAAGTGAGGAAGACACTTATTTTTGTAATTTCTGTTTTGGTGTACAGGCAAAAAGGGTGACATTTCCATGGTTGAAATTAAAGACATCTCTCAGTCTGAAAAATGGATTCTGATAACATCAACAATATACAATCTATACTGGGTATGTGTATCAACTTAGGAGAAGAAATGAGGAAAACAATTGTTAAGACAAGCAGCAGACTAAACTAAACTCGACAGGCTTGAGTGATGACATAATACCCTCTTACTCTGTGACGGTGACACAAAAATGCCAAAGGACACAAAGCTGTCAGTCTTGTTGTTTATCTTCTATCTAAGACTAATAAAAGGAGGTTGGTGATTGACAGAGCAGACATGGGCACAGACCTAGGCATTCGGTTTGCACTCTGTTTGAAAAATGTATTGATGGTTTTAGGGGTGGCTTATTTGTTATTGCTTTTTCTGCATTACCTTTGTGGTCTTTCTCAAACTTTTGATATAACTTTCTTAAAGCTATCATTGCTTTTTGAACTTTATGATTAGTAGTTATAATTGCTGATACTGCAATGTTCTAGTAATTTATTAACAGTATCAGCTTCTGGACAAGTATCAAACTTAGAAAAACAAACAAACAAACAAAAAAAACAAGTTTTGAATAATCCCTTAGATGTTATCACAGTGAATAATGAAATATTATGGAACATTTTTACTTCTAGCTCTCTTAGAAAACAAACCCTAAATGCATCTTGCTGTATCAGTTCCTAATGACTAAAAATGGAAAATGACACAGGTCTATACAGAGCATAATACTAAAGCAGCACCATTTAACTCTAGCACATTAATCTTGCAAATCTACAAAGAAATAGAACAAGGAATATTTCATGGTGAAGCAGTGGTGAAAACAAGTAACTTATTTGGCTATTGCCCAAGTTACTCTGTAGGAATCAGCCAGTAAAAAACAATCTCAAATGAACCAAGTATTTTTGAGAATTCTACAGAGTAATTCAATGGTTAAATTTGTGTTATTAAAAACATGGGAGACAGTATTTTCAGAATCTTCCCCTAAAAAAAAAAAAAAAAAAGTGCATGCAGGTGAGCATTTAATACCAGAAAAATCTCAAATTATTCTGCTCCATTACTCAAGAACCTCATACAATTGAAGAACGTAACTTAAAGAGCCACAATGTCTTGCAATTCATTCCTTTCACTGGAGGGGCTGAAAAGTCCTATGCTAGCAAGGTACATCTTTGAAACTTCCAGGAGATACCTTCTCATGAAAGTTACCTTTGCTTCTGAAAGCAAATACACACAATAAATAATAATGTTACTTTTTCCTTGATTCACTCTTCCTCACATACAGAAACTAAAATGGAGATGTCCCTGCACATGGTGGAGGGGGGGCGGGGTGGAACTAGATGATCTTTAATGTCCCTTCCAACCCAAACCATTCCATTACTGTATGATTCTATAATCAATAGGCACAACACGAAGGAGCAAAATGTGTTTCCCACTGAGAATGGTCTGCTTCCCTGCAAAGCACTGAATATACTGCTGAGAAACACATGATCTGCTTCTGCTTTGAATCCTGATTTGTTGCTTAACCTTGTCTGGAGGTACTTCAGTTCACTGAGCCCATGATTACTAACCACACATAGTGGTAATGACTTCTTCAGTCCAACACTTGTTGCAAAGTATTATTATGGGAAGGGCAAAATACTTGAGAAAGATGGAGATTCAGTCTCATTCCAGAGGGGACTGGAAAACATTCCATTATGGACACAGAAATATTTATTAGCTGACTTTTAGCAGCTCTTTTCATGTCTCAGTTGCAGAGCCCTGGGACAGCAGCAACACAAACAGGAAGAAAGTATTTAGCTAGAACAACTAACTGAACAGGCTTTTCACTACTCTGTTACATCCCACCACTGTATGTCCACGTGTTTACTACCATGGCACTTGAGATAGAAGTCTCTGTTCCAAACTCCTCACTGACTACAAAGCAGTGCAATCTTCCCTCCCCTGTTGCAGTGATTTTGACAGATGACAAATACACTTTTCAAGTTTCAACAAGCCTTTTTCCTTTAAGGTTGAGCTTTGGCAGTAACACTGGCCAGTACAGGCACAATTCATAATGTGAAAGACAATCAGAAAACACTCCTCTCTTTCTTGTCTTACAACTGCATTATAATACAGCTATATATACAGTAATAGTAATGTGCTGGTGTGCAGGTTGTACAGGAATGATATTCCAGCTGTTGAAGTTACTTCCCTTTGGCATCACATCTTGGTATCTGAATCCCCCAAAAAGCTCAGAAATGCCCACCCTATCACGTCTTATTACTTGAGTAATATAAAAAAGCTTATAATATAAAGTAATATAGAGTAATATAAAATAAGTTCACTAGCCAGTGAACTTATCAGCAGGTATCTCTTCTTCCTTTCCTGTGCCCTCCATTTCACTCACGTGTTTCCAGTGATAACAGAGTATTTTATTATCATTTCAGGAGCAGGAATCTGCCTGTGTTTCAGCCATCTTGTCTTCCTTGGGGCAGGATAAGAATAAAATATGTGAATTAAATATGAGTAGAATAGACATGGATTTTCTATTTACTGAAGTGTGCATTAGCTGAACAGCTGCTCACTAATGCAGCATTGCTGTTAGCCTTCCTAAAGAGATCAGTACCTTTTACCTAGAAATTGTATATAGAAATCATTGCATGTTAATACAAAAATCTGCTCTTTTTTTGTCTGATTTTTTTTTTTCTCAGAAAATAGGGACTTCTTGCTAATGCTAATAGTGTAATAAAAATCATCTGATAACATTGTATCTTTTCAGTCTGATATATTTAAACCAGTAATATGACACATTTACTGTCACTTAAATATACAGTCATTACTCCTCTCTCCATGGTGCACTCCATACTGAAAATCGGCAACAATTACATGGAGGTATTTAAACAAATTTATGGTTTCAAGGGCAGCCTAAAAGTACTATAAGACATCCTGAAAGCACTATGTTCTTAACACCCTGATGTCAGCCTCCTGTCAAAGTAGCTATATTCTGACTATAAAAGAACACAATCTTGACTGAAATAACAATGAAGGAAAGCACTCAGAGCTCCTCAAATATAATACCTGCTCTAAAACACTTCTAGCTGAAAACAGATTATCAGATGACACTGGATCAGTTAAATTTCTACCTTAAAATTTTAAGTGCTTTGCCAAAATAATATCCTTACATCTTTATGATAGTAGATGTAAATTATACACTTACAGTCACATGCTACAGCCAAAAACCAACCAAAAACCAACCAACCAACCAACAAAAACAAAACAAAACAAAACAAACAAACAAACAAACACACACACACACACACACACAAAAAAAAAAAACTGGTTCTGGAAAGAGAATAGTTCTTAGCTGGACTAAAAAAAAAAACTTAGAGAAAAATAAGATAAGAGCAAGAGCAGGCAGGAATCACAGAGGCATATCACAGAATTGATATTAACCTCTTCTTTTTTTTTTTTTTTTTTTTTTTCCTCTTGGATAATCCAGGTAAAGTTTTCACCTTCTATTTCAGAAATGCAGATGATAGTTAGCAACAGCACAGAATTACTGAGTTCACTAATAGATAACAGAATCATTAATAACATCCTACATTTTAAATCAAATAAATTAGTATTAACAAACTCTAAGTAGAAAGAATAATAGAAATCAGATTAATCTCAGAGTTCCACATCTTATTTTTTCACGGGTCAAAATAGAAAGATGGAAGACAAAATACAGTTTAGCATTAAGGATTAGCAAATCTATTATTTTTCTAATAAAAACTGGGATTAGTTCCCACAGTCTGGTGTCCCTCGGGGGTAATCTATATTCCACTGTTCAGTGGTCCTTGCCACAGACTTGCATAGTGTTGTTAAATGTGACCAACCTAGCTGTACTTGGTGGAACAGCTATCTTCTGCTCCCTACCCATAGCAGCAACATCTCACATAGTCATAGTCCCATAGTTCCCAATTGTTGAACAGTTTGGGCAGGCTTGGTATGTGAAATCCCCCAAAATAAGGAGATGGTGGTGACTTTGAAGGAACATCACATGAGAAGAAGTTTGTCACTGTAAACTTTGTTATCTGGCCAAAGCACATACCATCTCAAGATCCCCTATGGATACACATGGAGGATACCCACTGCAGGTGCAGGATCTCACTGAACATAACTGAATGTCATTGTGGGAGGCTGAACTAAAAAGAAAGCTCTATCCAGAAATTAAGTGGAAACTGAATATAAAGCACAATGAAAATGCACTTGTATATGCAAATGTACTTCTTGGTAGTCATTATTTGAACTAACAATCTTTACTTTCAAAGTAAAGTGCCACAAAGTGTGCATTGTAATAAGGAATAGCAGAATTGTTATCCCAAAAGGTGATTCTGCATTGGATAATGTGGACTGTAAGAGGACTATAAGACCTAGCATTCATCTAATGGCATAGTGCAGAGCTATCTGAAACCCATACAACTGCATTAGCTGGGTGCAGAACCAGCAATTTAAGAACAATGATGTGGCTATGCTACTCTCGGGACCTATGCTGGTATTTCTGCACAGTAGTTTGCTTGGCTGCTTGTCTCAATCACTAGCTCTAAATACTGATTGAGATACAGATATTTTTCAATATTTCTTGCTAGCTTTTTGTTGATGTTCAGTGATCTAAAAGCAGCTTTTTTCCCTAACATAGCCATGCTGAAATTGACTGTGGGAAGTTACCAAGTTTTTTTCTATCTACTGAGATGAACCTGATTTTCCTGGCACATTGATTGTTAAAACAAAACAACAACAAAAGAGACAAAATGGAGAAATTTTCATTCTTGTAATTAATAAGGTGTAACCTTCATGTTAAGGGCAACTTTTACCTTGCGTACTATACTATCCCATTACGAAGTTGGATGATAATGATTTGTCCAGCAAGAAAAGTAAGAGGGTATCAGAATTCACAATAATGATTTACAGAACCATTGATAGGCTAAATATTTGATCAGTATGTAGTGTTCACCTACTCAGATATTTACTCTATATTTAAGCAGTTATCCTGTGATCATTATGTCTGCAAGTCATACTGGGAGTTGAGTTCTTTGAGTAAGTTCTTTTTATTGAGAGAATAAAAAGTGGCTCTTAACTTTATAAGCAGAAAGATAAAATATAATTTTTCTTTTTTCATTGCAAGATGATGCTTTAGTGAAATCAGACTACCAGAGTCAATCTACCATAAAATATTGTTTGGCACACATAATATATATTACAAGTTAAACTTAATTACTTTTCAAAGGGGAAAGAAAACAGTTCTGTGAAATAACACGACAGATCTCATACTGACCTGACACGAGTAGACAGAGCTGATTCCTGCAATACTGTAGCTCAGACATGGTTGTTTTACAAAACTTCTACCAGACATAGGCACATTACCTAATGTAACAATTCCAGAATTAGCACTGTTACAATAGGTGTCTTTTTACTTCACAATAATAGGTCTGGTGAAAGAGTAGGATTAGTAAGAGCCCTTTAAAACCAACATTTGAGATTTACAGTGAAACACTTTCTCAGTCAAGACAGCATCTGTCACTATTATTCACACTGAGAACTGTCTTAATCGGCAGGAAGCCCCACTGCAATCAATTACTAGGCAATTCCAGACTGTGATAGCCTTCAGTCCAAGAGAGCCACAATTTGACTCAGAGGGATGCCTTCATTCACTTACTGCTCTAAGCAGGAGAATATGGTACTTCAGAAAACTTCTATTTTCAAGGACTCGTAGCCAATCTCTTTTCCTTTCAGAAACATGACAGGTAACTTTGTGTATGATTTTCCCTTTCTTATCCTAGCTTACAGAGAAGCAAAGATGGGCCATGTAGACAATTACTTATACGTGATGGTTATGGGAGCCTATATAGCTCTTCACGTGGCTGCCAAGAGCATGTTCTCCTTTCTTGAGCCAAAAGGAAGTAGAAAACTTACTGAGAAGACTGCATCATTTTTACTATGTTTAGGATAAGGGCACCATAATAATAAGTTGTAATTAGATTAACTGATGAACAAAGAGAATTGCAAGATCTATCTAGTTTGTATCTGAGAAAGAGACCTGTGCAATGCAAATTTGCAGGACTGCTGTAGCAGACAGTACACACTTAGGAGAGAAAACCAATAGTATACATGAC
Organism: Heteronetta atricapilla; assembly: GCA_011075105.1. Taxonomy (NCBI): domain Eukaryota; kingdom Metazoa; phylum Chordata; class Aves; order Anseriformes; family Anatidae; genus Heteronetta; species Heteronetta atricapilla. The sequence continues at coordinate 98,015,116 of CM021731.1, forward strand.
ATTATCTTTCCAACTGTAAGGCATGGTAGATATGACATCTCTCAGATGGCTTATAAATACATTAAAACAAAACAAAACAAAACTCTCAAATATTTGTAGGTGTATTCAACAGCTTTTTTTTTGAATTATTGGTGTACCACTGATTTTGAAAAAAAAAGCTGTTGAATACCCAAAAAAAAAAAACTTTCTAAAACACATCTAAGAGGTATATTAGGCTATAATATTTTCATTGAATAGGAAGTTAGTGACATAAAATCCTTCATCAATAAACTTAGTGCAGTCCTGTTCTAGTCCAGTCCAATTTATGTTGCTCAAAAGCTTTCGAGCTACTTTCTTCTTGAATAATGATGCTCTTTGTCCTATTACTCTTTTCTTTCTGTGACTTGCACACCATTTCAGGTTTGATAAATCAAGCCCTAAAAAAATTATGATTATTTATGTTGTTGCAAGATTCCTTTTCACATACTGTTTTCTTGTCTTATGTTTTCATTCTCTTTGCATTTTGTATATCACTGTACTTCATAAATGCACTTTCTTTTACAGAGTTTTACTAGTCTGGTTTTTATGCTCTTTTTGTGTTCAAGTTTTATTCCTTTGTTTTCCCCTTTGTCTTCTTTCACATCTCTGTATTGTTATGGTATGCTGAAGTACACAGTAAGAGTGAAGCTACCATGCATTCTAAAAGGGTGTCTGAATGTAGGGGGGAATGAATAAACAGTAAATTTGGGTTCTTTTTTTTTTTTTCTTTTCCTGTAGTAACAAGGTTATTACTCAATTGTGCTTCCAACATCTCATTATAACTAGAACTGAATATTGTTCCATTAGCCTTTTCTTTGTACTAATCATTGCAAGATTTGTAAACTTTTTCCTGCTTTCCTATGCAATGCTGGCCATGGCTTACATTCCCTCCTAAATAAACTACAGACTGCTGTTTGAGTATACCAGTACACCAGAGTGACAGACACATTACAAGAAAAGATAGCATGAAGGGAACTAAATAGTAAATTACTCCACATGATTAAGACACTTGCATTAAATATTAAAAATATTTGAAGAATGCATAACCTGTCACCTCTCAGCTCTCCTGCCGCTTTCTCTTCATACTTTCACAGGCTTCTCCTCCCCCCACCTTTATTTTATTACTTATTTTTAAAATACAAGTTAATGGAAATAGTCTTTAACAAATTCTCAACCAGCTGAAATTTAAACTGTATGCTTTCAGATGTTAATCATGTTTCTTCTTACATGCCATAGGGAGGTTATGGAGCAATGTGCTCATTGTCACACTGCCTACATGGGATTGGGACAAAGTGATGGCACAGTAAAGGAAGAAAACAGGCAGTTTCCGGCTCCCCGTGGAAGTATATAAGTGGTAGACCTGTCTGAATGATGATTTTCCTCTTTACAGAAATGTAGCTATTATTGCTTAAAAAAAAAAAAAAAAAGTCATTTCCTAAAACCACTTCATTTTCAGAATTTATAAAAGCCAACAATTAGCTGTTTGGCAACAAGAATGGGGGTAAATCATTGCATGGAAGGTATTTTAATGAATGATTTCTCCCTCTTGTCCTTCTTCTCCCTCCCTTTCCCCTCCAAACACACTTAAGTTCTAGACTGCCCATTAAAAAAATTGTGTACATGGATCAGACTTCATGTAGACATGAAAAGAAAACTGAGTGACAAGTAATTCAGTTATGAAATTGTATTTGAAGTAGTACATTCTTTGTTCTGTTCTTTAATAACACCATCTCAGAGGTACAATTTCACAATCCATTTTTAAGCTAGCAAATTATGGAAAAAAAAGCTTATTAATCACTTTACAGAAACAGTTGATTTCATTTTTTTGACTACAGGTTCCCAGCTATTATTTTTCTGATGATAATTGTTTTGTTACTGTTATGAATCCATAGCTCCCATCAGAATTCAGAATAAATGTGGAAGCCAAATCCCAGTTCTCTCTTGTATTTAGCATTTTTTCATTTTTTTTTTAAGTTACTCTCTAGATGTTATGAGAATTGACAAGTTTCTTATTTCTGATGATACTTATTCTAGTAATCTAATTAGTTCTTCCTGTTCTGTTATTGTTATGCAATTATATTATGTCATGAAAATAGCATCTTCTGTCAAATTGTTCTTTTAGTTTCTTCATGAAGTTTTAGTATATTAGAAACAAGACAAAAAGCATTCTCTATAACAAAGTCATAAATAACCCCCTGCAACTTTTTTTTTCTTTTTTAATAAAACTCTTATTAACAAATGAGACCTTCAATTTACTGGAACATATTGAGTATATGAAAATAAAATCTTGCATCATAGCACACTATCTTTGAAATGTTCTGGGCCAATCACATCAGATTATTCTTATTGACTCAATCAGGCATAATTTAATCAGAAATAAATTAGACTTTCTCTGTTAGAATAAAAATAAACACTTGTTTCATATTCATTCCCTTAAAATATTTGCTTGTCTCCACAATCGTGTAAGAATTGATGGGCTCAGCAGGCCTTCTGGTAAAGTGATGCATTTTCAGCTGATTCTTCTGTTTTCCTAAGTCCACAATATACAAGGCATTATGTGTAATAAAGGATGTCTTTTTTGGTTGATGACACTGAGACTGTATGAAATGACCAACTGATAATGTCTTTCTCACTGTAATCTGTGTGGATAGATAGATAGATTGATAGATAGATGGATAGATAGGTAGATAGATAGACAGATAGGTAGATGCTAGTTCTTTGTTTCAGCTAACCATTGTTAAAAAGAGAACAGCTTTCTTGGAAGAATTATATCTTTAGCATATGCAAGAATAGAAATTTTCCTAAAAGCAAAGTGAATCTGACAACAGAACGGTCTCTGGGCAAAAAGAACATATGATGTTTTGTGAATAAATTTCAAAATTAAACTGAATAAAATGCTAGGAAACTGTATCCAAAAAAGAAGAATCTTGAACTAGAAATGAAGTAATCTTCATAGAAGCAAGAGTTTCATTATCTTTTACCTGAATACCAAACTGTTAAATTTGTGTGAACAAAGTATTCACTCTTACCAAACCTCACAAGAGTGCCTCATAATGGCATAAAAATCTTTTTGCCTTTCTCTACCCTCAACTTAGGCTGCAGGTGGCCTAAGATCATCAAAGAAAATTGTTAGATATAAAACACTTTTTTCTTGTGCCTGTGGTTCTTTAAAATAAGACATCACAAGACAAATTGTATAATTTATGCAAAAAAGATGGGGTCAGGAATCAATAGTCATTCTCACAGGTGAATTGTGTAGTTGCTTCGAGTCATGTCATACAGACAGACTATGGTAACAGAAATCTGCATCAGACTCCCGGATGGTCTATTACATGCACCTATTACACAAATGCAAGAATGAGAGATGTGATTAAAGAAAACACTGGAACCACAGAACAGTGAATGATCTGCTGTCCTCTGAAATCCTTTTGTGGGGAAAAAAAAAAACAAACAAACAAAAAAAAAAAAAACCACAGCCTTGATTCGTTCTATGTCAGCAAAAACTGTCAAATGAATGACACACTTGGGCATCAAGCATTCATGCTCCACATTGCCAAATGAAAGAAGACAAAAAAGTCCAGCTCAACACATTCAACCCTTTCCCTAATGGTTTCTATAATGATAAGTATTATGCATCAAGCAGATGGGAGAAGTGAAATAGAGGTGACATTTGATGCATATGTTAGCATGTCTTCATTCTCTCGTATGAAGTGCTCCATAATGTGGGAAGAGAAACAATGGATTTTTTTGAATTCCCTAAATCTATTTTTTATGTGAGAAATTGCCTGTGGTACAATTACTCTAAGAGAGCAGCTTAATTGCTAGGGAAGACCACGATGGGATGAAGAAGCTCACAGACACTTTTCTAGCTCCCATATAACCCCCTTAGCAAGTAAATTGGATGTTTGGCCCCTATCTCCAGACCTTTCCCAAAGTATAGGGAATTCAAGGTCCAGGGATGTGTAAATTTGATACTGCTGCCTCCCACAAGCTGTATAACTACACTAGTTTACTGCATCGAGAGGTACGAACTCTAGACATGTGACTCCTATTAATTTATGAATACCTTTGCTCTCATTTTTGTTATTAACATCAGTAACAATGACAAAAATTTGAGTATGTTCACTCAGCACAGTGGCATTTTACACGCAGAGGTTTCAGTAAAACTTTAACGTCTTGCTTAGTTTAACTTCTGATGCCAAATACCTTGCCTGTTCTTTGGATTAGGACCTGAATGCAGAGCTCCTGTCTTTGTAGCTCCAGGAAGGTAGAACTGAGGAGGCAGAACACTTAGAGGAGCACCGAGATGATGTCACCAGGATTGCACCTTCTAGTAGAATAGAGGGAACTAAAAGGCTTTCTCAGCCTTGAAGGCTGTAGTCCAAGAGATTGTGAAGAAACAATATGAAAGGATGGGGCTTTTTAACTTACTATTCTGCAGTATAGACTTAACAGTATTTACTCATTGATACCAGTTATGCTAAAATTATGCTTCAAAGGTATGATACATACATGTTAAAAGGAGGTTAAGGAAGAATCAGCATCATACTGAATAAATTTGCACTTGATTTACTTTGAAAATCCTAACCTGAATTGCTACAACAAATACTATACTACATTATTCTCCAAAGGAAGAATATACTGCCAGAACTATTCTTAACTGTTGGGGAATCTCCTTGATTGTTTGCTATTCTCCATATTGTGCTAATCTCCAGATGAGAGACAGGATGCAGTTTTGAGCCACACAGATCTCAACTTTAGAGGATGTAGACAGTTGATGCAGTGTATCTTTAGACATAGGGTTGGGATAAGCAAAGATGCTTGAGCTGGAAACGGCTCCGTGTAAAACAAACAAAAATGAAAGGGAAGCTGCTTACCATGACCAGTTTATAATTCTGCATTGTCCTTGCCTTTGACCAAAACTGCTCTTTCAAAAAGTGTTGCAGAGGAAGAGATGCCATAATGAGCTTGCATTTTCATTTTGGCAACACCAGTTGACTTAATTTTCACACTCCTGTTAATCATCATTGAGGGGACTTTTAAAGAAGTATACAAATGAGTTAAGACATTTTTAGAGCTATCTTCAAAAAGGAGGAAGGGCAGCTCTTTTTGCACTTCAAATTAATATTAGGCTGTTTATGTATTTATGAAGACATAATATGTGAATTTGTATAGTCCTGCCAGAATTTTGTTTTTTAGAACTATAACTTTATCTAATCTTTAAATAAACAAATGTTGGAAGCTGGCTTAAGTTCAGTACAGCGGATAAGTGAGGGTGCAGAGTACTCAAATAAGAGGGACAAATATAAAATATACCTGTTTTATCTGTATTTAGAAGCAAATATTTCTGTCAAAACAATGGCTGCTACTATCATAAAGTTATAACGAGTCACATAGGTTTTATTGACCAATAACATAAAAGTCATTAAAATCATTAAAAAAATGAAGTTGTTATTCCTGAGTGCATCAAGGACCAGCATTTTCAACTGATGTACATTAGTACCATTCATACAATAGAAAGAATAAAACTTTGGTAAAAGCCTATGAAATAGCCTTCATTATTAATCTGAGTGAACTGGGAAGCAGGCATTTTGACAGCTAGTTAACAACAGAGTGTAAGGTCCAAGCCAGCTATGTTGGTCTTTCTAGGTATATCATACAAACATTTACTCATAGCAATGATGACTTGTTATCACTGTAAGAACATGAAGATATGTGCATAAGCTTGAAATATTAAAGTTCTAAAAAAAAAAAAAAAAAGAAAGAAAAAAAAAAAGAATACCTAAACATCTCCTACCCAAAGATGATAACTGAGTCACAAAATCCTTTACAGCTCCAGGGGAATAGTCTATTGTCATTGCTAACACAGATTTGTCTACTTTTAGTACTTTTAATCCTGAAAGTGACAACAGTCATCACATTTGTGAAGAAAGAATACAATAAAAGTGGAACAAACTATAAACAACATTCAGTAAAGCTGAGCAATAGTAGAATTATAGCAACCAATTCAAACTTGAGCAATAAACTTTTCATATATCCTCAGTGAGTTGTTACATTCTTGTATAGACTTTAGTAAGCTTTAGTGACAAATCATAAGGAAACATATATCATAAGAAAATAAAATGGTCCATATAATTATGAGGCATTTACTTAAAATAATAATGAATGCAAAAATATTATTCTGGTTTTATAGAATGGCTTGGGTTGGAAGGGACCTTAAGAACCACCCAGTTGCAATCCTCTGGGGGGGCGGGAACAAGTCCCACTAGACCAGGTTGCCCAAAGCCCCATCCAACATGGCCTCAAACACTTCCAGGGATGGGGCATCCACAGCTTTCCTGTGCAACCTGTTCCAGTGCCTCACCAATCTCACAGAAAAAAAAAATAATAATAATAATAATAAAAAATCTTCCTTGTATGTAAACCTACCCTCTTCTAGTTTAAAACCACTACCCCTTGTCCTATCATTATACTCCTTGATAAAGACTCATTGGAATATTACAGCAATGACTTGTTCACTAGAAAAGAAAATCCATATGATTTCTAAACAGTTGATAGAAAATTTGAATGAGTGTTCTACAAGGGAAAAGGGAGAAGAGGCAATGATGAAGTTTCTTTTGATACCTTAATCTTAAAAAAAAAAAAAAAAGAGCTCAGATGGAAAAATCAATAAGAAGAAAATCCTCAAACTCAGTCTGACAATGTGATGAAAAACTTATTCAAAAATTTGAATTCTCAGTTCCAACTGACTTCCAAATTTGAGAGAATTCACCATCTACCAGTCTTGCACAGGGGCAATTACAAGCTCACATGTGATATTCTTTCCTTTATATGAAGGGTTGGTAAAATGAAAATTAGTAGTAAGAATATCAGTAATAATAATAATAATAATAAAAATCCTGAATGTTGCTACCATGCACCAGAGTACCCTGCAAATGTGACAATAATCTAGATATTTAAAATGTAGTCCAAGGCATAAATCTACATTAGTTTTCATTACCACATATTTAAAGGTAATCAACTGTTACTGTCCATCAGCATAAGAATAATGTAAAGATGAACTGAAAAGACAAGGAGTTCTCTCTAAACCATTTAGGAAAAAACAAAACAAAATAAAACTTTCTCCAGAGATGAACACTTCTAAAGGCAGAAACTCTTGTTACTTGCAGCTTTTATTCATAGAATTTAACAAGGTCACAATCCATGCATTTCAGCAGCTAGTAGGACGTATCTCTTTTTAATGGTTTCTGTTTTAATTATCACTATTACCAGAGATGGTATTTTAATTGTGGCAGCACATAACATACAATGAGGAAAAAGAAAACCAAATACTGAAAAGGACCCACAGATGAGAATGAAGGTTTAACAGAAGTTTAATAAACTTTATTTTGGTAGCAGAAAATGTTGAACATTAACTATGCTTACTGCATTCCAGCCCAGCCAACCAGCCCATGTCACTCTCCAAGCCATGACCACAATCTTCTTGAAGACTTGTTTTGTTTGAAATAACAGTAGCTGAAACAATTACTTTAGGTCCTGCTGACAATTTCAAGGAAGACCAAATATTGGAACTGTTGAAAAAGAGAACTTTTTAAAACCAAAACCCAAAACAAAACCAAAACCCTGCTCTACTTCATTAATCTTTCAGTGACAACTGACATATATTTCAATGACAAATGTTGCTATTGTCATTCATGCTGATGCATCAAACTTAACTACACCTACTGGTACCCCTTCCAAAGGTCTTATTCAAAGTCCTTTTAAAATTCAAATCTGTAAAATTTCTTAGCAGATGAAAAAGGGAATTTTTAAACATAAGAAAACAAAACACACAAGACATCTTTGAGTTTACTGAGCTATAATCTTCTGTGCCCTTATTTGCTATAGATCTCTCAAATGAAACCAATAAATAGCAGTGGAATTATCAGGTATTTGCATCAGCACAGCATCCTGACCTCTTGGAAGAGAGGAGATCTTGGAGATTTAATCAGTTCCTGACCATGGACATAACTAATGCTTTATCAAGCTAATCCATGAAACACCACAGATTATGAAAAGCATTTACCTATTTCCTCCATATTCTGCATCCCTGAGCACAGAGCTAGCACGTACAGATTGAAAAGAGAGATACCACCAGAGCTTTTTCAAATTATCTTTTTTTTTTCTTCTTCTTCTTCTTTTTTTTTTTTTTTTTTTATAACAAGGAGCAGCACTGTAACATTAATGTCTGGTGAAAGTCTAAAACTACAAGTAATCGAAGACTGCAGCCCTGAGAATCTAAACTGCAAAGACTGGCCTGGGGCTGGCAATTGCTGCTACCACAGTTTTGGCTGAATGAGCTTATCATTTGACCCTAAAACACTTGGCCAGCCAAAACATATCAAAGAATGGATGACAACAGCTATTTCAGCAGTATTTGCAGAGACAAGAACACATCAAGAGTCAATAGTGAAAGTAATAAAAAAGGTTAAACTTTCCATTATAAATAAAAACCAAGAAAACCTCTCTGATCCTCTTTGTAGAAGAAATGTGTGTAATGCCAAAGCTTAGAGGCATATAAACTCTACACATTATGACTGGCCAAAGTAAAAAGGATGGCAATATAACTCCCAGGAAAAGTTTTCAGGAAAATAAGCTCACCTTTGTTTTTGTAAATACCTTTGCCACTGAATTTACAGTTTGAATATTTGTTATATCATGTTATTACCCATCACAAAAGCACGTAGGAACTAGAAACTCAGCAACTAAAGAGCTCTTTCAAAAGCTCATTTGAAATGATATAACAAGCCTTACCCAGTCTCCTCCTGCCTTTTATCATTAGCTAATGATGAACTGTTGGAACTGAGTGCTCAGAGCAAAGCTAGTTTCACATGAAAGCCTTTAAACCTAATGTTGACAAAATGACAGTTTTAGAATGAGAAGCAATAAAGTTATGAATGAGAAGTACCATAAAGCTATAGAACTTTAGATTATAGTTTTGCATTTCAGGGATCACAACTTCATGTGTTTGTGAAGAATATTACTTTATTTAATTTTATCAGTACAGTAGTGTAACTGTAATGGATATTAAGGAAATAAAAAGATGTCTCCACACTTTATTTCAAAGCAATGCTTAGATAGCCATGTGTCTTTGTGTATCACACACTGCAGTTCTATGCTACCTGTCAGAAGAAATAGCAGTCTGATTCCTTCTAGAACTAGGATATTGCTGGATTCTGCATTATTCATCAATCAACAATAGTGTGTGAAAGATTTGTCAGATGTGGTTATCTATGTCCAAGCTTATCCATCTACTTCTGCTTCTACTGGAAGAGGAAGCACAATTGCACAGATTCTGAAGAGAATGGTCATCTAACATCAATTGTCATGCTATGCTTCAGATTCTACCTATCTTCTTTATCATTCTTGTACTAATTACCAAGGACCACAACATATATCTACACCACAATCTGAAGGCAGCCCTTAACTTCCATGGCAATCCAGATTTATTTAACTTTCACCATAACTGACTCTACTCACAAAACTTTGGATGAATCATGAAGAATGTTCCATACAGATATATGGCTATAACAAGGTAGGCAAGCAGGTTTGAGACTTGCATTAATTCTTAGAGATAGTTTCAGGTCATCATGGCCAACACGGATAATAACAGGGGAGAGTGTAGCTGCATCACAACCTAGATGTACCCTAGTGATGGCTAGTTAATAGATGGAACACACTGGATATTTCTTGCTGTCTTGTTTGTACTCCACCACACTAATTTGACATAAGTTAAAAGTCAAGACAACAACTTGTGCTCTTGAACCAACTGTTCCTAAAACCCTAAATATATTTGTCCAAAGCAGAACACTAGATCAAAGAACTTTGTATCTGTACATACTTACATTTCAAGGAATACAAACAAGAATACTTCCATGCCTACTTCCTTTCCATTTGTTATCTTGTTAGTCTTTGGAGAAAATTAAAAAAAAAAAAAAAAATCCATCTATAAAATATATGCCTTGGACATTCAAATAATCTAGTTTGCTTGCACGTCACCTGCAAATTGCTTTTCACTTTGGGGGGAAAAAAAAGTCAAATTTACAGTTCATTTGTAAAAGGGAACATTGGTCCTATATGTATATGAAGAAGAAAACATCTCTGATGTATAAGTAACTGTGACATTTAACATAAGGTGCAAACTCAAAAGAAGCAATGCAATTAATAATTTTATTAAACTGCCAAATTAAAATTGCTACAAATTATTTACTCAATTTCATTAACAAAAGAGAATTTGTGCAACATGCAGGCAAAATACCCTCTTTGAAAAAGACAACATGCTGTTTCTGGTCATGAGGCCAATGAGGCCATTTAAAAAGGAATTGAAAAAAGTAAAAAGTAAGTGAAAAGTGCTGTTACTGTGGCTGGAAATCGTACTGATGGAAAGTGACTACATTTCAAAAAGGCTGCAAAGGCTGCAATACAGAAAACATCAGTAAGCAATGGCACCAGCATATATTAAGAGCTAGGAATCTGGAATTAGAATGCTAAAAGGGAACTAAACACAGAGTATATCATACTTAAGTGTCTTGCAGCTTTTTTTTTTCCCCCTCTGTTATTTACAGATTTACTTTTTTTTTTTTTTTGGACTTTTTTTTCAGCTAGTAGTCAGCTAACTCTGGAAGAACCTACACTACTATCAAGCGCTGTGGAGGTCACTCCCACACACCTGATTACCTCCACACTTGATTCATAGGAGCATTGCTAGACATATACTAAAAGCTACTGTGAATAAACCATTCATTTCTAAGACAGATGTCTACTACAAAATGCTCTTGAACCCTGGAAGCTACAAGAAGCTTGCAAAATGTTATGGTAATAGTATGAGCTCCAGAATAGCAGTTCTACACTTTAAATATTGGGAATTTGGAAAAAGTAGGCATTGTTCAGAAGACATCAGCTACATAAAACATTGGTAATAATTTTATGCATGGTGTTGCTAAGGAAAAAGACTAAGATGAACATTTGTAAGTTCACAATGAAAAAAAATACTACTTGTGGAATAGAGAATGCATCTTTTTTTACTCCAGCTACAGAAACTCTGAAAGAATCTTGACATGGAAACCAACCAGAATTATTAAATTGGCTATAGGTTGCTAGTTTCCAGGAAAATAACAATTATTACTTGCTCTCGCTGTTATACAAATACCTAAAACAACATCTTTAATTTAGGATTGTTGCACACTTAAAAGAGGATAAGGTCCTGCCCTCAAAGGTGTAATAAGTACATAAGGCAAAGCAAGGGTAGGAGAGAGAAAAACCTGAGAGCCTCCAAGTCATAAGCACCGTACAGAAACCATACAGCACCATACATACAGAGAGAAAGGTTGATGGTCACATTTCAAAAAGTGTTTCTTTACCAGAATGACACCGACGAGTGAACACTGTCTCCCTAGATATCCAGGATATCTAAGCCCCAATCCCTGAAAACACATGCTGAAAATACATAAATAAAATACATAAATACATACATTACTCAACTATGAAATTAAAAATGTAGATTCAGATTATTTTATCTAACCCAGTGCCTTAACCATAAAATTATTATTATATTTTAATGTCAGTTTCCCTCCAAGTCAGTTTCTACCCCCACAGTATCTTACTGAGTCATTCCATTACTGAAACCTAAAGTACTAGAAAGACAATGTAGACAGTGTCTTTTCCCTGTCCTTCTATACTGTTCTTCTAGATGTTCTTCTGAACTCCTTCAAGGCATCTTTCTTCATTCCTTATTTTTTTCCCCAGATACAGCTTCTTCCTCCCTCTCCACCTTCTTCTACAGAGAGAGGCAGTACACTGAGATTTCTTTGAAATAACACTTTGATGTTCTGTGAGGAGCTTTCTGACACTCATTATTCAAAATCGTGAGTCCTATAGAAATCTTCAGTGAAACCAAACAACAGTGAAGAGAGTAACAACAAGTACAGAGATTTCCAGACAATGCCAGGAATGAGATAAAAATGATATATCTCCACCAGACAATGGGTTAAATGGAGCTTGGAAAGAAACAAATTTATAAATAATGAGTAAGGAAAACAAGGAACACCAAAGGTCTAATGTAAGTCTATGTAAGTGAACTTAAATTATTTAAGACCAGTTCAGCAGAGTGGAAACTGTTGGTTCTCATAGAGAGTCCCCACAAAAAATGGCTTTCCCCAAAGCATCTGTTTATACTTATGGTATAGGTCTACGATTTTCACAAACTAGCCAAACACTTCACTTCCACAGTACCTTGTCAAGAAGACAGACTTTTATTTTGATGACACACTGCTTTTTTTCCAAGTAGTTTAGAAGCAATGTTGCATTTAAGGTTTGCAACAAGTGCTTGTTTAGACTGGAAGAATTAAGATCATAATGTACCATCAAAAAGTAGTTTAAATCAAGCCATTATGCAAAGCCCATTGCTGACCTTTCTATCATGTACCACATTCACTAGTGTACCCTGGTGGGACAGGAACAGTCTCACAGTTCTAAATAGAGACATGTTCAATGATCAGCAGTTCTAACATCTCCTTTAATCATCAACATCAGAATCTGTGATTCAGAGGTATATTCAGGGGAAGGAGCTGTGGGGGAGTTTCTTTAAAAAGAGCAAGCAAAACTGAGTAAGCAAAGCACAAAACTAATTAAACTTGATGCAACAAAAAACTAAAGCATTTTTGATGCAAATTATTAAGGAGAAAAAGCTGTGAAATTAACAGCAATCAAAAACTAATTAAAGTTGATGCAATAGGAGCAGCCAAAGAATGCCTGATAACATTTATTGAACCAAAGAAACATGGCTGTCAAGTCAAAAGAAATCAACCAAACTCTGTTTTTGAATAGTAACGCAAAGATAATTATTCTCCGAGTGACACTTACAGAATAAGATTCAAGTCATTACCTCAAAAGACAAAAGGACTGACATGCTGCGTTAAACTGCCTGTGGAAAAAAAAAGGTCTTAATACAGAAACTTTATAAGTAATTCCTAGGTCCTGCATATAAACAAATATGACTCATCAATCAAACACAATGCACTATTATTGTTGTATCAGTTACTTCTATAAACTAGTATTTGACATTTAGGAGAATACCTTGTCTAACAGGGTACTTACAAGCCAAAGACTCCTGGTGTTTTCATCGTAGCTCTGAAAATCATTGCCTCAGTGCCTTGGGGAAGTAATTAACATCTAGGAGTGCATTTGTTTTAGGATTATGATGCAAAACTCAATTCCTGATGTCAAGCATCATTTAAGATACAGCCAGTTGCCAGAATTTCTTTTCCTTTAGAAGGTTTTAGTGGTAAATAGTGAAGTGGGCCTGTCTGTAGTTGAGCCTTATGTAAGGCATATGTATTTTCCCTCTGTAGTTGTATAGCATTTATACCAGAGTCTCAGCTTTACAAAAAGTAATTGAAATAAAAATAGTCATTAGCAAAGTGTATAATGAAATGAACATATAGATGTTTTTTTCATCAAAAGATGAAAGTGCTTGAAAAGTTTATGGTTTAATTAAAAATCCATGTCCTCTGTGAACATGTAAAAGTAACTACTTCAGTAAAACTTTACACTAATCTCAGCTATAAATTCCAATAATATAAACTCCACATGATCCCACCTCCATGTCATTGACAAAAGATGTTAAACAGAGACCATCCCTCTACTGAACTCTGAGGAATACCACTCATCACTGATCTCCACCTGGACAGTGAGCCATTGACCACAACTTTTTGAGTATCATAGAATTATAGAAACACGAGGTTGGAAAAGACCTACAAGATCGCCTAGTCCAACTGCCTTCCTATCACCAATACTACCCAATAAGCTATTAAATACTATCTCATAGCACCTCGTCCATGCACTTCTTGAACACCGCCAGGGACAGAGACTCCACTACCTCCCTTGGCAGGCTGTTCCAGTGCCTTACCACTTTTTGAGAGAAAAAGTTTTTCCTGATATCTAATCTAACACTCCCCAGGCACAACTTATGGCCATTTCCTTCAGTCTTATAATTAGTTATCTGGGAGAAAACATCGACCCCCTCCTCATAACAACCTCCCTTCAGGAAGTTGTAGAGTGTAATGAGGTCTCCCCTGAGCCTCCTCTTCTCCAGACCAAACAACCCCAGTTTCCTCAGCTGCTCTTCATAAGACTTGTGCTCAAGACCCCTTACCAGTTCTGTTGCCCTTCTCTGGACACATCGAGGATCCAGGGCCTTGATGTCTTTCTTGTAGTGAGTGGCCCAGAACTGAACACAGTACTTATGGTGTGGCCTCACCAAAGCTGAGTACAGGGGAACGATCACCTCCCTGCTCCTGTTGGCTACACTATTCCTGATACAGGCCAGGATGCCATTGGCCTTCTTGGCCACCTGAACACACCGATAGCTCATGTTCAACCAAGCATCAATCAACACTCCCAGGTCAGGTCCTTTTCCTCTTCAGAGTCTTCTAGCCAATCTGCCCCAAGCCTATAACGTTGCATGGGGTTGTTGTGGCCGAAGTGCAGGACCCAGCACTTGGCCTCATATCATTAGCCTCAGCCCAGCAATCCAGCCTATCCAGATCCCTCTGAAGGGCCACCCTAGCCTCAGGCAGATCGACACCACCTCCCAGCTTGGTGTCATCTGCAAACTCACTGAGAGTACACTCAATCCCCTCATCTAGGTCATTAATAAAGATATTAAACAAGATAGGCCCCAGTACCAACCCCTAGGGGACACCACTTGTAACAGGACACCAGGTGGACTTAACTCCAGTAACCACCACCTGCTGGGTACAGCCCTCCAGCCAGTTCTTTACCCAGAGAAGAGTATACCTGTCCAGGCCACAGACAGACAGTTTCCCCCAGAGAATACTGGGGGAGACCATGTCACAGGCTTTGCTGAAGTCTTAGGTAGACTACATAAGTAGCCTTTCCCTCATCTACCATATAGCCAATTCCTTACCCACCAAGACGTCCATCTATCAAATCCATGTCTCCAATTTGAAGACAAAGATACCATGTGGGATGGTGTCAAATGCTTTGAATAAGTCCAGGTAGATGACATCAGTTACTCTTCCCCTATCCACCAGCACTGTATCCCATCATAGAAGGTCACCAGATCTGTCAGGCACGATCTGCCCTTGGTGCACACATGTTGGCTATCACCAGCCACCTCCTTACTATCCAAGTGACTTAGCATAGTTTCTAGGAGGATCTTCTCCATGATCTTGCTGCACACAGAGCTGAAATTGTCTGGCCTGTAGTTCCCTTTCTTCCCTTTTTGAAAACAAGGGTTATGTTTTCCCTCTTGCAGTCAGTGGGAACTTCACAGGACTGCCATGACTTCTCAAATATTTGACAAAGAACCAAATTTCCTTGTCAGAATTTCTCCTTAGCATCTTGCAACTCCTGTAGGAACTGAATCAGAGCCCCAGACTGTTTAATCTCATCCAAAGTACACCATTAGTTTGGAATCATGGTTTAAAACCAACTCAAAGGACTCTTACTAGTTTATATCCAACATTATCCTTATACCACTAAATCATCAATGGAAGTCTTCTATTCACATACTGAACAAAAGAAGTCTATTTTATAAAATAGGATACCATAGCTAAATGTACCAAAGTTCCCAATCAAACTATCAGATTTGTTTTGTTCTTTAATCTCACAACTTTAATCTCTTCAACTGAGAATTAAAGTTTCCAGTATTTTTTAAATCCTTTTAAGAACACTTCCTGTTCTAAGAAAAAAACAAAACAAAACAAAACAAACAACAACAACAAAAAAAACCATTGTATTTGGTGTACTGGACATCAAAAATGAACACTGAAGCCCATCATTCAATTACAAAGAGCTGCACTCTGGTATTACTGACAAGCCTAGGGAAGATTTCCATGTCACATTACCTCACTTTTTCATAAGCCTAGCATATTTCTAAGCATTAAAATATTTAATTATTTTTACCCCCATGTAACTTTTAGCTGTGAAAAAGATCCTCATTACTTGCACAACCTTTCAGATTTTTTTTTTAAAAAAAAAAAAAAAAAGTATTTTAAATAAAAATGCTCACCCTTTCATGGTCAAACTTCCCAATTTGCTTGCAAAGATTATTTACATCATTCAATCATTCATATATATATTGAAGAGATTTTTACCTAGCCTGATCAGAACTCGCTTAAAACTACTAAATTATTTTCTTCTTTTTCATTTTGTCTTCTTTATGTTGAGTCAAGATTTTAAACCTCGTTTATCTTAAACACTGGCTTGCAGTGGGCACTTGTGTTCACTTCAACAGAAGGTCAATAAAGATCCAGCTGAACTCCAATAAAGAAGACATTTTCATCCTTGCATATTATAGACTTCTGTAGCCTCACGTAGAACTTTATTACTCCTAAAATCATGGGGCCAAATTAAGTTCTTACATTAGCAAGTTAATGTTACTGAAGTGAACAGAGTTGTATCTGCTTATTCCAAGTCACATATTGGCCTGTTATGGACACACACACACACACACACACACACACACACACACAGACACACACACACACACACAGACACACAGACACACACACACACACACACACACACACACACAAAGTCCATAAATGTTTTTTTAAGTCCTAGCCATTCATGATTTTTCAGTTAGTTGTTCAGCTAACAGCTAAAGAAACCTGAACTTTCACAAATTATCCTGCTTATACCACACTAACTAATTTTATCTTCTTCCCAGTTCTGTGCTGTGTATGAGCTGACTAACTGCCCCATTCTCTTATCTCAACTGCCTTGTCAGTCTCTACCCTTTTGAATGGGGAAAGGAATTTTACCCAACTTTTCCATAGTAGCAGCAAATTTAGATCACTATTTTCCTACTCCAAATAACCAAGAATATATTTATATTTGAGACTCACACTTCCTGTCAAATACATTGAAACCAGAAATCAGATTCAAATATTACTGAGGGAGCATTTGGAAGAATAGTAGGTTAACTGATGGTGCAGTCTTACAGGTTACCATTCACTGGGAACACTGGCTAAAACTGATTTTGGTTCCAACGTTTCAGATTAAATACATGCATTCACAAAGTGCAAGGATGACTGTAATAAACATACCAAAAGCATACACCTTCTAGGAGCACAAATTGAAAATACCTGTTCATCTCAAACTACTGCAGAAGAGAAAGTTTGGAGATTCCCAGATAGTATTGTTGTCAGTACCATATTAATTAAATCAATTCAATTTTTATTAGCCTCTATTCCAGGCCTATTTAATCTTTACAAATAGGTCTCCTTCAAGTCATCCACGTATAGTGAGATGAAAAGCCCTTTTTATCATACAGTTAAGTGGTGGTAATGGGGGAATGGCTGGGTGACATACTGCTCTCAAGCATGGATAGTAATTTTCACATTTTAAAATAAGAAATTAATACTTACCACCTTTATTACATCTTGAAGGACAATTCTGATCTGCTGTGCCTTAATCAGCTTGACATTAAAAATATATGTTTATTGTTTGTAGTTAAAAAAATAGAAGAAAAAATAGGACCTCATTGCAGCATATGAATGCCTAAATATCTTTCTTGAAAACTGTTACGAAGCACATAAAATGAACATCTACATTTTCGTATTGCTGCCATTTGCTCTTTTCCCATTTGTCCTAGGGGAAAGGAGAAGATTCTGGCCCAACTTGAAAAGATCATCTATGTTAATAAGGGTATGATTTTTTTTTCAGCAAAATGTTTGGTTTTTTACTAACTCTTGTGAAAAGCATTTTCTCAGGAATCTGCAAAACACTGATAGATTGTATAGGGACCCCTTAACTTACTTCATTACAAATTGACAACATCATTGCCAGCACATTATGTTAAACACAGATGAACTGCCTCTTAAATTCTTCAGCAGCAAGGCTGACATTTTTTGGACAGTAAATCCTGTCATTTTTGAAAAAGAAATGATATACAGTTTAGAACACATCAATCTGGAGAATGAGCCCAAGCTCATCCAGGCTTAAGAAAACTGGGAAATAGCAAAAGCTGACCTGCTTTGTGTTAGCTTTTCTGACTTCTTCTGTGGGCTCTCAAAAGGAGTGGTTCAACCATAATATAATAGGAAAGAGCTTACAACTGTCATTGGGAACCTCAGCATCGTGCGCTGATGTGATACTACATCATTTTGTGGTGATGAAGTTCACCTTTAGTAACAGAGAAAGAACAGAAGGAAAAAATGTTGGGAATAAACAATTCTTACATCAATTTAATTGGAATACATGGATAGATGGAGAATAATCTGAGTAATGAAGCAGGGAGGTAGTTTGCAAGTTTAGGTAAAATATGTCTTTCTGCTTACCACACTTTCATCTCCAAATATGTGAATGAATGTACCTCCTTGGTAAATTCAATAATCCAAGTAATCTGAACTTTGAAAAATTACCATTACAAAAGTGAGCTGTTTTACAGAGAACTACAACATGCTTATTTGTAATTTCCTCAGAGGTTAGGCGTAGAAGAGTTCAGAAAAAGAACAATGCATGAAAACAATGATATACCTTATTTTCTTTCCCTCCTATTTTACAGCATAGATATAACCAAGGTCCTAGCTTTTAACGAGATAAGAAAGAAATAGTTAAATAACTTTTATGTTGTAACATTCTCTGTCCCTGTTGGTGCTGCTTTCATTCTGGAAATAATCAGAAAAAAAGCTTGAGATGCCCCAGTGAAGAATCAGTAGTCATCTTTTCTGCTTCTTTTTTCTACTAGGAAATTAATCCCACCAGAAACTGACACAAAAGGAATATGAAATTATTTCACTATACTACTTTCAAACCTCTTCACTACACCAAGCAATGCTATTTAGCAACACATAACCTTATAATGATAGCCCTTTACTAACTACACACATTCACAGATATGCCTTAGACCTTAATGAATCTGTGATGGAGCAGGGAACTGAGCTAACAGCTCTTGGGCTCTAGAGCTCTGCAAGTACTGGCTGTTGTTCTGATAGTAAGGTAACATTGGAT
This sequence comes from Heteronetta atricapilla, assembly GCA_011075105.1. NCBI lineage: Eukaryota > Metazoa > Chordata > Aves > Anseriformes > Anatidae > Heteronetta > Heteronetta atricapilla. Next base: position 98,034,151 of record CM021731.1, read on the forward strand.
TTTTGTGTGTCATCATCATGGGAAGAGCAGTGCTAAGAAATGGATTGTTCTGATGGCAGTTTTCTCTGTGGTGCCACTGTTCATGCCTCACTCCTACTTCTTGAGGGACTGAAATTTACAGTTGTAGGCCAATTACATATAAAACTCTCATATCAATGTGATTCTTGAAGCAGACTTTTCCACTGCTCGAACATACCACACCTGTCATGGGTGTGTACTCTCCATGCAAGGGGATAAAAACAAAAGATAAATTAAGTTTTGTTTTCAGTTTGAAGCCAGGCAATACAGTCAAAAATACCAATGATGTTCTGTAGGCAATCTGTGCAGATGGGCTGATGTCAATAATTTTATTCAGTGAAAAATAAATTAAGTGACATAATTCTAATTTTCTACTTTTTAAGTGCAAAATTAACTGCAATGACAGGATGAATATGGGACTTCTTCATTTTAAAATAAGTTTACATTTCATATACAAAAAGCTAAATTGAAATAAATGTTTTATTTAAAAGAAACACAATGGCTTTTTTGACCCCAGGCAATTTATTAAAAAAAAAAAAAAAAAAGTTTGATGGTCAATGTTCTATTTTGAAAAGAAAAAATTCAAAGTGGTGATATTGACTTCACAACTGCAAATCCAGATTTCACTTCAGTTAGGTTCAGAAGTAAGTTAGCTTTAAAAAGAAACAAAGATTTTCTTATTAATGCACAACAGCTTCAGCAGATCATGAATGCATAGCTATGTTTGAAAGATAAACAAAAACAAGATTTCTTGATGACTAAGGATACCTCTTACAGCAAGTGAGGCTACAAAAATCTGATACTTTTTACAATTACTTCCTGTTCTTCACTGCAAAAGATTTTGCTTTTTACAGGCTTCTACAGAAGTTAATTCAGATGTGTTTTCTTCACCAGCAGAAGGACCAGGCATGCTTGAAACCCAGATATTTGTTTGTAACATGATTTGTACTACAACTGGTGAAGAACAAATTTACCTTCAAAACACATAGGAAGGATCCTTGGCAGCCATGAATAACTAGAACCCATGAAGTTTCTTACATGCTTCACTAACTAACTACTGTACAGAGGTTGGCACAGGTATCATAATAAAGAAGACCACAAATTGTGCATGGCCTCTTGACTCAGCAGAACAGCAGGCTGAGGAATTTAAAAGCTCCTACTTGCCTTGGCTCTTAGGTCATTCCTCCAGTTGAGTGCAAATACAATTTCAGTTATGAAACTGAACATTGTCACAAGAAGAAAAAATGAATAAATCCTCCCTTCCGTGACTCCCATAGGCTCCACCCTAACAGAAGCCAGAAGCTCATCTGCAGGAAAAATAACATGAAATGCAAAAACAAACCGGGCAGCATCAAGGCACTATGCACTTTAAAAACCAAAATACTAAGCAGTTTATTTTATTTTATTTTTAATTAATATGAGGAAACTGAAGCCTTAAAAAGCCTAAAGAAATACCACTCACAATCCTGGCTTATCTTCATAGGGAAAAAATTCTATGAGTCAGTTGCTAAGAAAGCTCTGAGTACTGCACATAAAAGTTTGACTTTTTAAGTTGACATTTCTACTTTTCCAGGTGATCAGAACTGTCAGTAGAGTTCCCCAGGTAGACCAAAGGATTGAAGAGAAGTTATTCTGTAGCAGTCTAAGCATTGTGTCATAAGTGCTTTGATGGAATTAGCAGTGGTGATTTAGGAAATAGCCTCATATTCTATTCCCTTCACTGAAAATTACCACTCCCACAGCAGAACCAGAATAAAAGAAGAGAATCAGAAGTAAAGCAACTGCAAATTTTCCTGTAGGGCAAAAGAGTACGTTCCCTTCTGCTGCTGATTTCACATTGCCTTTAACTAACATCTGGCAGCGGGACAGGGCAGAAAACTACAGACACTAGCATTTAGAGTGTTGCTACTAGACTTGCCAAGAGCTCCGCTGTCATAGTCCTTATAATGTCTTCATCCCTCGACCAGTTTTCTCACAAGGTGTGACAAAGATAAACATTTATTCTTCAAAAATTAAAAATAAACAAAAATGTATCTTATAAAGTACATCAGTGGAATATACTGTGCATCTATCTGTACAGCACCAAAATAGGGACTATGTAAAATTTTGCTAGGTACTTGGACAATAAAGGTCTTTAAGGATAGTGTTGGCATGGGTTAATCACCTCTTTCACTAGATAAAGGAATACATACTGAGAACATCATTCTGCCATCTGATTAAGCAATGAGCCAATACAATTGTAAATCTTCCAGAAATTCCCCATGGTTCAACTCTACAGAGGCAATTCTTTACTTCTCAGACCCTATCCCTCATTTTCAGATGATCATTGCACTAATTGTATACAAAAACTTTATATCGTGCTGTTAAAATAAATGGAATGTGACTGTTCTGTGATTCTCCTTAGCAACCTTTACCAACTAAGAGACTGAATTATCCTTATATATATTTTAATAGAACAAAATGCATTCAATTATTTATTAAGATTGTTCACCATTTCATTGCTCAAACAGCAAGCAAAACTAAAACTATTTGATTCTTTTACACACATTGCAAGGCTCAATTTTCTACTGTTTGAGCAGCTGGTACAATGTATTTTATCTGTAACTGAGGCAAACAGGATTTCAGGGTACTACCCTATCCTCACAGTCACATGCTATGAATTGCCTTGCAACTCGCCGGAGTTTGTCTTCATTTGAGTAAGGTAGGTTTTACGTCTTGTCTGCACTTAATCATACTATTTACAAGCATTAGAAATACTAGTTCTATATAATACTTACCCATATTACATATAGTTTCATGCAAGTCCAATTAAGTTTGACATATTTATTTATCAGGTTTCAATTCTGGCAGGTTTTTTCCTCTATGTTAGTAAGTAGCACAACTATGGTAAGAAAATAGAAATGATGGGATTTGCACTGAGACACGTAATAATTTCATTCATAGGAAAAATACAGATGACACCCACTTTATTTTTAGACTGCAAAATAGACCAAAAAAGTCTGAAAGATACCAGAAGGGAGAATATGCCCTGCATGAAGTAAAATAAAGACATACAGATGTGCTAGGACTGTACCTTGTAATGCATATTTTTTAAACCAAGCTTTTGTTCACTAATGTAAACTGAATCACCACCAGATAATCTGTATGGGAAGAACGATCTACTAAGATGGCATTATATATATATATATATATATATATATTTCCTGTAAATGTTATTTCAGATAACCAGAAATTCTATTTAAGATGTTTTTGCTTCCTTTTAATACACATTTAAGCTGTCGATATAGTTACATGGTCTTATTCTCTTAGGTTACCACAGGATAATAAAGGTACAGATAGAAATAAAACAATAATAGCCTGTGACAGGTTACATTTAAAATGGTTGATCAGACTGATCAATGGGCCTTTCCTCCAAAAGCTGAACTGAGGTGCAAGGAAGGAAAAGATAACTCTTGATCTTCACAGGTTGCTCATATCTCTCCAAACTGGAAGGCATTTGGGATGCAGCCAGTCCTAATACAGCTGCAACATAGAAAAAAAAAAAAAAAAACCACCTTTTTCTTCTCAGACTCCATAATGTAAATGCACATTTGCCTTTTTCTTCCAGAAAATACTTCTGTTAAGAGTCCATATGCTTAACTCATATCTTGTTCATTTTAGATTTCAAAAACTTTGTTATTTTTCTATATTTTTAAACAGCATTCTGAACACTTAGTAATATCTGACAAATAATACTTATAAGATAAAAATCATTATCAGTCAGTTATTGTAGATTAGCTGTTACAGGTGGTTTTTGTTTTTGTTTTTAAACTTATTAACATGTCTTGAACTCTGCACTATTAGTTTGCTGGTTTCTTTTTTCTTTCCTTTTTTTTTTTTTTTTCATCTTTCTTTCTCCATTTAAACAATTGTCTTTTGTATTTTGTTTCCTCAAGCTTCTTTTACCCAGAGTACATACCTCTGAAGGTAATCTCATTCAGGTCGATTCTGTTCTTGTTTCTGTTCAATTTAAAGATATTTTCTTAGGCTCACAGCAGCACATCACACAGTCTCTCTGAGTTATTGAGCCCCTGTATCAGCAGCTCATCAGCAATTACTTTTCTGCACACACATCCTTAAAGATCTGAGACATGATGCTTTGTTACACTTCATGTGCTGAAACAATCATGAAGGGAAGTTCCTTAAACAAGTTTCTGCCAGAACGGGAGTGGAGAGGCGAGCATTTGTCATACTGAGCTGCACTTGGTAGATCTTCACTTCTACCACAGAAACTGAAAGTATTTTTAGGTTCAGACACAATTAAAGTGTACATTTACTGCTCTTGTTTACATATGTGTATACATGCAAATCCTTAGCTTGCATGACCTTAATTGTGTGATCCTACTATAAAACAATGACAGAATCAGAGTAGTTTGGGTTGGAAGGGATCTGAATGACCATCTAGCTCCAATGGGCAAAGACATCTTCCATTAGACCAGGCTGCCCAAACCATGATCCAACCTGGCCTTGAATCATCTGGATTTTGGATTGGCTTCATAGCATCTAGGGTTAGATGTGGTAGATGTGGTAAACGTTATCTTTAATTTGCGAATGGAATGTCAATGTCCACTCTTGATGGAAATTTAAATAAGGCATTCTGGTTTTGGTGATATAATGAGGTTGATACAAACTTAGTATTTTTTTTTTCTTCTCTCCAAACAGCACTTCATCATAAACAAAATCATGATTTCCCATTTCATTCCTTCATACCACATGATACCTTACAAGGGCTTATTTTTTTTTGTAATGGTGATTATTTAAAAGAAGAATAGTTTTCTACTTCAGTCTTTAAACATTAAATAGTCCAGACAATTAATATGTTGTAAACAAAGTGGCTTAGAGTGAACCTCTAGTAGCTTCTCCATTTTTAGGTTAAAGAAAAGCAAATCCATGCTACCAGTGAAAAAAGACCCAAGCTGTCTTCTCCCTTACTAAGTCTGAAAATAGAAATGAAGAAAAACATGCTGAAGAGACTTTCACGCTCCTTGAATGCCAGTTAGCTCTAACCCAGAAAGAAGTTATCTACCTTAGCCTATAAACTCTTAAGCACTGCTAATACAGTATTGCACTGTCTTGCCACTGTGGATCACAGGTAGCTTGGGAACTTGCCTATCACATACAATCTGGCAAGCCCAGAGCCTTCATCTTTTCAGAGAAGCTGTCATTTCAGAATGCGGAGGGCTCAAGAACAAAGGTACAATTACATTATCAAACCAGCTTCTGGGACTGGTTAGGAATCCAAGTGTAACAGGTTTTGACTCAGGTTTAACTAAGCCAGATTGCAAATTTTGTATAATGCTGATTGAAGATGCTTTTCTTATGCCTTTACTGTTTTCCTGCATGGCAGTTACTGACCTTCAGTCATATCCTTTGGAGTTGTTTACTTTTTCCAGCCAGTTGGGTAATTCACTAAAAATATGTTGTTGAATCACTCTTCTGGACTACATTTCTCTTGAACTACTGTGTTTTTATTCTTTCAGCAGTTGCTGACTGATAGTTAATCTCCACATTAACCCTTCTAAAAGCAGCTGGATTGGCACTCACTGTACCACCTGCTGATAGTCTATGGTTGCTGTGATTATATTGCATTCAATTTTAGTTTCTGTTTCAAAGCCTTTGGATTGATTGTTTCCAGTATCACTAGTCAATGTGTTGCGGAATCTTAAAATTTAAATGTGTTAAGCTACATGCATGTTTATAAGCTACTGAGTGATGACTAAAATATTCTTTTCAGCTGGCCTAATTTGATTGGACAAACCTTGTGCAATCTGGAGACCTACCAGCAACATTTTAGCTAGCTAAATGTCTCTTGATGTCATGGGACTGTGCCATGCAGACCTTCTTGTTTTCAGGGGTTTCTGTTTTATCCTCATAAGAGTTTTGTCATACAGATGAAAAAAAAAAAAAAAGTTAGGAACACACTCATGTTTTGGATTATTTTTCTTATTTTTACATTGAACATATCACTTCTTCCTATGCTTTACATTTCTGAATGTTCTATAATTATCTATCACTTCTAATTTTATTTTATACTTTTATCCTGAAGCAGTGTTTACTTTTTTATAATGTGATATGCCATTTCTAAATACACACACTTCAACTTTTTCTGCTGCTGCTAATGTTTTCATTTGAGAAGCATCATTTTTGTCAGGCCTACAAGTATCAGCTATTCTTTGCAAAGTCAGTTCTTTCTTTTCTCCAAAGTTTTCTTGGATCTAACTATCACTTAAACAACAAACATTCAGGTTTTGGTCTGTTTGATAGTTCTCACATCCCCATGACTCTAATGTACTGAACATGTTGTAATAAAACAATCAGTACTCTTGCTGTCACCTAGTTTCTTAACACAAAAAAATCCCTCTGCTTTCCCTAAGGAATGCTGTTCACTGTGCTCCCGCTTAGAAACAAAATGTCTTTTTCTACCTACTTTCATGTTCTTTAAGATGTACAATGTTGAGCTCTACTGCTCCTGGATCCACTGCCTATCATCGTGAGCATATTCTCCCACTTGCCCTTCTCTGCACTGAAATTGTTCTTCACTATCATTTCCTATAAGAGTTGTCTGAAAGAAAACAACAGGTTAAGAATATATTGTAATAGGTCCATTTTCTTCTGAGACCCCAGAAAGTTTTGATCATTCACGCAAATAACTAGTGCAGAGAGGTCAGGTATAAAAAATTTCTCTTTACACCTTTTTTTTTTTTTTTTTTTTTGCCTCCCTTCCTGCCCTCCCTCAAAAAAGTAATTTCTCACTCCTTAGAAGATTCTTCACCATTTAAAACAAAAATAGCCACCAGACTGAGTATCATGAAGCTTCATAACAGATTAATCTTAGCAGCGTCATCACAACTACTGCTTTACTTCAGCATATTCCAATGCATTGCATCAGCTTCATTCTCCATTTATCTTGATTGCTGGCAAACTTAATTTCTGCACGTACCCCCACTTCAGCACAATATAATGCAAACTCCTACACTTTCTAACAATCTCTACAATATGCTCATTTTCTCCCTTAATACTGCTAAGAAATGAAAAAATAAATGCTGTAAGTGGGAGCAGTTCTACTAATTTATTGCAATGAAATAATATTCTAATGCATTGTAATACATTTTTAAATGTAATTTTCATATTCATAATGAACTTAACTGTCAAGATATCTTAGCAGACTCGTGCTCTCTTTTATCTTGTTATCTTTTTTAAGATGCATGAAAAAAGCATTCTGACTTTCAAAAGTGGCTGTTTTTTGATACTTTGTTTTCTGAGAATCAAATGAGACACTTCTTGATCTCAAAAGCTCTAAAGAGACTTCCTCCACCCCTCCCTGCCCCCCCCCCCTCCCAAGTACCAAGAAACTACTACTCAAAATCATTTAAGCTTTCTGCCTAAGCATGGCTCAGAGGTAAAGCACACTTGGTCTGGTTGGGACGGAGATTATTTTCTTCACGTTAGCCTGCATGGTGCTCCATTTTAGGTTGGTGACAGCAGCAGTGTTGGTAATGCACCAGTGCTCTGGCTGATGCTGAGCAGTGCTTGTCCAGTGCCGAGGCCGCCTCTGCTTCTCACTCTGCCCTCCCCGGGGGAGCAGGCTGGGGGTGGCCAAGAGGCTGGGAGGGGATGCAGCCAGGACAGCTGAGCTGCACTGACCAGGGAGATGCTCCATACTTTATACTGCCCTCCCCAGTGATAAAACAGGGAAGGTTTTGCAAGCCAGGCATTGCTCAGAGAGCTCATGGTCATTGATCTGCTGGTGGGAGGGAGGGAGTGATTGCCTCTGCATCATTTGCATTTTCTTTCTTTTTCCTTCACTTATAAAATGTTCTTTTCCATGACCCATCAGTTTTTTTTTCAGTTTTGCCTTTCCAATTCTTCCCCCACCCCACTGCAGTGGACAGAGAAAGCATAAGAACACATTAGTAAGAACTAATATTGCAACTGAAATATTTCACCCAGGTTTATCTACCTCTACGTGTCATACCAGGGTCCTCAATACAAGATAAGAACTGGCCAGACACTTACTAATAATAGTTGCATGGTGTAACTGTGAAATTGACAGATGTGACCAACATAAAAAATTAAACTACTCAACTACAGATCTTAGAAGAACTAGTCTAAAAGATGATCATGGAAAGCTTCCTGTGAAGAGCTCTTCCTTCTCTGAACCAGATTTCTGTCTCCTACGATTTTTACTTTAAATCCTGAAAACCTGTCAAATGTTGTAAGGCATTTACAAGCTGTTGTTATTCAGCTCAGGAAATTTTTTATTAAGTTAATTAAAAAAAAAAAAAAAAAAAAAAAGAAAGAAAGAAAGAAAGAAAGAAAGAAAGAAAGAAAGAAAGAAAATCCATTCCATCTGCAAACCTTACACACAGCTAATAAAGTCACACTTTGATATTTGATTATATAGTTTTCTTGTTTTTTTTTTGTTTGTTTGTTTGTTTGTTTGTTTGTTTGTTTTGCTGTTATCATTTATTTCTTTGTGTTTATTTATTTATATATTTTTTGCATTGATTTCCATTCTTTGCTATAGGTTTACTCCAAGGTATTATCTTACTGAGTGGGTCTATTAAACTGTGAAACTAATTTCTATGTTTACTCTAAGATGGAATTCAGCTTGGTCATCATCTGCTGTCTGATGCCATCTCCACCAAATTATGTAACAGGAAACAGAACGTGTGAAGGTGAAGACTTAAGTCCATTCATCATTGCTACTTGATTTCACATTACTCAACTGCTAACACTCTCAGTCCTCCCAACATAGCCTGCCTCCCTGTCTGCATATCTAATCTGAAGCATAGATTTCCTACTTTCCTCTTTATTGCAAAAAAAGAAACACTATTTTCTTTGCATCTTTGACTTTGCTTTTTTTTTTGTCTAGCCTACCCCTTCTCTTGAGGACTATTTGTATACATCTAAAATTCAGCTACCTACTAGAATTGTCAAATGCCATTCAGGAAAAAAGTTAAACATTTCCTCTCCCATCAGAAGCATTCTCAAATGATTCTTGTAACTTGCAAGTGCCTCAGCTTGTTTATGTAGATCAGTATCTGAGGCTGACTCATCCCAGAGTGGTGTAAATTCAGGTTACACTTAAATTCAACACCCAGAATTTGGCTTCTACAAAACAAGTCAATGGGTAAATACAGGTAAATAAAAAGGAGTAGTATGCCTCCAACATGAGAGAGACAAGACTTTAATGCCAGGAAATGACAGCCTTCTGCACAGCACTTCTATCACCATTCGGTTTTGACAGTGTCATGGTAAGAATTAAAGTCCTCTGCACCTCCTAAATGTGGCCTGTAGTTAAAATCCTGCACCTTGTGCACTGTGAATTTCAGAATCTCTCTAGAAATGTCTTCATATTGAGAGAGGAAAGAGGCAAGGAGCTGTCTTCGTGGAGCGGATACTAGAGGAAGGCATGATAAAAGGGATGATGTTTTGATCAGAGATGTGTCCTGTCTCTAAACTTACACAGAAGTTCTAAAGTGACAATGCCAGCCCCGAGAGGGAACAACTGCTGAACCTTATGAGCAGCTGCTATACCCAAATGTGCTTCCACAAGTTTACCTGTGGCATCACGCCTATCAGGGAAGCTCTGGGGAGCTACGCAAGTACAGTGCCCTCTCATAACCCTTGTCTAGTACACCAGTGTCGTTGAAAGCCTTCAAAATGATAGGGAGTTACATAAATGCCAAGTATTCTTACATGTAACATAATCAAAGGTCATCTAAAGGAACATACTCTGCTGCTGAGGGATGAATAATCCTGAGGTTGGAATATGCTTTCTAATGTTTTAGCAAGACATGAAATTGCTACTACTTGATGAAAGCATGTACCCATCTATGATTAGCATCAGGCACATATCTCATCAAAATGTGGCATGTGGGTCTGAGGTAAACTTATCATGATCAATGTCAACACAGCACTTGTTTTACTATCAACAGACTTGCAAACTCCTCGTTAAGGTAAAGAGCAGGTATATCACAGTGTCATTTGGCTGACTGAGCAAAACTGTTAGGTATATACCAGGAACCATTTCTCATTGTTTTTATAGTCTGATTACTCATTTTTATACTGATGACATTAAGCAACTTTGACACCAACAGCCATCGTTCAGTTGTACATCTGCTTTACAACTCAATAACCTGTTCCATATGTATCTATATTCCCTACTGAAAGGTAATATGAAAACTGCTCCATCAAGGTAAGTTCTTTTAAGTCTTCCCTTTACCAGCCATCTCTATATTTCCATGCTACAACCTTTTGGTTATACATCCCCATTTATATCTTTGTCTGTGTTTATTACTCACTCTAAATCCTTAAGAAGTACCACAAGAAAAGCTAAAATAAAATAACCTGTATTAATTTAATATCATATCTGCCAGTTCTACATTGTTGCACACTGTGCTTCTTCCAAAGGCAGGTATATAATTATAGGTACTTCGGTGCATAAAGTGATACGGAGGTTTCTGCGGTAATTATTCATTTTAATTGAAAATTGTGTAGGGAAAAAATTCGATTCATGTGTAGCATGCAATTTGCATTTGTTTCTAAAGAATTCGAACTTGCTCAGGGTGAGCTATGAATTCATATTTTCCAGGAAGACAAATCTTAAAAATTCTGTCCAGAGGTGGGAAACTGAGGGGGGTCGTGGTAAGACTCCTGACCCTTTTAAAAATTAAGACCACTCATCTACTTACATGACTTGATTATCAATTTTTATATATATATTTTTTTTTTAACATCAAGATTTTATGTTTTAAATTAAAGTGAAATGAAAGTAAAAATAAAACGGATACATAATGTCCTTGAAACTACCAGTTAGAGGAAACATAAAAAAGAAGTACAAGAAAGAACAACAAAGAGACGGTATGCAGAAGGAGAGAGGTCATCACTAGGACGAAATCCACAAGATCAAACATTTGTATTTCAATGTATTTTAGCTTCTATGTATTAAAAAATAACGATGAAGACAAAGTTAGTTCCAGCTTCAATACATTTTAGAGTGTAAAAATAAGACTTGGAGGGAAGCTACTGTTTTACCTCATTTACCTAAAGTTATAATGTATTTTCCTATGGCAGGCATGATATGCATGTGCTTTTTCAGGACTTCCACATTATTTTTTATCCAAAAGAATGTATTTAAATCCTAATAAAGACAGAATCCATGAAACTGAAGGAGCCCACACAATCCCCTCTGTTAATGGACACTCATTTTCTTGTATTCCAGTACCCTGTTTAACCAAGCAAGAGGTCACATTTATTTTATTATTATTTGCTAAGGCTATCTCTAATACAACCTAATAATCACCATGAGAAGTCAACCAGGATTAGAAAAACAAACAAACAAACAAACTTAGTAGTACTTGCCTGGGCCTACTATCACTTTTCTAAGATGTGGCCTACAGATGCAGCAAAGGCAGAAGAGAAGGAAAACATGTTTCTCCTCCCTACCGGCCAATTCCATTTCCATTCCCATCACCACAATGACATGAGCAGTTTTTAGGTCTAAACTTAAAACAAAATAGCAAATCACTCACCTACTTCAAGTGATGAGGACCTGGAAACAACCAATGAACTATGGTTTTACATGCATTATATTTGTAGTTTTCCTGAAAGAAAACTCTACTACTCATCATTTACATTTTTTAAAAATTATTTTAAGACTACATAGGCCAAGTGCCAAAAATGTCTCAAGTTAAATATAGTCCCTGACTCCTTCATAAATATTAAATTGCTGTGAGAGTGGGGAGGAGGTGTTATTTTCCAACAAAAAGTCCTCCTAACTGGGCAAAATCTGTACTCAGAAACATGCAGGCATGACAGAATGGGAGGAGAAGGAAAAGAGTTAGTTAACAACGTGTAGTTAACAATGTGCATTAGTGTAGTTGGCTCATTGCATTTCCATACTAAACTAGAGCATCTTAAAAAGAAAAAGAATATGACAACTTCAAAGCCAATCATGGCACCACAGTTCAGAATAACACAACATGACATGAATATGCTTTTTATGGTATACGTAGTCCCTTTTGAATAACACAGAGACTAACAAAAAGCACTTGTTGAAAGGCATTGGACTTGGAAGCAGACCTTCCCTCCCTCTGACCAAATAAAGTACTCTTTGCTGGCATACAGTAAGTTTTATTTTGGTCAGTAAATGTTTTTGCAACACATGGAGAGAGAAGTAAACATGAAGGAGTCCCACCAAGAACAATCTAGTGGTGGAGAGCTTTTCACTGCACTGACAGTTTGCTCTATTTTTTGATACCTGTTCTGCTGTATACTGACAGCTGTAATCTCCCTCTTCTACTGTGGCAGTTAGGACCTTCTTTTGATGTTTACTGGACTTACTTCTTTGCACAAGACTCTCGTAATTATTAAAATATAGAGCAAAATAAAAAAAAAAATCCTGATTTTTTAATGCTTCCTGACATAAAAAAATTCTACTGTCATTTCTATGTGTGTCATTTATATCTAGAAAAAATAACTTATCGAAAGGATGTAAAATTAAACACATATGATTCTGATTTTGTTCAGAATGTGGTGATATCCACAGTTACTCATCTCTAATGGATAGTCTACTGGTGGAGCTACTCTGAGGTTCTGTTTCTATACAGAACTTAATCTGACACCATTGGATTCCTACTCAACAGTTTTCATGAATTTTCCATTTGAGAAACATAGCTATTAAATAGCAATTTTCATAGTGCTGAAGGGAAGTAAGATCTCAAGATTAGTTTTGGCTAACCTTAGGAGACAGGTTTGAAAAGACCCTGGCTGAGGCACTGCTCTCAATAAATTAAAAGTAATGACTGGATCTAGTAGAAAGTTGCTTTTTATAGCCAAGTTGTATGGCTGGCTGAGACAAGTAGGTAAGTAAAGAATAAGGAAGCCTTTACAGTTCCATTTGCCATCATTTACTGACAAAAGTATCAAGACCAGACCCATAACTATTTCTCTCCATTTTGGCTCAATAAAGCAAGTATCACTGTGTAATGGAAATCCCTTTCTTATACATAAAGAATACATACATATTGACACAGGAAAAAAAAAAAGAAAAAAAAAAAAAGAAAAAAAAAAAACTGCCAATGAAAGTTCTAACTCTATTTTCAGAAATGGCAGAACGTTTTTCTTGTGGGACTTGACTCACTACCCTTGGTATATTCAAGTCTGGAAATGTCACACAGAAGAATGTAAAGCTTTGTCAATGTGAGAAAGACTAAATACCTTTGATTGAAGGACCTAAACTTTTACTTGATCATGTCAGACATTTTCCTGTCTAATAGATATACAGTAATCCCTCTACAAATGAATGACTTGAATCCTCAAGTATTCCTCAAGGTCTTGGGACAAGCTAGAAGTTCAATATAGAGTGTGGTCCTTTAAATTTACATGCTTCAGCTCCTCATACTTTCTGTGGGGAATATCAAGTACTTACTATGCTGCTTGCCATTCAAATTCTGCTGCGTTAATTCATTATATTAAAAAAAATACACCAATTATTCTTTGTAAAAGTAGAGATTAAGCTAAAGTGTACAGAGAATTAAATTCACATCAAAACGCCTACACAGTTCAAATTTGTAGTCCCCCCATCCTTCTCAACATTCTTAAAATGTCACATAAAAAATATAGATTTTACAAGTATTTATGTGGTCTATCAACAGACACGTTCTCTCATCTTTTAGTTTTGCAGACATTATTTACCAGTCACTAATGATTACAAACAAAATAAAGGTGTCCATATAAGTAAAGGTTATAGGGCTAGACCTACGGCACAAAAGTTTGCACCTTATAAACCACTCATCTTCAAGTCTACATTCAAAAGGTACTTATGATTTCAAAGAAATTCCAAATCAAATGATTATGCGCTACAGGAAATTAGATAAAAGAGAAAGGAACCACTTCAACTCTATAAAGAGATTCTATTCAGCTATTATATTAATAGCAAAAACCCCCACATATTTTGATTGCAGCTTCTGCAGGTTTAAAATAACAGGTTTTAGACTCTACTTTCGTTCAAGTGCATAGATCCACAAAGCATTATAAGTCCTGCAAGGTGTTGTAAAGTGTTGCAATCATTCAGCGAAGTGTTTGGACAGCACTTCTTTAATTTTAAGCAGAAGAGAAAAATTTTAAAAATATGTCCCCGAATATGCATCATCTTTCAGAATAAATTCCAGAAGTAGAATTAAATTTAAAATGTTGTTTAACTTTTTTACTACTGAAATCAACACCAAAACTTTTGCGTTTTTGAAGCCAAATGCTTTGATTCCTTGTAATTTCAGTTTTAATTGCTTTATGGTATCTAATACTGCCTTTAGGTTAACATTCTATTATATAAAATATGCTTCTTCATTTCAGATGAGGATGAAGAACTTGGAAATATATTGCACTGCAGTGATAATGCTTTTTTTTTTTTTTTTTTTTTTTTTTTTTTTTTTTGTAAAGTATGGATACTGTCCTGTCCTGTATTTTTTTCCTAAATTAACCAGGATTAAAAAATGTGTGCATTGTATAGTTAGAAAAATCAGGGCACTAAAAACAAAAATTAATTTTGATTATCTGTTACAGTAAGAATTTCTACCACAGCAACTGCATACTGCACTAACAATCAAACAAGTTCCAGTACATCTGAAGCGAGTGATTTTATATATGCATATACACAAACAGACAAAGTAATAAAATCAAGTTACAGGGTTTATGGACTACGTCTCCCCATGTCATCCATAAATGCTTTTCCAAGGTATTTTGCAACAATGTTTTCTAAATCAGCTCACACTAAGAATTTAATATATAATTATTTTCCCTTAATAATAACTTGCAATTTTACGCAAAACGAAGCACTTTAGTGAAACACACCCACCCATGAAAAAACAGATTATTTAACGTTATATTGTAATTATGGCTTGAAGCCTATATTCCTAGCAAATAGTTATACGTTAAAATATTAAATGGAAATTGTTTCAAACAATTATTTATTGGCAAGAATGCTGCAGAACCATGAGTTCAGGAGATAATTTACCTTTCTTGTCATCAAAGTACAGTGTCTGTTGAGCTGGATTTGACCACTGGAGGGAGGTGTTATCATTTTGATCGACCCTGCAGGTCAAATTTGCTGTTCCCCCTTCAACAACCGTGACGTTCTGTGTAAGTGGAAACTGCCCTTGGCTACCTGAGGAGGGATGGGACGGGAAGGAAGGAGAAGGGAAGAGAAAGAGAAGAAAAAAAAAAAAAAAAGATTAAAGTTGTAGAACTGAATTTATTGCAGCAACTTCCCACAAGTGACAGAATTCAACATGAAGTATTTCAATCAAAGAAATATAGTACAATAAATTGAAAAACAAAAACAACAACAAAAATCTATTCTCTGTAGCAGAGAAACAGACAAATTAAGAAATAATATTACTTTTTTTTTTTTTTTTTTTTTTTTTTTTTCCTATGCATGATAGGAATTAGCTGCTTCAAAGGAACACTCTGAAATCTTTGTTTTCTCAGAAATACATAGAAACCCAGATGTCCATGATATGTCCCACACAGTACAGACATATATAGATGTCTCAGTGCAGATAACATATTTCAAAGGATCTAGAAAGCATCACTGAAAAATCTACATACACTTTTTAAACGGTGGGGGGGACAGGGCAGCCTAGACTCCGTGTTTTGTTTTATGCTTTTTGAAGAACAATCAGGATGACATTTTTCCTGTCAGGTTTGGAATGTCATTGGAGAACAAATGTAGTGTGATTCTAATACAAGATACATCCTTTGCTGAGGGAATATAACCTGATTGCATATGAAAATAGAAGAGATGGCATAGTAGCTCTCTTTTGCATCTCTGAGTCTATCCCACAGTATTATGAATCACATTAAGTGCTTGCTGAAAAGTCACTGGGAAGATTTCCAAATACCTCTACACAACACAGGAACGCTATCATCCAGGTTCTTGAATCACAAGCACTTTCAATGGCATAGTTAGACTGAAGTGTTGCTTTGTGTTTTGTGAAAATAGCACACCTTGTCAAACAGTTGAACACATTCTGACAAGAATATCACAAGGGAGCAGAGTAAAAACATAGGATTTTTTTTTTTTTTTTTTTTTAACATGGGTGGGGAAAGAAAAGGTGCTCAATAATAAGCAAGAAACATCATTATCTGGAGATATACTTAATTTATTCAAACATACAATGCAAAAGACAATGCAATAGACTAAATCAAATATATGATTCTTTCTTCTTTTATACAGGTCCTATAAAAGGAGTGCTCAAGGTTAGGTAGAGCTGCTAGCATAAGAAGTACTATGCCAAGATTGACACTCAAGTGGAATGTGTAAGGATTGAAAAAATCTCTCTACAGTCCTACAGGAGCAAACATAGACATAAGTAATTTGAGGAAACTATATTTTCAATAGCGACTAATTACACCAAAAGGAAATCACAAATCTGGCATAAAACCCTAACAGAAACATCCTGTTTTACTAGCTCTCACCAGAGATGTTCCCAGCTATGTGGGAGCAGAGGCATGGGCTTCTGTGTAGAAGGCACAATATAAAAAAGTTAAAAAGACAAAGCTATTATCTAGTATACAGGTTTTCAGATGACCAGAGTAAGGAATTACTAAATAAGGGATTAGTGACTAAACTTCTGTTTGACCTGTTGTTATTGCCAATAATAATAATAATAATAATAATTCTAGCCAGGTTTCGATACCTATCCATTTCCCTATTTAAAAACAACAACAAAAACTATTCTACTGCCTAAGTGTTCATAACCTGAACAAAATCTTAAATTCACAGCAGTGCTAAGGAAAGGTCATCTCAATAAAGAAATAGAAGATTCTTTGTTAATTTCAAAGAAAAACACCGCCATGTCTTGGTTTAAGAAAATAAAAAATAAAAAAAAAAAATCAATAAAAATAATAATAATAAAAAAGATTTCAAAATGCCAAATCTGAATAACTGGTACTGGAAAATAAAATCTAGATTGTATCATTTTTTGTATAAATATCAACCTCCTGTAGATACCTAAAGATCAAAATTTACTATGTACTAATGTTTACTATAGGATGGTATTTACTATTAACTGGATAACAAATACAGTAAATAAAAACAATGGAATACTGCAAATACCATGGTGAATTTAAATGCTGCAAATAATAAATGCCAAAATACTTGTGACATCCTCTGTATCTGACACTTCATTAATCAAACCCTGCTTCTTGAAAACCACACATTGAAAAATGCTTGATGAGTGAAAAAATCATAAACAAGGTTGGGGAAAAAATTAAACAGAAAAGATTTGTCATTTTCTTCCATTTCTCCTCTTTCAGTTCCACTGTGTCAAGGAACTTCAAGATATTGCATAAATTGCTTATTGCTTAAATTAGAATTTTAAAAATCCAGAAAAAAATGCACACAGCCTGTTATTACTTCCACTAAATTACAGGCATTTTACCAAAGAAATAACCTTCTAAAGTATATGCTGTAGATAAGAGACTATGGGGGCTAAGATATTTTTTTTTTTTGTGTGTATAAGAAGCATTAGTCTAAGCCTAGTGCCAGAGAATAGCACAGTGAAATCTGTAATTTACATTAAACTATCTTCCATTCCTATTCTCCAATAAAAAAACTATTGTAATGATTTAGGACCTTATTAACATGATTTAGGAAATCTTCCCAGGATTACTCTACATTCCCTTTTTGATATTATAATTCTTATTATGAAGGTCTCAATGTATACGCAATCTCCCACTTGCTAATTAGGGTAATGGCGCAGACTTGTTGATCAGAATAGCGGTTAGAAGGTAAACTATGCTGATCAACCACTGACATAGAAACTGTTGGTACCTAGTTCTGAAAGAGGTCAGGAAAACTTTCTTTCTTCTTACCACTATATTGAGTGGTGATATTTTGGAAATGAGAATTAATCTAGCATGTAGAAATCATGCCAAAGCATTTCTCCTATCCCTTATCAATACAGAAGCTACATGGATCTGGAGAAGATGCACATGGCTTCATAGAAAGCCTGAAGTGGAGAAAGAGATGCAGAGAAAATGAGCCATTAGATCTGGAAATTAGCCCAAGTGGAAGAAACAAAGCCTGTGTGGAACAGGAAGAAAAAAACAAAAAACAAAAAACAAAACAAAAAAAAACCAAACAAACAAACAAAAAAAAAACAACAACAAAAAAAAACAGCAATACCAAAAGAATGGATACTGCACACCTCTTATTAAGACCAAAATTATTAGTAAGTGATGGGAAAACTAAGACCACAAAAAAAAAAAAAAAAAAAAAAAAAAAATGAGATGACTTTTTTGCTTGTATCTGCACCTCACTTGGGTTATTGGAGTGAGGTTTTCTCTAACCTTTGGGGTTAGAGAAAAAGCTTATAAAAGCCTATAAGCAGGTACGTAAACATTCTAGAAAGCATCAGCATTGGGCCATTTAACACAAAATTAAAAGTTTCAGAGAAGTGCTTTTATGCCACTGAGGCTCTGGTCCTGGGGGGACTGGCGATAGTTTGTGGGAGAGGCCTTATTTCTGTTAAATAGGTAAGGTTAAATAGGTAAGTAACACATGCCCACGAAGCATGCAAGAGAAACTGCTAGCCTGTGTAAGTTACTCAGTGTGATGAAAAAACAAAACAAAAAGCATAGCCCTCTGCCATCAGTGAAGCAGATGAGGTATTCTCAGCCAGCTCTAGGTATCACCACTCAGCTGCGGGGGCAGCAGGCTTCCACAGCAGCACGCCAGCCCGTGGCTGAAGATCACAGATTAGAATTAGAACATCATACCCCAAAGGATTTTATTTGGAAAACACCATATTGGACTGGATAACTTTTTAGCACTGAAAAAACGAACAAACAACAATAACAACAACAAAAACACTAATTACTCCCAGCATTGAGTATGCTGCTTCTGATCCACATGAACCATCCCATTAAATCAAGAATGCTTGGTGAAAAGCATTCTAGAATGTGGCAGGCCTTGCCAGACTGAGGGTAGCATATTCAGATTCAACAGGGCTGATGCTTTTAAAAGAAACATGGCTTTCATCACCATTTCAAGACCTTGAAGTTACTACTGTGATTCTCCAGTATGGACACTTCTTAATTTAGTCCTTAAACTTTCTTAACTTCTTCCATAAGTCTGGGAGTAGAGGTTGAACAAGACAATGTACTTTAGCAAAAAAACATTCCGCCTTTAAGAAGTCTAGCACTGGAAATCGCAGGGTAACATATTTCAGTGAGTAACAGTCATTACAGTTTAAATGAGAAAACAGTATTTTTCTGCTAGTCTGAATTTGTCTCACTGTACCATCCATGGGTTCTTGTTATATCTTCTTCCCTGCTCTGAAGAACCCTCTATTATCAAATTTCTCTTTCCTTCGTCACTACTTAGAGTCTGTGATCATATCATCCATTAACCTACTCTTTGATAAGCTAAATAAATTGAGCTCCTATGTCTTGCTGTAGAAATCACATTTTTCTAATCCTTTAATTAGTCCGTGGCTCTTCTCTGTGCCCTCTTCAAATTTTCATTTTTTTTCTGAAGTGTGGATCCCAGACCTGGAGACCCCAGTGTGGCATTCACAGAAGCAACAAATACAAATGTGACACCACTTCTGTACAAGCATTTCATGGGCTTGTTTTTGTACCTACATGAGTCTCCTTGGCCCCGGTGTCAGCCCACGGCCCATGTTTGACTGACTTTCTCCCTCAACACTTTTTTCTTTTTTTTTCCTCAGACACTGCTCCCCATTCTGTTTCTACCACCTCCTTCCACAGTTCTTAGATGTACATTCTTATGCTTCAACATGCTGAAACATGCATCTCTGAGCCCAGTGACCTGTGCTCTTCATTATTTCATATATCCACAGTTGTTGTGGCATTGGCAAACTTCACTGGCAACAATTTTGTTTCCTAGGGTATTTCTAAAAAACAGACCTGAAAAACTTCTATGTAGTACAGTTCCAGCTGCTTTTCCCTGTGAGGAAAATGCACAGAAATGTGACTGTTCAATGGAGAGTTCCTATTTATTGTTACATTTTCATTATGTATATATATATATTTTTTTTCCAAACAGTTCTAGTCTGCTTAATGCTTACAAGGTTGGTTTTGAATGAGTTTTGGTTAGTAATCAAGATGTCATGCTATTTCAAGTCAAATGTCTTACAGCAGTCAAAACATTTTAAAGATTATTATGGTTACCTTTTTCCAGACATAACTGTAATTTATGAAATCATGTAAGTATTAAACTTGTCCAATATTGACAAATATATTCAAAAGTATATTGAAAATAATTCATTTTTTTATTGAAGCTGTGTTTTAAAACAGAACATGATAGAAGTTTCTGTTAAGGTGGAAAATCTAGCTGCAAACTAATGTTCATGCTTCCTTTAATGCTGGTGATGGCAGCGAGACAAATCCCATGAAACTAACTGAAATCTGAGATTTCAAAACCTGATTTACATTCCTAAATCTACCATTGACATGACCTCAGCCAACCCATTTTAACTATGCCTTGCCACCCAATTTAAATAAAAACAAACATTGATGCTTATTCAACTTGCAGAAATATTTCAATTAAAAAGGGAACAAAAGTTGTTTTTTTAATGCTTCCATTTTAATGTACAGAGGAAAATTTGTAGTACTTTGTTCCATATATTGTTGAAATCTTACATAACTTCTGTTTTGTGTTTACATACTGTTAAATAAAACTTCTGTAATTATCTTTATTCTATGAATGATTTGAAATCATTTCAACTCCTCCATCAAAACATAACTCCTTCTATGGGGAGAAGTCCCTGTAAAATATGAAGGACAATTTTAAAAACAAATATCTTTATTTCTGGATTAATTAATTTATTTAAAGTATTTGATGTGCAAACTCTGGACAGGGCCAAGAGGTTTTTTTTTTTTTTTAAAAAAAAAAAAAAAAAAAAAAGTGGATTCCCGTGAATATTAAGACAAATCCCAAATCTCAGGTATGAATCCAAATCCGTCTATATCTCTTGAACTTCTAAGTTGGACTCACCAATGTCACAAATATAAATTCTTGCATTATGTTTACTCTATCTTGTTGAAAAAACAAAAGCGATGATAGCAGTAAGAAAACCATATTCATATTAATAGCAAAAAATACTGAACTAAAATACTCTTTACTCCAGCAAAATCCCTGCATGTTCATGCACATGAGAAGAAAGGAATAAAGAACGCAGCATATGACTTAATAATAATTAATTACACGGTAAATTTCAACCTCCAGTGGAAAACCTCTAAGCACTTCCCACACTACTCATCAGTGCATTAAGCATTTCCCAGATACACTGGCTTTTTTTTGCTAGCTGAACAAACCATGAGTTTTCACTTGCCTCTTGCCAGATGGCCCCTCCATTCGCACAACTTGGCAGCCCTTCGCTTTCTTGAGCACACACAGTCAAGGATGCACTGCTCCACCCCAGGAATCAGCACCACACCATGCAATGGCAACAGTCATTCCTTATTTCAGGTTAAGGGTATAGAAAAGATGTTGGTACTTGGTACTTGTACTAGGGGTAGGTACTGAGACTTGCTTTGTGAGATGCACACACACACACACACAAAACAAACAAACAAACAAAACAACAAACAAACAAAAAACCTTGTAATCATATGGGATTAAATGATGATAATGGCACACCAAGCTGGCAAAGGCCAGGGGTCTCTTGCAAGTAGGCACCCACGGGTGATCCAGGCTGCCTGTCAGATTTTAGCGCATGTAGAAGAAATCAGGAGGCTGATCAATGCCAGGAATATGGGAGTTATCCTCGTTTAGCTGAAGAAATGGAAGGTGGGAGTCGTGTATAAACTCGAGTAAGATAAGATGGAGCAGGGTAGGCTTGAGTGAACACCATCTTTCACGTAAATTTTATTTTGGACCAATCAGAAATCCCTCTTCAAAAGCTGCATACTGAGTATTAACAGAGCATTATCTCTATAGACATCTAGAAAATACAGGACATGTAAATTATACATACATTTCTGAACACAGCTTTTCAGATAAGTTCAGTGCATTTTAGTTCTTGCTTTATCATTAACTTAGCTGACTGAAGTAATGGAATTAACTGCAAAAGAGACACCTAGATATCGCTGTCACCATGTTGTATTCCATTCTCTCTTCTCATAATAGGAAGCTTTGTTAGCAAAATTACTGTGCCTAGATGGAGCTGTAGTTAAGTACATTGTACTGCAAGTTACTTTTCCAGTGCTGTGTGGAGGACCACTAATACTGCTTTCCAGTAGAATTGACAGGTTTGTATCTCATTAGCCACAAGCTGTTTGGCTTTTCTTTCTTTCTTTCTTTCTTTCTTTCTTTCTTTCTTTCTTTCTTTCTTTCTATCTTTTCTTTTCTATCCCAAAATCATGGCTCAACTGCTTTTACAGATTTTAAAACTGATTTTATCTCAGTATGTGACATGACCATGGGTGGCAGAATAATTACCATTATTTGGTCCAGTTTGGAAACATGTGTCTTGTGAGTTCATCTCATGCTTATTTGTTTATGTTTTGGGGTGGTTTTTTGTTTTGTTTTGTTTTGTACTTTTTGCAATTAAAATGAAAGCTCTTTAATGAGTTCAAGACTTCAGTTTGATGGTTAGGTTATATCTCTAATCAATTTACCAGGCTAATTATAAATGTGATTTGGTGGCTATAAACACCAAGAAAACAGATTTATCTCTTTAATTCTGTTTCTGAGGAGGTTTGTTTTTGTAAGAAAAATTATGTTATGATTTATGAGCTTCACAGTATCAGTAAAGCATGCTCTGCCTACTCCTTTTGCTATTTGTCAGAAGGCCCTAAAAAGAAACGTGTGTGAAAAGAGGACAAGAGGTGACAGCAGTAAGTTAGCAACCTTCTGGCCCACTGACTTCAGCTCCTCCTGCGAACCTAGCTGCCCAACGGCTGAGTGAGACAAATCAAGTTTATCATCACATGTGAGGGGAAAAAACAAAGCTTGTAGTTCTATTCATTTTTCACCCAGTCAGCCTATAGCAGAGATTAAGTATGAAACATTCATCTTTGTCTTTGACTAGGTCAAGTGGCTTTTCCTAATTTGTTGTCTTAAGTAGTGCTAATTTAGTCCCACATCTGGATTGCTTGTTTATTTTAGAGTTGATCCCCAGAAAGAGCGTCCTGTAAATTGTTTGCTCACTGAAGAAACAGTTTAAAAAAATAAACAAAGAGGAGGAAAAAAGTGTGCGCTCTGGTTACTATGACATGCTCCAGTAACAAAACCACTTGCAGAGAAAATTAGAGTTAATGAGAACACTGCAGAAACTTCCTGTGCAACAAAAGGGTTAGGAAAGAGAGAAGAAACAATTCGGGGGGGGGGGAAAAAGTTACCCCCAAACTGTGCATTCGAGGTTGTTGAGCTTTCTCAAATGTTTAAGCAATTACTAAAATATTCCACCAGAGGACAAGAGCACACTGGGATAGCCACTGATTTCAGACTATAAAAGTTATGTTACACAGTGATAAACAAGGAGGAAGCCTTTTTTACTTCTTGCACTCCTGATGTTTCAGGTACATGTTTCTACAACAGCAGCTAACTCGAGATATAATTGATTCAGTTTCCATTACAGTGAAACAGATTGCAGATATAAATGTGAGAAAATTACATATTTAAGTATTTAAGTACAACTATTCCATAAAGATAAACAGGAAAAAAGTAAGAGAGGGAGACAGTGAAACAAAAAGCATACACACAGACAGTGCTGTTTCCTAGGAGCGTTGCATAAACATCTAGTATTTTTTTTTAACTCTCCTCAGATTATTGCCATGGCATTCTTTGCTTGTGGAGAAGAAAAACTAGTGGTTTTTTTATTTTTTGAAAAGGGAAAAAGGCATTTCCCTCCACCACTCCAAATTACTGATGGAAGTTACAAAACCCAAAATAATTAAAGTGAACTTCATCTTCCCATGACTGTGGCAGCACACTGCTGAAACTTCTGCTTCTCATAAGTGCAAATGTGGCTTAGCGCTTTGTGTTGTTTTCTGCTTTGAAGAGCTATGCACAACTCTTTGTGCCTCTGCAAACTGTAAAGCCCTTCTTCTCTAAAAGCAGGTAGGTACCCAGGTACTTCATTTCTTTGTGGATCTGGGCCACGGTGTCTTCGCATTTCAGTTCTGAACGCGTAAAATGAGAATAATGGCACTTTCTTACTTCACATCAATGCTCCATGAAGAAAATGTACAAGCAAAAACTATGCAGAACCCAGATAATAGGGTGATGGAAGAAACACAGGTAGCTATGATGGTGACAAATATACCTACACAATCAACTCTATCAAATCCACCCCTAGCTGCAAATTCAGAACATACTGCGTACCTTCCTCTTCCTAGGGCTAGGAATTTCATCATGCTGACTGGTACTTCTCCCAGATAACCCACCAAAATGGTACAGAAGTCTGTCTAGGACCCTTTTTGGTATCAAGCATTATCAACTTCATATCCATTATTCACATGGTCACTCAGACTTGGTACCCAAATACCTCCTGTTACAATTATAACTCATCTGTTCCATTTTCTCCTCTGAGTAACAAATGAAATAAAGTTTTGGACACAGCATTTTAAAAGAAAATTAATTGAGCTGTAAAGATGTGACCTGTCATACTTGTAAGGACTAACCAACAACCACTCTGTACAGGGTTATTGGGGTGCCTTCCTCTTGCACAAGCAGCCAGATAGCACAGCCAAGGCCTTTGCATTTGCATGATGAACATGTTCTACTGCCTAAATACAGGTTCAGCACACAGGTACAAGAGAACTGGAGCAAGGTCTCAGTGTTTTTCAGAAACAACAGAATATTTATGGGACTTTATGGATGAAGTTAAATCCATATTTGGAAATGTAAAGCATGCCAGCATAAGCAAAGTAAGATCATAAGCTAATTATGCCATTTCTACAATGAGCAATGAAACTAATATAGATCAGAAATTTAGCAAAATATATTTTCAATAGGAATATATACAAAATTCTAGCAATATTAGCCCAACTCAAAAAAGCAGCATCTGCAGAGAATGGAGGACAGTTCTTATCTCATTCAGTTTAGGCTTCCACAACGCCCCCGGCCCCCCCCCCCCCCCAAAAAAAAAAAAAAAGAAAGAAAAAAAGAAAGAAAACAAAAAGAAAACATCATGCCTGTAAATCAGTGGCCAAGCAGTCTGTATAACTCATCTTTGCTATGTCGCAGCTTCATATTTCCATTTCGTATTTTCAGCTTCAAGAGTGGTTAATCCAGCCAGTTCTCAAGAGCGCTAGCTCAATACCATGATTTGGGGACCTCTGTCAAAAACTGACTACCATACTGCAACATACCATCTGGAGACAGCATTCTGCCTAAATGCTGCTTTCTGTCTTCTAATTAATTCCCATTAATACATAGTTAAAAGGATAAATCTCTTGCATTGTGGAAAGTCTCAGCAGAAGAAAAGCCAGGCAAAAGGAGTAAGTGGCAATTTAAAGCAAAAGGTCTGGCTCAGTTACATGGCTATTTTTTCTTACAAAAGGTTGTAAAGGCCTTTTTACAAGATTCTTATTTTGAAATGCTCCTGTCAGAATGCTTCTCAAAGAACAGGCTCTGAGGGGGGAAGGAGGGAGGAAGCAATCAATCCCACTTTAGAATGAGTGGTTAAATTTTATCTGGCCAGCAATGGTGAATATGCAGTGGTATCGTGAAAAGATTTGCATAAACTGGGAATGTTCAATTATGCATTTTTATGAAATACAATGTTCAGGTAACATCAGTCTTTTGGGTATTACCTTACCAGAATGATAGAGCACTTTATTCTGCACTGTACCAGTGACTTGATTAATAGCCAGGTGGCAGAACTGTTGTGAACAGTCTCCATTTTTGGCACACACAGGAGCCTCACACCACCGTACAGGACCTCACACTGCCTCCTCATATTGGAGGCAGCAGACAGTGGTCAGCTCACTGGAAAGCCGGAACAGCTACTCAGGTTCAGAGTAAAATCTCCAAGTGGGATATTTTGGGAAAACAAACAAACAAACAAACAAAAACACACTATATGTGGGAGGAAGGAAAACAATCTGAATAGTTTACCCAAAGGACTACAGAAGAAAGAGAACTTAAAATTGCTGATTTTTCTAAGGTGACTGTAACAGAACCAGGGCTGCTCACACCCAGCATCTTATCAGTGAGCTGGCAATTCTGAAGAGTGTAAGCCAAAAATGTTTTCTGACACCAACATTATTCTGATATGCAACAGGACAATAGGAAAACTATCTGACCCTAAACATCACAGGAAGACATATACAAGACAAAAAAAAAGTAAAACATGCAGCTACATGTACTATCCAATTTTACATTGGAAGTTCTTTAGATATCATATTGAACAACAGCCATGGAAATGTTTTGTAATTATAAAATACCGTTTTTAATTAAAACATCCTGCCAGTGTAATTTGAATCCAATGTGTTAATGAATGATCCATTAGTGAGTAGAACTTATAAAACTTCTTATAAACTTATAAACTTCAGAACTTACAAAAGTTCTAAGACTGACTGCAATGAAATGCAGTGTAAATCACAACATTTTCACACATTTTCCATCCAGTCTCCATGTGATAAATCATTGCAAGCCACAGATGTTTGTCACTTTCTTCAAATGACTCAGTAGTTGACTAGTTGACCCTCTTGAAGCCCACTGAACTTACACCAGTGCAAAACAAAGAAAAAAAAAAATCAAAATGAATACAACTGTGCTGATGCACTCCCGCCTGGCACAGCACGGTTACAGTTTTGGGAAATAGTCACAAGGCCTGAATGAGCATTTGGTGTGAGATACTTTCTTCTTAGTTCCTCAAAATTCCCAGAAATTGCAGATAAGCATCCAAAGGCTTACATGGTTATCAGAACATAATTCAAAACCTATCTATTCTTTAAAAGGCAGGATTATCAGTTTGTTTTTTTAACTTTTTTTTTTTTTTAAAAAAAAAAAAGGAAAGAAAAAGAAACCAGGGAATTACTCAAGATGAGAGAAATGTGGGTCTATAAATATATTTTCATAGTCTAACAACAAAACTTTCCATATCTTGAAAGGAAATACTAGAAAAAAAGTGTCTTGAAACAATGCACAAAGTTTAAGGCAATACATTGACCATCCCTTTTTCAAGCACATGGAATCCAGAAGCAGTTTCACAGGTAAGTAAGGGGGTGAGAAAGAATGAAATTACCAAGCATGGTTCTACATAAATTATAAATGGAGTATCTGATCTTTCTCAAGGAAGGAATTACCAGAAAGAGGAAAAAGACACACAACTTTTTAAGAATGTCCAAATATATATATATATATTACAGTCTCAAAAAAGCCCTTTCTCTATCCAGAATGCCATTTGAAAGGTTGATAATGAAAACCAGCAGATGTCTATCTCTCCCCTTGTAACAAAAGTAGGCAAACAGCTATGAAATGAGAAAACTACAGCCATAGTCAGATATGCTCACAAAAACAAGACAAAATCACTCACTTGATCCTAAATTGAGTTTATCAACCCAGAACAGCATTCTGAAAAACAGCTATTTGGACACTCCAGGATGAAGATTCAGCCTGTTTAGAATACTGCAGGTGGTGGAGATTCCCCATCACCACCCTTACCTCCACTCCTTTATTTTGTCTATTTTTATAAGAAGGGAACTTTCTATACAAAGCTTCAGTATGGAGCATATGTCGAATAATAGCTAATGCACTGAAGTAGCAAATGAATCATTTACATAGGCTTGTTAAATCAGATCTATGGGTTTTCTGTTTAATCCTACATGTTTCATCTTTTCTGTGAATTGAGAATTTATGTAAGTTATTATGTGTTAATAGCTGCCACTGCCTGGTCAAACTGTCTACTGGACATTTGCAACCATTGACAGATTTTAGAGGCTGAACTCACATTATTCAAACTTCCTTACACCTTGGAGTGCCTAACATCATGTCAGGTGAGCATCTGTCCACAGGCCTTGGACAGTATTAGCCTTTCATTCAAGTCAGATATTCAGCTGATCTGCTTGCAGAACCTGTGCTGACCTCACAGATAATTCAGTAGCCTAATCATAGCTTCTCCCACAGCTCTACCCTGTTAAAATCTTAGCTTGAAATACTCTGGGGATACATTAAAGCTTCTAACCTTAATATTGGGTGAAGATATTTTTGTTGGATAAAGTAATGCTTAAGGAAGGCTGAAATTACTAGGAATTCAGAAATAATTCAGGACATTGCTTCGGCTAAAGGAAAAGTAGAGATAGATTAAAACATCAGAAATAACAAATTGTCCCAAAGTTTAAAAGGCATTTTTCTTCAGAAAAGTCAAAATACTTTACTTTTAAGTTTTCTAAATTAAACACTCCAATGAAAGAGAATTACATAGCAATAACAAACAAACAAGACAAACAAGCAAACAAAAGCAACGACAACAACAAAAAAGCAATGAAATCAGGAGATCTGATTCAACTTTTTCCTCATTTTGTCACAATCCCTCTAATCATTTCCTTGTTCCCATCTAAGAAATGTTTCAAATCTACTGGAAAAAAAAATGGTCTTCAACTACGGAGGCAAAACAGAAAAAGAAGTATTCTTGCATCTCCATAGAAATTGTTTTCCTTCTCTCTTCATCTTTAAAATAGACCCTGGAGCTTGAAATCCAACATTCAGGTAGCCCATCTGGAAAGGACATTTTTGTCCAGCTGTCTATCTACTTTCTGTAGCTGTACTTTCAGATTTGTCTTAACACCTCCTGAAACTTCATCCAGGAGATGCTAAAAGACAGCAGAAGATTCAGGTACACAAGTCAGCTCCAAATAGTGCTGTACTTTGAATGTGGTTGTAACCTCAGAGAGTACTCTGGAATCCCTGAATACAAAGATACAGATCCCCCAAAATGTAACATCACCGAATTGCTCAGCCTTATTTATATGTGCCCCCACTTAGCACTTCAAAACCTCTGTGTTGAAACAGCAGCTGGAATTTTCCACTGTATAAAACAGCCAAGAAAAGTGAAAATGAAGAGTTCTAGGTTTGTCTTACTACATGTCCACACAATAAATTTTATTCTTGTTAAAATATAGAAACAACACATATCAGATGTGTTTGCAGATATACACACAAAGAAACAGGAGGGGGGGAGCAAAGAAGAACAGTGATAGAGACATCAATAAAAACCAGCTATTTTTTTTCCTTGTGAAATTACCTCCTTTCTACTTCAGACTGTACATTTGAATTACAATTGAACAGTGTATTTAAAACAAACTTACTTTTTTCAAAAAAAAAAAAAAAAAAATCTGAACAAGAGCACCAATCGTTGCATGAGTACATCAAATAAATCCTTGCTACCCTGACTTCAGTTTTCACTGATCTGTTCAGTTTGCTTCAGATTACACGTAATCCTCAAATACAAATACAGAAAAAGCAGAGGTAGAAAAATCAGATTTTGATCAGAGATGCTAAATGCAATGTTATACTTACCTGTTGTGATCACCAAAACTCTGGTAGTAACGCATCTCAGTAAAATATTCTAGCAAACAGGGATTGACACCAACTTAGATACTTAAATTGCGTCAACGTAACACAATATGGACAAATAAAACTTTCATGAGAATTCCTTTAATAACACACATATTTTCTATAAAATACATTGGGGTGGGTAATAAAAAGCAGTACTATCTTAAAAGCACGGAAGTACTTGGTTTTGGTCTGAACAGGCACTCCCTTAATGACTTTCTGTTGATCAATACATACAAGCATCACAGCTAACTGGGAACATTCCCTGCAAAAGCAGCTCTGCTTCTCACAGAACAAAAGCCTGAATGATTACTTCAAGGTTTTCCTCTTGCGATTCCCTGTATGTTCAGGGAGTTTTCATTACTGGTGATTTCACCCATCATGTCAATATTTACTTCCTTTCCTGTTTGACTCTTTGTAGCAGAGACTAGATGTCTGAAATACAGTTCTGCTAAAGCCAATGAAATAATAGTTTCAAAACTTAGTACTTCATTTACTTTCCTCTTCCAGTTTATAAAATAACACCAAATATTCCATTCTGAGAGTGCCTGTTGTGTACATTTCTAGTAACCCTTTTGAGGGTGGCACCATACTATGAACTACAAAATTACCCAGGACTACATTTGCAGGTGCTGGAAGCCAGGCTAGGTCACTTGAATTAAGGAGATGAAAGGCAATTTACACCTAGGGTATACGGGACATATATATTCCTTTGTCCTCCACTCTTGTTGCTTCAAGACTTGCTCTTTTTCTATGTTCTATATCAGCCACAGTGAGTGGCTGTTTCCCTTCCAACACCACTATTTCTGTTTCAGAAAGATGAAAAAGGCTTCTTGTGGTGCAAGCTGCTGAGTGAAAGGAATCTTTTCTCAAGTGACTAAGGCTTTTGTCAAATTTCATCTGGGAACCCAGGGGATTTACTTCCAGTAGAAGATACAGGAAGATCAGGATTGCATCCTGCTACTCTTTCCTGTACCTGGTCCCTAACAAGCCTTGTATGCTGATCAGTTGTAGATGTGACTCTAATTCTGCACAATTTAGATATCATTTTATGTAAAATTACAAAAGACTTTGGTGTACTTTGAAATAAATCACTTACTCGACTGACTTTCTTATTTCTTCCCTGTGGTCTATGAAATATCTATTGATATGGCAGCACTGATCTGCAGCTATTCTCACCGCTGACTTCAGCCAGCAAGCTGCTCATGAATCTAGCAGATGTTTCAGTTGTCTAGGCCAATGGAAACCTTATGGACCCTTTTCTCTTCATCTCCTCCCAGGAGCAAATGTTAGTACAGCAGATATCTGGATGTGTGCCATGTAGCAACAGAGAAAGGAAAAAGCTGCTGTGGCTTCTCTAAGCATGGTGCTGTATACTGATGGTAATTTTTTTTTTTTTTTTTTTTTTCTGGTATTCTCTAAGAGGGTTATTTACAGATGCTACACTCCTTATATATAGCCAAATGGTAAATCTGATTTGCTTATTTATTTTTAAGATACACCTTGACTTCCCCTGTTGTGTTATTGAGTCTCAAATTATTAAACAGATTTAAGAAAAATATGTTCTTGTGTTATACATTTCTTTCTGCCAATACAAATTTAGAAGTGCCACATGGTAGTGCAAGCTGCATTCGGCATTGTGCCCCTTATAGATTGTAAAGACTATCTCAAGGAAATTGTTAAGGGGATTTAGGTATAGAAAGAATGTCACTTTTTAATTTAAAATAGATTAATTACAAGGAAGTGATATGTCTGAATTCTCTAGCTGCCTTCAAAAATAGCTACATGGAAAATCTTTTATTTGCTATTATCACTTGACCTTGCTTTCACAGTAGATGCAAGGCACAGTCTCTTATTCAAAGTCTCTAAAGTTTTTATTCCAGAATCTGTTTCTTTTTCATTGTGACCTTTGGATCCCTTTTATTTGTGAGAACTTAACATAGGGTCTCTGATTTCCAGTGTTCTTTGAATAAAAAGCTTTAACCTGGGTATCATGTTTGTCTGAAGTTCTTGTCCTTAGTGTTCTTAAAGGTAATGAGTTGGCTTAACAAAAGGAATCAGCAGAAAAACATGTATTTTTAGATACTGGCATTTGTTAACACTCTGTCCACAAGCCGTTAAATTCTGACTCCTCATAAAGCACAAAAAGGAACAGGATTAGTGTACTTGCATGAAGCCAATGACAGAACAATGAACTCAGAACTGACTTCTGAATTTCTAGAACAGTTAAATATTACTGTTAGCTTAAATGACACCTGGAAACAAATCATTGTCTTTTTTTTTTTTTTTTTTTTTTTTTTAATTTATCAAAATGGTCTCTATTATGTCACTAGGCCAAAAGGATAACTTTATTTATCAAAAAAAGATTTTAATATGTGTCTTTACTTACTAATGCAAGTTTTCTGTCTTCCATAAATATTTTGGTAACTCTTGTTGCACAAAGAATTCCTTAAACACTACATTTCATTCAAGATCCATAAGCCAATTTTTCTGCTTTTTTAATGCAGTTCATTTGCCAGCTCCATAAACAGAGATATTTTGACCGCTAAGTTCTAGTTAAAAAAATAATAATAATATTTTTTATTTAAAAACCTGCAAACCCAATGAGTTAAAATAGCTGTCTTATTGCTTTAATGTAGAAAAGTTTTAGTGAATTTTACAACATATGAAACACACGGAGTCTCTGCAATAACAATTTTGTAAAAATCCACCGAAATGCAAGAAATCAGCAAGTATATTGATATGTACATTAAAGTAATTTTCTAGATCAGTGAATCCATGTCAGTAATGGTTGACTGGATTTCCTACTTGGCTGTAAGAATCCTTTAGTTGAAGTCTTTTATTTTGTAATTTACTGAATCATTTTAAAGGTTATTTGGTACCTAACAAAATGTTGACTTGACTTCCGGGGATTCTTCTGGAAAAGAGTGTACAACGTTCATTCTGCACATTGCTGAGAAAATGTTCGCTTGCATCAAATTTGCAGGATAGCCAGCAGTTGTGGTAGTGGTTACATCAGCATTACCTTACTTAGCGCATTTTACATAGCATATTTATATAAATATGACTTTTTCAGGGTTAAAACAAAGCATTTTTTTCTCATGACCAAAAATGAGTGCTAGTGTACATATATTTGAAGGCCAGCAAGTGCTGTTGGAGTGACCCTATACCAGGATAAAAGCGCAGTGTAGACAGAGGTTTACTTGCTGAATGACAAGCATCTCTGAAATAAAATTCAATTTAGCTAGTGTGGGTGTTAGTAGCTAAGATGACATGACCACACAGATAGTTATTACCTGAATCAGTGCCATACCCATCTGCCTATATGAAAACACAACCTAAGTTCGCTACGTGATTCTGCAATGAGGCAGGAAGAAGAAAAATGATTCAGCAAGTGAAGATAAGTAATCCCCTCTTTGAGGGTGCAAACAGCAGCAATATTCATGAAAGGAGGATATGGGACAACCACAGGTATGCCATTTCCTTAATCACCCTAAAGGATGAAACATTTGAAAAACTAATAAGAATGCTACTATGTAATTAGGAAATGCAAGGAAAAGGAGATTTTTTCAATTGTATCTATTATTGTAGAGCTGTCAATTTAGCAGCCTGGCACTTTGTGAACTGCCAATCGCATGCAACATTTACATGACTCTTCTTGCACTTGGTTCTACTGAGCATTTGTTAATTACATTAGTATTGAGTGTTTATGGGTTTTAACTGAAAGTGGAAAAGGAAAACAGAAGAAGCATGAATTGAAATGCCTTAAACTACACTAAAATTTCGTTTTCAAAATTTACTCATGTACAGGCTTGCCCACACACTGCTAAAAAAAAAAAAAAAAAAAAAAAAAAAAAGTCTTCCTTTTGGTGTAAGACTTCATTAAATGGAAAAGGAGGGTACCTGATATAATTCAAGAAACTGATTTATCAGATTCAATATATATATTTTTTTCTTTTAATCTCAGCGGTTACCACAACTAGCCTAGACAGACACACACTCAAATTAGAGAAATATAAATGTCAAAGACCACATTTTCACAGCAAGGAAGGACAGGAGAGGGGAGGAGGAGACAGAGACAAACATCTGTTGCACAGATTGAGACACCTTGACTCTTTCTGGAGAGCAGAGAATTTTTCAGAGGTGAAGAAATGACAAAGCAATACACTGTGTGTGTTTCAAGGTGGTGGAACATAAGTAAAATGCAAGTTTTTGGTCTTTTGATGTTTGAATTTAGTGTTTTAAAATGCATTCAACTAACTCTTGGGCTTATGACTTCACAATTAGTGTAAGCATTTCATCACATTTAAATCACATTGTGTTCTATGCCTGAGTAATGTCAATTCTTTCTAGTTGGTCTTTGGCTTTGCTGAGTTTTGTTTTTAACTTACAACAGCAGAAAATGTAACATATTTCTAGATCTTGTTGCCTGTCTATGTCTAAGTCTTCTTCCTGTTTGCACAAAGAGCGTCCTTCTTGGCATTCAACCATTCAACAGCTAGAAGCCCTGCCTGAAAAACACTGAACGAGGGGAAGCTAAGAGAGGAACTCTTTTTCTTTGAAGAGTTTCTTTGCTTTGGGTATCAAGACTACTGTATTCTCATGACCATGCATTTGTCTGTACACACTGCCAAAGCAGATAAGCAAGCACACAGAACACTACATGTTTTAACAAGATTGCCACTGCACATTTTATACCCACACGTATCTATGTGTATGCTGCTGCACAGACAGACCCCTTTGACTGCAGCCATTATGGAGTAGCTAGTTTTGATCTGAAGTAGTTAGGCTTGGCACATGAAGACTTGTAAGTTGTTTCATTTGGGACAGGAGGCAGATGACAGAGTGGGGATTTTCTGTGATGAAGTCCTACCAATTTGAAAAGAGTGCACAAAGTTCTATTTCCCTGAGCACAGCGCACATGAAACAACAGAAAAGGTGACTTTGCCCATGGTTCAAATCTTTTCTCTGTCACTTCTCTGCCTCAAAGTGTCTGTAACACTCAGATATTTTTTTTTCTCCAGTCTGTACTCTAGTGCTTGCTCAGTGCTTTCAGTCCAGAACAGACACCTGGCAGTAGCTAACTGCTAAAGTACCAAGTCCTACAAAAGCTCATTTATTCTGTTTCTCCATTTCTGACTAAAAGCAAGCACAACCAGTCCACAATATACTCTGATTTGCAGCATAACCTTCAGTTTTAATTATCTTCCTGATCTTCTTCCAGAGAACCACTAACACAAAATCATATCAACTAAATGTCATGAGTAAACTAAATTCCATTGCCACTGTGCATCTTCCACGTCTTTCCTCTGGGACAGGCAGCTGTGGGGTAGTGACAGAGTCCTTTTAGACACTGTTATATTGTTTTTTTCTAAACTATCTTAAGTTCAATAGTTACATATCTCCATTTCAAGAAGATAACAGCAAAATCCATAACAATATCTTTCTAAACCCTTAGGGAAAAACTACCTTTTCTTTAGGCTTGTGCTTTTTGATATTATAAGTGCTGTTTTATTCACTTTTGGATATTGTTCCTTCTGCTCAACTAGCAATCAGAAGAACAGTAAAAATGATAGTAACGAAGAAATCTTTAGCATTACACACTGTATAGTAAGCCTCAGTGAATTCTCCTGAGCACCACAGAATTACAGTTTATTACAAGCACATATAAATCTTTCCTATTGAATTTTCTGGACTTTCCATTCTTCAGTTCTCCCAGAACATCTACTGCTGAAAATAGATTTATCACCAACATATTGGCAATACAAGTCAGACAAAAGACAGAAGAAATCTAGCTCACTAAAATAAACTACTCCTAAAATAAATAAATGCATTAAAAAGGGAATAAAAGAGGATTTGATCCTCTCAATTAATTTGATCCATAATTAAATCATGTCTAAATTAGATATTCTTCCACTTGTAGTTTATAATTTCTGCAATCAAAAAGCAGTTGCCCTGAAGCCTTTTACCAAATATGCCTCTGTTGCGTGACAGACTTAGATCATCAGGCTATGAGTCTACCTTGCTATTTCATTGGCAGCGGTCTCTAGAAGATCTCTGCTTCTTTTCTGTAGATGCTCATTTCCCCTGCCAAGATCTGGTTACTATGCCCTGCACAATGCTTCAAAATGGTTAGGTTGGCCTGACCTTGAACTGAATCTATGAGTTAATCCAATTTAAATGGTCCTAAGCTGGCTGGCAACCAGTCAGCAGAATCAGTAGGTGAGCTGAGGTGGTGGACAAAGACAAGATGTAAGGCCCAGGAGAAACTTTTCTTACATCAATTTGTAGCAGAGAAAACTGGCACTAGATCACTTTCCTGTAACTTCCTGTGTGCAAGAGAAACTTATATGCAGATAACAGAGAGTAAATATTCACTTAAGAACAGTGTGATATGATTGTAGAAGATGACTGAAAACCCAGCCTGAGAGCTTTCTTACTTAACGTTACACTACACTTACAGGGGAAAATAAATAAATAAATAAAAATACATTAACAGTTCACTAAGGAAGTTTATGCCTTTAAAAGACCAATGATAATTGGTTGATTTTCACTAAAATGAAATTCTGCCTTGTGTTTTGAGCAGAATAAAACAAGGTGACTGTTAGGATGTCCAAACAAGCCACTGTTATAGCATCTGTTCCGCTGAAAGACTCTGACATTATTTACACTGCTTCTTAACAATTATTTTGAAAGATTAAATATGCTTTAGCTAGTGCATCTCATCCCTCTTGCATGGAAACTTTCCTTTCTGGGACTATATTCAGGTCCTCAGATTGTGTTCTCTGTAACAATTTTTAATGGCCTTACTTCATGACAACAGGGAAAAATAAATCAAAGTGAGAACAGACCATGCTTATGTTTTTACCAAGAACCAGTTATATACAGCTGCTGGAGAACTCCATTGGCCAATAAAGACAATTTGTTTTTATTTGCCTAATCTGCCTACAATAGGCAGAACAGCCTCATCCAAGTACTACATCAATAAAATATTTTAAACAAATTAACCTACTCTAAAGAAGCACAGAAGTAATAACAATTAAGAAATTCAGTTGTAATTCTGATGTGGGATTTGCATAAATATTTCCAGTTTTTCATGTTATGCCATATGGAAAAAAATTATCCAGAGATTCCAAGAGCTGAAGCTTCAATGAAAAAGAAAAACAACACCAAAGAACAAGAGACTTGTCACAGGATAACAAGAGATAGTCACTTCGCTTACTTCTTCATATAGAGATGAAAATGTGAAGGAAAATTGTTTCACCACTGCTGCATTCTGACTCATTTGTTCCAAAAGCCACATCAAATCCCTTAAGCTGCTGCTATGACAGCAGCAGAAGCACAAAAGCTCTGTTCTGGTCTATATTTGAGAACTGATACAGTGATACAGAAAACTCATTCCATGTTGACTGCTACAACTACTGCTGTTACAGACATAGTTGCTCCAGGCCTCATATACAGAAGGACAACATCCCAGCTAACAATGAAAAAGAATCAACAAAACCAGCAGCCCCCCTCTGCCCCGGAGCAGTACCACATTTGTTCTCATACAGCAAGCTCTGTTCCAGAAGACTGGAGCAAGCCGTAGGGCAGAGGCAGCACTTGGGGAAAGCCTCATGTGCCCGCGCCACTCTTCTGTTCTGCTTGCACACAGCAGACATGGGGCTCCTGCACAGAGCCCAGTGCATTGCCAAAGTCTGTGCACACCTCCTGTGCAGGGAGAGAAGGTCTGCCTAGGGCTATCCTGGAGAGAAATGGGGTTTGCAGCTGCCTCCTGGCTCTGAAGTGAGATGCATGGCCCGGCCTTCAAGAAAGGTTGAGCTGCTGAGCTGCACTGTATTAATTGAGACTTAATGTGGAGACCTGGGGGGACATCTTCCCTGCTGCAATGAATGCACAAGGACGACTTGGACAGTATGAATAAATGCTGATATACTTACTATTGTAAAAGATGTATTTCATTAAATTTTTCTCCCAAGTGACAGAAATCAGAGACATCTAATGAGAGAAATGACAACATCTCAAGAGCTACGGTAAAAAAACAGTTATATTGAGAAAACCCTTCACCTCTCCTCACTGCTTCAGGCAATGTTTGCTGGCTCCACTGGCCAAGAAAGTTATCCAAGGGAGTAAATTTGTTGTTGTTGTTATTCTCCCTTATATGCTTAGAGATGATGCAACAGTACTAAAAGTATTAAATAACAAAACAGGGATAAAAAATAGAAGTTAATTTTTTCTAGCTCTCATACAGCTGCCCAGTGTGGTTGTACTATTCCTAATGAAAAAGGAAAGCCATGTC
This sequence comes from Heteronetta atricapilla, assembly GCA_011075105.1. Classification (NCBI taxonomy): domain Eukaryota; kingdom Metazoa; phylum Chordata; class Aves; order Anseriformes; family Anatidae; genus Heteronetta; species Heteronetta atricapilla. The sequence goes on from CM021731.1 coordinate 98,072,046, forward strand.
TATCCTCCAAGCAAGCACTCTCACAAACAAGCCAGAAAAAGCTTTGATGGAACATCCACAGATAAATGACCACAGAAGATAGGTCATAGATCACAAAAGAGAGTTCTACCCCCTTCTCCATCTTCTATTTATGGCCTATGTGTAGGCTTTAATTACTATTAGAAAACATTCAGGGGAAATTTATATAGATTTGTCTTAAACGTGAAGACAATGTTTGCCTCCAAAAAAAGTACATTACATAGATAGAAATATAATAAAATAATAAAAAAATAAACAAAACAAACAAAAATGAGTTGGAACATTTAGAACATTCAAACGCAACAGTAGAAATGTAGGAGAGACCAACAATACAAAATATATTTCAGAAAACACTGAATAGGCTGAATCTGATGCAGTGAGTCAGAAAGCTGGCATAGAGAGGAGCAGTTGAGTTGGACTATAGACAGAGAACAGTTAAATTTCTGCTTTGGGCAGACTACCTGCAAATGACTGAAACACAAGAAAGCCAGAGACAAAAGATTATGACAAGATGTCTGAAAGCCATGAGCAATTTTTAATGGGTCTTTAATATGCCTAACTTGACTCATGCATAAGACCTAAAGGCAGATTTTAGTATTTGCTGAAATACTGGAAACTATGAGTCGATTCTAAAATTTCTTATGTAATAGCTTAGGTGTGAACAAGGCTTTTAAAAACAAAGAATGACAAGAGGTTGAGGTGTAGCAATAACTGGAAATGAAAACAAAACAAAAAAGGAAACGTTTCAGAGAAAATTGGATGAACAGGGAGAAGGGTGAAAGAACAAATTCCATCAGAAAGTGCTAATATGTCAGCACTGAAACACTTCACAGAAGTGTATCAATTCTGATGATGACATTCTGCTTAGAAGAAAATAATTTTACAGTATTTGAAACATTAGAGAGGCACATTTTGAATTTGTATTTAGAAATGCATTTAGATTGTTATTTTAAATTACTGCTTTTTACATTTGATGTTTAAATTCACGTGTAACATATGTTAAGCAGACTAAATAACAAGGTATAAAAGAACACATCTAAGTTTTAGCAAACTAAAATGTTTTATTTCTTATTTTTTGTTGCATGTCTGTTTTTCTCTTTTACTTTGATACCTTACTGAATTTTAAAGATGTAATTGTTTTTGTCTTATTTGGATTATTTTAACATGGAACTTGCCCACAAAACAAAACCTGCACATTTCAATGTATTCTGATATATTCATTTATATTTATACATGATCTCTAGTTGCATCTCAGCATTAAAAGAGGGATTCACAGAACACAAAGTCTATCTACATTTTCCTCCTGCAGGTCACAAGAAAAAAAAAAAAAAGGAAATTCTTTAAGTAGAAATATAGAATAGACTAAACTAAGGTTTCTAAACCAATTTTCATTCTACTTCAAGTTGGGTGTGGAGGGAATTGGCTGATAAAAAGTCTTACACACAAAATCCATTATAGGAAGGCTCATTTCCCCAAAAGTGGGTCAGAATCAATTTCAACCTTGTTAACAGGATGTGAAAATGAAGACTGTTGAAACAAGCAATGCAGGAAAGAGATTTTAAAATCTTTGTTTTGTGTCCAACCTTTAAGTTTTGCAAACAAATTTTAAGGGATCAAAGCTAGCCTATTATGAAGCATAAAACTACCTCTGCTGTAACACCATAAATTATGTATGGAGCAGGCATATTTACTAGTGCCGTTAGTAATGCAGAACATGTCTGAATGAGCACTGACTGCTGAATGCCTCATGTTCTTTTATGATGAATTATGCAGAAAGCTCCAATACCACAACTATGCTAGGGTGCTAGGGTTCCTGAACACGAGTGTTGTGATTGTGCATCACTCAATAAGTAGACAAAAATATTACCTTTTTCCTTTTGTTCATACGTCCAATGATTTGCGAAGAATAATTGCTACCAATGCAAAAATTGATATAGTGAGAAACATCAGATAAAATTATTGTCTTTCCTACCTCCCTTTTTTTCCCCTTTCCTTTTTTTTCCTAAACAAAAACAAAAACCTTCTTCTTTTTTCAGTGACACAGCTGGAATTTTGAAGTACTGATTGAGAGTGATACGCTAAATTCCATGAACAGAAATGGCACTCGAGCACATAACCAGCATGTCAATTCAAGTATTTCCTCCATCATGAACGGTTAATTTTCAGAAAAGTTTTTTCTTCTACCAAAACAAGGAGATTGTATAACAGGTTCATTTTTATTCAAGCCTCAGGAGAATTTAAAGTACTAGTGAAGTGTGGGGAATGCCTGTATGGTCCATTGAGGCACAACGCATCGCCTCTTCCCCCGGGCTCCTCCAAGGTGCTGATATCCAGAAGCCAGCTGTTACACTTCTATCAATATGCCCAGATGGCTCTGATGCATGGCTGTGCTACTTTTGATTCAAGACTTAAGTAAGTTGATATTTCTTTCTGGTAGCCTCACTGAACTCCGTAAGTTGGTGTGCACTAGGGTTTTTAGTAGGCAGAATTAAAACCAACGCAGAAGAAGAACAACTGCAGCTTTTCTCACTCAAACCTGGAGCACACAAGAAGACTGGGCTGCTGTGAAGGAGCAGGTGAAGGACAAAGAAGCGGTCACTGGGGTTGTTCCAAAAGACTGGGAAATAAAGACTATCTGAACTCCCCCACTCAGTCATTGTAAGCCTGCTTGTTCACCTGATACGTATGTGGATAGGCCACACGGGACCATGAGCAGTTTACCAATTCCTAAAGCAAAACGATAAAAATCTGTAGGCAAGCTACCAACTTCAGTTAAAAATATAGTGAAACATGCTTCACAGGCAAGTTGTCTTCAAATAGTATGATAGGGACATATGAAGTGCAACTAAAAAGTGCAATCTTTCCCCCCAAATACTTAACCTGGTTCTGACTCCAACTAAAATATTTTTGCTAGCTCTTGTGCTACTTGCAGAATCCAAAGTCTATTTTATTTATTAGGACTTACACAGAAGTAAAAATATATTATTTTCTTTACCTCTCTATTCTTAGTGAAGACAGCGGTTGAGCACTCTTTTTTCAAACTTCTCATTTAAAGCAGGTGGTTTAATTTTCAAATCTTGAGGGGAAAATATCCATCTTGGGCTGCAACTTTGTCTCATTTCAGCAGGGAGGATTCTTTTTTTTCTTTTTAAAAAAAGTTAAAAACCTCATCTTCAAGTCTTTGAAGATGAAATGCATTTTCCCTATGCTCCTAACTTAAGCAATGTCCTAGAGATTTAACAGGAAACTAGGTTATTAAAGTCCCTGATACATTCTTTGACATAGCTAAATGACATCTCTTCTGGAATCTGTATGTCATTTTTGCCCTTTATTCTTAGAAAAAATAGATGTTAATCCCCACTAGAAAGCACTGTGATCATTACCTTTTGATAGAAAATTGAAATCAATGGGAAATAAAATAAGTTTGAGGTGCTGCTTCTCCACAGCTTCTGTTTCAGATCAATTTTCCAGGCTTCCTGAGTTGCCCAAAACCTCTCTCAGCAGGACAGTCTCTTCTTCTGACCAAGAATGAATATCGAGGTGTACAAGGCCATTTTGAAGGCCAGCTTACAAAGTTCAATATCAGGGAAAAAAAAAAAGAAAAAAGAAAAAAAGCTTCCTTTCACACTGGTTTAGAGAAAAAGTAAACCTAGCATTTTAGTGAACTTTCATGCTACAATCTTACTTCATGTTGCAATGTATTCAACAGCAATACAAAGAATAATGAAAACATCATTACCATACTGTAGATAAGTGAATAGCACTGGGTGAAACACAAAGCTCAATAGGTTTTAAGATTAAATGGTTTATTCCAATCATAAGTGACACCGGTTGTGTTTCACCGGCATCCTCCTGACACCAACCCAGATCTCTCACTCCTACTGCAGTGTTCTTCTTTTAAGAATCCCCACCTCCTCCCCCCCGCCATTTTAGGCACATCTTTGTATTTTACAGATTGACTGGCATTCTGTGTTCCTCTATTATGCTCCCCCAGGATACACAATTTATGTCAAATAGAAGCTCACATCACACACTCAAGGGAATGAGGCAGAGAGAAATAGGGAAACAATGTGTTGTAAGATAATTTGCCATGAACAGCCCAGCAAGTGCCATTACAGAGACCTTTATAGCCGTGAGGCCTTGGTACTTGAATGACAGAAGTGACAGAACACTGAAAATGAAAAAGAGTTAGGGCCTGGTGGGAGGATGGGGGAAAAGCCTAGCGAGAGAAAGTCTGAAATTCAGATTGCTATAGAAGTTGGGAATACTTTTAGGTGGATCTGAGCAGCAAAAGCATGGCTCAATTTAATAGATATGTAAAATTGATGTTAGCACATTTCATTCAAAATCCTCTGCTGCTTATTTCAGGGCTATCTTTACTCCCTCCCCCATCTCCCTTCACCCAGGCCTAGAGTATATCAGACTCTCTTGCTGTGTATTGCACTGCTTTCTGTAACAGCTTTCAGTCCTCAAACCCAGTGCAGAGAAGGGAAACACTGGGACCAGGCTTTGACCAGAACACAGGGTAGGCACTCGGACAAGCTTCTCTTCTCTTTTTTTTTCTCCCCAGTAGTACTGACTAGAGAGCACAGAATAAGCCAACAAGGTTCACACAGTCACAAATGCTTGTGTTCTGTGTAACTTGGATCTTGCAAATGAAAATGCAGGAAAGTCCTTAAAATGCCCTCACTTCTTAGTTCTTTTATTTTGATTTTTTCTATGCTCCGGTGCTGTGGTGCTAACCTTGTTAGACACCCACACCTTCACATCACCCCTGGAAGCTAAAGGAATGAAGCCAGCAGCCTCTCTTTAACATTAGCCCAGCAGATGCAAAGATCACGCTGGAATTTCAATTACCCATGTCAAGCCTGGTACTGAGGAAGTGTTCAAGTGCTCTGCTTTGCTAAAAACAAAACCTCTTGCCAGCTTTGATTGCAGCAAGCTCAGCTCTTTTCTCACCTTTCAGGACCCGTGAAATAAGATTCAAGAGAAAAGCACTCCAAAGCAGCATGAAGCTCTTTGGCCAAGGAGATGTGGGGCTTCAGTACTCCCTTGGCCAAGCAGTTAGAGAGTTTCAGCTGGCTCAGCTTGTGAGCAGACTCCCATTATCAGATTTCTGGGGTTTCAAATGCTGGAACTTTAACAGGGTAGAAAGGCTTGTGACGTCTGCATTTGGGGATTTATTTTCCACTATGGAGCTGAAATACTGATCTGTCCCCCCAGAATAACGGGATTCATGCTGTCAATGTGTAGGATATCTTTTAATACTTTGTACCTGATTTAAATTTATTAATACAGGGCAAGAAGTGATATAAAGATGAATGTATGGTCTCGCATTGCTTGGCAAACTTAGCTGTGTTGCAAATTTATTTTATTTTATTTATTTTTTTTTTTTTGCAATACAAATCCTCGTTTTTTCTTCATTTTTCCTTCAATTCTGATTGCAATATAGTGCTCATCAATAGGAAGAGAGAAAGGTATTGGAGTCTTAACTCTATCACCCATTAGACATAACCCCCTGTGCACCCAGTCTGTGGTGTACAGACTGGGTGCACATTCTACATTATTTTATCTCAGCATCTTAATTATCTTTAAATGAAAACGTAAATACTTTAAAAACAATCTGTCTTTAGATCTAGTGACTGACTGGACACTTATCTTCACATGTTAAGTTAAAAAATAAAAACAGCATGCAGGACTTCTATCAAGTTTTCAAAGGGCTCCAAGACAATCTGATTCTCTTTCACCCTTCTCCTGAAAACCCTCAGCATTACATTAATGCCCACATGTATTAGAACAAAGTAACTAGTTACATATTTAACAAATAGTAATAAAAACCTCAGATCAGGTGACAAGTTGAAATCTGACTTTTCCCCCTCATTTTTATGTTCTTTTCAGATACCTGTACTTTTCTGAAATTTTACTTATGGTATTTTCCATCTAGAAGTACAGACTCTTAGGGAAACATTCTTCAAGATAATCTGAAAGCTTCTCCCTGTATAGTTAATGATTTTTTTTAATCACTTGTATTTTCCTAATTGTTTTTTCCCTTGTCATTTATTCTTTTGGACCACTGAGACAAAAGATAAAAAATGAGATTCAAGCACACGAAAAATATCTCAGAGAATAAATATTCTTAAAGGTTTAAGGATACACAGTCTATAGGCAGGATAAATGTTACTATTCTCATATTCTCAAGGAGATTAAATAGAGATAGGGGAGGGAGGGAGAGAGAAAAATCAGAGGGTCCAGAGGTGGGGTTTTGCATGTCCCAAAGAAAGCAGGAAGATGCAGAATCTTCTACTGATAGAGGGAAAGAACATGAAAAATGAAAAAAGGAAACATCAAACTGGTGAAACTGTATGTCATTAAAAAGAAAATTGGCTACATGGCTAGCTATTAAGTTGGACAAGAAGGCTCCAACTGTGACAAGAGGTACTGGGATAAAAGCAGGAAAAAAAAGGCATTTTCATAAATTCATTTGGCATAAAAGGGAGACCAACAAAGAATAGAAAATGACAAAAAAATAAAAGAAAAAATGGTTTAGAAGAATGTTTTCAGTGCTTAATTCAAGTGCCGATTTCTTAGGAAAAGCGTACTGTGTTTATCTTACAACCAGGATATAAACCTGCCTACTAGATGACAGTGATTGCAATTGTCGCTAACAATGCCAGTTTTGACAAGAAACTGCAATAAAACATAATTTTATGAGACACAAGTGTTTGTTGCAATAAATAGATGCTGCAACCTTGGGCTAACAAGGGAAAATGCTTGAGGTCATTGGAGGGAGGAAAGGACTTTGATGCATTCCACTACTGCTGTCTGATCAGGTACTGAAATACATACAAAAGGATGAGCTGATTTTCATTTTTCTCTTTATTGAGCTGGAGGTGGTGGGGGTGAGGGGGCGTGTTAGTGGTACAGAAAATAAACTAAACACCTTAACCTAACTTCAAAATAAACTTTAATTGAATGGCCATTTGGAAAGCACATCTTCTGATCACAAAGCTTCCTTCTACCAAATAACTTCATATAATCTCGTGCAAATTCGGATGCTACTTCCAGGGCACCTAAACTACTTTTTGAAGCTCAGTTAGTAATCCAACAGTAAGTCACTAAGCTAATTATTATGAGGCATTTCAAAATCATTCTTCATTATCCCCTCATTGGCTTGGTTTTATTTAAAAACAAACAAACAAATCAGTCCTGTCTTATGTGTCATCCCTCATCCCCATTTTTATTTTTGCTAAAGATACATTCATAGACAATTTCTAGAACACTGGAAACAAGAAAACCTACTTCTGCCAGTGCCTTTGAATTGTATCCGTACCAAAGTTGGCTCAGAATCAAGGGAACCATTTACTTCTTATAGACACAGTACTATAATTAAGATCATTCAGACACTTACATTGAATTTACCCTCAACATTAAATACACAGGTTAACTCACTGACTTCAGGAGAATTACAGGCTTAACTTTAAGCACATTAGTAAATGTTTACAGGATCAGTTTGCAAATATATAATCTATGCAAACCTGATGCTTCACTTCTCTACACGAGAGAGCTGGGAAACCTTCAAATTAATTTCTCTACATAGTTTGGAGAACAACTGTGTTGTATTACAAAAGGAATCAGAGGTTTGCTCTCGCTGAAAAAGTTTAAAGCTAAGAATGGGAAAGTATACATACCACTAGCACAAACACTGACAAACATATTAAATGCAGTCTACCATAGCTGAAATGAAACTCCTCTCTTTTCATATGAAATTGGGTTTATGTTGCTGTAGTGTAATAATGTGTTTACCAGAGATAAACAACATTTACAATTTATTACACTTTCCACTAAGTAATAGCAAAGTATATGAAAAGCTATTAAATCCCCCCCATGATATTGAAAAATGAGGAAAAAGATATATATTGGGTAAACTTAGGAAAGCTATTTTCACATCATAGTCAATGTTTCCCATAAAAAAAATTACTTTTCAAAACCTTGTCTAATAACCTCACCTCTCTGCACACCTCTCCATGAAACCTCAAGTCTCCCAAAAGGTCAAACCTTAAATCTCTGTCACCTTTGTCAGTGCCCTAACAAGTGTCTTACAGCACTGCTGCCTCTGTTTCCACCATTCTACTGCCAACCAATCTACTCATCCCTCAAGTTTTTATTTATCCAATCTGTCATGTCATACAATGACCTATACCAATTTTCTAACTCTACCATATTCCTGCATTACTGTTACACAAACAGCACCCAACTCTGTAATCCAGATTTGCCTTGGAAACCACAGCCTTTGCACCTAGAACGTGTTGTACATCTCCATACCTTGTCTTCTGGTTTATGCAGCTTCCTGGAAGAGCTCTGAACAAGGACCTTTGGGGGAACTTAGCTGCTCATGTGGCACACTAGGTGTGATCTGCTGGCTTTAGGACACTGAGGCAAAAGAAATGCTGTTGTGCTGTGCTGGAGATGGGATACAAGAAGATCTGACTAGAAGGTGTTTCCCATCTCCAGTATGGCGTGCTTCCTTCCCACTGTGTCACTCAGTTCTCTGCTCCCTGCTTCAGCTACCTGGCTTTGCCGCTCATTGGCATTGGATAAAGTGAGAGAAGTCATAAGGGTGCAAAGATAGCTAAATGTCATTTGAGGTGTTAGAAGTCACCTATGGCCCAAATTGCTGTTTGGACAATCACTTGATGACAAAACAATTTACCCTTCAGGAATCTACAGAAATATGGGACATATACAACTCTATTAATAAATAAACAACATAATATTACCATTGTTAACACATTAACATGACTCCTATATCAGAAGATTTGGAGACATTACAGATATTAAAGACTTGGAGCATGATCACTTTGGGACAGATTAATCTTCTGTTTAATTCTTATATCACCTGAAAGATTAAATCCTATTCACAGGGAAAGGAAAGCACTGGCAATTCATGAATGCACATGCTTTCAGAAAAAACAATTCAGAATGATAATACCAATATATATTTTCATGAACAAAATAGCTTGTAAGATCTGAAAAAGCACATAAAAAACACACAAACTCTACACTCTAATTTCTATGAGGACAGTATTTGTGTGTTACTTTATAAGGAACTAGTGATGAGTCCCTATATAATCAACAGACTGTTTTCTTATTTTTTTCCATTTTAGTCTTTGAGCACTTTTAAATTTAAACATTATTAGTAGAAATTAACACACCGTTAAATATAACAAACATGATAATAAAGAAAAAGGGGGAAAAAAAAAGTAAAGATTGAGAAATCTGGGTCATTATTCTTCCTGTACTTCATAAAGGAAATACAGGTGAAAAGAAAGACAGCCAACAGCAGTAAATTGCTCCAGGACTAGAACTTGAAAAATAAAATAAAATAAAATTGGAATGCTTTCACTGGAAACAGAACTCTTTCTCAAAGGAGAGCCTGCCTCAAAACAGTTTTCTATTATTTAGGCTGAACTGCTCAACAGGATGCTTTTCAAACTAAGAAATGAAGAAAGACGATTGTGAAAATTTGTGTAATCTCCAAATACTGGTTTAGCACTTAGAAGGAGGGCAGTAAGCACATAAGGACACTGCAGTAAATTCATATTTGTCACTGTAGCAGTCTACACAGAAGAGAAAAACAATCCTAAAGCTAGATATGAAGAGCATTTGCATAGACAAGACATACTAGTGAAAAGATGTGCCCAATACAATTAGGGAACCAATATAAAACAAGTGAAATATTTGCATATTAATGCAAGGGAGTTGGACAACACAATACAGGAGCTTTAAACAAGTGCCTTCTTACTCCTGTAACAGAGAAGCAAGATGGAATATCGGTACTGCAAGAGGCTAAGTTTTTCACGACACATAATACAGGTAAAGTTACCTGGGTCCTATTAGTAACTATACAGGAAAACAGAATGGCAGAAAGGACTTCTGTTTGGGTCAAATGGTTTTTGAAGAAGCTTGAATTTTGGAAGATGGAATTATTCTAGAAACTTAGAACTAGATTTGTTTGTGTAGCGGACAGATCTTTCTGGCAAAGCTTATATATGTATATATATTAATATATATATATATATATATACAAATGTATACATATGTATATACATATATATGTACATATATATATATACATATGCATACATATTCTCGGAAAGAACATGGTGCTAACAATGGCAAGACCAATTAGTAACAGGGTACTCAGGAGATGCCCTAAAACCAACAACGGTGTTGATCAGGATTTTCCTAAAGCAGGGCTTTTCCCAGATTCACCCTCTGAATCAACACAAAAAAAAAGAAGGAAAGAAACAAAGAAAAAGAAACACTGATCAGTCTAGTAAGAAACTGCACATTTAACATCTCTTGTGATGTGAGATATAAGGTTATATATGTATGTGTATATATATATATATATATATAAATTATATAAATAGCAGATCATGGGAAAATGTTTGGGGTGAGGGTATGGGGAGACCTTGCATTCTAGTTTGGAACCACACAGAAAGACATTTCAACAGCTTTTGCTCCTAGACAGCACAAGTAGGAGTAACCCTGTGTCAAGACCAGAAGAGATTCCTGTATCACCTCAGAGAGAGATGGAGACAAAAGCTAATTGAAGCATCCAATATGTCTGTGCAGGTGTGTGTGTGTATGTGTATATATGTGCACATATATATGTGCATGTGTGTTATATAATGCACCTCAATACTGTATTATGTTTTATCTTTTCACAGGTTCATTCCAGAACCTCAAAAATCTATTTTTAAGTTAATACACCCTTTTACCAATAGGCTTGTACTCTGACAAATGATCTGAAAAACAAGACATTAATCCTTCCCGGTCACTGGAGCACTGGAACAGGTGCTGAGCTCCCCATTACACTACTCCAAGCTTTTGACAAGGTAACAAGCGTCTTGTGCCTTCACAGGAGTAGTGAGCTTAGTTGTGTGTGATATTGCACATATTCAAATCATTCAAGGCTTTCGATACTGTCTCCCATGACATCCGGCTAGCAAAGCTGAGGAAGTGTGGCATAGATGAGTGGACAGCGAGGTGGGTTGAGAACTGGGTGACTGGCCAAGCTCAGAGAGTGGTGATTGGCGGCGCAGTCTGGCTGGAGACCTGTGACTAGCGGTGTTCCCTAGGGGTCAGTGTTGGGTCCAGTCTTGTTCAACATCTTCATTGACGACCTTGATGAGGGAATAGTGTCTGCCCTCAGCAAGTACACCGACGACACAAAGCTGGGAGGAGTGGTTGACAAACCAGAGGGTTGTGCTGCCATTCAGCGAAACCTGGACCAGCTGGAGAGATGGGCAGGAAGAAACCAAATGAGGTTTAATAAGAGCAAGTGAAGAGTTCTGCACCTGGGAAGGAACAACTGGAAGTATCAGTACTTGCTGGAGAGGAGCTCTGAGGAGAAGGACCTGGGAGTCCTGGTAGATGACAGGTTGACCATGAGCCACCAGCGTGTCATGGTGGCCAAGTGGGTTAATGGGATCCTGGCATGCATTAAAAGGAGCATGGCCAGCAGGTCAAGGGAGGTGATCCTCCCCCTCTACTCTGCCTTCAGCCTGTGCACTCTACTCTACTCGGCACTCAGGCCTCACCTGGAGTACTGTGTCCAATTCTGGACTCCCCAGTACAAAAAAGACAGGCATCTCCTGGAAAGAGTCCAGCAGAGGACCACAAAGATGATACGGGGCCTGGAGAATCTTTCCTATGAGGACAGGCTGAGAGACCTGGATCTGTTAAGCCTGGAGAAAAGAAGACTGACGGGATCTCATCAGTGTGTATAAATACCTGAGGTGTGGGAGACAGAAGGATGTAGCCAACCTCTTCTCAGTGGTTTGTGGAGACAGGACAAGGGGCAATGGCCACAAGATAGAGCACACGAAGTTCCGCACCGATCTGCGAAATAACTTCTTCACGGCGAGGGTGATGGAGAACTGGAACAGGCTGCCCAGGGAGGTTGTGGAGTCTCCTTCTCTGGAGATATTCAAGGCCCATCTTGACACCTACTTGGGCAGCCTGCTATAAGGAACCTGCTTTGGCAGGGGTGTTGGACCCAGTGATCTTTCGAGGTCCCTTACAACCCCTACAATTCTGTGATTCTGGGATATCCTGGCTTTCAATGGGAAACTCTGGAACAAGAAGCATGCCTGAGCCCCAAGGGAAATTTTTATAAGTTAAAATGATGCTATGGATGTCTTAATTAAAAAAAAAAAAAAAAAAAAAAAAAAAAAAAAAAAGCACCACCAGAAAAATATATGATCATTGTTCTTGTAAAGGTCACCACTGATGAGCTGATGAACTTGATGAACTAGAGGAACAGGATTCTGGAACAGGATTTTACAGTGTGTGTAGCAGGATGGACTATGAAGGTCAAAGACACTCATAGAATTATGTGCAAAAAGTACAAAGACCAGCAGATGTCTAAAATAATCCTTCAGAGATACATAGCTTGACCAAATATAGCAGTTCTGGACATACAGCAAAGGATTTTCTATATAAACCTAGTATACCAATAAAGTAACAAGCCATCTACAAAGTGAGTGAAAAATGGCCAGCAGCAAATTATTTTGAGGAGGACACATGAAAACATCAATCAGGAAATTGTTAAAAATAAACTATCACTGCAATTCATATATTAGATATAATTTGTATTTTTTGAATCCCACTGCTTGCTGTTCTACCTATGCTTGCTTTTTTTTTTTTTTTTTTTTTAACCTCCTCTAAACAGCATTACACTTGCTAAGCATTAAATGTCTTGACCAAAGCCCCCTACCTAATAAACCCACCATCAAGTCATCTTGTACATGTTGGCAAGGGTGAGATAATTTGTTCCCTGAAAATGACCAGAAAGAGTGAAATAAATGATCAGAAACTCTGGTACAGTCAACTGAGGCCAGCAAATTAATATGAAGTTAATAAACATAGATCAATCAAAGCTAATCTGACTGCTGGCAAATAGTAGATGCTTAGTAGCTTAATCTTTACGTAAATGTATTAAAACAAGCTCCCCATATACCCAGCACGTAAATGAGGCAGAAGATGTCAGCCCAGGAAATGTAGGGAAACACAAAGCATTTACTTATGGGAGATGATGCCAGGCTAGAGCTGGAAGGAAGATGAAGCTTGCAGGAAGTCATTAATGCTTGTGGTTTTGTTGTGTTGTGTGTGTATTTTCTTTTCACCCTTCAAGGACTCCTCATCACCATTTCACTTTTATACCACTATTAATATTATTAACAGACATGACAGCATGAATGAGTCAACGAGAAAATCTTCAAAGGTGTCAGTTGTACAGACTGGACTTGATGATCACAAAGATCTCTTACAGCTGTCTACATTCCTGAATACCATGCAGAGTTTGCTTTTAAAAAGCAGCCAAAGGGCTAGAATATTGTACCTCAAAAAGTCAATCATAAATTCATGTATTTTGGAAAACATGTAAAATGCTGCAGTTAAGATTGACAAGTTTACAGCAGAAATCTCTGATATGACATCTTATTTTAAGGAATTGTCATGGAAAATAATGCTTTGCTCTTCACAGAAGTACTAGAAGTAGAATTTATTTTTTAAAAGGCAAAGTTATTAACACAGTTTTCAATAATTTACACAAATGACTGAATACGTTTTGAAAGATTTAGATCAAGTCAAGATGGTAGCTGAATGTTGCAGAATGAATAATAGCACAAGATTATGAAACTGCATCCTATAATACTGGGAGAAAATGAATCACACCAAAAGGGGGGAGAAAAAGGCAGGAAAAATACAGGGAAACATGCCGCACTAGTTGGCATGGTTGGTGGATACAACCGTAGAGCACATTACCTTGCAAACAATGAGATCAGCAAGAGTGGAAGCTGTTTGAATGCAAACAGAAGGGAAATGTTGGCAGAACACATTTTGCATGCTTTTCCCTCATTTTGGATCTTGCTTCCTACACTGGTGTACCAGAAACCAAAAACTGTAACCTCTCAACAGTGCTACAAGGCCGATTTTTTTTTCTTCCGAGCTTCTGGAGAGAGACTAAGCCAAGATCAGAGAAATTTTATTATGCCTGCTCTGGAGAAGCATTTATTTTATTAGTCTGCCTCCCGGGGAACATTTATTGTTGGAGTGGGATGGGCAGTCCATTACGGTAATCATTATAAAAATTAAATTCTGTAAGAGAAGCCTAAGCATGGGAGGAAAGCCTATTCATCCTATTCATTTCTGTACATAACATTATCTGAAAAGAATGCTGAATTATTAGCTCATTAGTTTTATACACTTGTAAATTCCTAAAATGTAAATGGACATCAATGCATGGATTGATATTCTGCCTTCATTTGAAGCTGCTATTTGGGAAGCATTTGCTGACACACTTTACATTTCCAGACATCAGTGACAAATACAATAATTACTATTCCTCAAAACAAATGAAAACAAATAGTTGTGAATGAAAACTAAGCAAAGGCACAAAGGGATCATAGATGACAGACAACTGGAAGCTGGAGAGAGGTCAGTAAAGTATCATGGAGGAAAAAGGCAAGACTTGGTTGTCTTAGCAACTTATGGCAGCTACTAGTTACATGAAAAGCAAAAATTACTAGCACGTGAAACCTATGGTTATGTGGAATTGTTGCTAAAGCCAACTATAATAAGTTCTTTAAGTACTTCTGATGCACCACACACAACTTATTATGTATGCATACGGAAATAATACTTACTAGAAAAAGCACATGAAAGAGAAGAGCTGCCCCTCTTGTGAAAAAGGGTTGCAGTACTCTCAGCAAAAGTTAACAAATGAAAAGTAAGCCCGTGGGAGACAGATTGGATGTATCATATCATTCACAAGCACCGATATAAATCAGGAGTTTACAGTCTTGCCTGTGTTTACACAATCTAACATAGCACAGTTACAAAAAAAATATAATATCAGAATTTGGCAAACTGACAGTAACTTCTCACAGCAGCTGTGAGATGCACTGGAACCTTCAAAGTCTGGGGGATCTTCTCCCTGCTGGAGGCTGCTGCCAGCGCCCACTGGACTTGCAGCTATCCTGAAATATTCCCTCGCTCTCCTTCCAATTCCCCACCCTTCCGACAGCTTTTGCATTTATTTATTTATTTATGCATTGCGTATACCTTAATTCTCATGCTCAATTCCTTATGAAGTCCTTCTGTCATGTTACAGCATTTTAATGATTTTTATAAACTGGATAACAAAACTAGGAGGTTGTTAGATTGGAATTATGCCTTTTAGTTTGTTAGGAGCTCTTCATGGAGCCCATGAACAGCATGTTGATATAACAGATGAGAGAGCCAACATTTACAGTGTTTCTTTGCTATCACTAAATCTACCAGTTTGAGAGACTGTCGTTGTGTTTGCCATGTTCTTTCCTTTTTTTTTTTTCTTTTTATTTTATTTTTTAATTTTTATTATTATATTTAAAATAGTTAGCTTCCAGACCTGAATTCATAGAATCAGGCTCCTAAAAAGGAAGATTTTCTCCTTCCTTGGCTACTGCTACTAGCATACTTTTGGCTACAGCAAAAAGAATAGGAACATGCCTGTTCATCTGCTTGGCTTTCTGTGAGCCAGCGAGATTCCAAAACTTAGATGACTTAGGGTCCTACTTAAATTTGTTGTTACCTTCAATAGGCCTAATGAAGTCTCATTTCTGGTACTTGAGCTGAGAAGCTACAGAAATGCTGTTGGTTACTTTTGTAAGAGTTTAAATACATTTTATCAACTTCAAGGAAAACAAGTTGGGCATTCTGCGATCAGATGAGCAGTGAGTGAAGATGTTTAATTCCAGATCAACAAACCAAGGTGCATGGTAAGCAAACACTACATATTTCTCTCCTCCACCTCTATTGATCTATGGGAACTTGCGGACTATAGATCCACATCAATAATCCCATGGCTGTTTCTGACCTGACCAGACCAGATTTTTGAGGTAGTTGTGTATGTACAGCACAGAAATCCCTATGTGATACTCTGCTCAAGTGTTTTCCACTACGTTTTCCTTATATTCAGCTGGTAATCTAATTAAACCGGGGGGAAGACCCCAAAGTTCCTAGCCCTTGACAGAATGGCAGAACAATGCAAACTGTAATGCTACTTTAGAAAAACTCACAGAGATTCTCTATAAAACAAAAAGGGCACACATGGAAGTTTTACTTTCCTTTCATCTGTTGTTATGCCTAGTATTAATATGCCTGAACCACCATAACAAGCTAGTATTAATAAACAGCACCAAATGATAGCAATAATAGAAAATCCTCAGCCATTTAAACACCACATTGTTCAATGACCAACATCTACTAAAGAAAAACAAATTCACTGAAGACCTGGTCTCATCCAAAGATTTAAGAAGCAGAAATGAAGAGAGGAGCTAGTCTTGGAAGAACATTTTAGAGAAAGAAAACAAACAAAACCACAGCAAAACTAAACAAAGCCAAACCCTTTCCTTTTTGTTTAAAAGCAACCCCTCCACTGCCTTTGGTTAAAAACAAAGCATATTGGAACAAAATCAAGCCTGGATGAAAAGTCGGTGCTTTTAAAAAGCATCAAAAACTATTGACAGAGAAATAAAAATCAGCCATCAGAGAGACGTATCTGTACCAATTCCACAGCGCTTAGGTATTATTATCAAGTCCCTATTTTCTAACAGGGATTTTCTCTTGACAGAAGTTGAAGAAATCTAGATATCTGGGACAAAGGCAAGTCCACAGCCTGCTTCAGAGCAGCAGCACCTGTCAACCACTGGGCATTAGGAAGTCATGGTCACTAACTCCACTGCATGTAACAATATCTTGAACAGACCTTGGGTACTCACTGCATCCATCCTTTTTATTATGCCTAAATGTATATTCAAGATGCTGAAGCAAAGTGTTTTATCTGTCTGGAATCTGAAAAATAACTTAATCAGGCCAGCACACAGCAAAATGCAACTGCATCTCAAGTATTTACAATACCTATATATCCTAAATGCAATGTGCTGCCCATGAATTCTTTTCAAATAGGCATAAGGGCTCAATGGTCAATGGCCACATTTACAACAGCACATCCATTTAGATGGTAAATAAAGCATCTAAATTTTCAGCAGAGCTCTATTCAAGTATGGCAAGCTCTCCTAATAATCTGCTCTTGGCAGTCTAGTCCCAAATACTTAACAACCAAACAAGGACATTTAAATGGAAAAAAAACAATTGGAATTTGTATTAACCATTGTGGAGGGAAGAATCACTTATTTGAAAGCTAGGGAATAATAAATGACAAAGCTTTAGTCCATGATAACTGGGTCCACCTCAAAAGGAAACATTCTCCCTATAGTAACTCTCCCATAACAGTCTTGAACAGATGTCCTACTCTATTCCAAACTCTTCTACAATGGTTGTTAAATTATTTAGCCAAGAAATGACTGACATACTGGTTCAGGGTAGGTGTCTCTCAAATGAATAGGCCATGTCAACAGCAATAGTCTCCCCCTACCAATCTCTTTTCACTAGGCTTTGTACTTCCCTTTGCTATTTCTGTGTTGCTAGAGCTGCTTTATTCCATTGTGACCTAAGGTTCTCATAAGCATGCTACATTGCCAAAACAGCTGCTTTGTTTACATCTATTCTGCAAAATATACTGAAATAAAATGTATTGAAGGGAGTAAAGAGGACATACAGGATCGTGTAATTGCTCTTTCCAGTGCTGCTAATGTAGTCTATCAATCTGAAAAAGGAAAAGGCGTTTCATATTTTAGTGGTTTCCTTAATATGTAGAGACCTTGAATGGCAAAAGGATTCTGGCTGGAACTACAACGGTGAGCATTTGGACTGTGTGTACACAATATTTTGTGAAAATCTCAGATGTCTTAATATTGGAAAGATCTTACAGATGCTAGGGCCAAGTATTTCCCAGATATAATTGGAAAGGGTGAAGAGCAGTCAGCAACTTTGTTAAGAGCTATTATCATCATTATGATTCCATCTTTCTTCCTCCGAGGCTCAGCTAGAGATTGTAAAAAAAATAAATAAAAAAATCTCCAATCCAATCCCAAATCTCTTTTGACAAATAGCATATACAATGCACTGAAATAGATATTTATGATTTTTGAGATTCTAATGTGATTCTAATGTTTTATATTACCGGATGGTACAGTGAAACTGTGAAATGACCTACTTCCTTGATCTAATGTGAAATTTTTCATTTAAGAGAATTAATATATATATATATATATATATATATATTCAGAGTCTAACCATAAGATTGAAAATTTCACATTCTTTTCACCGAAATAGAATAAGAACTGGGGAAATGGAGTAACACTAAGGAAACAAAACCAACCGCCTACTTAATTTTCTCTCTCAGATACTTGCTCCCGTGTAAATATTGATAGCAAAGTGAGAAAGGAGGAGCAGTATGTTTCATGTAGGCCTACAAAGCCCTTCTTCTGCACTCTTAAGGACACTTCCAAATATATATATTCTATGCACTCTCATCACAGACAAGCATCAAATTTTGTTCTTCATCACTACTGCCCTCCCCACCAGAACTGCTGAATATGAGAAAACTTTCACCTTAAGTGCTGTGAGAAGTCACAAAGGAATTCCATGGCAGACCTAGAAATGAAATCCAGACCTTTGAAACTTACAGGTTTAGCCACTGGACATGATTTAATCAGTAGAGAAAAGCACTGGACCTCAGAGGTTATGTACTGGAAGCAGTGACTAAACTACCAGGGAGGTAATACAGAAGAGTCAGTAAAGGAATGGTTATTAAGGCTTCATTAGTCTCATTGTTCTCCCCCCAGTCATTTATAAATATCAAGGGAGATTTCACTATTTTAAAGTGACATATGAAAACTCTGCCTTTAGAAGGTGAAACTATCTTTTGAATAAAAACACCAGGAGAATATTTTAGAAAAGGGAAGCTCTTATTTCAATAGCCCTAGAAAATCTGAATTTTTTCAGTCAGTTTCAGATCATGCTATGCTACTACGACAGCCTTGGCAAGTTTTTTGTAATGACCTTGTATTAGGTGTGGAATCTGACAAGTTTTCATTTCTACATGTCTCAGTAGTGTAAGATTGTAACCATAAATAAATGTTCTTTCAAACTACCGTTGAGTTATGGAGTTTCCCTTGGCTCTATACTGGATTCACGCTTTCAACATCCATACACTTCTACCAGTTTGTATTTTTTGACATAATGGTGCAATGTGTCATGCAGATGATACCCAAATTTATCCATCCCTCAAAAAAAAAAAAAAAAAAAAAAAAAAAAAAACCACTGCAACAACAGAGCTATGGCCTGACTGATGTTAATAACTGAATAGCTTAGAATTTTGTGAGGATAATGCAAATAAGACAAATAGTATTTGGGTCTCCTTTATGTGCATTTATTTCATCCTGTTCCTAGCATGGACAGCTGCTGTGTTACTTGCTTGATTTCAGGATAATTTTACATCTAATGAGGAATAGGTTTGACTAATTACATGTACTTAAATAAAGATCTAAACCGTACCCATTCCATACATGGAATTACGGTCAACACAATTTATCCTGGTTTGTCTCATTTTAAGTCAAAACAACAAGACAAATTAAACCTATTATTTACCAAGAAAGCAAATATTCATATAGAGTAATGCAATAAACCTTATCATATGCTGTAAGAAAATCAAAGAGATGGTTGGGCAGAATTTGACCATTGATGAAGACCTTGAGAAATAAATTGATTCCTAAGTAAAAGATCACGTAAATCCATTTAGGTGCTACAAGAGTGTATTTGTCCAACATTCTTGCCACAATCCCTCCTGATTTAAAGTTCAAATAAGCTGATGCCAATTTCATTGACATAATGAGAACAAATAAAATAAATGAAGGGAATGAAGTCTAGAGTCTTTGCCTCTTGGATAAGATACATTTAGACAGAGTATCAACTGCTATGATGATTAATCTTAGAAATTGAGACGTACTCTTTAAGTAGCACTGTTGAAGCTAAGTTTAATTTTATTTCTGACCCGTCTCCTATTTTAAAAGCAAAGCAGAAACAACATACCTCTGCATTTGTAGAAGAGCTGACAAAGAATATGTGCTCTTCTATGGAACTCAAAACTAAGGACAAGTTCTTTAGCAAACAGATGCAATACAAAACAAGAAAAAGATGCATCTAAAAAATCCCTTGGGTATGCAACAGGCTATGGAAAATAGTACTGTTAATACCAGACTGGTGAGGAAAGTAAATAGGGTGAAAGGCATTTACAGTACATAAAAGGGTAGCATTAAGTTAGAAGAAAACTTTGGAGGTATCAATAGGACATGCATTAGAACCCATACAAGTACAGCTTTTACAACAATTTTGAAGAGAGAATATAGTGAAACATGGGATTAGAAGAGAAAGGGGGGAATTGAATAAAGGGTTA
>CM021731.1:98092480-98106023 GCA_011075105.1 Heteronetta atricapilla
CCTACTTTACAATCTTACTGATTGTGGAGTCAGTTTTTCGCGATTCAATAGCATTATGTATATATAGGCATATATATGTGTATATAGAGGGTAGCTAGCACAGTAGTACTTCATTATGAGAAGCAGTGGGACTATGATATGAATGTGACTTCTCCAGGAGAAAACTAAAAATGTAACTACATACACAGCTACCATGCAGGAAAAGAGAACGGCAGACATAGCTGCTAAATTCACAGTGGTTTTATAGATTAGATAGTATGAATCTTGCAATGTGAAGGCAGTTACACCTTCCTCTCTGCAAACAACCTCTTCCTGGGACTTGAAACTCTTAGAAATTTGCTGCTTCTAAACTGAGGGTCTCAGGACTCTGAGAAACAGGGAAGAAAGCCTTATTTCTCAAGACACAGAACAGAGATCTTTCTGGGTGACTTGGTTGTCCTCCTGCAACAGTAGCTGGCTTCACTCATCTATGCCACTCCCAATATCAAAAGAACCGTCACAAAATCCTATTTAAATTTGGAAGGATTATAAAATCAAATGTCTAACTGCATAAGGTTAGTGGGGCAGCTATAGAGATAACATCATAATAGCAGCTGATGCTGAGTGTATCAGAGAAGTGAAAATGTGGAGCACAGAATCCCATTCCTCAACTAATTACATTTGAATGAAGACATTTGGCCTCTCTCTTTCACCTGGACTAACAATTGACGCATCATTAGCAGCTCTGATAGGACCAGCCAGCCTGCAAACCAGTGCTAACTGCTGCCAGAAGATACCTGCAAAAACTGTCACCAAAATGTCAAAAATGCAGCTTCTTAAGAGGTCAAGAAGTCTTTATACTGTTGCTTTGATAGAGGAAAGGCTCATTTACAGAGTTCATGTTGAACAAATCTGATCAGGTGCACTAAGGAACAGTCCTTAAAGTATTCATGCACTCAACAACCTTATTTAGATAGTCTGAGATTCTTCAGGATATTTTGTATCCTGCTTCATCAAATTCAGTGCTATGCATTATCCTTTTCCTGCCTAATTACCCCTTGCTCTTTCACACCCTTCTGAATGAGACTTTTTCAACATGTCACAAGAAAAGTTCAGTACATCCTGTCCTGAATAGGAATGTCCTATGGCAACATCTGTCCAAAGGCAGTCCAAATCAAGTCTTCCTTCCATGAAAAATCCACCCTTCTGAAGCCCAACAAAAACACTCATGCAAGATCTTCTAGGTAACAGAAAGCATAAGGAGGAAATAAGAAAATCACAATAAAATATAGTCCAAATTTCCTAACCTGAAGCCATAGAAATCTGACTTTTGAGATACTTCAGTTTGACTGGAAGGCTCTGAGCAACCAGATCTAAGTGGGCCTTACTTACATGGTCACTTGGACCAGATGACCTGCAGACCAGATGACCTTCCAGCCTAAACTGATTCTGTGCCACAAAGTAAAGGTTAGAGACTTCAATAGCTCTCTTACAGCACTTAATAAACAGTCTTCAAAAAGTCTCAGAAAACATTTAAAGAGAACACTGAATGAAATGTTTGAAAACAAGGGCTCTGATGTTCTGCTTACAGACAGTCCTAAAAGGAACAACAACAAAATGGAGACCAGCAGAAGTTTACCTGCTGGGTAAATAATTTACTGATAAAGTGCAAACAAAAATTCAAGACAAGCGGTCACATAAAAAAACACCTTGTAAAGTGCTCCATAGCCCTCAGATTTCAGGGTGGGGATGAGCACTAACTTCACCTTGGTGAAAATGGCAGCATAAATTCCAGACTTTGGAAAGGAAGGATGAAGACCCATAAACAGGATCATAGACATAAAAGTGCTGGATTTCAGGGAGATAAATGCCAAAAGAGAAACTCCTACTGCAGTGAAGCATTCCTTTAGTTCTGAGTTGCCATTTCCAATGCTGTATTAGACAACTGCCTGCCAGTGAAGTGTTCTGCTTCCAAGAGGGTAGGAACAGATCCCTTTTTACTGCTTAGCCAGAGCAAGATGAAAAAGCACTAAGAGGTCAGCTACTTTACGTCTTCCACCGCAGGAGACTGAGAGATGTGTCCTGTGTTTTGGGGTAAAAAATATGACTGTTGCAGGACTGAGTTCTTTGTGGATATTGGGTACCTTTGCTACAGGGCTGTTGAGGACCAAAGAAAAAGCTGATGACTTCCTGAAGGCACTGCGCAACTGAGTTAAAAGGACTATGAAGATAACACATAGCTACTGGTAACAAGAATTACTCTTATTACAGTGTCAAACCCATTTTCTATATATTTGTTCAGTTGCTTATTCAACATGCATGTGCATTTCTGAAATAAGGGTGTGTTAATCCCCATGGATGAGTGGGGCCCATGAGTACTTCTGACTCATTTTTTAATTCCTGTGCCTCCAGGGCAGTTTCTCTTTGAACGGCACTATGTGGGTACATGAGGTAATTGCTGAATACTTATGAGATTATGCTTATTTGTGCTGAAGGTTTGCTTCTAAGGATGTTTGTTTGTTTTTCTGTTCATTTTTCTCATTGATTATGAAGGTCTTGAAACTCCTGACCACTGTTACAGTGTCACAGCAGAGTATATGAGTATTAGAGTAAAGAAAGCTTCATACCATGCATAGACAAATATATGAATTCCATTTTATCCTCTCTCCTTGTTCATGACATCCAAAGCATGCAAAGTTTGAGGGAAAAAAAAATCAACAAAAAACACCACACATGATTTTATTGAGAGTCATGCAAGGGTTTAAAAAGAGAGCTCTGTTTTAATTGCTATTTAATTACTCTAATGCATAAACACCACCAGACATATATGTTTTCTTTCATTATTATTGTTCTATATCTTCAAGCTAGGCAATGTATATATCTGGACTTAAAAAACACTGTAAACATGGGAGTTCTTAATTTCTGAACTGCAAGCATTTAAGCATAAGTATTTCTCTTAAAAGCTGATATTTGATTATCAAGAAGCTCATCTTTATCTACCAGAAATGTTAGATAAATTTCAGTAAATTTATCTTTTCAGGATTTTCTCTGAAAAGATATGTTCATGGATACATACATATGTATGCATATATAGACATGTATGTATATGTTTACATGTATATGCACATAAAAATACTATATCACTGCTTTGTTGAAATTCAGGAAATGGTTTTGCCACAGTTGACCTTACATGATTAATTCTGAATGGTTTATTTCTTTGTCACACTGATTTGTGACAATTACCTTGGGAGCTTGAAGTCATAAATCTTGATAAAGACTAGAGTATGCTTCTATATATATTGTTATGTCATCAGAAACAGCAATGATCATTTTATACTAGAGTGAAAAGACGGGGGCTGCTTTGGAGACACTTACGTTCATTTATGTTGTCTGTTCAAATATTTATGACTATGTCTAGAGATAAAAATTATAAATTACATTTACATATTTATGAGCAATTGTGTGTAATATCCATATATCTATTAAAATACCATCAATATCCCTATCTTACTATAACACAAGTCAGAAATCTAACTAAAATGCACTTGGTTTTATCTTTCTCCTAAAAATCTCCTACATTTACGTGACCAGCCAAATGTAGTATGAATAGACAGTGATAACTGATAAACAACGGTAACATTATGCACTTAGGGACAATTATACAATTGAAAAGACTTATCTATTATACCATAAGATCTAAAAATATCTCTCAGTTTTGAGATGCAGAAAAGAAAAAGTGAGATAATATGTGGGCTGCAGAACCATGCAATGTAAATTGAAGAGTGCAAGCAGAAACTCACCTCTAACTTTGTTCTTTGTAGCAGCCACTGGAAGCAAGGAAAAGATTGCACAAGAAGAAGAGAACAAAGATAGATTAGATAGAAGTTTGGGTAAGTAAGATTACACAGAAACTTTATCCCTATTGATTCAAAACTAACAAACACTGTTTCTAGGATTATTTAACCTATTTGAGACAGTATAGTTCTATGAGATAGTTCAGATCTATGATTCTGTCAGAAGACCTGTACTGATACATTTAGAAAATATATCACAAGACACACTCAAGAAGTATGGCAATGAGTGGAGAAAAATCATGTAGCATTAATCACAAATTGTGATTAAACGTGAGAACATACGTACACAGATTCATGAATTCTATAAGGTACAGCACAATTCACCTTGCTAAAAGCTCATTCTGAAGCACCTACACATCATACATAGTCCTTTGTTCTTATTTCATGAAACAAATCTCCTGTGAAGCCGATTAAAAAAAATCAGTTAAACTGCAGCTACTCCAATTATTCGCACATGATATTATTGTTTTTTCTTCATTGAAGCGCATATCTTCAGATTGTTCTTGCACCCTGAGCAAACATCCACTCGTTAATGAATATGCAAATCTAAGGGACCAGACAATATTTTAGCAGTGATCAACATTCCAACTCAGAGAAAATAAGGCAGACAAACCAGCTTTTCCTGTGTCCCCTGAAGCAACACAGCTACTAACAGCAAAGATACAACATGGTCATAACAACAAAGACAGGAACTTAAAATGTTCTACTGTCATCATTCTTGTCTCCAAAATCAAGAGAATATTTTTCTGTTTTCTGAGGCTTATGACTAACATTGCTGATACACAATCAGAACCCAAACTGAAAAGAGATTCACCGTTAGCTGTGAATTACACAAAAAGATACTATCTATAAGTCTTTAAATTCTCATGTGCACTCTGAAAATGAATTCATTCAAGAAAAGGTATCTCAGAAAAAAATATATATATATTAATAATAATAATCCTAATTTAACTTCTCCAGTCCTTCTTGTAAAATGGGTCTGTGGGACAATTCAACAGCAGATATACTTGTGACCAGAACACAGAGAAAAAGGAGAAAGACCAAACACTCTTTCTGCTCTCTTACATGCATTAAAAATCACTTGTGTAGTAAACAAAATTAATGGTGCCATTCTAATTTTATAGTAAGTGAACAGTTTCTCCTTCATGCAAGTATAAATTGATAATGAATACAGAGTTCATCAATCTGCTCATTTTCTTATGCTTCCCCTTCTTTTGCAGTTCTGACAATAATATCCACATGAAGGCGTTATCACTTCAAGGCAGAATCATGATTTAAACCTAACAAAGGTCTGGAGAAAACCCCTCCAGGTAATTTAAAAACAACAGGTAACTTTATACTTATATCTAATAATTCAGAATACAAAGATACATAAAATACATAAATGAAAATTTTGAAAAATGAAAATGTATTTTAATCATTTAGAACAAATATATACATATATACACATACATAATGGTCACACAAATTATATAGATATAGGTACATATATATGTGCATATTAAAAGAATCCAACTATTTTATGATTAGATAGCTTTATTTTGAAGCAGGAGCACTAGACAGAGAATTATTGCCTACCATGTATCAGTAAATAAAGAAATAAATGAGGTTGTACATTATAATTGGAAGTAGGACAGGTTACTAAGCTTGTTAGACCAATTATAACTTTCTGCATATTCACTAACAGAAGACTGGATGACAGTAACCTTCTTAAAAATGTCATGTTTGATACTTGTAAGTTTTTCCATTGACAGCATGGTCCAATTACAAGTCAATTCGTAAAGTTCAAACTGCACAACAGCCAAATTAGCTAAAAATTGTCTTTCAAAAGTTCTGCCTACTGAAAGCTAGCTGGAGCTGTTTCCATCACTAGCCTTTTTTTTTTTTTTTTTTTTTTTTTTTTTAATGATGTCTAGCATAAGGAAAAGTTCCTGTTCCTTGTTGTCATTGATGTTGGTACTTCTTTTTCCAAAGGTGAAATATTTTTTCTCTCTTCCCTCTTTATTTTCCTTGTCACTATGTACAAAGAGATGCTATATTCAACTATATGTTTGGAATTTTTTATCCATCTTTTCACCTTATTAAAACAAGAAAGGTCATAGGAGGAGACAAACAGAGATAAATGTTTTTAATGACCATCGCTAACACTGAAAATGAGCAGAGGGAGGCTGATGTCTCAGAGCACCAGAACTGGGATAGCTCAGCTTTTCACATCACTGAAGTCAGCGATAAAAGACCTATGGGTTTCATGAAATAACATTATTGTTGTAATATCTATATTTGCTTTCTGACTGTCCTCAGCAAGTCAGTTATTTCTCTGTGTTTCAAACAATCACTTGTAAAATGAGCATGAAATAGTCTTTGTTTCCAACTCTACTTCCCTGCTTGATGACTAAACAAGCTTTTGAGGGTAGTGAGCGTCCTTCCTGAAGTAGTATATTTTCAGGATACTGATTTAATTTGAAATCTCTGTAATATAATTAAAATGGATTAGGAGCAGGCAGTAATTATTTACAGATAAAAAGTAATCTAAAAACTAGAATTTATGTTATTTGTATGGCATTTACTTTATTTGGCCAAACTAACAAGCCAATCAGGAATCAGACAAGAAAGACAACTACTTGAAATATTTCCCCAAGTTCAGGGATTTCTCTAAAAATCTGAACATATTTCTAAGCGCATTTTTCTTTAAGCCACTCTGCCTTATCTTTCTCAAGAAATTGATTCTGGATGGGGAAGTATACTACAGAAAATGTGAACAACAACCTTCCAATTTATGGAAGTTTTTAAGGACTAAAGAAGACAACCCAGACCAAGATGAAAGACAGACCAAATTCTCAAAAGTCAGGCTGAAAGTCATGACAAACCTACTAGATTTCTAGGTAATATAATAATAATAATAATAATAACAATAAATAAATAAAAAATCTTGTAGTAAAGTTTGGTTCTATCAAGATTAAAGGATATTTTATTTTTGGAAGTCTCTTCTGGTCAGAGTAAATGCAAAACAAAAGGGTTATTTGCTACTAGGGAAAGGTCTAAGAGTGAGAGAATCAGAGAACAGCAAGAGTTCAAGGTCCGAGATCTCTGACAAGTTCACTCAGAGATCAGGAAAGGGGATGAAAATTGTACCAAGTCCTGAATCATGATAGTTAATTTTCACATAACTAAGATTTTTAGGGCATATTTAAAACAGAAAAGTATTTCTGCTATATCTGTACTGCTGAAACAATGTTTTTAAAAATCATTGTCTGTATGTAAAAAGCTGGGTTCAATTCTCAAACACTACAATATAACCCTGCTCTCGAATATCAATAACATTGTGTTTATTTTTTCTGTGATATATCTTTCTGACTCTTTGCTTCTATATGCCAACAATTGTTAAATTACATTCCTTGATAAATGGTGGTTACAAGTTGTTCAATATTTTTTCCACTGTCAACTGTCTACATGCTGTTCAATTTTGTGGACATTTTTAGACAGATATGATATAGCATTTATTTTATTTTTCTCTTATGTGATTTATTATTCAATTTGGGATTTTGTCTTTAGAAAAAAAGATGTCCTTCCAATTACTTCAATAGCTCAATAAAAATAAAAAAATGGAAAAATATTTCTCCCAGATGTCCAGCCTATCTAAACTTTTATTTCAGAAAAATAAGAAAAAGAAAAATATTTGAGGCCAGTGCCCTGTTCTTATTTTATGTATCTATTATATGTATTAAGAAATCAAGTAGAGGAAAAACTAGTACAATATCTAAATGTTATAATGACTAAATAGCTCTTTTCAAGAAAAGAAACAAGATGAAAGTCCTAGTCATAAAGCACATTGCATTGATTTTGTCCTGAATACAGCAACCTACAGTTCTAACAAATCTGGAGGTTCTCTCACCTTCAATAAGAATTAAGACATCAGCAGGCTATGGGACAGACATATTTATTCAGATGTACTTCTACTCCAGTCTTAAAACCTTTTGCAATGATGAAATACTAAAAAAAAAAAAAAATCTAAAAAATGCATTAAAAGAGAAGCACATTCCCAATTATCAAAATAAAAGGACTAATTTTTACACTACTTAGTTTAGAATTCAACTTTTAAATTTATGATGATAATGACAACAATGGCATTTTTTCCCTTTGGATAAGCTGATGGATTAATCAGTGGTCATTTAGGTCACCTGTCAGCTCTGCTTCTCTAACTGGAAAAGCTCCTCTGTGTGACAGAAGGCTTAGTGGGATCATTTTCTCAAGAGAGTAATGCAAATTATTAGGCTGTCACAAACTGAGTAAGAGACCCGTTCAAAACAATGATACTGGTATGTGCTGTAATGCAGCATGCTTTAGAGCCTACATTTTAATAACAGCATTTTTCAAAAGCCACCTGAAGGAGAAAAAAAAACACACTATAATTGCCAGAAAATCTCAGTGGGGTTTTGAGTATCCTGCTCAGATGTTGCTGGGGAGCAACATCTGATGTTGCTGCCCAGTCTTGAAGAGTGGTCAATGAATGACAAAGAAACGTGGGACCTTGAGAGTTCTTTTAAAATAGGATTAAATTAAACAACAACAGACCCAGGTACATCCTCACAGCTAAGTTTCTTCTAATTTTCTGATCTCACATTTGATATTGCACATGCATTTTATAGTTTTTATTATATACTTATTATTTATTATTTTATATATTTTTATACTTAAGTTCTGCACACATTGCTCGTGGAGATTTCAAAAATATCAGCGGTATTTGCAGATAGAATATATATATAACCCTATATTCATCTCTATCTGTATAACCATTAAAGATCTATGCAACTATGCATAGATCTTTACATGCAATTTAAATATGTGACCTTCTATTATTTATTCAGTCTTTGCACCATGTCAAAAACAAAAGTTCCAAAGACAACAACGGGTAATTTCCCTCAGAAAGAGATACATGTATTGTATTAAATTCATTAAACTATCTTACAGAAAGTTCTGAATATTTTTTTTTCTTGTGGTTTAAGAGAAAACCTATATAAATATAATACATAAACCCATATAAAATAAATATTATGTATATAAACAACATAAACCTGTATACAAATAAGACATCATATTGTATATCTGTTATATACCAGGGATTATCCATCTATATAGTAATTGTTTTTCCCCTTAGAACATAAAACATGTTCGAGAAGATGGAGTTGATAAGGGGACAAACCCACAAATTTGGAAGGATTATGAATGTCAGCTACTGCAACCCCTGCATTTGAAGCTGCATGAATTATATTTGTACTGCTCCTAACAGACTGCTAACATCTCGGGTGACAGAGACCCCAAGAGCACTTCAAGTAATCTCTTACAGTGCACAGCCTACTCAGTGGCAACTTGTTTTCTTGCCATATAAATTAACCTTCATAAACCAAGCCAATTCCTTAACCTTTCTCATAACTTCCATAAGTATAAATAACAGAACATGCATTTCTTTAATATAATGTTTTGCATATTTGAAGACTTATTTATCTTCTGTGACTAAAGAATCAAGTTCTTCCACTTTCTTATTATATGATTTCCATCTTGCTCTTAATTCTTTGTCGTGTCTGCCCCTCCCCTCCCCCCATATTTTCAGCAATTTACCTACACTGATCTAAAATCAGTTAAGATATCAAGCTGAGGTGGCACTAGTGCAAGGTATAATAACTATTTATGAGGCCTTCCACCTAACTCTTCGGCTGTGCACTCCAAAGCAGCACTGAGCTCCAACAGAACAGCAGCACACTCTGTTCAAGACCACAATGACCCCTTAGTACTCCTCTCAGTATTGTTCTACATCCACCTATTTGCCGTTGCAGTTTCACATATTTATTTCATCCTTTCTGAATATGGGACCTCACACTTAGTTTTAACCTGCAGGCAAACCAGACATAAAAAACTTCATAAACTATCATGCAGACCCTAATGACAAAACACTACTGCACATCACTGCATCTAGCAAACCTACAAACATGACACTGAGCACACATCTCTGGCAATAACACTAAACTCTTCTGTTATTGAATGAATAACAGAAAATAAAAACACAGCAGCTTCCAGGAGTGTATTATTCACTGTGTTCTGTGAGAAACAGCAATGTTTTGAGAAGTTGCTTTTAAGGCATACTTTTCTGTATAGAACATGGCAACCCTAGAAACTTGATGAAATTATATTTTATGTGGTGAAACTTTGAAAACCAACATGAAAAAAGAGCAGATATTTCAGCAATTTGGTTCTCCACTCACCCTCCCGCTCTAAAATTCAATGCCAGATACTGAACAAGTATTTTGTGCTGTTCAGAATATTTCCTTTCCAGCCCAATAGAAAATAGATTGGTAAAATAGTAATTACTGAGCATAGATAATGAGAAGCAATTCATAAACTGAAACGGAAAAGCTAGGACTGTAAGCATCTTTCAAACTTGCTAATATGATGCTAAACGCTTTAAATATTTTAAAACTGAGACTAGATTATCACATGCAATGACTTTTATTATGTGATACTAATCACAAAATATTGAAGAACACGCAGCTCCATTTTCTTTCTGAAAAGGAGACTATAAATATAGTAATTTTGTTCTCGATACTCATTAAAACTGGCATGATGGAGATTAGCAGAAGCATTGTATAATATAGACATCACTAGAGTTCAGGATTCCAGCTGTAGCTGACTCATATTAGCAGTCAAAAACACATAACACAGCACATTACTGTATAGTGAAACTTGAAGATGATAATCATGCCCTAAAGGCTCCTCTTAAAGGCATCTAGATAACATGATTTGCCTGTCCCCAAATGCTAACTTCATGCATATTATAACACAACTGGACATATAACTTCTACTAGCATTGCAAGTTGCAAGGAAGCAATTTCAGCATGAGTAAAGTTACCATAAAACATTACACAAATTCCACTTGCAAATAAATAACAGATTTTAAACAAGAGTAAACACAATTTTTAGATTTTGTTTCATCAAGGTAACAGAATTTTTTAAGAAATAACTACAAAAACAACCCTGAAGTGGTAAAATGAACTACTCCAGAAGGTTGTGAGCATGGTTCTGTCAGGCAGACATACAAGCGCTTAGTTCTGTCCTCAGATAATTTTACAGGTATTTCAAAACTTAAACCAAGTATTTGAAAAACCTTAATATTCATTCAGCACCTTATGTGAACTACCACAATTTTTCAAATGCGCAGTTTCTGTATTTATGTCAGGTCTCCAGAAAGAGCAGAAGGCATGGTCCTGCATGGATACACTTTGCAAACTGCTTAGGAACCAATGGGCTGGTGTAAAGGACTGGGCACAAGCTGCTGCTTCCTTCTCTCACCTGCAGATCAATGCATGCCAAACACTTCAAAAGGCTGTCTCCATTTTGCTCAATCCAAGAGCACCCTTTGACATTTGTGTTTCATGGTTCTGAGAGGTTTTTTGTTTGTTTGTTTTCAATGCATATGCTATCCTACATTATTAGATGAAGATATTTTCTCAGCCTACTTGCTTACATCCATTATTTTACACTCACAGCCTGCAGCTCAGATAACCCACTAAGCCTAGAGAGTTGTTGTGTTTGAAAATAAGCCTTTTCATAACCAGCATGGAATTGGAAACTTATAACCATGGGCAAGAAGCTAAACAGACAGACAAACAGCCATGG
This sequence comes from Heteronetta atricapilla, assembly GCA_011075105.1. Classification (NCBI taxonomy): domain Eukaryota; kingdom Metazoa; phylum Chordata; class Aves; order Anseriformes; family Anatidae; genus Heteronetta; species Heteronetta atricapilla. The sequence continues at coordinate 98,103,982 of CM021731.1, forward strand.
TTCTCCTTATGCCACCTGGACGTATAACTAATTTACCAGTTCACATACTGCAAACCCTCATGCGGTGGAAAATGTCTTTCATTGGACACAGTTACTTTCCTTGTATTGGACTTTTTTTTTTTTTTTTTTTATAAAAAGAATCACAGCCCATGGGATCACTGCATAAAAAGCATAACATCACACATCCATAATAGATCATCTGTATGAAATGCTTTCTTAATAAGGTTAAAGTATGCATTAAAGGACACCAGGACAGCATCTGAAGTTTGTGGAAACAAGTACATATCTTAACAGATATAGAATTAAACCCTTGAATAGAAAAATAAAATTTTCTATTCCCCAAATGCAATTAATTTAGACTTTTACAGGTATTAGAAAACACACTTAAAGAATAACAAGACACATGAAAAATACTATAACAAAGTGCAGAGCTCCATTGATAGGATTTTCATAAATGGGTATCAGTAAACATGTTTTGCATTTAAGCTCTTCTTCAGTTGAAGAATGGGAATTTTAGCTGTGACTTTTCAGCAATGATTTTACTCAGCCTTTCAAAATTCTACATCAAATTTTTGTCATGATCCACTTGCAATCATTGCAGTTGTCAGGTCAGGAAATATACTGGGAAGCTTTAGTCCTTTGTCTTGACCTAATAAATTACAGCCTCTGTCTCTGACCAGAAAGTAGGTTTCAATACCATGGAACATAACTCCTTTGGAGCTAGGGAGGGTTAAAGGACAATTTAAGAACATTGAGATACCTTCACAATTGAGGGAACACACATGATAATCCTGAAAAGAGATATTCCTATGTGTAGAGAATTATTTGGTGAAATTTAAGATGTTTCAGTTGCAACTACAGATATTTACTGCAACTAACTATGGATCATATTGTTACACACATTAAAAGTATACATTGATTTTTGAAGAGTAATGAAACAAGTTTTCACAGGAAGTTTTCATTTACCAAAACATCTCAAAAATCTTCAAGCTTATCTATATAGTAATCAATGTATAAAATATAACTATCCTTTAATACAGGATTTTGTATTTTTATGGTTAAAGTGCTGAAGATATAACACCAACTCAACCATGGTGTTTTGTTAAGACCCCTAAATAATAAAACAAAAGCCATGCCAAAGCGGTACCCACTGCACTCGAAAACACGCATTTTCAAATATATACTTAGTCATTTATACTTACAAACAAGGTAGCAAAATGCATTGTTTTCCATATAAATTATTTTGAATTCTAAGCTACAAATGCTGATACACAGGATCTTCAAAAATAAGTTCTAGGTCATGTACGTTTATATAAGAAGATGAATTAAAATGGACAGATGGCAAAAAGGAAAGTTCTAACCAGGGAGTCAAAAAGGAGAAACACAGAGATAAATTGATGAAACAAGAACAACGGAAAGTAAATAAAGAAAAGGTTTAGGGAGAAGAAGGGGAGAAGACTAGAATTAAAGATCTGGATCAGAAAGCTCAGAGAACCAAATGTGTGCAGAACATAATACACAAATCTGAAAATTCTGAACTCCAGTCCTTTTCAGCATTTTAGTATTGAAGACGAATTTCTAAAGGGATAAGAGATACAGTATATATAGAGATAACCCATTTAAGATTCTACAATAACTGTAAATGAATACTTAGCATAACTGCATGATGAAAATTTTCTTATTAATAACGACTTCCTTACTATGAGTAGTATCTGATTGCACTCTTGCTTCTAACACTACAACAAGGTTGTTACATCACTTGTCTTAAAACAACAACAAAAAAACCAACAGCCCTTTCTTATATATGACAAAAACTCATGTATTTCTTGCACTTCCTATTTTTCATTATTACTTCTCACATTTATTTCTTTAGACATTAGTGAATACTCTCCCAGATTTTAAAAGCATGTGAATGTATAGCTGTTTATATAAAAATATAATATATATGCATATTATACAATATATTTCATACCTATATATTTGATATTATGTATTGTTTCTATATATTATTTTAAACAATAACCATGTCCAATTATATGAAC
>CM021731.1:98106423-98237388 GCA_011075105.1 Heteronetta atricapilla
TATATATATATATATATATATATATATAACATGTATTATACTCTATAAAAGCATATATAAAGCAATATATAGCAAGTCTACACAAGCTATAAGCCTTCCTATTTTCTTCAAGGTTTCCTTGCTTTTTCCCAGCTTGGGACTACAATTTGATATATGATACATATGTAAAAATGAAAGTGTATTTATACACATGCATTACTAAATGTAATGTATAATACACACTTGAGCAGCAAGTACACTTGAACAGCAATGAATGAAATCAATTTAAAGTGATATGCATAGTCAAGTGAAAAATGATAGATGAGAATGCTTTCATAGCATACTTTTGAGAAACTTCTGAAGAGAATTGTTTTGGGAAATTAGAAAAAAAAAAAAAACACAAAGTAACTGTCTACAGGAAATGATGCAATTCTTGTACCAACACTCTTAATTGTTACTTCTGTAGTAAAATATTCTTATTACTTCCATGATGAAAAAACAGTTACAGAAGACATGATCTGTGAACCATGCATATTTAACTGAACTATAAAACAAAAGCATGTTGAGTCGTTACAGCATTTTGATTCATAAAATGTTTTTTTTTTCTTTTTTTTCTTTTTTTTCTTCAGAATCAAGGTATAATTCAGACTCAAGGTATAATTCAGTTACACAAACTGAAACCTTTCTGAAAAATGGGGAAACACTAAACTAGCTGAGAAGGTGGACAAAAAAGTTACTATTGGATATTTCTAACTTATTCCTTGGCACCTCTGCCAACATTTTAGACAAAATTATTACACAAATACAATGAGCTAAATGAGCTCTTTCAGATGAATAATGCGCATATACAGTGTCTAGCTTCAGTCATTGCTGGAAATCAGGGAAACATTTTGAAATGTCACACGTTTGTAGCAAAACCAAAGAATTCCAAGGCAAAGGAAGTAAAAGGAGTTTGGTGTTGCTATTTTGGTTTTGCTGTCGGAGCACAGCCAAAAGAGATTTGTAGTTTAGTGAATGAGCAGCAGGAAAAACTCCAGCTGTGAACATGTGCTCTGTGATATTCACCCAGGTCCCTAGCAGCTAGCCGGGTAGCTCACCGAATTACACCAACATGCTGGGGAATTGCCCGCCTCTCAAACCATGCCAGCAGAGACAGTAAAGACACAGTCAGCTCCCTTCTTTTTCTAGGAAACTGAAGAAATCTTTCAAGAATAAGTCAATTTCTGAGAAGTTCATACATGCACCTCATTTCATATTCAGTGCACCTCTTCCAGTTTAGAAAAAGTCTCACATGCAGTCAGTCACAGCATAAATAGAAGCTGTCATCACAACTACGACTACTCCTCCTTAAAAACCTCATAAACCTTCTCTTCAAAGAGGTTTATGAATAATGTGAACTAAATAATTCATGGCACTGCAGATGCCAGTCCAAATAGCCCCTTCCTTTTTAAGGTTTCAGTTTGTAGATGTGTGATCAAAAGCCTTCATCAGTCATGATAGTGGCATTTGTACTCATTCCAAACAAACCACATTTGCATCTGAATGTTTTTCATTGAAATGAGAGATATAATATGCAAGCCAAGTCCCAACTAAAAGGCGTTTTACGCTATTTAAATTCAGTCAAATTAAAGGCTGAATGCAACCTAAAAGGTCTACTCTCAGAACAGTAATTTGACACATCGTAAATAAGAACCAGTTTTTGTACCTCAGCACTTGTCTGAAAATTTTGCACAGCATCTTAGCAGTGCTGCCTCTTCAGGAATTGGAAGTCCTGTAAAGTAATGATGTACACAGAAACTTAACACACTGCCACCTGTTCAAAGACTTCACCTGTACACGTTTTCACAAAACCAAGTCGGTAAAACTTATTGCTGTATGAAGGCAACATCAACTCTGAAGAACGTAAAAAAAAAAAAAAAAAAAGACCTTCCTATAACACTTTTAAGAAAATTGATTCTTGCCTAATGTTTCACGTTTTCAACCTGTTTTATCAACCACATTTACTAGTAAGGTGAGGATCATTCTTGGTCACATCCATAGCTCAGCTATAAAGTTACATTTAAAAGTACCACAGGTAGACTCTCAAGTAATGAGGACCTGAAGAAACCAGAGCATAAATAGCTCAGTCATTGCATGTGGAAAGGAAGTCATGGGAATTTCACCTTATATTTCAGGACATGTTGGCAAGAGAAAAATCACTAGGACCAGATAAAATTATTGTTCTTGCCAAGGGAATAAATACAAATCTCATAAATTGAGGTTAATGCTCATGTTAAAAAGGCTATTAAGAGCATAATATGACCTTCTGTTATGAACCTTGGTGGGGATAAGCAAGATAATTCTTTTTAATTGCCAGGGGATTTTACTGTAAAGACACTAGTTTTCACATTTTTCTTTTCTTTGCTAAATAAGAAAGTCTTCTTATTGAATTTTGCAGTTAAATAGCATAGTGAAAGATGGAAAGAAAGAAATTATTACGTGTTATTCCATATTCAATCATGTCTCATATCTTTTTATTTGAGGTATACCTGTTTTTTTTGTTGTTTTTAATAAAAAAATAGTTTACTTTGCAGAAAATAAAACCCTACGAACTAGTTATCCAAAATGCATTGTGTAAGTTGAGGTCTTTATTTTAAAACCCTTCAATTTAACTATGTGATTAGTGTTTGCACCATAAACAGGATACACTACCACATCCGAATGATATATATTTTCATTTATATTCAATCTATTCAAATATTTAGAGAAAGACTGATTTTAAGGGATCACCAATTTTGACATGGAAACACATTTGTGTAAATAAAAAGTAATAATAATAACAAAAAAAAGATGAATGTACTCTAGAAATCAAGGTAATTCAAAGGCATGAAGGTGCAGGCTTCACAGGAAAACAACAGGAAATGACTTGTGGCAGACTAGAATAACGCAGCACCAACACTGTGAATGCTAATGAATAAGCTAAGGAATAATGCTTGAGCATCATATATTGGAAGATGACACTGATGAGGGCAGATGCAGAAAAATGATTATCAACTTCAGACCCCTAGAGCAGCATGAATGAAATCACATCCTTGTGTTCTGGGAAATAAAAAGGCAACTTGGATAGAAATAAAGACAGCCTTTAATTATCTAAAAGTAAATTGGGAGCAACCCATGATAATTCAGAAGTGGTGTTATTATAGAACACAATGCAGAGTTAATTCAGAAATCAGTTTGTTCAAAAACATCAACAGCTGGGTTTAATAATAGACACAATGAATCAGAAATGAAGAAAAGCTTGAGACAGAAGATTATTAAGCAATTCCAATCATACTATTAGATTTACACCTAAACAGTGGCAAAGAAATTATATGTTAAAATTATTTAAATTAAGGAAAATGATAATTTAGTTATCACAAAATTATCTAAATAAAGGAAAACAGTTATTTGGATCGATGGGCTGCACAAGTGTCAAAAAAAAATGTCTACAGTATTGTTTTGTTTAAATGTGTTGTAGAGATATCTAGTAACCCTATTAAAAGGGCAAAAGGTAACTTTTCCCATTCCTTTCTTATTTTTAAAATAAGAACTAGAACATGGCCTTGACAGAAGACCAAACTATCACTTGAATGAAAAAGTGCTATAACATTTTAAAATAAAAATAAGATATTTTAATTATACCATGCTACATTCTGGTATTTCTATTCACATTCAGTAAGGTCTCCTCCTGAAAGTTCTCTCAGCAGTTTTCTAATTCCTACAGCATAGGATGCTTTAAATTCATTACATCTGGGAAAGCATGGAAAGACCATAATCAGACTATCAGATGATTAGTGTAAAGATAGTGAGGATAGTACTGGCAAAGCAAAAGTAATAGCTGGCTACAAATTTAGTTGGAATGACTGGATATTTTATTCACAGAATTATGAATTTAAACTTTGTACAACGTATAATTTTAAATATAAAAAAAGTAAATATACAAAGGAAATAATGTAAAACCATTGCTCCACTGAGAAAATGAGCATTTTATTTTATTTTATTTCCCTTCCATTAAGGGAAAATAAAGCTGTGTTCTTTGGGCAAATCTCAACAACTTTGTATCCTTGAAGGTAACCAGTTAACCAGTAATCTTTCCAGCTATAACTACAATTTTAGAAACGTTTTCCTGTATGCACAGTTCAGCTTTCAACCATCACCTTGGCTGAACTGGTAAGTGATGTTCTGTAAAATGGCAAATAATAACAAGATGAATGACCAACATCAGACTTAACATATGCATCAGCTCTGCCTAACAAAGAAGATTAACAAAAGCTATAAAAATCTCTAGGTCGGGTCTGATGATGTTGCTTTCATGCCAGTAAGTATATCAAGTAGCACCCTGACACACTGGTTGCTAACAGCTCAAAACCAAGAATTTCTCAGAAAACAAGCTAAGTGTAAAGAGACTACTTTCAGGCTTCTCTATAATATGGCCCCCTCAATCCTACTTTTCCATAATGACCGTGTGTTAGGTCCAGATCAGATAAGGTGAACAATTCACCAATTTCACTCATTATTTTTGTCCTTTCAGCCATCCAATGGAGTCACCAGGAATAAGGTGCTTTCTCCAAATGCTTTCAGAACAAAATCTCACACTTGCTATTATCACTTCTACAGCCAAAGTGATGTTCAGGGCACACAAAAGGACTGGTTCTCCCCTCACCTCATTATGACGGCTCCTCTATGCTGCACCTGCTCTTGGTTCTGCAGTCAGCACAGCACAAGGCAAACACAAACCTCTCTTTAGGCACCAGGCAAATACTTGGTTAAAACATCAGCCAGAAGATTAATAGTAAAGTGTTCTCTCATATATGATGATTTTTAATATTGATTTCCAGTAAGAAGAAAAAAATAACTATATAATGAAAGGAACGGCAGCGAAAAGATGGTTCACCGTACAGTTTCTGAAACCATACTGCACAGTTGTTTGCACACAAACATTAGTTCAAGATAACAACTTTGTATTTTTCCCACCTTCCTTCTCTTTCTTTCACTTACAAGGAAAGCATGCATGCAGACAGAGGGACTAGAATGATATTTTCTTTGCCTAGCCATTATTTTGGTAAGTTACTATTTCTAACAATACTTGCAAGAAGAAAAGCTGAACAACTTCTAAACTCAGCACTTTGTTTACCAGGAAATAACAAGCACTACCCTCTGTACGCTGCATATTGTTTAAAAGTATCGTTGCAAATTAGATTCTCTTCAGTGAATGAAAAGAAAAAAGAATGCTGGCAAAAACCTACCACTCAAGGTAAAATGTGGGTATCAGCTCTGTACGAAGCTGTTGACAGAACGAAAGCAAACATAAATGTTTGGGCTCTGCAACAACTCATGGCAAACATACATGTTTTCTGAAAGCGTTAACAACAGATCTGATTCTTGATATTTTTGCATTCTTCATTTTTAAGACAGGAACTGGGAATGGAATCAGTGTTCACGCAGAGGCAAATCTGCATAACCTTCCATATTTCATCATATGGAAAATAGTTTAGAAGCTATTTGCACTACCAAGCTTTCCTCTACACAAGTTGAAGCATATAATATATATGTATGGGTCTCAAAGACAGTCCAGCAGAAAATGTTGGAGGCAATTAATGAACCCTTCTACAATGACACACATGAATATATACATTTATTCATTGGAAGTTAACATTTTTTTCAACATGGATGTTTATTCTGTGATAATATTTTGTTTCCTTTAATAGCAGAAGTTTTTTAGTCCTTTTGTTTTGCTTTCCAAATAAAAAACATCATCATCAACAAAAAAGTCCTTCCATTGGCTTTCCAGGGCTTTCAATCAGGAATGTAACCTAACATTCACAAGGGGGTGGAGGGTAGGAAAATGTTTTGGCTTGTGCAGCATAAACATTATTTTGAACTTTAAAAATATTTTAAGTTAAAGGTGTATATGCAAGGCTGCATATGCAAGCCAGCAGGCTGGCTGAGGGAAAAAAAAAAAAAAAAAAAAAAATCTAAACACCCACTGAATATGACAGGGATATTTCTATTGACTTCAGTAGGTTGTGAATCCAGTGACAATTATATCATATTATGTTACTGAAAAAATAATAGTGATTTAGGAAAAATAAATGGAAAACAGAAAACAGCTTTAGAATGATCTGCATAATATGTTATCAACCTTGGCTACAAGAAATTGCATTTTTCAGCACCCTGTAATGTAGCAATTATCAGTAGTCACATGTACCTTTTATTATTATATACTTATCAGCTAAGATGGATGATTATCAATGTAAATTATTGGTAAAAGGCATTATTCAAAAACTTTATCAGAGATAGTATTCACAACGAAGAAAAACAATTTATTTGAAGACTTGCTAACCAGCCAAAGTGACAACCTACATAACAAGATCCAGGTATCAATATACAACCAATATTGTCACAGCAAACAGCTACTTCATGAAGCTCATCCAACAACAAGAGAAGTATATATAATGTATGTATGTATATATAATGGCCTGGCTCTTGACAGTTATTATGCATGGCTGATAGATTGGTTATGTCAGTATGTTGAGAACAACTCAAATGGAATTCCTCATCTTGCAGGAAGGTGGTTCTAAATGTCATGATTTTACTCCCTAAACTGCCACGACTTTTCACATTTTCACCCTAAAATTCAGAGATGTGTTGAGAAGCAACATGGAGCTTTATCAGGGAATGATGTTTCTAAAAGCTATGTAGTTCATTCAAGTATGAAACTTTGTTATTCTATATTTTTAGAAGAAGTAAACATTCTTCCACTGTGGAATATGGAGTCTTTTATACATATATCATTACATGTAAAACCAAGAGATGAAGTTGCTCTTCAAACTTAAAACCAGGCTGAGAGCACAGGCACCAAAAGTCCATGGAAAAAATAATATATATGAAAAATAATCTCAGGTTATTTAAAAACATGAAATTCAGAGCACTGGAGAAGACATTAAGGGTGTAGTATAATAGTAATGAAGATAATTAAATACCACAAGATAATCTTCTTGACATTTTTCAACACTACGTCTTTTTTATACTTGAACTATAAAATTTTAGATGGACACGGATTTATTCAGGCCATAATCACATTTTGAATTAAGTGACCCTAAATCTAGATCGAATGTAACTGCCCTCTGTCCACCCCCAGCCACTCAGTCTGGTGACAGGATTTGTTTAAGTGAAGAGTCAAGTGAAGGAACTGGTGTGTCTCAAACCCATTTTTTCACACTGGGTTTTGGATTCAGTTCTCTCTCTGGATCCACTTGCCTCCCACATTCCTTCTCTCTATATAACTGTTTTATATTTCACTCTAACAACAACAAAAAACAAACAAAAAAAAGCCACAATTCCCACTTCCTTACATTTTCATTTGAGAGTATTATATAACGATCTTTACAGTTCTTATCATAGACACTGTGTAACTATCAGATACACACTACATCATGTCTCATAAACAGAAATGAATACTAACATAAGAGGAAAAAAACACAACAAAATAGCACTACTTGAATCTTTCAGCATTTGCAAACAGGAGATATTTAAGATAAAGTTAATTAATTCACTGAAATGGCTGAATATGACTCAAGTTTAACTTCAATGTTTTAGCTTTAGAAGAAAATACTTTAGATGGATCATTTGTAGAGCTACCTTGGGTAGTCCATAAGAATGCTAAGATTTATAGGCTTGATAAAGCACGCTCCTAAATATCATCAACAAATTAATTAATTACTTGGGAAGAAGTACAGTAAAATAGTGAAGGGCATATTGAAAACTATTACATTTATTTTGAACTTTATTCCCAAAGAGTGAACAATCTGGCTCTATGAAATGCTACTAAACTTTCAACTGCAAAAGGAGCTATTTTTTCAAGGTAACATTTAATTAATTTACAGAGTAACTGCTGTGAAAGTTCATTGAGACAAATATTAAAGCTGTTTTTTTAAAAGGGTCGGATAATTTTCTGATGATAAACAATACTGGCAGTTTTGTAAGCAAAGACAATGATACAGGAGTAATTAAATCTCATGCTTCAGGGTATAAGTAGAATCCCTCATGCCCTATGTACAACATGGACTATTATTAACAACATTTTCTTCATACCACAAATATAAACTTGTAGGTGAATTCAGATGTCTGATCCTCCTCTTGTTTGCCACTGCTAAAGGCAGTGTGTTAGACTACAGAAATACATGGTTTGATACCACCTGACAGTGTTTCCACGTGAAGTGCAACAATGCCATCAGGAAGTAAACTCAGAACTAAGTCTACCAGAAACTACCAAGTGACCTTCACATACTCTAACTTCAAAAGACCATGCCCATCATCATCATTATCCATGTAATAATGGCAAGCCATGAGTTGAGTAGAAATGAAGATGACAAATTGACCAATACCAAGAAACACCTTTCTCTGTGCCCAAACACTTCAACAAGCTAGAACTTCAGAAAACATGAATAAAAGCCAAGGATCCAGCAAAATAAATAAGCAAGTAAAGCAAAAGGGAGGAAAAGTAGAAGAAAGCGTACATATGTGGATGAACACTACAACAAAAGCTTCACCAAATTTGACTGTCGTTCCATTACCCAGAAATCTAGCAGAAAACCTGTGGCTCTAGACAGCACATTTCACAATATTTCCTAGTAAGTCTACAATTAAAAAAAAAAAAAAAAAAAAAAAAAAAAAAATAGGTTTATCAGTATGTACTTAGTTATAAACAATTGAAGGAGAACTTTGGCAATTCATGAAAGAAAAAAAGATGTCAAATAGATTTACATCCTGATCACTTTTTAGCATGTATTGTTATACACGTACACTAAAAGATAAAATAGCAAAACTTACTAATACCTTTTTGGCAGAAGCAGTATAATGTCACTGAAACCATTGGGCCTATAAATATGGCTTCCTACAAATGGCAAATATTACAATTAAAGAACATGGTATGTAAAAGAAGCCAATAAATTAGGTATGGTAAAGGACCATGTCATATTTCCTGATGAAAACTTCTCATACTTGGCAACACAGTAACTCAGAGGCCAGCCCACAAAGAACTGTAGCAGTGGATCTACACCTGAGTCATGCTAACTGAGCTACCAATTCCTCCAGCATGCCATTAGGCAGGCATACATAACTAAGAAATGAAAGCTGAAAAGTATATGGAGGGTCTCTTTGTCCACTGAGGTGTTACTGGAATTAGTCAGTGAGGGTGCTGAGCGCAGGCATCCTGCTCATGCCACTGCCTTCTCTGCCATGGCAGTCAGGAGAAGCTGAGGCACACCGGCCCTTGCTGCTTCTTGTTTTCAAAGCATGCCATGCACTGCCTCAACCCTCACTCTACCCTGCTCTCACAAATGGGTGACGGCAGCTATGCTGACAATGACCTGGTGGCAGACAGAGCCCTTATAACAAGGATCTCAGTAAACACGGTTCAAGTTAGATGTAATATTCTCACATGCCCTCAGGCTTTCAGGAGTTGCTATCTGCAGCCGCATAGGATAATATGCCTTTGTGAGTTACTTTGTCCACGCTTTCTGTACTCAATGAATTGAAATTATGTCTATATTCAGAATTCACATATTAAAAATAACAGCTTCTTCCTGTGAAAATTTTCCACTCAGCCACATAAAGAAGACAAAAGTAGAAACCTAAGCTGTTAAGTAGAGAGCTTTTCTGAAAGAATTCCCTGTATTTTTTATTCCCTGAAATAAAAGTCATTAATTGTAATGCAAAAAATACCACCACCACCACCACCACAAGTAATCACAACAAACCAAACCAAGAAAAACTCTTGATAAAAGCCTTGTTAATAATGCTAGCCTTAGTTAAAACAAATTAACAATAATACTATCATCCATTTTGGTTTAAGGTCTTCAGCATTACTAGCAGGGGCACAATATAGGTGGCACAGTTTCTACAAGATATCAGATCCAGAGCATTATTTCCTTCATTTACCTGACTCTGCAACTCATAAGCTCAGTCATAGCATTTCTGTACAAATAGTATCCCTCCAACAAGGTTTTCAGAAGGCTCCTGAGAGTAACCTAATGTTATCAAACATGTTTTGAGCAATGGTTTAGACCAGATGACCTCCACACGTCCCTCCCAACCTAAACCATTCTATGACACTAATTAGGTTCCTCTTCTAATTCAAGACAATTGGCAGGTAGAGGTAAAAATCTTTTATTAAATCAGTCGGTATATATGGAAAAAGTAAGTTTAAAGTAAAATAAAGACTAGGAAATAATAGTGGATTAGCAATGTGAGTGTAGCTCAGAGTTTCCATTCTTGCTGTTCCAAAGTCTCAGAGGCTGTAAAATAAATTACAAGCGTGCAGTCAGTACAGTGGGTAGCTTATCCAGGCTGCTCTGTGGCACATCAGAAAACACTGGCATCCATCCATCTTCACCTGAGCTTTATAACCCTCGTTAAAATCTAAGCATTATTTCTCTTTTGCACTGCGTGATGGCAGACGTGCCGGCATCAAGCCCGGCATCATAACACGCAGGGCTAGGAAGCCGCTCACCAGCTTTATAACAACCTTCACAGACACACTATGATGAAATCCTTTAAGGGTCAGTCAGCCCAGGCAATCATCTCCTCAGAGATGTCACTATGACGGCCTGACCTTGCAGCAGACAGCTGGGAGGTCTGTTTTTCTCTGAGGGTAGTCAGACACTACAACAGGCTGCCGGAGAGGTTGAAGAATCTCTGCTTTTGGAGATGCTCAAAACTTGTTCAATCAAGGCCACAGTAACCTGATCTAACTTCAGAACTGTAATTGTTTTGTTCAGGGGGTTGACCACATGACCTTCAAAGCTCTCTTCTAGCCCAAGTAATTCCATCATTAGTTCCATCAAGAATCAGTAATGTTTTACCCAGCAATCTCATCTTCAAATCTGCACTCCTAAACTTCATTTCTGTCTTGAGTATTTTATGAGAAATATGTTGGGTGCAGGAAAAGATTAAAAGGACTTAAATACAAAAAAAAAAAAAATACACATTTTATTTCACATAACATTTTTTCTAATACCTACTGATTGCCCTGATTCTTGAATAATTTAAAGGAAAAAAAAGTTAGGACTACCCCTGAATTAATTCCCTCAATAATATCTTAAATTTTAACTTGAATTGAATTGGCATAGAACCTCAAGTGGGGCTGGGTACAAAAAGAATCAGCTTGCTTTTCCTGATTATAAATTAATAGTTCTTATAAGAACAAAAGCTTTAGTCATACATTACAAATAGCTTATTAGATAGATGATATGTATAGTAGGAGACTCTGTGGTTCTGATGATGGATTAGAGAGAGGCAGGAATGGTATTAGTTCCACAACAGTTGCACATACATTCAGTATAGTTGGAATTTTAAAATGGCACATAAGTTTTACATGGTATTGTAAACTGTAAACTTATGTTAAGGGTGATTTCCAGGCTCAAGCAAACACTAATACATACCAAAACCAGGGGTCTGTCAATCTTCAAAACCTAAGAAACTAGAACATTCTTGCGGTATCCTCATGACCATATTTTTCTTCAAAATATTAAAGTATAAAACAGAGCTAATAAGCCAGTTTGTATGCTTGTAATTCAAGGGTATGTTCTTGTGTTACAAGAATACATTCTATTATAAGAAAGATGCATATAGCTAATGGTCACAATTAGCCAGGAAAGTTCTATAGCATATAGATGCCTGAAACAGTAACAATCTGTGAGATAGCAAGTACCTAATATGTCACCAAACAAAGTAAAGTTTACCTAGCCCCTCCTGCTTTAAAGGCAAATATATATTTATATACCATACTGTTACCACTGTACTGCCCACTGTTTCAAATGCTTGCTTAATCTAGACATGTTATCTCAAGCATGCACTAAGACCAGACTTCTCATTCCAAATCAAGAAGAGCTGTGAAAGTCTGTAACACAACCTTGATTAACATTCATGGAAGCATAGCAGAATGAATGGTTTGGGTTGGAAGGAACACCTTCCATTAGATCAGGTGTCCCAAAGCCCCATCCAACCCAAATTTGAACACTTCCAGGGATGGGGCATCTGCATCTTCTCTAGCAACCTCTTCCAGTGTCACACCACCCTCAATTTGCTATTTATTTGAAATTTTCCAGAATTTTATTCTACTCATAGCCCAATGATTCTGCAATATATATAATACAGACCACTCAATTATTTTTGTGTTTCTGAATACTTGTGCCTAAATTCAGCAACATGTCTGACTTCTAAAGGTAACATACTTGATTTCTATGCCACTTACAAGGAGTATGGTACCCAAAGTCTCATGAATTTTCTCCCCACTGGTTCACCTCTGTCTAAAAATACACCCTTTCTCCATAGTGTTAATTCATGTTCTCTCTAACACATTACACTCCAGTTCCTGACCTTCCAGGCTAAAAACCGTATATTGCTTCATGTCACACGTTAGGTTGCAGATGCTGAGACTGTGTTTTTCTTTCCATGTAATCGCAATGGAAAAAAAAAAAAAAAAAGTTGCAGTTTTCAATGAATTTATGAGAGCAAGTACAACAGGATCAATATTTTATATTTGAGGTTATTAAATTTCTACTAAAAATCCTATTCATCAGAAAGATCTACACATATATTCTTCCCCTTCCCATTTTTAATCTCTTAAGACATGCTCGTGACTATATGAATAAGTCAGAAAATCAAAGAAAAACATTGCTGCAAATGGTTATGGGTGCCAGTTTAACACTGGTATTGATTAAGTACCTCAAACACATTGGAACTTGACAGAAAAGTCCCCTGCCTCTAGAAATCGATGGAAGATGAATCTGCTTAGACTTTTCTTCACAGACTGGGGAACTGCACTGTTGGGCATAGAGACAGCAGGTCAGGCTTGCAACTCTGCTGTGGCAAGGGAGCACTGCAGTGTGCATTATAAAGAGCCTGGCTGACAGGCAGAGAGCAATCTTACTCATCTTCACAGTTCTGCATCATGCTTCTTGTGCCTCTTATGCAACCCCATGTAGCGTAAATCTTGCTGGTGCAGAGAAACATGGTGGGTTTCCGCCCTTTTAGAACAGCAGTAAGGAAAAAATGGGGAAGGGAGCACCATGCACTTACAAAACTCAACCTTAGTCACCTCACTGAGGTGTCTGACTTCAAAAAATAGCGTCGTAAGTAACCACTTGAAAACAAAGGGATCCCAGTGTCTTTTGCTTTGGCTTCGTCTCTAACTTGTCCTTTGGAGGAGCCTACCTCTCCCTCTGTTTATTTATTATGGAATCTCTTAGAAGGGGTGCTTATGGGTATGTATATTTTCTGGCACACCCGTTTGGTGTTGAACTTAAAATCTTTTTTTTTTTTTTTTTTTTTTGTAGATCCTGAATATCACTTGATAACAGTTTATTGAAAAGAAGAATGAGAAAATTCAAAAAAATGTTGCTTGTTATCAGTAGTAGTCCCAAAAAACTAAATACAGAAAATACATATGCATGCAAGGGGTTAGTTAAACCAGGCTGCAACTTCTTCATTATTTTTGGAGCAGAAGTGAAGGGTCAGAATGCACATAAGCAGGATAAAATTAGGCTATCACTATTCTGGTAATAATAGTTAGGATGAAAGAGTTTGGATGAAAAATGACTCAGCAGTATTCAAAAGTATTAAAATAAAAGAGAAAATTAAACCAATATCCACAAAATCTTTGAGCTGAGTTACACCTGGAATATCCTTTAATGCTGATGTAGATATCCCTCCTACCTATGAAAAGTGGAAAATGGGGGGTTGGAATATATACAAAACAACACTCTATAGCATTTTTGCTCAATTTCCAACAATCAATCTCTCCAACGCTCAGAAGAAGTGAGGGAAATATCAAAGCGTGAAGGTACCCATCATCTATGCACATAGGACCTTTCATAGAGGACAAGGGTTAAAGTTTCATAGAATCATTTAGGTTGGAAAAGACCTCTAGATCATCTGGCCCAACCTTCAGCCCAGCACTGCCAAGTCCATCATGTCATGAAGCACAACATCTACACATTTTTTGAATAACTCCAAGGATGGTGACTCAACCACTTCCCCAGGCAATCCTTCACAAACCTTTCAGTGAATGTTTTTTTCCTAATATCCAAACTAAACCTTTCCCAAGTGCATTGTTAAAACTAGTGGGTTTTAACAACCATTTACACTTACAATGCCATTAAAACATTTAATGACAAATAAAAATATTGTGTAAAGTTGTCTATGAATTCAATTACTATTTTTTATTTTTGTCCTGTCACTAGATAACATCAAGTCATGGCCAAATACTCAACAAAAATCCTTTCATTTATAAGGTAGCAAACATTCTCCCCTGTTGTGAATGGGTGGGTGCTGGATATTGTATTGTATTTTGGTGGTCTTGGAGGTCTCTTCCAACCTAGACGATTCTGTGATTCTATAATAATTTACGGAACATAGGTCATGATATTCATGAAACTTTTGAGAAATTGTGTAAAGATAATGAATACAGGTATACATGATGGTGGCTTTGATATTTTCTAAAATGTATTTCACCTGACCAGTGTGTTACATAGCTAGCACATCACCTCTTTGGGAGAGAAAAGTGGAGAGGCAGGTACAGCCCTCCGCTGGGAAACAACTGTGTCAGCATCTCTGAGGCATGACCATCAGCAGGAAAAGATAGTCAGGAAGAATACTCTTTTTCTTCTAGTTTAAAAACATTCTTGCTTAAGAAATGCAGAAGTGTTTTCTTTCAACCAGTTGCATTTAGATTTCAAAATTTTACTTAACGTGCAGCTCATTTCAAGACCTCCACATAATGGAAATAAATAAATAAAAATAGAAAGGCACACACCAGCATTACAAATAAAACATTTTAGTTACTCAAAAGTATAGTTTTTGGCAAAGTGGGAATGCTTTGTATCCTGTGGAAGTTGCTTTTCTAATGTGATTTTTAGTTTTAATATGGAACAGCAAAACCTGTTTTCAGAAATGTTTAAAAGCAAGGGGAGACAGGTAGGGTATTGTTCAACTAAAACTAACGGGATTTTTCTGAGATAAACCTACATAGTTGTTTTGCCATACTAAATGCAATCACATCACTTGGAAACTTTAAGGAATATCCATACAATGACTAGAAACCATGGAACACACTGATGTATTATGGAGTCAAAATCAGTACTGTTGACAAGGGAGCAAAGCTGGCTTACAGATGGCACTGAAACTTGAGTACAGTGGCGCTGGCACAGCCTCCCACCAGGTCAGGGGGAGCAAGTTGCATCTTGCAAAGGTCTACAAGGGAGAACCCTTGGCCAAGGCAGAAGTCCCAGGTATTAACAACTCTGAAATATAAGCAACCCTCCATTTTGCTGGCCTTACTTTACTGCTCAGCTAGCCCTGAGATTAGAAATCAATGAAAGCATGAATAAACATTAATACTTTTGTCCAATATCACATCATATAATAGAAACAAAATGAAACAAAACAAAAAACCAACAACTCATTCTGCAACTACACAATATTCTATATGGATTTACAATTTAAATATTTAACTTGTTAAAAAGTCCTCAAAGACTATTAAAAAAAAAAGCAAACAAAGCAAACAAAAAAATCAAAAACAAACAAACAGGTTTATCATTTTCCTTCAGCTGCTTTGTAAGATTTGTAACTTACAATTTATTATTGTATGCTCAGTCCTCTTTAGACCCCTACTTGTATTATTTAATTTTTCTGCCAGCCTGCAGATTACAGATCGGTTGTCAACTTGTCTACTCACATCCATCAGATATGCACAGGGAATAAAGCAGTAAGAACGGGAGACAAAAGGTTATTCCTTTACCTGACAAAAATCAGATTCACTAAAAGCAGCATCCAGCTAGTAGTAGTAGGTTGGAGAATGCTTTCTACCTATAAATATTACATGGAGACAGACATTGCATTACAGGTAACTCTCACTGTATGACTTTTGCAAGAAGTTGCTGTGCCTTTAGAAACATAACTTGCAGATACTGCTATTTTAATCATCTCTCAAAATATATATATACACACACGTGTGTGTGTGTGTGTGTGTGTGTATAGGAAATAAAGCTTAGGAAGTATAAGAAAAAAGAAATCAACTTAAATACTCTGCATTTAGTTAAAGAGCATGCGCTTCAATGACTGCTTTGTCATACATTCAGGATGGATACATCTTTATAAGGAAGAACAGATAACACAAATACATCCACATGAACCTCCAGTGACTAAAACTCCCATATATTCAATAAATAGCACTATAACTTCACAGATGGAAGTGCCTCTCACTTCACCAGTAGCACTTAGTTGGCAAGGTTGACAAAAGCTCACCTAAAAATGCTTCAGTGACATTCAGCTTTATGTTCTTCTCTTAGTCTCCTTCCAGATTAATCAGCATTCGTTATGCAGAGATTCTGACACTTGCAGGAACTCAACATATTACAGCAACATGGACCATGATTAATAAACCTTCATGTGTACTTGCTATTAATGCAAGCTGTTTATTAAATAGTATACCTTTATAAAAAAGATACCATTTTATATACAAACAGCTCTAAGTTATTCCATATGTATTGGTAATAATTTATGATATTATTAAGAATTATTTAATATCTGCACTTGGCTGTCTCATTTTTACAAGACAATCTGTGCGAGCCACAAAAGAGAACATGCTGAATCTGTTAACTATTTTGTTAACTAACTTGTAAACTAAAATAAAACAAACAAAAAGTTAACAGTTAACAACAACAAGAGAACATAAAAACAAAGCAGAGGAACATAGTACATACTCATCTATATTCTTGTCAAAAAAAACATCTAAAAAACAACTGAAAAGTGCAAGTCAGTAGCATAAATTCAGAGCCACTCACAAAGGTGCTAACGTGATCTATCCAGAGAAAGAAATGCATCATGAAACTACAAATTCCAAACCTTTGGAGTATGAAAATGAGAAGTAATTCTTACTTCCTTGAAACTCTATGATCTAACATACATCTTCACCACTCTTGAGGGAGCAAAGGGGTGTTTCTATTTTAATAGATAAGGTATAAATGATTATCTCAGAATAACTATAGTCAGCAATATTTACAAAACTATCCTTTGGGCTGGAAACAGTACTAAAAACTTCACATAAAAAAGAGGGAACTAATGCAGTAGCTGTCATCACAATAAGTACCAAATGCCATTTCATTATTTATCCTTTTCGCAAAGAACACAATTTCAATTTCAAGAGAAAAATGTAGAAAAATGATACAAAATATGCACAGTATGAAGAAGCAATGTGAGGAAAGAAAAAAACACTACAGTACAAGAACCATTAACCTTAAAATAGGAACAGGAACATCAACTAAGCACAATGCAATAAGTTTGTCAAAGAGGTTGCTTCTCTGTCTCCATCTGGCTGTGGGCTACAGCTTTCAAAGACTGCCATTGAGGCATTCCAGAGTCAAAGTGAGTGCATGTCCCTCTCCTGCTTGATGGGTAAGAGCCTGTGCAGCTTCAGCTAGGAGCTTCAGAAATGGTACCTTAAACAGCATTGACGACACCTCATCCTGTGAGTTGAGCCATGAGACCGACAGGTATGAACAGAGAGCAACAGCTGCCATGCAAAATCTGACTGACATCTTCGCAAAAAAAAATCCAGTCTGTGCTAAGAAAGTGCTGGCAGAAGGACCTCAAAAACCATGAGCTCAGAAAGGAGAAGCTGCTGAAAGCAACCTGTGTCCAAGGCATCAGACTCAACAGCTACTCTAAGAGAAACAGTCAGCAGCTCCTCCTCAAAGCAGAAACATTTGCTGCTGTCATCTGCAAGGCATGGGACCCACTTGTCCCACTGTGCTCCAAAAGCAAACCAAAATCCTGGCTCAGAACAAGGAACCACACACAGCTTGAGGCCACTGTGTTTTAACCCAAGTTAAAACACATTAGATATCATTGTCATTTGTGTGTTTGGACACTACGTAGAAAAGCACAAGACTCAAAGGACTTGGAGCTCAGTCCTTAGCAGAGGAAGTCCTTGAGAGGAGGCAGAAAATGTTAAAAGCTTATACTCCACGCAAAACAATGAATCCATCAAGGAAAATTTTCTTTGCTAAAACTGTCATAATGTATCATGTCATACAGATGATCTGACAATTCACATTTATATAAAAGATGTAAACAGTTTAGCCTCTTTGTTATGAACATTTCAAAGGCAAGTTTGGAGTTCATTTTTTGCCCTCCTTCTAGATAATGGTAGCACCAGTCCTCAGTGAAAAGGATAGCATGCTTAGTCACAAATTTCAGAGGTATGTGTTGGGAGAAATGGGCTAAGAGTTCAGGTCTGCTGAAGTGGGTACTCAGGTACATGGGGCTCTTCCACCAACAAGGTAGCCTGTGGGTACCTGACTGATTCCCCCATGCAATATAGGGGAAACTTCTCTTACCCAGATTTAAACAGCTGTCTGGATTCTTCCACAAAGTTTTGACCCTATTTCAGTATCTCCTAAAAGAAAAATAAAACAATTCTTTAAACATTTATTTCATTCCTTTAGTTCCTTGATCCAAAATGATTTTCAGTGTATGAAATATGATGAATAGTTGCTCTGCACCACTGAAAATAGGACATAAGGAATTTAGGCAGGAAATTTTATGGTTCTTATAAAAGGCAGGATATTAATCAATACAATGATGACATTTATTTAAACAAATGACCATAATACAAGGCAAATGTATTAGCTACCCTAACAAGACAAAGGATATCACTGAATAACCAAAAGATATGCTTTGTTCTTAAAGATGAGTGCAGGATCAGCTGGTACCAAAGTAAAAGAAAAACAAGACTACTTTCTGGATTCTGATATTATGAACAACTTTGCACCCTATATCTAAAGAATGGGTGTTGTGGGGTAATCCCAACCAGCAGCCAAGCCACCATCCATTCACTCACTCTCCCCCAAGCAGGGTAAAGGAGAGAAAGCGTAAGGCAAAAGAAAGAAAGAAAAAATGTTAAAGAACATTTAACAAGTAAAGTGGGGGAAAAAAAAAAAAAGACAAACGATGCAGAGGCAATGACTCACCCCCACCCACCAGCAGACCAATGACCACGCACTCTCTGAGCAATGCCTGCCTTGCAAAACCTTCTCCATTTTATCACTGGGGATGGCAATATAAGGTACAGAGAATCTCCCTGGTCAATGCAGCTCCGCTGCCCTGGCTGCATCCCCTCCCAGCTTCTTGGCCACCCCAGGGGAGGCAGAGTGAGAAGCAGAGGCAGCCTCGGCACTGAGCAAGCACTGCTCAGCATCAGCCAGATCACTGGTGCGTTACCAACACTGCTGTGGTCACCAACCTAAAATGGAGCACCACACAGGCTGCTGTGAAGAAAATCATCTCCATCCCAACCAGACCCAGTACAATGGGCTAAGACACCATTGATATTCAAATCATAAACTATTTTCATGAAAAAAGTGAAATGAGCTATGAATAAATAAAATGGATAAAATATCAGAGCCTTAACAGCTAGAAGACACCAGTGAAACTTCTCAAATAATAAAGTGACAGCACGTAAATTAACAGCTTGGTGAGAGAGTTAATTGGGCAAAACTTACCATGGGAACAGCCTATGGTAGGAGGATCTCTTTTATAGGTGAGAAAATAAGAAACCTCCCACAGATGCATCCTAAAAATTCTGAAAGGGGAAGCCACAGTATGCATTTTCTGAAAGGTTTACTACTGTAAAATTAGAGTGGGGAGGGGAACAGATTTTAATCATTAGTGAAAGTGAGGTGAAAGATAAGGGCACACAAACTTTGAAAGAAAGAAATCAACTTGTTTACTTGGCTCATTCACTGCAAAGAGAAGGAAATGACAACGTAACAGAAATTTACATTAACACTAATTTACTTGTTCACAAAGTGGTCATTATTGTAGAAATCCCATACCAGTAAGAAATCTGAGATGGTGATGACAATACATATTATTTCCCTTCACATCTGAAGTTCTAATATGACTTCCCTGAAGTCAGAGACTGAAGGTAGAATGAAAGATCACTTCGTCATCTTTCAACACCAGTGCACTGTGCTAACTGGAAACCCCTCTGATCAATGAAAAGAGGCAACAACAGTTTGCTCCATGAAGACTGTTTGGCTCAGAATATGAACTATATTGTTCAGTTTGCCACTCAGTGACACAGGAGAATCAGAAAGAATGGCTCTTTTCAGTGGGAATATCTACGCTCTCCTTGCAACACCTTCTACAGAAACTTTTCTCTCCATAAAGGAGGGTACCTCCATTCAGCTGTATAGAATCAGTTCCAATCTTAAATAAATTCTAAACTTAATCTCATAGTTATGCTGCTTATTTTTATCCTCGAGATGTTCGAAGGTCTTCCTTCTAGTTACAGCTCCTTACACCACTGTTCCCAGTATCTTCTGTCTAATAGGTTCTGCTATTCTCATGTATGTTTCCTTTGAGGCTATCTATTTGTGCCTACACCAGTACTTCTACTGCTGTGCACCACTTTGCTACATATCCCTTTGCATTTTTCATTAAAACAAACTTCTGTGAGACCTACCAAAGAACTACATAACATCTCCTTTCAGCAGCTGATACTTTCTCATTTTCCTGGTCACCAAAAAAAATTTGGTTCTATTGATTCTTCTTCTAGTACCACATCAGAAAAAGAAAACTGACTTTTCTCCACCTGTATTCCTGGTACACTAACAGCAGCAATAAACCAGCAGTTGCAACAGCCTGCATACAATTTCACTGTTTATAAAATATACTACAGGTTCAGGGTAATCAAAGGGTAATATTAAATGGCTTCTGGCACAGGATCTTTGATAGTCCTCTTTATGCAGAGTAATTGATATATATATATATATATATTTCCCCTAGAAGGAGACCCTAGATTCAAAAGGGGGATTCAATAATACTAATAACACTATAAAGTATTTGGCAAACATTGCTCAGGATAACTATAGGATTTAGCTATGATTGTAACATTACAGCATGCTATGAACTGTCTGAGTTTTTCCTCAGTAAACTGACTACTGACATAATAGTTCAAAACACTCCACAGTCCCCCCACTGCAACACATTCCTGAGAATACCATCATCATGTAGAGCTTAAGGATATGGTTTAGTGGAGGACTTGTTAGCATTAGGTCAGAGGTTGGACTCGGTGATCTTGGAGGTCTCTTCCAACCTGGACTATTTTGTGATTCTGTGATCATCTAAATCAGTTGGCAGTCAACAAGTATTTTTTTTTAGTACTTATACAGGGTAAATGTTACAAGAAGTTTTTGTTAAGAAAGCATAGTCAGCCACTGATATTCTCAGAATCATAGTCAAGGAAATTCGAACTCTAATTTGCACTGTCACTGTCATCTATGTTAGACACCAGGAAACTCAATTACATTTGAAGAGATAAAATCCCTCTCCACCAATGACCCAATTTGATGGATCTTTCCTTTCATAGTGCATTAGTTCATGCTATACCAGACTTCGGTGAACAGCTGTGAGAACTCTAGATCCAAAAACATCAGGTAGACTTGGAGTACCTACAGAAAAAAGTTTGCTTTTCTCTCTGACACCAAAATTAACAGGCATCAGATTTTTTTCTCAGTAAGCCTGCCATTCCTGCTCCGGTTTCTAAAAAAAAAAAAAAAACTTAAAAAAAAAAATATAATGAGAATATCCTTAGGAAAAAAATAATAATAATTATGAGTGACTAGAAGCTAACTGTTGAAAATATACGCTGTTGTCTCTCATCTAGGCCCCACCTGGAGTACTGCATCCAGGTCTGGAGCCCCCAGCACAAGAAAGATGTGGACCTGTTAGAGTGAGTCCAGAGGAGGGCCACAAAGATGATTAGATGGCTAGAATACCTCTCCTACAAAGATTCTATATTCCACATACAAAAAAAAAAAAAAGTATGTAAATAAACTTAAAAAACCTAGATGGGGTATTAATTTCCTGTTTTCTCCTGAAAACTATCTCCTTGTTATTTAATGCTCATAACCAGTAGTATGTTTGTGTGTATGTATACATATATATATATACACATACACACACACATTTGCTCTATGATAGCCAGCATATTCTGTCCTGGACAGGCTTGAACTGAGGGATACACACACTATCATCACCTGCTACTTGCCCACTAAACAAAGCCTGTTTTGCATTTTTCACTGGCCATCTTGTTGTCAAATCCAACGAATGCATTATAAAGAAGGAATATTTTTGTTATACTTGGAAATTCATATTCAGAACTAAACAAGGACTTTCAGATTAAACAATTTAATCATCTGAATTTTTTGTAGCCACTATAAATTTTCACTGTAGGAACATTTAGCTGTAATGCTTTTAGAGCAAAATAAATTTTAAAGAACCCCTGGAGGCATGCGTCATAGCTCTTCTCTCTGCTTCTTCCTCTAAGATGGAAAAAAAATCTTTATTGGAGCAGGTCGGTTTCAGCCAATGCCAGAGGAAAATCCAGCTATGTGCAAAGGAAGCAGGGAACTATTCGGCCTCCCCCCCAGAGCAATTGAAGGCAAACCTTTGCATTTACAGCACTGGTTCAGGCCTCCCTCCCCTGCCAATGGAATGGCCTTGCCATATTCATTGCTGGTATGTTCAGAAGCTGAACATTCAGCTGACATTCAGCAACAGTTCATATATAAGATTTTTCTCCCTGTATTAAGGAAAAAAGCTGGAAAAAGGTGTTTCAAATTGCTTTTATATCTTAATCACACTGTGCTTACTAAGAAAAATTAAGATTTTCATCCATGAATAGAAAATCCTGCTATTTTCAGCTCCAGTAAGAAGCAACTGGACATCACCATAAAATTATGAGCTGCCCCAAGACAGTAACAGGTTACATACTAATTTTCATGCTCACAAATCAAACTTATTTTACAAATGGAGAAACAAATTAGAAAACAACTATAAAACAAGGAATCTTGGTGGCCTGACAATACGATAATGATGGCCCTAAGTTGCTGAAGGAGTTGGAAAGCTAAACACATTTGAAAAAGGAAGATACTGTCTGAGAAACAGATTTGACCATTTTATAGAAATAATGGAAAATCCTCAACCCTTTACCATCAGTGTATTAAACCAAATAATTACTGTAACATCAGCAAATCTGCCCAAGCAACCGTAATGCAAAATTGTTCACTGTCAAAATCCCTGGTAAACAAACCTAGATGGAGTTACCTCACATAAAGAGGCATTCTCACTTCTAAAAGCAAGTATTCAAGAGGAATATAATGCCAGTTGTATTGGGGGTGAGGGAGAACAGAGTAAAAGCATATTGTTGCCTCTTCTGGCAAGTGTTTTGGACACAGCAACAAAGATTATTGAATTAAATGCATATTAAAAATTCAATCACTTTCATACCTCAAAGTACTTTTTCTGACAGATAAGAACAATGTACATTTTATATTTATTATTTCAGTTTTGTCTTCTTAAATTCTCACTTTTTATTATCTGAGGTATTCTGGGTCAGAATGCTGAAGGATTTTAACTTATAAGAGAAGTCTTAGACCTGAAAATTTGGTATTTTTCCATACAATCTATCACTTTAATGTGACATATTTTACACATCCAGCATGCAACACACATATCTTGGGTGGTAAATTAATTTGCTTGAGAACATAGTTGGACCCTCAGTGAATACTCTGTTTTTAAACAAAATTTGTTTTACATTATAGGACATTTATTTACAAGGACATGTAAATAAACAGGCAAAGGCTTACAAAATTCAATTTTAAAATGGTTATATGAAGCACCAACAGGAAAAGAAGCAAATTTCATATTAATCATAGCCCAGTTAGAGACATCTTTTTATTATATCAGCAAAACTATTTACACAAGTTAGAAGTGCTGTGCGTAAAATATGTAGCTATGAAAATAACAATGGAAACATGACTGTTAAATTCAGAATAATCCTTTTGCTCTCTGGAAAAAAAAAAAAAAACATACAAGTAAAAAAACACAAGATGCTTCATGGCTAAATTCTGCTACACATATTTAAAATTATGTTTTACTTCAAACACATGAAAATTCCTCCTTATTTCACAGAAAATTTAATTACTTTCTTGATGGGGCTTTACACATTTACATTGTACCTACTTTGATGAATGCAGAAGGCCAAAGAGCTCTACTACCTGTCTCTGCAAGAGGGCATTTGTACCCATAGCATTTACAGAAAAAACTTAGGTAACGACTCCCTCTCATTCTCCTCATCAGCTATCTCCTCTCGAACTTCGTTCTGTCCTTTGAAACTTCTTTAAGAACATTCAAAACATTCTTGCACTTACTAACCAACTACTGCCCTTTCTTATTTGGTTTTAATTCAACCTGTGCCCCTCTGATTTTTGAAGTTTAGCTAGTCTAAATTCTTTTTTTTTTTTTTCTTTTTTTCTAGCAAGCTTACCACAACTCCCCCACCTGGTTTCCTGGTTTCATTTCTTTGTGTTCTCATTTTTCTTTAAGTGTCCTTCAGCAGAGGCTCATCTTTTCACCCCAGCTCTCAGTAAGATACCTCAAGACCATCATCTTATTATAGATCTCATAATTGTATAATCCCATCCACAAACTCAACGTATATTCATAGAAGATCTCTAAACCCTTCCATCTCACCAATCCACCTCTTTATTCAACATCTGTTTGACTGGTCAAACAGATGTCATTAGGCTCCTCCTGTAGCCTTTTCTTACAGCTGCCTAGCATGTACCTCATATATACTACTACTGTTCAAATAAAGCTCTTCATTCTTCCCCTTTTTCCCCTCATCTCCACCTTTAATCTTATAGTAATAACTATCTGCAGCTCAGCCTTCTAAACTTGATTTAAAACACTATACTGATCCCTCTGCTATGTCCTTAATTTCGTTGTCATGCATAGCATTTTGAAAATATAGCTTTTCATAGAGAGGGAAAAAAAAAAACAACAACAACAACAACAAAAAAAACACCCTAGCTCCTGTCTGGAAGCATCCCTCATTTTTCCCTCATTTTTGCCCAGGCAGTTTTGTACTGCTCAAACCCATTCTAAATGTGGCTACCAAAGAAAAGGTTTATCAGAGCAGACAAGCACACTGCAGAGCCGTGTTAGCAATGACTGTTTCAGCATGCATCCTCTGGACCATCTCAGGGAAGAAGCTCTCTTGTGCAACTTAAAAATGCTTCCATCTCTTTCCTTATGAATTGCAGTGCAGTACAACTATGCATAGTCCCAAGGAAAATCATCTGTACTCCATCAGTGCCTTTCTAAAGCCATTTCCATCATTTTCTTTATTGCATAAATGTAAACTTCTTAAAAAAAAAAATTATTTTCACAGCCCTCTCATTCTATCCCATTCTCTATCCAAATGGTAAGATACCAACTTCCGCTCCTTCAACCCATGCTGGAAGCCTCAAAAGCCCATTTAATGGAGTAGGCAATTCTACAGCTGGCAAACCTGATGTATTATTTCACTTGAAACAACCCCTCAAAACTCACATATTTCCTAGTGTCAGAATAACAAAAAGGCTGTTGCAACATTAAAACTACTGCTCACACTAACTTATAGTGTGACACCATCTTACTGCTCTACGTTTCTCTGTTTGATTCTGTTTTCTTGCTTTAAAGTTAGCTTTTATATTCATAGGATCAGCTATGTGATTGAGAAAGCAATGGTCCCCTGAGAAATATCCTTCACAGAAACACTAATAATATATATATATATATATTAAAAAAAAAGTTGATTAGTTTGCTTAAACTTGGGTTAAAGCAAGGCAAGTAACAAGCTAGAATACAACCATCTCTTAAGGCCCAGTTTTGCAATCATATGGATAACAATAACATTGTGTGCTATTGGTAGGTTTGCTGCTTCATCAGATATTGCTTATTACAAACACGTACGAAGTAATGGTGACAAACACTACAGTGACATTATTTCAAAAGGTGATAACTAAAATAAATGAAAAAAGTAGAAGCTTAAAACAGTAAGTGACAAATATTTTCAAAACACATTGCCAAATGACTCCTCCACAAAAACAAAAACAACAACAAAACACTAAGCCATGGCTTTCAGTCAACAATGCCACCTTTTATGTGGTTACCTCTATACAGATATACATGAAAACATGCCTGTCTTTGACTAGTCAAACTACTCTTCAAGTCTAAGTCATTTAAAATGGCAAACATCTTCCAGCATGCTCACCCTTTCAGCTTGTCCTAATTCTGCAGCCTGGTGTTTTTACTTTCAAAAGATACCTTTTACTTATTTCTTTTCACTTTTTAATGGATTTGCTGCTAGAATTTGTAACTAGCACATCAAGTCTTTTTTCCCCCTTGCATGCACTGGTTTAACTTCTTTATGATGTCAGATAATTGTTTTGGCCTTAGGCAAGGAATGTGCTTTCTGCTCAAAAAGATGGCTGAGTAGCATCTTTACAAAGGAGCCAAATGAGGAAAAATGAGATAGTTGCAGAATATTACATTTCTTTATCGTATCAATTATTGAAGAAAGACTTTTTTATTTAATATGAAAAGAATACTAATAGGAGGTCGAAATATAACACTAAGCTTTTGGTATTAACAGTGCTAAGAGTCACAATAAATAATAAATATATATTTTGAATGAACATGATAGCAAGACTGCCTGAACACTTCAGTTACAGAAAACAAGCATTGCTATTAAAATAATAAAAGAAAACAGAAATGAATCCAAGTTATTGAACATACAGGGAAGTCCAGCCTCTGCTGAATCTATATTGCCTCCTTATTGTACGATAGATTTTATTTCTTCTCTAATGAGTATAATCTGAGATGCAGCAAGACAGAAGTTTATAACACATACAATGTATGTCTACACTTAAATAGTATCATTATTTAAAAGGGACGATAACCTAATTGATTGTTCAAGTTCTGTGTATCTGAAATGGCAAAGGTTTTTTTTTTTTTTTTTTTTTTTTTTTTTTCCAAAGGTGAAGACATATCAGATCTTTTTCTACTTAAATGTTATTATGAGAAGAGAAGAAGCAGATACTTAAGGCTTTCTTTTACAATTTTAACTGAGAGGGAACTTTTGGAAGGCTGAAAGGTAGACTTGGGGAGTTCCCTCAAAGGTGTATTACCTACAGAGTTATTAAGAGATAGGAATTCTTGTGAGATATCAGTGAAATAATATGTGGGAGGGAAAAAAAAATCTTGAAAATAAGGAAACTTTCTGTGTCTCTTAACAGTAAATGTTAATTAAATAGGGAATAGTTAAAAACAAATGTGCATGCTTTCTTGGCATGTGATGGTAAAGAGCTGTCTCTATTGAGAAAAAAAAAAAAGAAAGAAAGAAAAAGCACGTGACCTATGGTATACGAATGATATACTGCTCTATTTTACTTCCTGCTTCTTATCGCTATCATATCTATAACTACCAGATAACGTAGAATTACTTCCCCCCACCACTTTTTAATGCCAAGAAAAACTAAAAGCCTGCATTCTTTTCAAATACCAATCTTGCTTCTTAAAATGGTGTATGAAAAAATACAGGTGAAGTGACTATATAACTACTCTAGGCTTCTTGTCCTTTCATGTCTGATAGTAGTTTTTAGTTATATAGCAGGACAAATATTGAATGAAATATTCTCCTTTTTAAGGACATTGTGAGCAGCTGCTGTACATCCTGGTCAGTTACCCTTGAGAAGCCCTGTGAACTTATTCAACCAAATGCTGCCCATCCAAAATGTTATTTTAAAACCCTGAAGATGGAGGAAGTTGACTGATCTTACCTGGGCCTAAGAACCTTTTACTTTCCTTTTACTTTGTCCTTTATAACCTACAGGGATCTACCTACCCCATGCTGGTACACTCTAGAGTATGAAAGCACATTAATCAAACCAGATAGCAAAATGATCAAAGTATTACGGTCTGATTTCTATATTCACCATATACCATATGGGAACTGAAGGAGAACAACAGATTTCAAAAAGAGACTGAAAATACTACTTTAAAACTCTCCTTTTTGCAGACTAAAATGTGTTCATATTGAACAATAAAAGCCTAAGGAAGTAGTAAAAAATTCTAATGAGCCTTGTCTGGACGAGGGGATTTCTTTCTGCTCTGTGCTGTCTTTTAACTAACAAAGTTGAATGACATGGAAGCCTTTAAGCCGAAAAACAAACTTTAAATTATTCTGACACAGTTCTAGACTTCCATTTAGACTGCAGGATGGGAGGACTGAGAAAGTACCATTTCTGAACATAATTTTGTATGATAATAATTTTTCTGAACTCAATCATAAATGAGTCTTCCTAAGCTCTAGTAGCATTGCAAACATTTATTAATCTTTAAGAACAGGCTATGATTTTGATAGCGTTGCTATAAATTTTTCACTGTCATAAATTTCAGAGATCACACCAAGAAGCAACAAAGAGGATTGCAAACACTACCTTAAAAAGAGCAAGAATAAAGTTGGTAAGGATGTGAAATAACCTAGCAGAAACATAAATGTGGCTTAGTTCACCAGGAAATATATACACATTTTCACTGTGTTGAACCCAGAATGAGGAAAAGGAAATAATGATCACAAAACTAACATGTAGAAATAGATTATTATT
Source organism: Heteronetta atricapilla (assembly GCA_011075105.1). NCBI lineage: Eukaryota > Metazoa > Chordata > Aves > Anseriformes > Anatidae > Heteronetta > Heteronetta atricapilla. The sequence continues at coordinate 98,134,983 of CM021731.1, forward strand.
ATTTTTTTTCTTCTGGAAAATAAACAGAGTCAAAGAGACCCTCTTTCACCTCTGTTTTATCATCACAGCTACAGTTCCTATTTCCAGTAAGTCTGCACCTCCCATAGACAGCAAATATAATTACAGGAATACTTGGGGAAAATCTCTCCGTTGGTGCTAATGCTTTTATTCTGTAGATGGAAGGCACCAAAGCCTAAGTTTTACAATGGTATATTAAAACACGTATAACCTTTACGTTTACTGTATTTTGATTATTTTGCTGTTGCTTTTGTTGCTCCATTTGCTCAATATTTAAAGAGCTACTGAAGAGTTTGAACTCACTCATAACCACAGCACTACTACACATTTCCAGTTTTCCCCCTAATTTGTAAAGAAGTACTTATAAATAATGATGCTCATGAAAATGCCAGTTAAAATTGCATAGTATTGTGAAAGATTTTAAATTGATGAGGCTATTCTTAAATCTCTCAAGTGCTTAAAAGCCATTCCTTTTTGTTGGCATGTCTTCTGTATCTAAAGCAGACAGTTTTAAAGTTAGAAGATAGAAGCTTCATTTTAGTTCATATAAAATAAAACCAAAATTAGTTCTTGTTAACAGCAGCTCTTCTTCCAACATCCTTGTTGAACTTTGTGAAAAGGCAAACTCAGAAATACCACATTTGTAGCAGATGAGGAAGAAGACATGAGCTGAGCTATCCTTTGGAGATTTCTGCTGGCAGCTGACTGCTTGATCCATTTCCCACTAGCATTAAGAGTATAATATGGAAGCAACAAAATAAAACACCTGAAGTGTGGCTTTCCTGACATTTTATCCTCTATATTCAGTTTGGACATATGGTTTTTTTCCAATGAAAATTGGTAAACAAGATTCAGACTGATATAGAAACAAGCATCTCCATTTTAGCTCTTGAGAAAGATGCACGGAATTCAAAGAGTTCAAAATTAAGACATCTTCTCAATCACATACGTTAGAACTGTAGCATAATGTACTCTATTTCAATTGATCATTTCTATAAGAGTTTACACAATTGTCAATCAATTCCTGAATAACTACATGGTTGCTATAGTCTCTAGTATTTAATAAAGGCATTCAATGAAATCCAAGTAGCTGACATAAACCTCCAGAGGCAGACTAACCCGAGGCTGGCTAGCTTCTTCTCTGCAGCTTTGGTCGAATGACCTTTTACTTGACCTACATGCTTAAGTGTCACTGAAGAATATCAATGAGAACTGCAAGTAGCTAACTCGCTACATGACACGAGTTTCCTGGACAATGGCTGGTATAGGTTACATTCAAACCAAATTCAAGCATTGTTTTTTGAATATCTGCATTTTTTCTTCCTAAAAAGTGACAGATTTATCCTCTTCTGCCTTATATCCCCCCACAAGAGGCCTTCTCTTTGGAAGTTAAGCTCATCTAAAACTACCCTACAGAGAAACAAAATATTGACATGGCTGTCTGATTGCTATGGAATTATTCCACAGAGGAGAATTTTGAATTAACATGCAACATCATTTTAGCTTTAACATTTTGTGGTTCAGTCACTAGACCTTGCAGTTTATTGCGTCTGTGAACTGCATTTGCTTCTGCCAGAAAATAACCTTCTATTTAAGGCACTTGAGGTTGAGAAAAAAATTATCCTCAAACAGATTTCATTAATTCAGGCAAGAGAAAGTTAATACCCCATGACACAACTGATTTGTTTGTAGGGGTGTTAAATGCATCATTTCCCTAATAAACTAAACCACTAGAGGAATGTGTAGAAGTTGGTGTTCCTTCCCTTAACTCATGAAAACACAGCAGCGCCTGCCAGGTGAACTCTGAGGAAAAGTACCGAATGGATCATACTCTGATAAGCCCTTTGAAGATAGGTAAATGAATTTATACATTTATCTCAACAACAGAATGAAGATTTTGTTTGAACTCCTGTATCTTTTGAGTGGTCCATCTTACAGGATCCAGATGCATAACAAATATGTATTCACCGATTTCCTATAATGTAATACAGCTCTTACAAGAAAAAGCCTATTTTTCTAGTGCATTATAGTTTGAACATCCAGACTTACAACTCCGAGCCCCTGCATTCACATGTTCATGGGTATCTATTGAGAAAGAGGGGTTGTCTTCATTTGTTAATCTTTATGAAATTCAAATTTACCATCTAATCAAAACTAAATAAATAAACAAAAAATCAAAACCAAACAACAACAGCCATCTGGATATCAGAGATATACAACATGATTAATTCAAATTTTAAAAAAAGATAGTCTTCTGTCTGATAAGTCTGCAGAAGAGAATACACATGTATTCACATAATGCAACAAGAGACATGCCCTCTCACCTTCACCTAATCCACAATCAAACAGATCAGGAATTTATTCCATGAAGCTTTCAGTTTAAGAAATGCATCCTGTGCTCCATGGCACCTATCAACTCACTTCTGAGCTACCCTAAGATGGTTTTGATAGCCTGCAAAGATTTCAAAGTTTCCAAAACTCTTCCTATTTATATCTTAAATTGTGAGACCCAGCTCTGTTAGCCTTCTGACTTGAAAGGCCAAATGTGTTTGTTGGAAACAAAGAAAACAACCCCCAAAATCCCAGACCCTATACTTCTGTGCTGTTTTCTAAAAAATCACTGTCCTTAGTTCTTTGAATTTGAACGACATTCTCATGATGGGAAGATGATAGTCCTTCAGAAAGCTGAATAAACATAAGACAAAAGCTAAACGTTTCTGACACATCAAGATACATTTGAAACATATCATTAAGCAAGACAATTGCCTAATAGATCATCATAAATTGTAACATTGTCACTCAGAAAAAAATAAAAAAATAAAAACTCTGCATATAAATGAACAGGAAGTATCAAGCTTTCTGTTTTCATCTCCCCTTTCTAGATATAAAATATGGATGTAAAATCTGTAGGAAAATATGGATGTTAAAGCATTTGTCCTACAGTTATCTGTAGACTTTCTTACTCTTTAGTGAGTAAAGAAACAAACAATACCCCTAGATGTTACTAAACAATATCCAAAATAGAAAATCAAGCTGCCCAGTCTACTCAAAATTTTTAAAAAGTATGTTTAGTTGCAAGTGCCTATAAAGACCAAAACCTTTGTCCTTACATGGTCGTAGACCACCTCTCAGAGTTACAAAGGATTAGTCTCAAAGAAACTGGAGACATTTGAACCACAGAATTTTACATTATGTAAGATTGAACTTGAAAAAAAATTAGGATACTAACACTGAAATGGGCATACTACAACAATATCAAAAATCAGATGGATAAAAGTTGCTTAAGTTTCACATTTCTGTTGACGTGGGCCTGGACGACATGCAGGATATTAATCTGTAAACTGGTGGGGAGCTGGACTGGAAATGTTTACAAGTGCAATATCCAAAAGCCAGATGTGTAAAAGACCAGTAAGAAAAATCAGAAACATTCCTATTGTCAGTCAGTGCTTCACAGATGCTTCACATGGAATTTCTGCATTTTTTTGTGAGACAGTCATGATCAGTTTACTTCCAGCATCACCAGTAGCAGAACAGATGTCCAGCCTTGACTTAGAATAGCAGATGCTTTTCTCAAGTGTATCTTCAATGGCTGATCTTGTCACAGCATCCAGATGCACAGGAATACTCTGACTGCTCAGATGCTGGCTAGCAGCCCTCACTGTGCATGGGAAGATGGGCATTTTAGCACTGTATCATTTCTCTTAAATGCTGAGGAGATATTTGCATTAAACAGGTATTTCAGACAAATGCATAAGGCATTGTGTAGCTGCTGGGCTAGTTTGGTCAGTGAAGTAAACAGCAGCTTGGCTGCTGTTTTTTTTTGGCCATTTAAGGCAATCCCATTGCAATGCTCAAATAATTTTCTCTCAGAATGCTCTCACCTTGCAGCAGCCCTGTGTATATATAACCATTCAGCTGTGTACCAGGACCATAAAACAGTAATAAACCAGGAAACAGAAAAATGAGCTTTCCATAAAGATCTTAAGCCCTACGACAACATACCAGGAGTTACTTCACCCAGGTCCAATTCACATCACTTGTGAGAACCCAAACTATCAGCATGAAGCCACCTCATGTCCTGTGAGATGACAAGGATCACAGTAAATAGTGTCTTGTGAAATAAAGACGACTTGACAGGATGATACTTTGCAGCAGTAGTCTACTAGCCTGTTCGCTTGGCCTGTGGTATTGCCAGGATAAGCACAGGCACAGCATTACTTCCTAACAATCCTCTCTGATGAGATGTATGCCAAGCTCAGATATGGAAGGGTAAGCATCATAGTTGAGAGAGATGGTGCAAATGAAAACAGCACAGTGTGTAGGGAAGCTAAATCCAGGCTCATGAGGTGTGATATATACAGGATATAAATGCAATGGAAGATATAGCCATACTTGTTACTGATTCAGTCTTGAAAGTTGGCAGACAATGGATTTTCATGACAAAATACCCATGTCATCATATTCACGAGAGCCAGTAATTTTTGTTACCTGTGTGGCACTTAACTGAACCAAGTGATTTGGGCATCTCATGATTGCAGGGACTGGACAGATGCTTGTATCCACAAGTTAAACAAGTGTTTTGTTTTTAAAATACTTATGCAGTATACTATAAACACTGTCTGTGATCTTACATCTAATCTTACCTTAGCTGTTTATTGTTTTCCATCCAATTAGAGAACCAACAAAAGAACAAACGTATCACAAGTATTGTGACCCAATACACATTTTGAAAGGGGTATATTATTTGGCTTAAGGAGTCATAACAGTTGCCAGAAACAGGGTTTGACAGAACCACATGATCCCAGGGCAGCAATCCAACTTTTAGCACTGCCATGTTACCAAAGTCATACATCATTTTCTGACAGTGTCAGATTTAACATTCAGCACCACTATAATTTCTGTCCTAATTTACGAACACTTTAAAGGATTTGTAGTCTCTTAATAATATTTCATTTGCTGTAATTACAGTTCTTTTAATGTGTTATATCTGTTTCTGCATTACAGTAGTGTTCTTGTTCAGCAGAAAAAAAACACCACCACCACCAACGTACTTTTAAAGTGCAACTCAAAACTACTAGAAAAATGAAGTGTGTATGCAGTAATTACTCAGATGCTCAAACACAAGAAGACAACCAAAAATTCCAAAATAATTCATCAGCTCCATGATTATTTCAATAGCCACTGTTTATCTGACAGATTACTACACTGCTACAACCTGCATACCATGTAAAAGTAATGGCAAGACATTAAACAGGAAGAAACGTGTCAGGCCAACGAGCTTAATTGAAAGTGAGGAGATGGAAAATTCTAATTAACTTTGCAAACTAGCTTTGCCTTTGTCAATTACCTTAATTGTACTAGTGAAGTACAGGTTACAATCTTTACTAAAATTTGAATCACAAGAACGTGTCTGAAATCGCTGAAAGAAAAATAACTTCTGAATGCTTCTTAATTATGACAACATGTAGGATGTAGCAGCATCACATCTGTCAAGACACACTATTTCTAAGGTTAAAATATTTTGAAGTTTATCTACCTACTCAACTGGTGTAAATAGTGGAAAATTAATATATCATTAATAATCAGTATTTTAATGCCATATTTATAAGAGGTAGGTATTCCCCAAACCTTGGGTTGTTTACCTAAGAGTAATCCTATTTCACAGTGTATTCTCACAGAGGCAATGGAACAGCCAGGGAAAACATACAAGGGATTTGTCTTGGCACTGCCTTAGCAGCACCTGCCTGAATGGGGCTCAACAAGAACAGTTCAGATGTTTTTGCAAATAAGACTGTGTAGCCACAGCTACGTTTGGTGCTGGCAATAGTTCACCTGCTGAAAGGGCACTCTGAAGCACACACTGCAAATGTTCTAGACTGGGAAAAGTTGCAGGCTCAGAAGAAGAACATGGAATCAGCCATCCACATACAATCCAGTTTCAGAGGCTTGGCAGTTGTACCTTAAGGATGGGACATGAGAACTGCAGCCCAACACCGAGGAAAAAAGTCTTAAAGCACTAAATTTCCAAGTTCAACTCTAGGCAGGTCTCATTAGTATCACACATTACCGTAAGTAAATAAATGAATGCATCTCCTTGCTCATATCCCTATCCTCAAGGCCTATGAGAGACTACCTCCTTTAAAGCCAATAAATTAAAATAGCTTCTTTCACCTCTACCATTTTGAGGGAGGTTGACCCAGCAGCCAAACACCCCCTGCTTCTCCCATGGGATGGGCAGGAAATGGAGGGCGAGAAGCCTCATGGATTAATGCAAGGACATCTTAATGGGGAAAGCAGCAGGCAGATGTCCTGCCATTTCTGTACACGCAGGGCCTCAGCCTGTGTAGTGGTTGTTTGAGAAGACAAACACCATAACCACAAACATCCCGTCCCCCTTTCCTCCTCCTTTCCCCAAGCATCTATTGCCAGCAAAACAATGTATGGCATGGGATATGTTTGGGTCAGCTGTCCTGGCTGTGCTCCTGCCTCACCTTCTGTCCACCCCCAGCTGACCAGCCTTGGGGATGGGGAGGCTGGGGAGATGGCCCTGGTGCTGTGCCAGCACTGCTCAGCAACAGCCAATATGCTGGGGGACACCAACACCCTGCAGGTCGTAAATGCAAAGCACAGCACTGTATGGGCTGCACTGAAGAAAGTTTGTTCTGTCCCAGCCAGACCCAGTAAAATTTAAAGGACAATATAGTAGATGCAGCCACGACTATCAAAAATGAGCAACCTCTATCAGAGAGTAACCTCCAAAATCACCTCTTTAGACTGCAGATTTGTGGTGATATAAATAGCCAGGATACCTACGGGAGAAAAATATTTTTAAAATATATTTCAGATCTCTATCACAGCCCTGCAAAACAACATGAGATTTGTTCAGAAACTTTCAGGAAAGTAATTACAAAAAGGTGTTCAAAAACTATTTCTATCAAAAAGATGGAATGCAAGCATATAAACACTATAAAGTCAGAGTAAAAAAAAAAAAAAGTTGTAAATAAGCAAATGAAGATATCATAATTAAAAGGAAAAAAAACTTCAAAAATAAATCACACTTTCAAAAATTAAAATGATTCAGTTATTTATTACCTATTCTCACTGTTAAAAAATCTTTTTTGACAAACACGTATTTTCATGAAATTTTGCCTGTCCCACTACAGCACTTCCCAACTAAAAACCAAACTTCACATCCCTTTGGTGAAAATTCCCCTTCTGTCTGCAACTAAATTAGCCTTGACACCAAAAGTTACAAGTTACTACTGCCTTTACATAGAAAAGATAATTTTGTCCTGCTTTTACATGTAAGAGTCCCAGCTAAAAATTACGAAGTCTAATTTCTCTCCTTCTTAGTATGAATTCTATCTGCTTAAAATTCCAGCTATCCAGTACCCGGATTAAGTACTGGATGGGACATCAGCTAGATCAAATAAAGTCCTCCTGTATCTCAGAATACCACATCACTGGCCATCTTTGCTTGTCAAGGATTTCTACTATTGTTCTTGTTGAGCTCTATCTCCCTCAACAATGCATTTCAGTGAAAGACAAACAGAGCTTCTTCCAAACAATTTGTGATTCATTGTGTGGCACGGTTGCTCTAAAGGAGGCATCCTGTGATGACATGACAGTTCTTGCAAATAGACATTGGGACCACACCACTGTCCCATGAGAGGATGACTTTCTAATCAGTAGACATAAGAAAAGGAGACAGGTATATAACAGTACATTGAATCTTCAGGAAAGGAGTCAGGGAAGATAAGCATAGCACAGTTCCTGGGAGCTTAAAAAAAAAGGAAAGAAAAAAAGAACTTTTGATAAAATATATACAACAGTTCATTTAATAGTCCATACAAGTTTGAAAGTCCAAGAGTAATGTTTAAGACTACTGATGTCCCCTAGGGAAAGGAAAATTTTATGGATTAAATACTTTATCTGAAAGAGAAATAGATCAGCTGCCATACCACAACCTTGCAGCCTGAGGCAGAAATACTCGATATATTAAATTGCTATATAAACAACCCATGTCTGAAAATAAAGTGCTCTAAAAACTAGAAGAAAAAAATCCATTGAAAATAGCATCTAGTTTTCTCTGAAGTTCTGAAGTTTGCTGGAATATACTCTGAAATATAGGTTATGTGAGGGGCCCCTTTGGCTTTCAGATACATAACAACAATGTTGATCCAGTTTTCTTTAGCATTTCATTGAGAGAAAAAAAAAATAAAAAATCCCCAAATATCAGTATTTGTGCAGTACTTGATACTGTAACACTACTAGGTTTATCTCTTTAGTCTTCTGTCTAATTAAACTGTTTTTGTTGTTGTTGTTGTTGTTTTTTAAAGATACAGGCACAGCCGTTCCAAAAAAATAAAAGTCATCTTACACTCTGTTCTGAGTTTGTATCAAACCTCTTGTTTTTTTAATAAGGCTCCCTCCAAAAAGTGAAGCCTTTAAGGTACTTCAATGGAATTACAGATGGCCTGCTAATTCTGCCATTAAATTAATTCAGGGAAGCTCTCCACTGCAGTTACTCCTGCAACAAATAAGACTCAAGTATAAAAGATGCATTAAAACGTGTCTTGGTCACAATGTAAATGCAGAGAGCATTATAGCCATCTCATCTCATGGAGAAGACAGACAAGGAAGACTGTCTTACGTACAACTGCGTACTAGAAAAACATACATATTTATTTTTGGCCCCATACAGATAGACTATTTATTTTGCATTTGGTATATGTAAGTTAGAGGGGCATCTATTAGACCGTTTTAGACCCAAGCTACCTTTTTTTTTTTTTTTCTTCCCTCAGGATCTCAAAGTTCAAGGCAGTGGAAGAACAGAATAAATGGTATTTGTTCCACAGAAAGGAAAAATACTATTAGAGAAACTAAGCAAAGGCAAATGTGTCACAGCCAGTAGATGGCAGAGATGGAAATAGAACTCCAGCACCATCAAGATCACTCTCCCCTTTCAACCTTGCCCATACAGTTACAGCACATGAATCAATTAAATAACTTCATTTATTGCAGAATCACATGCATAACCTTCACATTTTAATAATTCTGTAATATGACTGAAGCACTTCACGAATAAAGAAGAGTTCTGGTAATGAAGTCAGGCTGTCTGGGTCATGCATATCCTAAACAAGGCTCGCAACAGCTACTCTCAATACATTTACTTCAAAAGTAAAAGGGATGAAGTCTTCGCTTATCCAGCAACACTTTCAATGAAGTAATAGCACTAGGATATTAAAGTAGATAAGTACTGTAAGCAACAATTCTCTTCCCTTCCTCCCTAATGCAGAACACTAGGCTATATGTAGAGGAGAGACATTTCCCCTCCCCCATCATTTAAACTGCATAAACTATAATTTTAGTAAATCAAGCAAAGAGCTAATCAAGTTTTGATTTGCTAATTACTTCTCAATTTGATTAGAGCTGGCAGCTAATCATCTCTGGAAATGTAAAGTCAATCTTTCACTCACATTTGCAAATCAGGATTTTAGTGTAAAGGAAGTGGATATTGTTCACTACATCCTCATAATATTTTTTCCATATTTTAGCAATTTTAACAATAAGCCTTTCATTTTGTTTAATTTATGTGGCGCTGCTCTGTATAATAAAAACTTTGCAGAATGGTATGTGGCCCTGGAAGCAAACCACTGACAGGAGCCGTAGTATTGCTAACATTAGAACTCAAGGGGTGTGCCTGCTATATTAAGCAAACGCAATGCAATTTAGAAGTATAGTTCACATAGAAAAAAAGGTATCTAAGAAAGAGAAACATATCAACACAATTTCAAAAGCTATCACTTTTAGAATAAATGTGGAGGTGTCACACTATATCCCATATATAATAAAAATATATAAAAAGAAATATATATATATTTCTACATATATATATATAAACTTACTGAACTTACTGTATGCAGAGTGAACAAGTTAGCTGAAATCATGAAATTAAGAGTATGGTATTTCATTTTGTTCTGAAGCAACACTGTAGCGGAAAAAAATAAAGAATGCAGTTCTGCTCTGTTTGTTTTTTGTGAAGAGTTCTTTGCATGGTGTACCCACTTAGATTTTTCCTCTTTTGAGCCGAGCACAAACACCTTTCCAAAACCACTAATTCTCTGCTGTTCCTCACTGCCTGGCTGCCGAAGAGTTTTCAAACATTAGTTGCGCTAAGGGAAAGATGTGAAGTTAATGCCCTGAAAAACGTGTTGTTATAAATACTACAACAGCAATTTCTGGCCACAGTAAAACCTGAGCATAGTTTGAGTGGTAGGCAAGGCCCAAATCAGGTATCTCCCTTCACACACTCCTGGCTGTGCCTTCCCTACAGAAGACAGCATAGAAAAGATCAGGACAGGGTGATCCTGCTTCTTGACTGTCCTCTACGCCATCCACAGCTTCAGTGAGGAGTCCCCTCCTTCACCTAACCAAGCCTATCCAGACTGGACCCCTGCTGCTTCTCTGTCTTCTCCAATATGAAAGGTAAGAAAGGCAGTCATGACATCTCCCCCATCCAAGAAGTGTCCAGCCTTCCCTCCTTGAAACCATACCAGTGTACTTGGTAACATAGTGTTACTTGTCCTCAGCACATCTTCCCTACGAAGCTCTTACCCATAACATAGTCCTTGCTTCCTTACTTAAATTTCTTTAGGTCTACATTTGATGCTTAAGTTGAGCACTTCAGCCACCAGACTAACATTAATCAAGACATCCACAAGTTATCATGCCAGATGCTCATCTCCCGCAGTCACACAGAATATTCAGTTCCTTGCGTTACCCAGGCTCCCTTGAATTCCAGCACTACCCCAAAGCCTAGGGAGAGCACAAGCAGGGATGAAGCAGCAGCAGAATTAACAGTAGGCAGCAACCTTTGAGGACTCCTCACAATGTCTGGGAAGCAGTGCAGAGAACTGTACAGACATGGCTCGTCAAGTGAAATGGTGAGTAAGACTTGCCTTCTTCCTCTCTGGTTTCACACTTCAATATCTGCACTACTAGAGAGACCTGCTGAAGCAAAACCACATCTGTAGGGGAAAGGACAAAATGGTGTGAAACAGCACTCCTTCAATTCAAATTAACAGGGAAGGGGGCATGCTAATAGTTTATACCTAATTCACTTTTCAAGTAATTTATTTATAACTAATCCACTAAATTACTCCTGTGAAAGCTACCTATCCTAATGAAGACATGGGGAGAGTTTTTTTTTTTTTTTTTTTTTCTTTGAAAGGTATAGTGTAAGTTCATATAATGAAATGGGTCAATTTTACAGAAAACACATTTCAAAGAAAAACTCAGAGCCTGTCAAAAACATTTTGCTTAAAGTTTTTCCTAAAAAAATACTTGGATTGTTTTCTTTTGCAATTACCTCTCACTTAATGTTTTAAATGTCTTACATTTATACAATAGACTTTTTAAAGATAATTTTAAAACATTTTTTTTACTATCATTAAAAATAAATTTTAAATAATTCATTTAATGAATAAATTCTAAGAGTGAGGCTTTGTTATGAATTTTAATTATTATTCTATACCCTCCATGAAATAAATTATCTATCCAGCTGTATCTAGCAGTCAAAAATATCTGGTATTACAAAAAAGAGGACATAAGAATTAACTCTATTGTCTATAATCTGCTACTACAGTAATTTTCTCAGAGTTGTTGATGTCATTGAATTACTGTTAACACTTTTCCCCAGAAAAGGCTTCCAACTATTTCTGCTTCTCTCTTATCTAACATTGGAATAGTAGAAGTCAGTGTTTTGACGGAGTAGAGGGAAGATAAAAAGCACTGTTTAAGTGTCACTGATTCTTCAGTTTGACAGACTTCAGACTTTGAGAACTATCATTGATTTAGAGTCACACATTACAAGAATGACTGATTACTCATAACTGATATTACCATCAGATGTTTTACAAATTAGTCGTCAGTACATCAATTTTTGAACAAATTAAAATGCAAATATTCAACTCTGTCTTGTACAATGTAGTATTTATATATTTTAATAATAAAATTTAAAAGGTAAGGAATTCTCCATTTTCTTTACTGATTGCTATGAAATCACAGCAAGCACACTGCTACTCTGCTTGTTCTTCAATTCCCCCATAAAATAATTACACATAAACTATATTCTTAATTACCCTGAAATTGAATTTGGGACCAGAAGCTAATAACAGTAACAATGAAATTTAAAAAGTAGAAGTGCATACTTTTTGACATTTGATGTCTCTTGTAGTACACTATATAGCAAAACAACAACTACCCCTGCGTTGTACAGTGCAACCACCTTTGAATCTAGTTTCAAATGCAAGGAAAATGTACAACATTTTCCCTCTGATATAATGTTCTAGGCATTACCTATTAAAAGTGTTGTATTTAATTTTAGTAGCCTGTTGTCTAGTACATGTCTTGTGTCAGAACACAAGCACCAGATACATTCCAAAACATCCTTGAAAACATAAGATAAAAGGACATTGGAAAAATAAATAAAATGAATGAATAAATACTGTAATTCTACACAAACTTTTAATTTTGCTGTTACCAGAAGCAAAATCTAAACTTTGTTATTTGTGATTTTGGCAGTCATTTCAAAAATTGTAAAGCACAGATAGAAAACAACTTATCTGTTTTAATGGAAACCACATGAAAGAACAGTGCTTATATTTACTAACAAAGATCTTGGAAAAACTCATTTGTTATTATTCTATTGATAAATCAACCTGCATTCAACCTAAACTACCAAGTATCAAGCGACTAGAAATAACATTTGCCATTTCACATTCAAGTTACACTAAAATTTCAGTATGAAATATATTGTCTACAGAAAGGTACACTTACAAAGTTTTCAAAGCCTCTGAAAAATACAGTTGAGATGTCATCTATTTAACCAGCTATTTTTCAAACATAATAAACCAAAACTAAAAAAATGTTTTTGTAGGAAGTTATAACACTAGCACTCTTTTCGATCAAAGCTGAAAACAACTTTGCAATTCAGTTTGGATAGCAAGTGCTCAAGTGCCAAACACTCACTGCAAATCTTTTAAACAAATCAAATCAGTCCATTTGTTTGATCTCTGCAACTTCATTCCTTCTTTAGGAAAATGAAGGTGTTATGAAAACTAAAGACTTGCACACAAACACACACAAAGAAAAGCTGGTGGTAAACCACTAAGAGACAGGGTTTAAGGTTTTTTGTTTGTTTGTTTGTTTTGTTTTTTCCTCCACTGGAATTATTCATATCTCTAGTTTAATAAGAAAAAATCATAACTTAAATGAACTAAGGAACCAGGATGTTGACAAGCTTACTTTGCAAAGAACAAAGAAATTACATTAAGGCAAGATATGAACTCCAGACCCTTTATCATACATCAAATTTCATAAGAACGCTAAAAGTTATGAAGTCTACTATCATTCCCTTATCTTCAAATGAATATTCCATTCATTAGCAATTAAACTATATGGTGAATGAAAAATCTCCAGAGATTTAATTTTTATGCATCTGCAGCCATAAGAATCATAGTGGAATAGATGTTAAATCTTCTTGCCCATTTATCTGATTTAAATGTTAGAAATGAGGATGTTTTGCATTTATTTTTTATACTAATGCTGGATGTCTATTTCTGGCAGTTCTAAAAGTTTACCTACACTTCAAAAAATGTTCAAGTTCTTCAATGCATCCTGCAGTTTTTCATGTTACTCTCCACTGAGCCATCCCTTGATGCAGAGTAACTTCTTTGGGTGGAGAATGAACCTCATTTTGCAAATTGAAGATCCTGCTTTCCAAAGAACCTTCATCAAATCCACAGCTGGTTGAGAACCAATTTAGCATTCACATCCTTAGCCAAAAATAAGTGGACTTCTAGATGAAACTATATATTGATAATATGAATAATAACATATGTATATGTATAAATATATGTGTGTGTGTGTATATATATATATATATACACATATATATATACATATATATATATATAGTTTCACCTGGAATATTTACATTTGGGAACTTATTAGAAAGACAAATAATTATTTTATTCAATACCTTAATCAATTAAGGTATTGAATAAATCAATCAATTATTTTATTCAATACCTTAATCATTAGAAGCTTGATGGCTATCAGATTAGAGTAAGATTTGGATAGAGGTAAATTAACACTCTTGCTTTCATTTTTTTTTTTTTTTTCCTCACACATGACAAAATTCTAACAAGAAATCAGTGGTTCACTGTAGCAGGAAATTAGGAAGCAAAGTTTAAATCCTTTTACTTCAACTGAAGCAGTAATTTTCCCAACAAGATTTCATCCTGTTCTTGTTTACCTATTCTATAGTGTGGCAGAACACAATGCTGTGATACTGAAAAAAAGCCATGGATCTTCTCCTTAAACAGATCTTTACCTCCTTTATAAATTCAGTTTTCACCACACCTTTTAACATAGTAAGTCAGCTAATTCTTATGGGCTGTATGAATTGCTTGCTCATATTCACGTTAATCCTTCAAGTATCTAATAAGATCCCTAGTATCAAAACATGCTACTATAAAAAAAATCAAATATTTTAACTTAAAAAAGTCATCATTTTCCATTTCACCAATAAGATGTGTATAATCTTGATATGGTAATGTAACTGTCCTAAATTAACAGGCATTGGGATATTCTAAGTTGAAACATGCTTTAACTATTCCCACGTATACAAAACATATAAATAGTCTTTGAAGATGTACATCAAGAGAATAATAATAAAAAAGAGAATAATAATAAAAAAAAGATTCTTTACACTGCAGTTACTCTACACTGACAAAGAACTGAAAGTTATGACAATTTCTGCTTGATTTTATAGTTACAAGAATGTAACGGTGTTGAGAAAAGATAGGTCACCCAAACTCAGCATACTCCAAAACATGATAGCTCGCTCAGCCACTCTCCTAAGACAGGGAGTCAGAAATTTGAATAGTTTTAGAAAAAAATAAGTCCTGAATTTTTTTGCTTGAAATTGTGCTGTAATTTGAAATAAATAAATAAATAAATAAAAATCTTTCAATTCTCAAAGTGCTCCCAGCTTTCTCTCTTTAAACTTTCTTTTTTTTTTTTTTTTTAAACCATCTTTAAGATAATACAACTACCTACCCAGAACAGACTTATTTCAGAATTATGAAGTCCACTACCTATGCCTTGTTCAGTCTTACCATATCCTCTTGCTCTTAAGTTTCCATACACATTGCTCGAGTTATAGAAAGCTTTTAGGGAATCCTTTTAGGGAATCTAGCTTGCAGTTACCAATAGCTCCAGAAAAGAAAAAGGAAGTAAGACTTACTTGATGTCCTGGTTTCAGTTAGGACAGAGTTAATTTTCCTCCTAGTAGCTGGTAGGGTGCTATGTTTTGGATTAGGATGAGAAGAGTGCTGATAACATGCTGATGTTTTAATTGTTGCAGAGTGGTGCTTACAGCAAGCCAAGGACTTTTCAGCTTCTCGCTCTGTCCTGCCAGCAGGCAGGCTGAGGGTGCAGCAGGAGCTGGGAGGGGACAGTCCCAGGACAGCTGACTCAAACTGGCCAGAGGTCATACCATCTGTCATGCTAAACAATATATAGGAGTGGCTAGCCGGGGTGGGGGGCCGGCTGCTCGGGGATGGGCTGGACATCGGTCAGCGGGTGGTGAGCAATTGCATTGTGCATCACTTGTTTTGTACACACACTATTATTATTATTATTATTATTATTATTATTTCCTATCTTAATAAACTGTCTTTATCTCAACTCACAGGCTTCACTTTCCCATTTCTCTCCCCCAGAGAGGGAGGGGAAGGGGGGGCAAATGGCTGTGTGGTGTTTAGCTGCCGGCCGGGTTAAACCACAAAACTTGAGAAAAAAATTGGACTTGAACTCAAGAAACAACTATAAGAAACATTGTTTCCCAAACACAGACATACATAAGGATCATCTTAAATATGGGCTGCATTACTGGATTATCTAGGATCTACTCTGGATTATCTCAGTACCTGCAACCATTCTCTTTCACAGAGACACATGACATTTCTCACTAATTTACTTGCACAATTATTACTGATTTGAAGCAAAGCTGAGGTTTGGGTTCCTTTAAAAGATACTTGTGTTCTGTTTCTAGACATATGAAATGAGTTGAAGAAGAGATCTAACAATTAACTGAACTATTATCTTTCGCTTCTTTACAATAGCCTAGATTTTTCTATATCTCTCAGTAGAAGAACAATTTAAAAAAAAAAAAAAAAAAGTATTGCAGCTTTTATTAAACTCCTCACTAAGTAGATTAGCATCACTTTGAATACATCTAACTCCTCCCCCACCATTTCCTCTCTCCTAAGTCTATCAAACCCACAGATAAGAAACAGTTGAAGAAGATACACGTGGTAGGAACAAAACTCAGCTGTTTTCTCATGCACCAGAATTGATGTGAACCAGCTCTCAATCAAGAGCAAGCAAGCCCTGACAGGATCAAAGGACCTCTGAACCATGGAGTAACTTCTTGCCTTGCACTGTGAAAGAGTGCACAGAGTTAGAAGACTAAGTATCATAAGGTCATACGAATGCTTGCACACTACTGAATGCAGTATTTCTGGCAATACCGTTTACGGCAAGAAGGAACTACTGGGATGACTAAACTGAGGTTTTTCAGGCATGCCCAGAAGCACAAGTAACATGGCAGAACAGTAGAGACTTCTGCATATTTTTTGCAGAAAACAAAGATTAACAAGTCGATATATATTATTTTTACATTGACTGATACACAAAGATGTCTAAACAGCAACTGTATATAATTTAGGAATAATCGATACGTACATGCTCTGCAGAGACAGATTATTTAATTTTACGTATTTTTTGCAGTTGGCAGATCATTCTCTGTTAGGCATCTTTTCTTTCATTAAGATTCTATGTAATTTGATCAAATAAGGCAAAGTGTATCCCAGCAGGAGGTTGAAAATGAGTCTTGCTGATTCCAAGTAGTACTTCTCAGGAGGACTGAGGTATTCATAAAAAGGGCTTATAAATGTGTTATAAATGGACACAACACAAAAATAACTAAGTGAACAAAGATGTAAACTGGAAGCTTGCTTTAGTATTGAACGTAAGTAAAAACAAACAAACAAACAAACAAACAAAAAAAACATCTATCACATTGGAAAATCTATACAGGAAATCCCACAGTATTCAATATTTTCAAGAGGAAGGTAATTTAAGTGCCTTCATGATATTTACCAGTAACAGGGACACAACTCAGAAGCACAGTGGTATCTAAAAACAAAAACATTTTGGCTCTTTACATTTGGGATCAGCAACTCAAAGCAAACAGGTATGTTCAATCATTTAAAAAGAGGAATATTTTCACTAAATAATGATGCAAGTACCAAGTTTAAAACTCTAACCATAACAACATGGAAGTTTTTTCTATGGACTTCCAATGCAAACATTGCAACACGTCATCTTACATTTTATTTCCCTTTCTCTAAAAATGAGGTGCTACCACTACCACCTTCTGTGGTTGGTTCCCCTCTTTTTTCTTCACTTTTCTGGATTAAGAAGCCAACACCACCTGTCATTCCAGGACCCCAATACATGATGTGATCTCAGTAGAACTAATATTTCTTATCAGGAAAATGTAGTTGCTTAGTTCATAATTTTTCTTTTATTTTTCTTTCTTAACTTTTATATTTGTCTTTTTCTAGCTAGTACAAATTATGCAATCCATAACTACCCTGGTGGTTTTATTTTTCATAATGCCCTGTATATAATACGGCAGCATACAATATAAGTTGCTTTTCTTCTCCAAAAGAAATGCAGAAAACTGCACATGTCTCAGCAGAAGACATATTACCACAGTTCCCCTGCCTCAACATGGTTTCACGTATGGCAGTGGTGTTCATATATTTTGGATAAATTAACAGAAAGGGCTACTAGAGCTTTGAAGCTTTATGAGAAAATTATACTATTTCAAAATTATGCTCATCTCCAAATAGCCAGGCCATAACAAAAGTGCTATGAAATGGCTACAAAAAAGCACCTCAGAAGAAAGGCAATTAAAGCTGGCTGCACAGCATTTACTAAAAGACAAAAAGGAGGGAAAGCCGCAAACAACGTTAATCAAAGTTATATTTCTCTTCCATGTATCTACAAATTCCAGAGAGTCATAAATCTAAAAGATTTTTTGGATGACTGGAGAAAAGTTTCTTATAGGAATGAGACCACCACAGATTGCTTAAAGTCATTAACAAATAAAGGTTTCATAATACACGTTTAACTCAATTGTTTAGCATCAAAAAGATTACTGGATTTGCACACAAAAACTGCAAGACATGTAAACCTGTGAGTTTTTGCACTTCAGCAACAAGTCCTAATGTTATGAAAAGTCATAATGAGCAGTTGCTGAACCAGAAAATCAGAATAAAAGATATGCTGTTCAGGATTTGCTGTTCTTGATGTCAGATAAATTCTTAAAAATCGTAACACAGAAATGAGGCACTGAGAAAACAAAATATATTATGAGAGCCTGGTTTACTTATGCTAAAAATTTGTCTAGATATTAAAAAACAAACAAAAAAGAACACTGGCTAGCTCATCGTGGCAACAAAAGTACGTTTTAAAGTGCTTCTGTTTTCCTTATCCACCATCATTTTGATATGTTTATAATATTGAAATGTTTATTCTATCATGTATAGAAGTAGCATCTGTTATTTCACAAGTATTGCAAACTATTGCTCCATCCTGGATTTCTTTTCTGAGAAAACAAAAGATAATTACCCTTCACGGGTGACATATTTGATTTATTCCACACAGATTCATTTCATTTCATTGTAAATTATACTGTTTAATTCAATATTTTGAGTACCCACTATTGGAAGGGACATCTGGGAAGACCTAGCAAGAGATTTGACAAAGCGGACAGTTAGAACTTGCAGTGAATTACGCTCATTAAATACTGTTTATAATTATTTTCATAGGGTGAGTTCTCACTTTGATATCATCTGATCCCTTCTACTGTTTCTGACCTCTTTTTCCTAACAGCAGGCATGTTACGGGCATACTGTTTCTGAGATTATATTTTTGCAAGCATCTTCCTTTGTTGAGATTTTGAATCTTTATTTTTATTATAGAAGTCCAAGGTCAATATTATCAAAGCAAATATATGGAAATTGAGTCTTAAAAAGACTGCTATCAGTTCCTTCCCCTCCATTGACAAAGAAAGAAAAATAAATAAATTCTGCTTTAAATTTTGCCCTCTCATGGAACAAAACTGTATTATAAATTGCACATGACAGATAAACACCCCAAAGAATCTCTCTGGGTGCATGACAGCTGAGTTATATATTAGCCAAATATGATAGAATTAAGTGTCACTTTCTATTACTTTCAATAAAACTGATGAATAGATTAAATTAAGAAAAATGCAAAATCTCTGTGAAGTTTTCATTTAAGTTGACCAACTGAAGAAAATGCAATGCTGAGAATGTCAGTCTACTCACTATTCAGTACTGCTCCTTCTAAATACTGCAGATTATTTAAAAGTACATAGCAAAATTTAAACAGCAATTTATTTTTACAAAGAGTGCATGTATATTGATTTTATGAGAATATAATCCACACAGTTAAAAGTTACAGTGCCCCCCTAAACAGCAAATCCTATTAAAAATAAGAGCATAGTCTGACAATCAGCAGGGATTTTGAAATGGTCTTATCAGAGCTTCTCAGTCCCTTGACCAAGAAGATGCTCAGTGAACAGGTGGGTGTTTGAAGGGTTACCTAAGATTTATAAAAAACATGCACTGTAACAGAAGAAAAGCAGGTGCCAGAATAAAGGAAGTTTTGGGAAACTCAGGGAACATTTTAAGGAGAAATGGAGAACTATAGACAATATTTGTAAGCCAAAAACCTACGAGATTTGAAGCTAAAATACTTGGTATGTACGTATTAAAGAAATATCAATACCTTGCTAACATATGAAGCAGCATACAGAAAGTAAATCAGGCAGGTTCTAACTACTCTGTAGTCAAAGGAAAAAGATTTTATTTTTTTAATACTATTTTTGTCATTGTATATTTCTTACCCTTGCAGCAATTAATGCCACAGAAAGTAATACTTAGAGCTTATCAAACCCTACCAAAATATTTGGAAATTTTACTAGTAATTACTCAAGAATATCACAAAAATATTACTAAAAACAGTGAAAGTTCCGAAAGCCATATGCATCGACACAAAATATTTTTGTAGGAAAATTAAATAAAAGTAACACTAAAACTCTTAAGTGTAAAATAGCTAATTCTGTTGAGAGAAGCTATTGGAAATCATCAACTCTTTCATGGCTCTAAAGTTGTTGGAAATATAACATTAGAGAAACAACCTTCCAAAAACAAGAATCTAACTGATTCAAGTTAAACCTGTTATGTTAGACTTTTTCTGAAACTCAGCTAGTCACCTACAAACAGTGTAGAATATAAGGCCGATATATTCCATCCACGAAGTATCATACAGCTGTTATACTACCCATGCACTTCCTATGCTGCAATGATAAAGGCTTGGACGGCACACATTATAAAATGCTTTTTTAAAAGCTTTAGAGAATAAAATGCCCTTTTGGCAGCTCTTGGAAAGCAGCACTCACTGTTTGTATCTCTTCCTTCAGGGTTACACACATCGGCCAAACAAACTTTAGCCACCAGTACCATGAAAAGCATGAATGTGGTCACAAGAAACACAGAGAAAAGGTGGCAACCCAAGTCCAAGGCCTTTTCTAGTATGTGGCACGGAAAAAAATCGTAAGCATCTACCTTTCTCCTGAGACAGCCTTTGCTGCAGACCAGACTATAAAACCTACAGAATCACATATAGAAGGATTTTAGGGTTTTTCCCTTTTTAAATGTGAACAACAATAAGTAGTAATTGTGTAGTTGCATTAGTTACTATTGACCTCTCTCTAACATGCAATGAGTCAGAACTTCGCTAGTAAGTTTTTAGTCTGTGGTGAAAAAAGATATATTAAATTTATTAGCAAAGAGGTATTTACAAAGAGGTATAAAGATAAGAAAGCATTAAGAAAATACTTCATTTTCCATTTTGAGATCATAAATTGTGTGCAAATTTAAGCCTGTCTTAAGACGGGCTTAAAGCCACATACACTTCTTTACTGCTTAGAACCACCTGAGAGCATATAAAGGGAGCAGCTCCTTTTGGGTTTAAAAAAAAAAAAAAAAAATGGATTTATTGTCAATGTCTAGTTTGACAGGCTTTAATAACTGAAAATAGGACCTATGAGAAATTTTATGCACACAGTTTAATTAACCTAGCTTGAAGAATACTTAGAAGCCACGTCAGTTCTAAACAGTAAGAAGGACTGTTGTAAAATATCATGCCCAATGGTAATGCAATGAGGTTCAGTGATGAAACAGAAGCAACAATCATCCATTGCAAACAATGTACTGCTGGATAGAGCATATTTACAATGTAGTCTACAAGAAATGCCAATGTAGAGTTTGGGGAATCACATTCAGATTCTGGCTTCTGGATAGCTTAATATCCTGTATTATCTTCTGCTAGCAATACATCTCTGATTCTAGTGTTACTCCTACTATAAAGGAAACCTGAATGAAGATTCTAGTTTGAACCCAGAAGCAAGAATTTTACTGTAAGTAATTTTATAAAACATTGTCACCCACATGTAGAACCAGCAAGAAGTATATTAGGACATAATACCTTATGGGCAGAAAAAAAAAAAAAAAAAAAAAAAAAGAGATAAGAACTCTGAGAGGATTCTTTGAATTTCAATACTGATTCATGCTGCTGTGATTGAATCAGATTGTTTTGTCTGCCTGCAGTATGAAAATATTTTCCTTTCTGATAAATTACAATTGGAATATGAATGTTTCTATTTTACAATGAGTGAAAAAGGCCCCTTCAAAAATAAAGAATTCTTACATAGGCATATCAGTCCATATAGGAAAGTTAGAAGTGTTCAAAAGCTATCAGAATTAAAAAGTTAGAAGGATATCTAGGGTAGAAAGCATAGGCTTATACATGGCGTAGGACACTGTAAAACGGATGCTTTAAGACAAGTTGTCTGAAGGCAGTGGTACAATGGAAGAAATGAATTAGACTCCCTTAAATACTGCCATAATTCACAGCCTGAAATAACAGAAGCTGTGATCTTTTTGAGGAAATTGCTGTCTTCATGTCAACATTTGTAAGGTTTCCTACAACCAGCTGTAGGAGAGCGTGTATTCTTGTCACAAAAAGAGTGCAGAAATAGGACTTCCATTCCACTGAAGAATGAAAGTGCATTTTGAGGCCAGTACCACCAAGGCCAATAGAACAAAACAATGAAAATGATTAAAGTTGGTGAAACTTTACAGCTTGGAGGTTAGAAAAATTGGCAAGATACTTGTGGATACATGTCCATGCTAACACATGCAGTGTGCTTTTTAATCAGATAGTTCAAGCCTGGAATCAAACATACTGAAACTAGCATTTGTTCAAACAAGAAATTTCAAATTCAATAGGCTGACATTTGCACCACAAAAGACTAGGAAGAATTACTATAGTGATCTGGATTCTCAAAATAGGGAAAAAAGGATTAAATCAGCTTTGAATATTCTTTATTCAGGGCTTGCTGACTGTCTACTACTGCATGCAGAAACACATATGCAAAGTCTTTTAATTTTGACAGCTTTTGACCAACATAGAGCAGCCATTTATTTTTCTTGTATGAAGTATGTGGCATTCCCTGAAAAACACCATCTAAACATAATCATAAACCCAGAAAGAAAAAGCTTTCAGAAGTTCATGTAGGCCAAACACATTGCACAATTTAAACGGAAATGGTGAAGGTTTTTTTAATTATTATTATTATTTTTTTTAATCTCATCAAATGCTTGTATACTTGTTTTCTAGACCAATATTAGGTTCCCAATATATGAAGGGCTGTGAGAACTTTACTCCCTATCCTCTGTTGGAAGATACAAGAAGGTGAACTCAGTTTTCAGGGTAAGATTTCCATTGACTAGCAGGAAGGCAGGAAAAAAAGACAAATCCATCTATAAAAGTTAAAGCAATGGAAAAGATTATCTCAATCCACTGTGCAATCTCTCCACGTATTTGTGAAATATCAACAAACAGCTTTACCTCTGTGCAGAGGGCTTAGATAAGTAAACACTTAAGTCCCTTCCACTCCCTTCCAACCCTGCATTTTTGTGCATGCATCTAAATACCAATAGCCTTTGTTGTAAGGAAAGTAGACTCAAATTAGGCTTCTACCTGTTTACAATAGTACTAAAAATGTAGTAATAATTTTGTTTTTACTGTGGAAAACACAGCTGGAAAACTTTTGTTGGTTTTACTTATGTATTTTGTAGCTTTATGTTCTTTTTCTAAACTGATGCAAGGATCCATTTTGCAACTACACTGGGATTTCTTTTGTGTTTCAATTGCTCCATAGTGTCCTTATTTCTCACCTGGTTGCTTACAGCATATGAAAAAGGTGAGGCAGGCGTTGCACAGAAGGCTGACATTCTATCAGCTCTCTGGTCAGCATCTGTTTTTATATATTCATGAGGTAAAGTATTATTGTTAGAAGAGGTTTCCAAAGAGATTCAGAAGTAAATTAAAGAAGCAACCCAGCTGGTGTTTTTAATGAATAGGTAAAAAAAAATAATGAGAAAGAATAATCAGACACAGTACATGATTTCATTGGAAGTATCTTCTCATTTTCTTAGGCAAATAAAGTACGCATTTTTAAGGTTGGACAACAAACCAGTGTCCAGCATGAACTTAAAATTAATTTACTGCTTCTCTGACTTAAAACAAAGCATACAATAACATTCTTAAAATCCTTATTGGGTTAGGGGTGGAAGAACTAAAAAAAATGCCAGTTTCTCTTACATGCCTGCAGATGATGCATTTGGAATATCAAGTATGTTCTACCAATAAATTGATGGGATGAAATTTATCAGAAATCTAATTAAAACAAGTCAAATGTGCAAAATTAAAAACTAAGAGGAAATACAAAATCTGTCCAAGCTCTTCATTGCAAACTGGGGGGGAGCTGGGGGAGTACACACAAAAGACCTGACTAGCATTTATTTTTCCTGCATTTCCCATGCAAGAACAGCTTGAGTTTTTTCTTCATCTTGATGAAGAAAAGCACCATGTTGAAGATTATCTGCGGCCTGACTGGCCAAGTCAAACACAAGCCAGCAGCATGCCCTTGCAGCGCAGAAGAACAGCTGAAACCTGGGCTGCAGCAGTAATAGGGCAGCCTGCACAGCCACAGAGCTGAACCTCCTTGCCCTCTGTTCAGCCCTTGTGAGGTGACACCTGGGCACCTGGGGCACCGTTTTGGGCTTCCCAGTGAGAGAAGGATATTGATATGCTGGAGTGAATCCAGTGGCAGGGCACCAAGTCAGTCAGGGGAACAGACAAGATGGCAGACAAGGAAAGGCTGAGAGGGCTGGGCCAGTTCAGCCTGGAAAAGCAATGATCAGAGAACACAGTTAAGACACAGCTAAGCCCCTCTCAGGGGCACACAGCGATAAACAAGATGGCAAGATGCAAAGGACAAGCTGAAAGGTGGGACATTCCAACCATATATTACAAAAACAAAAGGGGAGCAGTTTGTTGTTGCTGTCTTGGTTTTAAACCATGAAGGTGGTTAAATACTGGAACAGGCTGCACAGAGAGGTTGTAGGATTTCTGTCCCTGGAGTTGTCCAAGACATGGCTGGACAGAGGCTTGAGCCACCTGATCTAATTAGACATAGTTGGGGCAGGGAGTTAGACTAGGTGACCTCTGAAGGTCACTTCTGATTTAAATTATGGACCTACTATTCTATTAAGGAAACATCCAAACACAATTTGACAAAGTGCTCCAAATCACTAAGGACTTAGACAAGTTTTCTTTGGACAGTAAAAACAATTTCATTTTCCTACATATTTGTCTTCCTTGCTCAGTAAATCTCTTCCCTCCAGCATAAAAATTCCCATAATCCTTCCCCGAAACACCCATGGAACAAGAGGTACAATACACACCACTGTTAGATGGGAGGTGATTTTCTAGCTGGCATCTTTGTGCTGATCAGTGAGTTAGCTGCTTCCAAACAGAATACAAATCATCTTGCTTGCCATGACAGACAGCTACTACGATTCTTTTGCCAGTGCTGCTCTCGTGGAATTTTGGACACTGAGTATCTTGAAGACCTCTAACCTTTTGACAAATGTTTTTGAAACTATTGGTTCAGAAATTCCCCGAGATGGTCAGAAGACAGGCAGAGCACACGGCCTCAGCCTCCTCAGAAACCAAGTTGAGAATCGCTGCAGACTAACACACATCGTAAGCAGCTTGAACTATGGCTCCATTTGCTCCATATGCTTTCTGACATCCAGTGTTGCCTTTGATATAGGCATGTCAGAAGCAGCCTTTGTTTTCCTACAAGAAAGAGTAAGGTGAGCAAGAGTAAGATATTTCCTTATTCTTTTGTTTGCTTATGTCAAAGGTCAGAAACAAATCCTTAGATGCCAACATTCATTTTTCAAAAATCAAGATAAATCAGCAGTCATGAAGACAGCATTACCAAAATTGTTTTAAAAACAGCCAGAGCACATATATATAAATATATATATTTATTTAAAATATTTTTTAAACCACTATTTCCCCCCCCCCTTTTTTTTTATAGTGCAGGCAGTGAAAGTCTTCAGGATCAAACATGTATAAGTGAATTGTAGCCAACTGCAGATCAAAATGTATAGGAATAAGGGAAATTCAGTATTATTCATCTAGCACATTCATGCTATTTTACACTTCTAATTACATAAACATTTTAAAATATTTTTTCAGGTATACATGGTACTGTTACATAGCAGTTAACTGGCTGGACAGGAGTTTACTTCTTCAGCACTTTAAAAGCATTTACTCTTTTTTCATTGAAGTTCATATCTGTCAGGAAAAAGGAATACTCTCACAAAAAGTCAATATATCCTCATTGCTTTTAACCTTTGTTTAGTGTTCCTATTGCTTCATGCACTGTTAGACCATCTCTCTGGATTCCCAATTTGAATAAATTTCTTAGGTAAAACGTATGCAGAACAAATTGAAAAATATAAACCTAGCAAGATTTTCACTTTAAACATGAGACTGCCACTTCAAGTTCAAAACTATTCATTGAACTGCAGTAGAGAGATTAAATCTGTTCAGTCTTCACTGGTCATCGAACAGCTTTGCTTTGCTTTTCCCAGAAGAGGCAAAGAAACACAGATAATTGATCTGGCAGCTGGTCTCCCTGTTGACACTGTGCTGCACAGATATGCTATCATCAGGCTAAATAAATATATTTAACTTTCACATTATAAATAAAATTGCACTTCAGGAATAACCACTAATATTATTTAATAAATATATTAATATAAACAAAACTAAACATGAGAAAAAATAGTACAATAGCATCACAACTATTTACATATTTGAAGAAAATAGACATAACTTTTAACAAGTTTTGATTTTCCTGATTCGATATTTGAAGTACATAGGTGATGATTCTAAAACTAATCTTTCATTGCGCACATTTCATCACCCAGAATTTTGTTTCTGTATTGGCTTCTGCCCACAAGTTTGTCTACACTTGTTTCCTAGTCACACCACCATTCTTTGCAATCTGCAGCTGTGATTACTTTTCACACATGCACACAACTGGTCTAAGAGGGCAAGTAAATAGATGACTTATTAAAGCACCAACAAGCTTTCTCAATACTCTTCAAGAATTTCCCTTAAACCTGAGCAAATGAGACTTTTTGAAAAAGAAACACGAAAGGAATGGGAGAAAATGGACTAGAGAGTGCATTTTCTCAGTGTCACTATAAAGCTTAGGCAGCAAATGCAGGTATTTTTTTTTTTTTTGCCTTTCATTTTTCAATAAACAAATTCTAAACTCTGTGTATTATATATTTATATAGACAACATTACAGAATAAAGAAAAAGTCAAATTTCAAAACTGTTTTCTGGGCTTATAATTTGATATGCATATTGAGATGACTGACACATTGTACAAATATCTACTGACTATATGTTGCCTTTTTACAACTTTATACAAAAAAAAAAGCAACAAAATTTTAAATGCTGTAGAAGTAAAATGATTAGTGAGAGAAAGACAATACTTTTTGGAGGATGAAAAGGCTCTGATGCATTGAAAGTTTTATTTCCAGATGCTACATTGTTGTAAACTAGCATACTAATATTGGTTATTTTACCTCTTATACCAACAGTAGGTGCTATTATGCTTGACAGCATAACTTTCACTGAACTTGTTGAAGAATAACTATATTGTGGGCTATTTGCTGCACAGGTACTTCCCAAGCAAGCTTAACACTTGTATACAAGATCTTGTTTCTTTCACCAGATTGCTTTTCAGTATCAAGTGTTCTTTTAATGGTGGTTTTAAGCTTTTCAGATTTTCTAAAAGTCTGGACAATCATCAGGGTCTTCTAACATGTTCTTACTAAAAATTATTTGCTTCAACAGCAAAACAATTCCACTGACAGAGATTCCTCCATTAACAGAAATCTGTCAACAAAAAGAAAGTCTTGCTACATTTTTGTTTTATTTTGAACGACACAAAACTTGGCTAGTGGCTAGCTACTGCTTAGCACACATTTTACAGAATGTTAACTCTAGCCCCGTGCAGATATCAGCTGTTTAGTACCCTTCTCATTCCATTCCCTTCACAAACACTGTCAGCGAACTGAATAAATAAGTGATGTCAAAGTGGGGTTGTCTTGGGAAGGTGATTCAAGGCATAGAAGAGTCAAAGTGAGGCTGTTCTGTTGAGTGCCTTCATCACGCATCACCGAGTACAAATTCATCTACTGAAACAATTGCCTAAACTCTGAACTAGAAGTGAATCAGTTTTTGACTCTTGTCGTGCAACTCCACCTAAGTAATTATTTGTTATCTAGAACAGAGATGTTAAAGTACACATGAACATCCTTTGAAAATAGCACTCATTTACTTCTGTTGTATTGCTGGAAGATCTCCAAGGTCTGCAGTGATCTGCATGTATTAAATGCTACACCTATGCTTATCTTTATATTAATGCATTCTTCATTATGGAGCCCATTTGTAGGTTTCTGAAGCCAAACTTAAAAAAAAAAAAAAAAAAAAAAAAAAATAAATACAAACTGTTCAGATCCACCAATCTACAATCAACAGTACAAATGGGGGAAGCCTCATTCTCCCCCACACTCAGCTATGAGAAGTTCTTGCTGTCATAGAGCTTCATTCTCCCGTATTTCTTTTAAGCTCCCACGGCTACAGCCTACTGCCTTTTGATGGTTTTCATGTTGAAGCTTAAGGAATTGAGGTAAGAAGTACAACGTAGAGATGAAATGGAAAAGGGATCCATGGGAGGAGAAAGAAAAGAGGCTCAAATACATTCTTGGCTGCAGAATTCAGAACAAGTTTGGTATTTTTTACTGTGCCCTATGGTTTATTATACTTCATAATGTTTTCTCTCGTTTTTGCTGTTCCATTATTAGGATCATCCTTCTCATTTTTTATTTCATGAAAAACTTAATTCTCATATGTAAATGAGCAAAGTGTCCTCCCTACCCCCATCACTTGACTGTCAAGGGAGGACAGAAGAATATATAGGCCCTTACAGCTTAATATAGACACATTCATTTCTCAGTAGTGATAATGAAAGAATTTGTGTTGGTTGGCTTGTTGTTGCTGTTAATTTTTTCCTTTTTTTTTTTTTTCCTTTTTTACCCCTTTCTCGTTTTTTGTTGGTTTTGTTTGCTTTTCTAGATTTGTTGCTATTCTAGATTTTTGGTTTTGCCCTCCAAAATTATAATTTGAAGTTTCAAAAACACGTTTATATATTCACATATACACACTGTGTATACAGATAGTCTCTATTGCTCATACATTCAAAGATCAAAAAGTACTGATGAAGAAAATGGATGGATGTGATGTCTCTTCCAATTTTCAAAGCAATTAAAGTGTTTATTATGAATGCTAAGGAACAGTAATGATGATGCGTTTTTACATGCATTTCAAGAAAATCGAAGGCATAAAGTTACTTGGCAAAAGCATTTCATAAGTGGCTATTCCTATTTTAAACATGCTTTCCAACAAGTACATTTTCCACATCCATTACTAGTAACATCAAGAGCTAGTAAGAAGTAATTGAGTAAACTACTGATAGGTGGCTGCTAACAAGATGCTTGATGCATGAAGTTTCTCACATATGTTGCTATATTACCTTATGATATGGATACTCATCTTCTGAAACCTGAACTAAGTATTTGTCAGTATAGAGTAGAAATACTCTATACTTTATATTTTATACTCTATACTCTTATACTCTATACTTTAATATTTTCCTATACATTGTACATTATGCAAAATTGCATATTCCTCCTCCTCTGTGGCAGTTCTCCTCTCTTCTCCCTGGAGATCTGTCCAGTATCTGGCAGTTCATCCCAAACCCTTGCCCTGCAGCTCAGAAAGCTTCTCTAATTCAAAAGCATAGGAAGAACTGAACACAGTGGCTCTTGGAAAAGGGGAAGGTCAGTGCCTGTGTGTCACAAAAAATCCATCAGTATTTTGTATGACTTTTTTCCCTTACCTTCCATCATTCAGAGCAGAAAATGACACCACCAATTTATATTTATATATATAGATAGATCTATATGCTATATATATAGCTAGATAGATCTCCAAAAGAACATTTTGTATTTAGATATTTGCTGTGAGACCAGTGGAAAGCAACTGAAAGGTATCCAACACTTAAATATCAGCTCATCAAATAACATATCCTGCAAGCTGTTTTTCAATTCCTCCTTTGTTTCACTGAAAGTACACCATGCTAAGTGAAACAAAAATACTTTAAAAAAAAAAAAAAACTTCTCATCTGAAGTTCTTCTCCCCCTCCCTAAACTGTTTTGTTATTTTCTATGCAGCTCTAATTATGCTACTATTGTTAGTACTTCCTCCGTATCATGATACTGTTGCAATGGTATAAACAGCCCAGATGTCACAGGGCTTGAGATGATGGCCGAGACCTGTCAAAGAGCATTAGAAGCAGCAGTAGAGACTGTGCAGAAACTATACTGCTTGTTTGAAATCATATCTAGATAGTTTGCAACATACTCTTAGCAACTTGGTTTAAAAATCTGAGATAATATTTAAAATATTTGTTTAACAATACAACACTGACAGTCAGGCTTATGTGACTTATCTAATTACACTGATGCTATACTGGTGCTCCTGAAAGAGATGACATACTTTTAAGCATCAGCAAATTACCCTATCGTTTTCTCATCAACAGCCTGCTATCTTCAGCTTTTACAACAGGAATGCATGCATGAATCTGCATTAAAAAAAATAAAAAAACAATGAGACAAAAATTATATAAACAACATAAATCCATTTTCCAGAACTCCTCCTCTAATTACTGAGGTTTCTTTTTATACCTTTAGAGTTAATGCACATGAAAGACACAAGTCTTTGGCTGATAAGTGAACTCTTCAGAATATCAGTTACAATGACACCTGAAGTGAGTGCTGGTTCTCAAAAGCCATCTCTGCTCTTACATTTCATCTGTTATCCCAGTTTTACTTCAGACAAGAGCTGAAAGTGTGTGTACTTAGGAAATCTGAATTTATTTACCACTCAAGCTTTCCACTGATATTTTAATCTAAATTTAAACTACTTTCAGTGTAACCAAGAAAGACTCATATGTATTTTTAAAACTACTGTCTTTGTTTTTTTTTTTTTTTTTTTTTATTTTATTTTTGAGAACCCTCTCCCACAACAACAACAAAAAGCATTTGGGCCAAACAGCTACAAATTAGCAAAGGCAAAAACAAATTCAATTAGTAAAAGTTTCCCAGTGAATAACATTAATTTACTAACTTCACTGAACTTACGCTGATGGTTAAAAACATAACAGCAAAAGTATGTTCTTTCTCCTAATAAACCACCTGTCCAGCCTCTTTTCTGCCTTTGCACATCCTCTTAACACATTGCAAAGACATACACTTTCACAGTGATGACAGGAAAAGAACGGCAAATAATGCTCATAGTAGTGTTTTCCGATAACTAATCTGAAATATTTGCAGCTCTTGAAAGTTACTCCATGTAAACACATGCAATGGCAACACCAGCCAGCTAGCAGCCTTCCCTTTGAAGACTGTGAGAGCAACGGTGAGTGCCTGTGATGATCTTATCTTGATCGAGATACTTCCTGATTGAGGGTGAGCCAGATCTCTCTGGCAGTTTCCGTATAGTACATTATCTGGAATAAAAACCTTTTCCTTGCCAGCAGGCACTGTGCTACACTTCTTGCGGCTGTCTTATCTATTCCAGATTACAAGAAGCCTTTTCATGAGTTAGGCAGGGTAGCAATTTGGAACCTTTCTCAAAAGCTTGAACTTGTAGACCCACTAAATAAGGCTTAATGTTTATAAACGACATGTCTGAGTAACGCAAAGCCTCTGGAAGAAGCTTTCCTGTCTTTTTGTTCAAGAGACATAGTAGCTTTTAGGTGCCTGGCTGCAAAAAAAAGCGATCAGTTGATCTCACAGCCTGGAATGGTTTGTGGCACAGCACAAGAGCCTCAAATACATAGTTTTCTATTGCACGCAAACCTCAAATATTTATTGCCACTGTAGCTGAATTATTACCTCAAAGATACTCTGTAAGATGTAGAAAAACAACAGTTCATCCTAAAACTATCACTGAATTCCAAGGTATACTCTGAGGACCACTGACCTTTTGCCATCTACCTTTGGGGAAAATATATATATATATATATACATACATATATATATATATGGTTTGTACTAGCATGTTATCTACAAGAAAAATAGTACAGCAGGGCCAGGAGGAGGCCTAGGTCTGCATTTCCTTGAGCAAAATATCACAGCTGCTGGCACAAGCCCTTAGAGAAAAAGCTAAAGCATCCTTTTCTACGTTCAAAACAATCTTTTAGTATACAACAAATACCTTGAACTGTAGACTAGTATGAATAAAATAGTCACCACCATTACACCCTTAAGGTGTGGTGGCAAGGTAAGAGTTTATTTTTCTTGCGTTCAATGTTATGTGTCTTAGAGCTTTTTAGATAGGAGGCAGATATCTACCAGCACAGTGCCCATATCAGTGCATGAGTCACCACCATATCAAATTCAAACAACATACTTCCCAATATCTAACAAGTTCACTAACATTATGGTCCTCTGCCTGTAAGAAAAATTAAGATCTAGAACTGTTCAATTTTGGTTATTACACTATTTTAATTATTTTATAAAACCTGTCTTATCAAAAATGCAATGACGAGTGATGAAAAATATTGATGAAAGTTGACTCCAGCAAGTGAAAATCATTGGTACTGCATAATGTAGCATCCAGGTTTAGCCTCCATCAGCCATTTTACAGTCACCATTTGAGTTCTGGCTGGTAGTTTTGACTAAGTGTTGAGAGCACCTATTTTGAAGAGACCTGGACAAAATAGTTGCTCAGTGCTCAAGTATGTTATATTTTTCAGGATGAGAGAGGATGATTTCTAGTACTCCTGAGCTCTGATCCATGTACTAGAAGTACTGAGTACTTTCTACCTAGGTGTATCAGTAGAAATAGTTTTTCCACAGTTTCTATTAGTCAGTGATGGAGGCTTATTTTATATCACATCATACATCCTCTGTACACATTTCTCATGTAATTTCTAATGCTGAATCTGCTCTTGCAAGTTATTCTTCACTTACTTTCCTTTCCTTGTGTGTACTAGGTACTAAAATATTCTTAAATGCAATTTAAGAGCTTATTTGTCATTTCAGTTGAGAGATTTTTTTTTTTTTTTTTAAGCACCTCTTGACAGATGGTGACCAAAGTCATCTAAGCTAGTTCAGTGACTGAACAGCTGTAGTCTGCATGGGACTTAAAATTTATTAAAACACACAAAGGACCCTGCGATAAGAAAGTCACAGAAGTAAAGCAGGCTTTTGTGGTTTGATCAGGAGCAACAGGAATGACATAAAGGGAAAAGCTTGCTAGTGTCCTGCATCCTCTTTTGATCAAAGAAGTTCTCCTGGGTTGTTCTGACAGTTTTGTCTGAATAAAACAAAGCTGGTTCCAGCAAAACGTTTAGCAGAATTCTGTAGGTGTCATTTGTCCTTTCTGGCCCGGACACACAGGCCTGCAAGCTTACCGCCATCAACTACACTTGAAATTCTCTCTCTATATATATATCTATATATATCATTCTGTTTTTCTCATATTTTACCAAAGCCACCATTGAAAAGGAATAAGATTCCATAAGCTATAAGATCTACCTATTCCATTCTCACCTCTTTTCCCTTTTCCTCTGCTTCTATAAACTATTTGATCTAATTTTAATATTTGAATATGACATGAGATCACCTTCAATTTAGAGAGCAATTGCAAAGTCATTTACTGTTTCCTACAAAAAGGAGGATAATACTCTAAAAGTCCATAACAGTGTTTATGATTACATCTGATGAGGGGACAGAGTCAGAATGTAAACTACAGACAGTGACATAGCTCTGTATGGTCCTAAGCAGGTATATCTGGGCTGTACTTCTGAAAGACTTTCTAACAATACACTCACTACAATAACAGGGTGCTATATTTGATTGTTGCCAGCATTTAACTATTTTTACTTATAACAGGATACTGTCAAAGGACAAGGTTGCTTCTCCATCGTGTCTCCAGAGTTTTAAAAAAGTAAAACTGACTTGTGTTTGCATGCATCCACAACTGCTTGTTACTTCTGAGGGGGTTTCAGAGGGAAGGGGGAGAAAGGCATATCATAAGCTTATGAAATGCCTTAAAAATGCTGCTACTTATCAAATGGCATAACCCATTTCTCTGTATTTATTTTACTTATCTTCAACAGTGCAGGTACCATTTCATTTGCTTCAAGCTTTCAGTGTTTCCCAGTATTCCTGCCACAGTTCGGTTATTTTTTTTTTCTTTTTGAAAATAAAGTTTAGGTGTTTTTTGTTTGTTTGTTTTTTAAAGGGGCTGAAAGCTAACCCCAGAACAGCTGCATCTTTATGAACAGCTGAAAGTGTTGATGCAAGTAAACCTGCTGTGTGAAGTGACTAAGTGAAGTAAGAAAATTCACTTCAAAAATATTTTAAGAATGCAAAGCAGGCTTACTGTACCAACCATCAGAAGCCTTATAAACATGATCAAACTCTACTTGATGGTTTGGTACAAGAACTGAAAGAAGAAAATAGAAGGTTAAGTTCATCATTCTTACCATCATTTATCAACAGTCCTGGCTATCGGGGGAGGTCCCAGTTGACTGGCGGCTAGCTAATGTGACACCCATCTACAAGAAGGGCCGGAGGACTGACCCGGGAAACTACAGGCCTGTCAGTTTGACCTCAGTGCCAGGGAAGCTCATGGAGCAGATTATCTTGAGAGTCATCACGCAGCACTTGCAGGGCAAGCAGACAATCAGGCCCAGTCAGCATGGGTTTATGA
Organism: Heteronetta atricapilla; assembly: GCA_011075105.1. Classification (NCBI taxonomy): domain Eukaryota; kingdom Metazoa; phylum Chordata; class Aves; order Anseriformes; family Anatidae; genus Heteronetta; species Heteronetta atricapilla. The sequence continues at coordinate 98,169,519 of CM021731.1, forward strand.
AGGGCAGGTCCTGCTTGACAAACCTGATCTCCTTCTATGACAAAGTGACGCGCTGGGTGGATGAGGGAAAGGCTGTGGATGTGGTCTACCTTGACTTCAGCAAGGCTTTTGACACCGTTTCCCACAGCATTCTCCTCAAGAAACTGGCTGCTCTTGGCTTGGACTGGCGCACGCTTCATTGGGTTAGAAACTGGCTGGATAGCCGGGCCCAAAGAGTTGTGGTGAATGGAGTCAAATCCAGTTGGAGGCCAGTCACTAGTGGCATTCCCCAGGGCTCGGTGCTGGGGCCGGTCATCTTCAATATCTTCATTGATGATCTGGACGAGGGCATTGAGTGCACCCTCAGTAAGTTTGCAGATGACACCAAGTTAGGTGCATGTGTCGATCTGCTCAAGGGTAGGAAGGCTCTGCAGGAGGATCTGAATAGGCTGCACCGATGAGCTGAGGTCAACTGCATGAAGTTCAACAAGGCCAAGTGCCGGGTCCTGCACCTGGGGCGCAATAACCCCAAGCAGAGCTACAGGCTGGGAGATGAGTGGTTGGAGAGCTGCCAGGCAGAGAAGGACCTGGGAGTGATGGTGGACAGTCGGCTGAATATGAGCCAGCAGTGTGCTCAGGCAGCCAAGAAGGCCAACAGCATCCTGGCCTGTATAAGAAACAGTGTGGCCAGCAGGGCTAGGGAGGTGATCGTCCCCCTGTACTTGGCTCTGGTGAGGCTGCACCTCAAATACTGTGTTCAGTTTTGGGCCCCTTGCTACAAGAAGGACATCGAGGTGCTTGAGCGAGTCCAGAGAAGGGCGATAAAGCTGGTGAGGGGCCTGGAGAACAAGTCCTATGAGGAGCGGCTGAAGGAGCTGGGCTTGTTCAGCCTGGAGAAAAGGAGGCTCAGGGGTGACCTTATTGCTCTCTACAGCTACCTCAAAGGAGGCTGTAGCGAGGTGGGGGTTGGTCTGTTCTCCCACGTGCCTGGTGACAGGACGAGGGGGAATGGGCTAAAGTTACGCCAGGGGAGTTTTAGGTTGGATGTTAGGAAGAACTTCTTTACCGAAAGGGTTGTTAGACATTGGAACGGGCTGCCCAGGGAAGTGGTGGAGTCACCATCCCTGGATGTCTTTAAAAGACATTTAGATGTAGAGCTTAGGGATATGGTTTAGTGGGGACTGTTAGTGTTAGGTCAGAGGTTGGACTCGATGATCTTGAGGTCTCTTCCAACCTAGAAATTCTGTGATTCTGTGATCAACACATTCACATTTTTGCTGTTGTTTCAACATTGTTTGGCTTAAAAGGCTACTGAATGTAAGGGCCACAGGTTACTCCAGATTCAGTCTGATACTTCTTTACTTGCAGAACAGGCAAAATCTTCCTGTTATCAATATAGCTATTGCTGCATAATCATTTGTAGATACTACATTCTTCATTCTTGCTTCAGAATGAGTCTATGCTGCAGCACAACACCAGGTAGTACCTTACCCTAGGTTACTGCATGTAACTCATGTGCCAATAGCAGTCTCCTTTAAGCAGCACAGAATTTAGCACTGGATTAATTTACCCTATCTCTTACCAGTGCAGTCAGCCTAGACTGAACATTTCCTGTTACAGACAGATGAATATTTAATCAAGTCAACATAACATAGCATGGCTATAGTGTGTGAAAATCTATCTATTAAGAACTGCTAAGTAACAGTATTTCAAGTAATATGTATGTGATTGCTATTTAAGGAGATCAGTTGCTGACCTCCTAGTTAGATTATTAGATGATAAGTTTTTTTTTTCCTCTAAGTTTGAATGGTATCCTGCTACAGAGTAACAAGTTAAATGGTTATGTTAAATCAATAGTTTTAATGTTTTCCAACTGAAAGTTAGACTAAAGCCTCAGCCTTTATTAACATTGAAAAATAAATAAAATTATACCCTACATATATAAAAGAAGAAGCTGAATAATAAAGACTACAAGATGAAGCAACTACCATACTTTAAATGCCTCATGGGCACCTTTCTATTCTGTGCCTATTTACACTTCTGAGTTTAACTTTCAATTAAGCTAATTTTCAGCATAGGATGACTAATCCTCTATATTTATATAAACCTCAAATCTCAAAAGATTCAAGTTAGAAAACCTCAAAAACCAACTAAAATACTTGTATGGCTTGTTACACATTTCACAGCTCAGCTAACTAAACTTCAAAACAGATTCAGATTGATGCTTGCAGACAAACGTATCCAGTAAGGCTTATAAAATATTTGCATTACTACATCTGAACAAGCAATGTTCTCCTGCTGTGCCATGTTTCTTTGTGGTGAAACGTTACAAGCAGTTAGAAAGCATTTCTGCTTTCATAATGAACACTTGGCCACATTTAAGAATCTGTAAAGTTTTTAAATAGCCTGAAAAATAAATGCATGATAGAAATCAGTAATATATATTGTACAATCAAAGGATTAACTATCAGCTTCAGGTACTCTAATTGTACAGCAATATATACAGGGAAATTACTGCCAATACTGGGTCTAGATTAGATAGGTAATTGAGTTCAGTTCCTTGAGTTCTGATGCTTTAGCCAGATTAATTAAAAAAAAAAAAAAAAAAAAAAAAAAAGTTTCTTAATGCTTTACAACGCATTATCAGTTTTTGGAAATGGCTTGAGTAACGTAACTAAATGCAAAAAGAATGACCATAAAGCAACAGTGTTCCTACAAACACTGTGCTGGAACTCAGAGAGGGAATGCATTGTTTTTACAATAAGGAATTCTTTGGTCCCATCATGACTCTGACCTCAGCTTTCTATAGCATGCTTCACTCAACATACATGCAGAATGCACTTTAATTTCATCCTTGGGTTGTATACACATATTCCTGGTATTTTTAGTAGCACTTTAGATGTATAAAATCTATTCCCTATGCCCTCATCAATTTGAAATTACCATTTTAAGGCTGATTAAATAAGGATTAGTGCCAATGTTCCACTTATTAGTCTGTGTCTTCAACTGGAACTGATGGTGTAGTATTTGTCAATAACCAGTTCACAGCTTTAAACTCCACAAAATGAAACCTCTGCAAGACAGTCCATCTGTCAGAAGATTTTGTAGCAGTCTCCCATATAGAAGAAAACCATCTATTACAGGATGATACAAGCTGAAAGTGGCATGTATCACAGCTGTTTGATTACTACCAGGAAGATGACTTGCATCCCCCAGCCCTGTATCAGAATCCAGCAGTGATGGATTGAATTTCCCTTGCTTTAGCATGATGATATATTACCTCCACAGTATGTGTAAGAACGGTAAAGTCTGGCCTAAAATGAATTAGGCTTCATGACTAACAGACGCTGGTCTAAGTTGTGATTTCCAGCAGATCTGAATAGCTAGCAAAACACCTTAAAGACCTTTCAGAAGTCTAAGTGATATAACCATAATCTGGGAATTCCCCATAGAGGTATAGACCCTTACTACACAACGGCCTGAAAGACAAGAATTAGGCAGCAGGTTCAGAAATTCAATGAGTTTACTCAGTCTGAACTCAGAAATACCCTAGTTCCCACAAACATATCAGTCCATTTAAGTCACTTCACACAAACAATACATTCCAACCAACAAAACATACTATGAACTGAGATCTTCTAAATTATCCTGTTAGCCTTATAAGTAAAAAATGAAGAATCACATGAAAACTGTTAAATCAGGGTTATTATGGAAAAAAAAAGTGGAACAAAAAGATTTGGATCTGGTAGTGAAACAACCCACCCCCAAAGTGCTGGTAAATATTAGTATATTTCATATACAAGTATCATTACTTCTGTATGATCCCTAATCTCAAACACAACTTGGCCTGGCATGTATTTTAACAGATCTCCCCCACCCGCCCCTGCGCTTTGGGGTTTTATGTGATATAAGAACACATCTTGTAACAACCGATGGAAGTTTGACCGCACTCCATTCACACAGCACTTGCATGTCATTCAAAACAACTAGTTTATTTAAATTATTTTCTAAATTTTACGACAGTATATTCTGTATGGCAATTTATAGTATATTTTATAGCAGTTATCAAGATAGGTAAGGTTCAAAGAGCTGGGAACACAGCAACTGCAATTAAAAGGGTTTTAGATAACTATATTTTATTTAAATCCCTAACAGAACTCAGTTAAACAAATTTACTCTTCTATCTACAGCAGATGTATGCCTATGTTTTAATAAAAGACTAAACAACAGTCTTTAATAGCTTTTAATTTTTAAGTTTAAGCTTAAACAAGGCAGGTGAAGAGACAAGGTTTGAAATTAGGCCCTACTTGCAGTTTAACTTGGCAGGTGATGGGGCAATTGTGCTGTTTTAGCTGGGGTCTGGTTTCAGGTGATGTTTTTCTAGCATCAACTTTCCATTTTCATTTCCTACAGAACTCTGTAAACACAGGTGTGTTAAAACAGAACAAGAGGAATTTTAACATGCCCTTTGACTGACAAGCATTTTTATACGCACAAGGCATCTAAAGCAGTTCTTTGAACTGAGGAAGTAAGACAACGCAGAGAGGCATTGGGTCTCCAGCTTCATTGAATTGAGAACAACAATACTAAGGCTGTGACACTGTGACCTCACACCTAGGGCAAGGCACCAGACATCTCTCACTGCCAAGAGCCACCTCCACATCTTAAAGACAAGACACAGCTGATGAGCTGCAGGCCAGGAAACACTTGTCTATGAACTAGATAGACCTCAAAGCAGCATAATCCTCCCACTATTTGGTTTTATAGAGATAAAGAAATCTAGTATGGGTTGTAAAGCAAAGGTAAGAGACAACCAATCTGCCTCATGTAATTTTAGATGTCTCAATCAAGTAGCTAAGGACCCCCTTTATAGCCCACTGAGGAAAAAGACCTCTGTACTTTGGTTTCAACCAGCTGATTTATTTTAGGCACATTCTCAATGCTGGGATGACTTGAACCCCCCAAAATGCCATTTTTTCCGTTAAATATAAAAGGACGGAAAGTCTAGACAGCTATCTTAGATGGCACATTCATGATCAACAGGAAGGAATAAGGAATAGCATGTGAGTGAGCTCCTTTCTCCATTGTCGTGTAAGCTTAATTTTGACAGTACCGCATTAGGTAGTACTTGACCACCTTCAATTGTTTTGGTCTACCACCAAGTTACACTTGAGGGACATAAGTCAAAATGAGGATAAGATGGGCACATCTGCCTGTGATTTTTTTTTTTTTCTTAAAATAGGAGTTTCATTGGAGGTTTACAAAAAAGGCACAATAAAAGAAACATTTCCTCCCTATCTTCTGCAGTATCACACAGCCTTATCACAGCCTGCAATTTGCCGCTGTCCTCAAGTCACTGTAAACAAATTGTTCAGCAGCTAGAATGGAGAAATTTAATGACTTAACCACACTATAAAACCTATCCTGATCCAGATGCCTCCACACACACATACACACACACAAGCATGCTACAGCCCTCAAGAAATATGGATACATTTAAAAGGATTTCCCTCAGTATTGGTGGGAGAAAATGCAATTGGTAATTGTTTACCTAAACTCATATCTTCTCTTGTATTTCATCTCAAATTCAGAAAAAAAATACACCAAGTAAAAATGCCTGCCAGCTATATCTGGATGCTCAACTTATTTTCAGCATTTTACAGCTCTGAATGGGAAGTTAATAGTTACAAATTATCTACATATCTACATAATGTAATTATCTACATAATGCAATTATCTTGCATACTACCTATGTAGGTTATGATAGCCCCAGGCAACTTAAGTCACATGAAATGGATCCAGGCATGGAAACTTGCTCTAGAAAAGCTTTAACATAACTAGGCAAACTACTTTCCACTAAGCAGGAGGTAGGAACATGTAAGAAGCCCAAATCTAATGGGCTTTTGAACTTTTCTTTTTGATACACTGAGGACGTCTTTCTGGTATGGCCAAAAGGGTAATGAGAGTAATAATGAAAAATAACATAGTTGAGTCCAAGACAGCATCTTCTCATCCATTAGGATTTTTAAATCTAAACACAGCTTAAACTCAGTGTCTGTAACAAATAGTTTAGTAAATAGCAAGACTAATGAAGCCTGCTTTACTATGCATTATTCTCTCTAACTCCAAATTACCAGGTAGCCAATGTTTTTATTTTATCTCAGGTCAGACAATTTCTACTGCTCATCTTCATCTGTAACGCCAGGGATAATAGCTCCACAAACAGTAGAAAATAAAATTTCAACAAGTTAGCTACCGCGCCCTTTCCCTTCCTTTCACTGAAGCATTCAAAGGTCTCCTGCCAAAACCAGCTTTGTCCATTTGGAAGGGGCCCAACCCTGGCAGGCCAGCCCACCCTGGTGCGCTGTTTGCAGAAGACTCACTCAGTCCTCCTGCTTGGTGGTAAGACAGCAAGTGATCTGGGACAGTAGCAAGGTCCAGACTAAACTAACTCAATAGGGTGCTCTTCCCCTCCCGCTCAGCTCATTCCCTTCGCTTAGCCTGCCAGCTGGGCAAAAGGCACTGGATCTGCCAGATGATGAAGAACTATTTAGGGCAGAACATAAGGCAGCTTACTCACCACCAGCCCTGCTCAATCAAGAACAAACCATTTGAAGTTAAAGTAAAGAGTGAGGTGGTTAAAGAGCATATGTCTGTGCAAATGCCATCAAGCATCTAACACACCATTATTTTTTTTTTTTTTATGTTTCCTCAGTTATGACACTGACATGAGACAGAAAAACTACTCCTGAGAAACCCGCATATGATTCTGTGGTGGTTTTACCGTGTTAGGCAACTGAACACCACAACTGCTCTCACTCGCCCTCCTCAGATGAGGAGGGGAAGAAGTAAAGAACAACTCACGGGTTGAGATAAGGATGATTTAATTAAAGAGAAATATATATATATATACATATATATATATATAAGGAAATATTATTATTAATTAAACAATTCAACTAAAGGGAAAAAAGGGAAAGGGGAAGAGGTAGGGGGAAAGGGAATAACAAAACAAAACAAGTAAGGGCTACGTGGAAGTGCAGAGGGAAAAAAAAAATTACTCTCTACTTCCCACAAATGAGCCATGCTTGACCATGTCCTTGAAGCAGGGCCTCAACGCACGTAGCTGGTGTTCGGGAGGAGGACAGACGTTTTCTCAACGAGAGCCCACCCCTCCCCTCTTCTTCCTTTTTCCACCTTTTATTGCTGAGTGTGACATCTCATGGTATGGAATATCCCTTTGGTTGGTTTGGGTCAGCTGCCCTGACGATGTTTCTTTCTCACTTTTTTGCCCACCTGCTAGGAGGGTTAGAGAAGGTCCTGATGCTGTGCCAGCACTTCTCAACAGCAGACACAACACCAGTGTGATACCACCGCTGTTCTACCTACAAGTGCAGAGCGCAGCACTGGATGGGCTGCTGCAGGGAAAGTTAACATCCCAGCCAAACCCAGTACAGATTCAAACAGGCCACGTGCATCAAACTTTAGGATTCTTTTGGCACTAACAAAAAACATAATTAATGCAATATTAAACATCTTTCCCCTATAAAAAAACTGGAATTGGAAGGACTTATCTTCCATTCATATTTGTCTTGTAACACACGGACAATACTGACTATGCCGGTGTGCTAAGAGGTTCTGGGCATGTTTTGTGGGGCAGCCCACAACATGCCTTTTCCAGTGCCAACACACTGAACTTGGCCACATTCAGTAGCAATGGTAATTCTGACAAAGCAGAAGATGAAAAAAAGCTCTCCCTGAAATAGGGAAAAGCTACAAGTATTAATACTACAATCTGATTTTTCTATGTGCATAACCAGAAAGAGCTACAGTCACGGCATGGTGAGTTGGTCAGCTTAGTATGTCTGAGTAGCCATATGATGGACAAGGTTCAAATCTTGCTTTCACCTCTTAAGGAAGTTTTTGAAATATATATATTTCCAAAGAATACATTTCTCTTCCATATAATGGGAACTTAAACTTCCAGCAAAGGAATCAGCTCACTCTATTTTATCTATGCTTTCCTCAATTCTATCTGACTATTTAATAACTTCCTATCCTCAGAACCTAAACTAGATGCCTTTAGAATCCATCAGTGCTTCATACTTCAATAACCTTTCCAGTGATTTTTTTCTATATATTTATTACTCCACATGTGAAAATGGTTCACTTGATATGTCTTTTTCTAAGCCTTCCCTAATCTGTTTTCATTTTTTCCCCTTTTTTCTCCCTGCAATAATAAAGAGTTCATTTAACATTAGCCCTCATCTCCCTTAATACAGAAGTTTTGCTAAAAAACACCGTAAAATATATTTTTCACTTGAAATAAGCCTCTTAATCTTTCTTCATAAGTTACGTCTTTGAAGCCTGGTATTATTTGTGTTTTTTCTCTTTGACCACTTAAGAGAAATTATCTGAAAATCAGTACTGAAAACTAGCATGGTGTTTGGTCTAAACACTGCTTCCAATAAATTAAGAATTCTATCTTTGTCACATGGATAATGCTCAGATTTCTTTTTTCTTCCAGTCACAGTGCTATATTTTTTATACCTTTATATTAACTTTGCACTTTACCAGGCAGAGAGGAAAAAAAAAAAAAAAAAAAAAAAAAAAAAAAAAAAGCTGTTTTCTTCTTAACTACTGCAGCTTACTATCAGCAACTATCTCAAAGAAAATTTTATAACAGGACCTTTGGTGTAATTTTTCCTACAAAACCCTGACAAAAAAAAAAAAAAAAAGTAATTTTGTTCTTATAGGGACTTTAGGGACTTTCATTTTTAACACTCCTTACACTTTTATCTTCAATGAAGTTTCTGTATCGCAAATCTCTTTTACAGAATGAAAAGATTACTATCTAAAAGTCTAATGCAGTTTTGTTAATCTAGAAACAGCTGAAACATTGCAGATTTCCCTTGAAGCTTTCATTTGTTGACACTGTATGAGGAGTTCCAGTTGAGAAACAGTTAACAGCTAAGAGACCATGTTTATATGCATGTTGATACAACAGGTCTTTGACTGTGATCATGCCTATGGGCTTGATAGTGCAGCACAGAAGTATTAAATTACATTCACAAAAATATATAGATAGATGCAGCTGCTAAATAAGATATTCAAAAAGTTGGAGATGCCAGAAATAAGGAAGACTGTAAAAACCTTGTATATCACGATACACTTTCCAATTCAACAGTAAAATACTACTTTTCCTCATCAGGACTCTTGCAGTGAATGAGCTGATCACTGTAAACTTACTTCTGTCCTTATGCATAAATCCCCATACATTGAAATGCAATCCAGTATCTAACTAGTATCCTACATATAAAATAATTACTTTCTTTGTGAGCATTTCTAGTGTGCTCCCACTGATGGGGGACTTCAAAAACACCACAAACTTACCTACTAACAACCCTCATGGAATTAAATTTTGTTTTTGAATCTGTGATACAGATCTTTATCTCTCTATTTAATTGCAATGTCATGGATGATTTGTCCTTGTTTTAAGCTAAATACCAGAAAACAGAACAATTTTAAACACAGACTATTCAAAAAGAAATCTTATGACAGAGATCTCTTGAAGCTTTATTTTGGACTACGAAAAGCACTGTATCAGCCACAACAGAAAACACATTCCTGTCAATTCAAAGCACTCCTTTTCCAAGGATTTTGAAGTTTTTTAAGCTATACTGGGGATCACTCTTAAAGTCAGATCCATACACATGGCATACCACCCTTCTAAATAAAGAACTAAAGAAGTGTAACTGAAGAAAGTAGTGTAAAATCAATGCCACCAGTTTCCACTTCACCATACCAATGTTTGCTTCAATCATACTTCCATTTGCAATGCAGCTGTTCCACTGGCTAACTAAAAGATATCAACACCAAGCAAAAGGCAGTACTACCTTTACTTCAGTTTCTGATTACCATTTTTTCTTTTATTAATGATTTGTAAAAAATTGCTTAACACATGAAACTGTTGTTATATCATGTTAAATAAACAATATTCCAAACTGGAATTGGGGGGTATTGATAGCACTTTACCACCTGCTAGTCACATTATGGATTCACAGATGCTTAAAAGAAAATAAACCAAAAAGTATTACTTTTCAATGCATAATCAACTTACCAAAAGTATTCCAACCTTCTATAAGCTTACCTCTTCCCCATTTTTAAAATTAAATTAAAAAGAAGAATTGTTACAGGTTCTGAGCAATTTCACCTTTCATGCCTGAAGGTGTTATTGCTCCCAGCTATCTTGCAGAAAACGTAGAGGGATGTCTGTCCCAACTCAGCATGAAGCAGAAGTGGATGTGAATCTGCTTCTCAAAGCACCACTTTTCATTAAATTGTATTAGCCAGCATGTTTCCTAGGCACTAACCCCCCAAGAAACAGGGAGGCTAACAGTCCTAGATTCCAATGAGATAATTTCTCATCATCCTGAGGCCAGAAGAAAGTATTAAAGAAATTCTGAGGAACACTCCTTATATGAAAGTTGATCACTAGGTCAGTATATTACTTGGAGCAATCCTGCCTAAGCCCAGCTTCTGCTTCTGGGATAGGGAAATCTGTTATCAGATGTTCTGTGCTTCCTATGGCCTGCATGTCTTGCTGTAGCCTAAAGCAGATGCAGAACATTAGAAACAGCAAAGCAGCCAAAACCCACTCCTTTCCAACCTCTATTCCTGCACTATGCAGACCAACAAAGAATGCAGAGGTAGGGCTTTGCCTTTACCAAGTAATCCTGCCTTTGAGATTTGCTACTTATGCCAAAAAAGGAATAATCAAAAAAAAAAAAAAAAAAAAGCACACATTCCCCATAGCAAAATACTAAAATATATTGATTCTTTTAAGTTAAGAGGGAATGGAAAGAGTAAAATGAAAGCCAAAACTCAAAACAAAGTGGTGGAAAAAAATGAGTACGTAAATTCAATATAGTAAAAGTTTAGAAATGCAAGGGAAAAGTTAAACCTTAGTTTTCTAGTTGACAGGAGGAGTGTTTCCTTAATTCTACCAGGCCTGCAAAAGTAAAGCCCCCAGAAAGTCTCAAATAGATCCAACCAACCACCAAGACAGTTTTCTGGCAGTTGAAACAGCAGCAAAATATGGGAAAAAGGCAACATCTTTCAAAATTCAGGAGGAGTCTCTCAAGTCAACAAGAGTTCATAGCTGACTTGGGCAAAGCCAGGCCTACAAACTTCACTCTGAGCATCCTCTCCTAGCTACTCACAACAAGCATGAAAAAGTAAGAGTGCAATTCTTACAGAGGTGGTATATTTATCTATATATTTTTCGGCTGAGTCATATCCTAGCTAACAGGTTCCTTCAAGCTTTTATCCCCAGCATATACTCGATACATAGATTCACACTCAAACACTCACTGGATTACAAGCTGCTCATTAGTAGAATCCAGAGTCAAATTTCACAAATACCTGTCTCAGGAAGGGTGCTGCACAACAGTTTTCATTTATGTAAGCAATACTTTCTTACAGCAAATCAGATCGTTTTCACTCATAAAGCATCTGTTCACATCTTTACATAAAGGGCACAAAGATTCCTTTATTATGACACTCAACAAATTGTACTCCAGTAACACACCTACTGCTCGCCCACCTCTGACAGGTGCTCCAGTGCACAAGACTAGAGCTAAACTAAACTTGAAAAAGGCACAGAATGGATGCTGGGTCCTCAGCACCAGCTTTTTTCAAGCTACAGCTTCCTTCCTCTCATACCATACTACGTGCTGGAGATGGCTTTTGATTTCACAGCAGTAACATACTTATGTTTTCATTTCTGTCTTTCCTACACTGTATTAGAGATAAGTTCTCTAATTTCCATCTCTGCACACAAAACCCATACCAGGTACCTAAGAGTTGCTAAAGTATGCAGTACTGGAAAAATGGAGACGTAGGCTTTGTGATCAAAGACAGACACCAAACTAAATCAGGACATTGTTCAAAAGAAACTTTCTAATAAAACTAATTTGTCTTGGATTACATTCAGGAGACTTCTTTAATTTTTATTCAGGCACCTTTTACATAATACATTCAACCCAATTTAATTGCTAACTAGGACATCGGACAAGCTGTGAAAATGCTGTACAACTAATTTGCATCAAAACATGAATACTACAAAACAAATTATTTAAATCCCTCTAGATGAAGGCTTAAGAAATTGTGGAGTATCAAATTCTGACAGCCCCTCCAATCTCAGCTGACTGTTTTTAACTGTTTATGTACAAACAAGTGTTTATTATATGCATGTACTTTTTATTATTATTTGATAGTATACCTGATAGCAACAGAGTGAGCCGCAACTTCCCAGAAATTTACTAGCATTGAGAAAGCTCTTATACAGTGACCTACCTCCTTCTCTAGCATGAGAGCTGGAACTGCAAGGACATTGAGTTACTCATAACAGAATAAAAATGAAACCATGCTATGCTTATTATCTTAACAATACTGATCAGAGTAAATATAACATTTGTACACTTAAAAAATCAGACAATCTAGAACAACACAACTAGAAGAAGGAAAACAGGCAAATAATTATTAAAGTAAAACAAAAACAAACAAAAAACAAATACGTGAATAGCAATAATTTAATTGCTAAATTAATTAAAATAATTTTAATTTTAAGCATTGCTGCATTTTTTTATTCATTGCATTTTTTTCTTCATTGGAAAAAAAAATATGTCCTACATCAACCCAAGACAAGTATTCTGAATCTTCAAAGTAAAACCTGTTAAAAAGAAACAAAATACCTTTGGACTGAATGAAAAACAATTAATAGATTCCATTTGAATTATCAAAAGTTAGACTTATTTAGTCTAACTAAAAAGACTTATTTATATGTATATTTAATATGCTTTTGTTTGAGTTAAATAAAGGATGGTAAGACTCAGTAGTTCCAGTAGCCTAGTTACAACATAAGAAAAAAATCTTCCCCTTTCCACCAGGAAGATCCATTACAAATAACCTTGCCCAGTGACAATCTTCCTACTCCTGAGCTAATTCATATTAAAAATAAATAAATAACTGTTCCAACTTCTTGTCTGGATTCCACATTTGGCATTTTGTACTTGAGATAGGCATGAACCAAAATAATGATCACCATTACACTAAGATGTTTATGCTCAAATTGATAATTTTTTAACCACATACTGATTAAACTTGGTGTTGGAAGTGTAAGTTAATATGAGAGTCAAGTCCTGAGCAGCAATGCAAGTGTTTGAACATGAATTTCTTATGATGACTAATAAAAGAAAGGGACTGAAGAATCAACAAGGTTGATATACATATAAATACATATATGTAAAACACACACCACCACCACCAGACAGTATAGGTTGTATTTGAAAGCATGAGAAAACAAAACTTTCTCTTTCTCTTGCTTTGCAGTCTGTAATTGTTACATTTCCGTTCATGTTTTCTTTGGAAGAGAAATCCTTTCTTCGTTGAGAATTTGGGATACTTTTAATTTGTAGCATTTTATAAGTGTCCTGTTGATATTATTTCATAGTTTGTTTTGCATGCAGATAAACCAGGAATTAAGTATAGTTTTGTAAAAAAAAAGTTCTTACAAGAATGTTCTTCAGGGGCTGTAGAGCCCAGTATAAACCTCAGATAAAAGGTGTGTTTTTTAACAGTCTGAAGTCAAAACAAATTTGCAATTATAGGGACAAATAAAAAAAGAGCTGGCAGAGTTGACATCATGTCTTCATTAAAAATATATGTGCGTTTTGCTTTTTTGTACTAAACATGACAAAATGGTTACTTTCAGCTGATCTGAACTTTGTTGCTATGGTGTCAAGCAAAGAAACCACCTCAACCAGCAGAAAAACAGAACAAAAAAAAAAATGCAGGTTTCAGGCAACACAAAAGCAGGAAACAAAATTCAGAAATTACAAGCACTGTCTTTCTGTCACGGAGCACATCTAATGTCTCTGGGAAGCATTAAGTGAAGACGCACTCAATATCTGCCTTATCATCTTTACCATGGAAAGAAGAAAATCTAGATACTGTGAAAGCCTAGATGCTTCTTGTAAAGAGTCCGCAGGGTTCCCATATATTAAGAAAAAAAATCAAGAAATCAGAACAGTCATATTTACACGTGTTCAGCACTACTGGTAATCTAGACCATAACAATCCCAATACCACTCTATTCCTCCTCACTTTTCTTAGATTTGCCTTTCTGATATCTAATCCTTCATCCTTAGAAGGATTCTCCACTCCCTACTTCAGCTTACAAACTAAACCCCTTAGAAATGCCTGTAACATCATCAGCCAAAAGGATGCACCAAGCTAATAGCCCTACAGTGTGTACATCGTTTGGCCACCCTACTTGGGATAAAGACAAACTTTCAAAAAGCTTTACAGAAAGTTCTGGCAGCAACAGTATTCATTTGTCCTGTAGGGAATATTATATACCCACTTATTCTTAATAATTCTCAATAGTTTGGAGAAAAAAAAAAAAAAAAAAAAAAAAACTCTCCATCCGGATTGCCTGGTAAAGTCTGATTGAGTAGACAAATCTCTAGACCAGGTGCAACTCCAGAGAGCCCTCTGAATAATGAAAACACTATCCATAGACTAATCAAAATGGAAATAACTCTACAAGATGACAACAAATACTTTATATACAGTCTGCAGTAAATACCATATTACTACTCAATTTTTGTTTTCCGATGTGTTTCTTATTCCCACTAGACTGTCTGGAAGACATCCTGGTAGACAAACAGCCACAGGTATCTACAGAGTTGTGTTATTTACCTCAGACTGCCCCCAAGGTGTATGTGTACTTTACTAAAACATATTTACATTTTCAGTAGCATGCAGTGGTATAGCTGACAGACAAATACTACTGATAAGATAGGTAACAGCTTGTGAAGACAAGGGAGCTTGCTTCAAGGAAATGTATGCACCAGCCTATGGCATCAGAGAGGGCAAGGCAGGTGCACAGTTGCTTCTTCATTTTCAAGTAACTTCCACCCCCCCCCCCCCCCCCCCCCCCCCAGCTTAGAGATATTTGAATTTGTCTACATTTCTAACTCAGCTCTTAGTTAGTCTCTGTGTTTTCAGAAGTAAAAGAGTTAGTACTTCTTTCCAGATTCTTGCATCATCTTTCTAACTTGAAGAGTGGTACAATTGTTAAAAGAAGTATCTTTAGTAAACCCTTCTGAATACATTTATCCTTTCTTGTACAAAGAGTCTGTAAGAATCATGGGACTTGAAGTCAGCCAGTATTCTTCTGAAGGACGTGTTTTCAGGCTCTCAATGGGCACTTTTTCTTGCTTTTGAAACACCTGGAATTACACAAAGAAAAAAAAATAACAAAAAAAAATCTCCCCCTATAAAAACACAGGAGAAAGCGGGGGGATGACGACACCACCAAGGATCCCCCCCCCCCCCCAAAAAAAAAAAAAGGGAAAAGAAGAAAAAAGAAGAAACCCACTTTTTTTTTTTTACATAAACCTTTATTCTTCATATTTTCAGTACTTTAAAAAATAAATCAACCTACTATGTCCCTATTATTTCCATTTCTAAACTGAAGTTAAACAGCAGATAAAGTCTGGACGACAGACAGCTTTCTGTAGAAGTGTTTAATTTGATAGTTTACGTTCTGCTGTCAAGGACAGAGATAATCATTTGTGTTTAGCAACGATGACAGTTACATTAAGTGTCACAGCTTAAAACATACCTGGAACACTACAGTATGCTCAGGATCATCACTCAGAGATCTTAAACCATTACTACTTACGCCAATTTCAGAAGCATTAAACATCTTAGAAATATCAAACTTTTATATTTAGCATACCCACATTTTAGAGGTGATCCCAGATTGACCAGACTACCCTCAATCTCTCTGTTTACAAAGAACAGTAGTAGTAAACAAATTGAGGATGGGGAAAAGTGAGAGTTTAACAGGAATGATGAAAGGTGATTCTACTTAAGAAATCCTACAGACCAGTGACAAAGACAACCACCTGAGGCATGACACAAACTGAAATCTGTTCTCTCCCATACTGAACCTGAGTTTTGCACAGGAGCTTTCCCCTTGCAGGAAAACACTGTAAGTAATAGTACTCTGACACAAGTCTTTGCATTTTGCCAAAGAATAATAAAATTATCTGAACTTCAGTAAAGCCTTTGACACTGCCTCGCATAAGATCATCATAGAAAAGCTGTTGGTGGATGAGCATACAGTGAGGTGGACTGAAGAGTGGCAGAATTGCCAAGCCCAGAGGGTGGGGATCAGTGGCACAAGGTCTTGCAGGAGGCCAGTAACCAGCAGAGTACTCCTAGGATTGATAGTGGGCCCAGACATCTTAGAGGCCTTCACTAACGATCTGTATGATGGTGCAGAGGATACCCTCTATTCATAGATGACAAAACTGGGAAGAGTGGCCAATAATGCCAGAGGGTTGTGCTGCCCTCCAGAGGGATCTCAGCAGGCTGGAGGAGTGAGCTGACAGGAACCTCATGAGGTCTGACAAGAAAGGCAAAGTCCTGCACCTTGAGAGGAACCACCCCAGACACCAGCAATACTGGGGGTCACCTGTCTGGAAAGCAGCTCTACAGAAAAGGCCCCGAGGGTCCCAGAAGACACCAAGGTGAACATGAGCTAGCAGCATGCCCTTGCTGCAAGGGAGGCTCTAATGGCATCCTGGCTGCATTAGGAGGAGCGCTGCCAGCAGGTTGTGAGGTGAAGTTTCCCCTCTGCTCTGAATTGGTGAGGCCATGCCTAGGGCACTGGGGCCAGTTCTGGGGCCCCCAGTACAGGAGAGACAGGGATGGACTGGAGAGAGGCACAGGGCCACACAGATAGTGAGCACCTCTCCTGTGAGGAGAGGCTGGGAGAGCTGGGACCGCTCAGCCTGGAGGAGATTCAGGGGGATCTTGTCAGTGTGGATAAATACCTAAAGGGACGGGGCAATGAGGATGGCACCAGGCTACTCGGTGGTGCCCAGTGCCAGGACAAGAGGCACTGGGCACAAACTGGAACACATGAGGTGCCAGCTGAACATCAGAAGCACCTCCTTACCATGAGGGTAGCTGAGCACTGGCACAGGCTGCTCAGAGACATTCTCGAGTTCTTGAAGACATTCAAAAGCTGTCTGGACATGGTCCTGTGCAACCAGCTCTAGGTGGCTCCATTTGAGCAGGGAGCTTGGAACAGATGACCACCAGAGGTCCCTGCCAACCTCAACCATACTGTTTCTATTAATTCTTCAGACCAGCGACTAGGATCCTGCTGGGAAATGCACAATGGATCTCCACCTGCACCTACATCACACCTCTTCATTTTGTCAGCTGAAACAGAAGGAGATGAATCACACTTCCACACTCCTTCCCAGGAGCCCTGGTCTCCTGTCTTAATCAAGACAGCCAGGGAGAGCTTAAGGTCAGTGCTGGTTTGTCATTCTCAAGAAGGAATTTTGTTGGGATAAACTAATTGTTACTCCAACAGCATCAGTAAAGGGAAGCGGTGGCAGGACACACAGAACCACACAACAATGCAAACTTAACTTCTTAATTTGCACAACCAAGGACATTACCAACAGTAGACATCTATGCCAAGGTTGTGGATTAGTTCAGAGCAGCATTAAGCAAATAATTTAATGGAGACACGGAAGTTTAACTACAGCTCATTCCTAGGTTTTCTAAACTTTGTGACACAGACTATTTATTTCTAGTATTAATTCTTGTTTGTCTAGAGAGAAGAGACCAAGTAAACAGGAAGCCTTCTGCTTACAGCAGCCACAATGGACACTAACCTTAAGAGTTCCTGAGCAGACTACAACTTGTCTCTGCTTCCCATAAATTTGAAGTTCATTCTCCTCAGGGGTTGACAGTCAAACAACTCCTTCAGGAAAGCTGAATAGATTTGTTGGTGCTCCTTGGTTGGTTTGGGTGAGGAGTTTTGTGCTTCTGTATCTTAATATCTATATTCACATAGCATGCATAACATCACAGTGGGAGAAGTGTGTTCTCCAGCAAAACAATTTTCCAATAGTTTTTCAGTGCCATGGTTATGCACAAACATTCAGGTGAAGTTGGAGGATTTATTTCTTCCTGGTGCCATAATTTGTTTTAGCATAAAGAGGCTAATTCTCTTCACATAGTACTTCATTGTCTTTCGTGTAACAATCTAAGTTGATTTAGCAAACTCTGCTTAATCAAAACTTAAATTATTCAGAAGGGCAAAAGATTGTAGTGTATGCAGGGCCTATTCCTACATCAGCAGGAATTGCACCTCTAACAAGGTCAGAGAACAAAGTTCCAGAAAACAGAAGTTAGGTAATAAATCATTTACTGAGAGAACATTGATTATTACAGACATATTCAGTTTGACAGCACTTTGTTTCCTTCCCGAATGAGATTGTCAGAAACAGAAAGACAATGTAATAAATAAAACAGTAGACTTTGTGGCACAAATTTAAAAAAAACAAAACAAAAAAAAAAAAAACAAAACTTCAAAAATATGATTTCACATTTATTTGGCCCTACTTCCTCATGTTGTGGACCTGGATAATTCAGCCCTTAGAACTTTCTTCCATGCATGATGTTTGAAGTCTTTTACTGAACCCAGCATGCAGGTGATGCATGTGTCAGAGGATGCCAAATTTTGAAGCCTTTTTCCCTTACCCCTCCAACATCATTGGTTTGCTGATCCTTCCTTGGCAAGTATTATCTTGTTTGACCTTTTCCCTCTGGTCAAGGAAAATAACTTCTCACTGACTCATCAAGTCTTCTGTGATACTCCTGCCCTTTTAGCTACTGTGGCTCTACATCTGATGTAGACATGAACATTAGACATTATGGGTATTATATTATGGGTAAGATTTCTAGAAAAAAAAAAAAGTTCTAAATGTTTGGTCTTATCTGCCACTTTGAGTTATAGCAGACCAAAATACAACTCAGACCTTTTCTTCTATGGTTACATAGCTATCAAATATCTGTCTGTTAAAGGATGCAATACAAGGAACAGAAACCAATGTGTTTCATCACTTAGCTGAAGAAAAGTCAAATGTACTAGACCCATGTTATCCCAATGAAGCTAAGAGCAGCCTTAGGATAGCAAAGACTCAAGCAGTCACTATCTATTACCATATCATAATCAAATAATAGAAGAGAAAGAAAGCAAACCCACCTCTGCTAAGTCACAAATGCACAAAAAACTTGATGCAGTAATGAGCTCTAAGTAAGTAGACTTTACTTCCTCTGAAGCTTGTTTTCTACTGTAGGGAAATAGCTGTCCATCTATTTGGAATTATTTGAAAGCTTAGCACCCAAACTCTCTACAGCCAAGACAGATGCTAACTCCATCCAGCTCTTATATAACATGTATGCTTCGCAACCATTTCTTTGGCCTTTACAAACAGGTCTGGCTGGAAAATGAAGAAAAATGATTTGAATGAAAATTGAAGAAAATTAGTTTCTGGCAGAGATTTGATATGCATGAGATCTGATTTATTTTGATAAAATTAAATTTTAAAGACCACCTCTTTCCAAAAATCACTTGGTTCCTATGGAGGCAACAGACCTAGAGGGATGTCCTTGAAAGGACAAGACATACGGATAGGGGTAGAGATGCCATCTGCACACTACATGATACATTGTAAACATCTTCCAGTTTAATTACATATTTTAGTGCAGGTACTAAAAATAAAGATACTATGCCTACTGAAAACAGAAGAACATTAAGCCTACTGAAGCAGTATTAAGCCTACTGAAACAGAAGAACAATTCTATTTTATCCAGTCATCTCTTTTTCATATTGTTTTGCTTTCTCCAAAAGCTCTCCTACTAACCATGTTCCTCCAAGAGGTAGCCAACGACACAGAAGTTTTATCAGAGACTATATACCCTACCTGCTTAAAGTTCTTACAAAGCAAACTTCACCAGCTTGATGACCTTTTTTCCCCCAAAGACTCTTGGTGAAGCAATACTTCCACTTTTGTCTTTCTACAGTTTTTAGGCAGCAGTTGCATGAACACAGCACTAAGAACAGTGGGTACCAAGCTGTTAAGACAGTCATCTAGAAGTGATTTGTTCTCCCCCTTCTTGCTTTCCACCTACTCCACAGAAGTTTATCATCTCTAAACCCAGAAGTACTTAAGTTTTCCTTTATCTGAATGAGACTGATTCATCTCTCTCTCTCCCTCCCCCAAACTTCTTTTTAATGAAAGTATACAGCATTAGTAATACTGTGCTGTAAAGTGTAAAGAGCAGTTGTAGGATGGATTAGAAATTTCTCTCCAATAATTTGCTGCATCACACTTTTGTTTCTTAACAGCCTAGGACCCTGGAAAAGTACTACACGGACACAAAGGGGGGTGGGGTAGGAGACTCCAAAATCCAAAACCCAGACCTATCTACTGCAATTTTGCTCACTCCCTCGACAGTTCACAGAACTGCAGTCAGCAGCGTATTATAAAATTGCATGAGAATAAGAAAGCTATTGGCATCCTCCAAACGGCCCATGAGTGTTTCTTGAACAGTGACAAAGTATATTCATGAATAATAATAATAATAAAAAAAAAAAAAACTTGTTTCATTGGACTAAGTACAATCTTAGAAACGAGGTCAAAAATCTATACACATTGACACACAGAAGCAATTTTCAAAGGCTGGAAATGTCATTGCCTATCTTGATTTGTAAATGTCTGGACAAGCCTCTGTGCATAAACAGGTATCAAAGCTGCAGTATGAGCTGCAGAGCTCTCAGCAGTCAGGTGACAGCAGTGATATATTCCAGCAGAAGGATGAAGAAGTTAAACTAATGCATTTAAGTTATGTTTATTTGCCATTTTGACTTGTGCTTAAGTGACAGTATATAGAATAATAATAGAAACTAATGTTCTCACCAATTTTGGACTTCACCATTTCAGGAAAAGGACATCTGTTATGATCTGTTTATACTTATAAACATATGAGCAAACATATGTTCGTAAGTATGCACGTACAAACAAGAAGTGAAAATGGAAGGTCTATCATTGTACTTCTGCATATAGCCTGAGTTTCTCTCATCTAGATTCTTCCTTACTATTTTCAGTACACCTCCCACCGCCAAATTGCATTCAATTTTCTTTCCCCCTTTACTGTCACTTCACCCCTCTATGACCTGTTTTTTCTCACAACATATTTGGGTTCCAAGAACATTTGGGCAGCACTTCTGTGTCTTAACTTTGACCTCTTCGTAATACAACTGTTTTAGTTTCTAGAAAGTTTGAAATAGGGGCAAACAAATTTGGACACCCTCCAAAACAACTGGAAGGCAAGTAGGATTAGTCAGTATAAGCTCCCAGTATAATATAACCAGTACTATGAGAGTGTGCTCAATTTCACCTTACTCACTATTCACCTGCAAAAAGAGCTATGAGGCTGGACAAGTAGAAACAACTGCAAAACATTTACTTCATTTATTAGCCAACATATTTTGATAAGCACATATGCCAGTTGGGGTATTTCAGGGAAAGTTTAGGGAAAACCAAGAAGTGTGCAAGTTAAAGTTTTCAAGATCAATTACCTCATGCCACCTGTAGCAGGTCAGGATATTTTAATCAAGCAAAGAAAATGGAAACTACAGATTTTTGTTCTTTTGTTTCAGGAAAAAGAAAATCGACACATTCTTCTGTAGATCTCTAATTCCAGATTAGGCTGATTATGCATTCATGAACTGAGAATTATCATGCAAAGTGAAAAGTTGAACTGCTAGAGTATTTGCTAGTTTTAGGTGTATTCCAGTATATTCAAATAGTAATTGCATACAGAAATTATATCCATTAGCTGACTATCAGACATACTTGAAATATATGATTGTTGTAATTGACTTTTTTCCGTTTCAATGAAAGCCATTTCAGTATTGACTAAAAGAACTTCCTTGTTTTAATAGTTGCACAGTTTGATAATTTTAAAACAAGAACTCTTTAAGGCCATTTATCTATGGTTTTAATAAAACATGAAGGACTATATCAGTATGATTTATGTACGACGTAAATTGCACTCTGGTCTTATCTACAATGCAAGGTATATATTTATATTCAATATTCTGTAGAACTGCATAGATCTACCCACTCAGACGCAGCCTTAGCTCAGAGCAAGTCATTAAAAAAAATAGAAATTTGGTCTGCTTCTTTCACTGACATTCCAGGTGGAAAAGTAATAAATTCAACAAATCAAAAAAAAAAAAAAAAAAAAAAAAACACACAAGGGAATGGACAAAGGAACTGTATGTTGAACCTATATATAAAAAAATAATGTTTCCATGTAGATTTTTTTTTTTTTTTAAACAAAGTTCTGACACCAGAAGGTGCCATACCTCCTTTAAAGTCTTTCAAGGAACACGCAGAAATGAAGTGGAAACACCACGCATACTGTGTTGTTCTGATACTAAACTCTCCTGGTTCATATAAGATCATGACATAGGAATGACATAACAATGACAAGGAGATGTAACGCATAACATCACAGTTTAGACTCTTCCTCCTGATCTAGTCACCACCACTTTGTTTGCTTTGGTTACAAACAATGCTGGGCAGTCTGACAGGCAGCAAAATCCCCTTCACTTACAGGCTTGGGAGGGAACCTAGCGAAGGCCACAGTAGGTAAATTCAGTGCCAGAATTAGCAGCCTTAGCTAAAGACAGACCAACAAAAACAGCCTACAAAACATGTACCTGAAGCAAGCCTGAAAGAACTACTAAGACCACCATTTTAGCACTCAGTAGTGGCATAATTTTTTTCAACTCTCATAATATTGAAAATTATAAGCAATGTTGAAGGACAAAAATCTTTATGAGTTAGTTATTCAGCAGCTGAATGGCCTATAGCTGGAGTGACAGCTGTTTACATTCCTACACTGTCAGACACAATACCAGTTTCTTTAAATAGATGAAACTCATTGCAACCAGTCTTCAGCTGGTATCTGTAGCCACAAGAGCATGCTGTTGGGCACTGGAGTGTAGTTAATATCTCGAGATAAATATTTTTATTTGCTGATGTGAGCCACTGGTCAAGCTACCAGTAAGTGGTTCAACAAGACTACACCTTGTGATTTTATTAAATACTTTTGAACAGTTTCTAAAATAAGCTGATTTTTATAGCACATTATTTTTAATTGCTGCTTAATAAAAGAATACTAAGTTTTGTTTTAATACACCTTCCAATTCTTTAGCAGAAAAAATAAGTTAAATGTTTCTAAAGTGTTTTTATTTTTTATTCCCCCCCCCCCACCTTTGCCGAAGTCAAGTGAAGTCTGGTCTATTCAAGTACTCTGTCTACTGTGAATATCAAAATCTTAAAGTACAATTACACAACATCTACCATTTCTGTAGCCTTTTCCCCCCTCTCCAGATTATACAGTTAAAAGTTACAGAGGCTGAAAAACTAGAAAATACATTGAGGGAAACAAAGTTATTGATGTACTTAGTTATTCAATGTGTTGCTGAGAAAAAAGGCCTAGAAGGATTATCTACCAGATCACATTCTGCAAGCGGATACAGCTCTGATCAGATCTATATCCTTATTATGCTATGAGATGTAAAAACACTTCTGTACCCTAAACAGACTATAACCTGCTGCAACAATGTACAACAAGCAGTCACAAAGCAAAGGGCATGCAGGAAAGACAAGTGAGCAAGTATAAAGAGGAGTAAATAGCAACTAATATGCTTGCAAAGACAATACAAAGTCTTTTTTGATTAGAAGATACCAGAAATCCATCATGGATAAGTAAGTAGCAGATACCAACTCAAATTTCCCTTAAGATTCCCACAGAAGTAGGTAGTGAGCAGAGAGAAAAGGAATGGACTTGCAAAGCTTTTGATGAAGTATTCCCCTGTGGAACTGTACCATGGCAAAAAGAAAACCTAGGAATGGGAAGCAGAGAGGGGTGTGACATGGTCAGAAGAGAACACTATGAAAAATGGTGTTGGCAGTACTGGAGTTCTGATTAGATTTGTGACCAATCAGGCCAAAAGACACTGGAGATAGAAGCTGCAGAAATGAGGCAAAAGACCTTCATTGGAAACTTAGATACTAAACAAAGAAGAAAAGAGAAAGCTTCTGGGAACCAGAAAGAGAAAGCAAGCCCCTGCTTCAGTTTGCACATTCTGTCTCAAGCATCAGGCCTTCCTCCAAATTTTATTATTTTGTCAGGCTGTGGAGAAACCTCTATGGAAACTTATGTTGATTACCAAGACCAGACCCTCTTAGACTTAGTATTGGATCTCCCTGAACAGTTCTGGAGGGCAGCATTAGCTAGTGGGTGGCAGATACCTTGATTCTGCCAGCCCTTCCATGACAAGGCATATGCCCCCCACATAAGGGATATCACAGCCATTACATGCAGGATTATGCAGAGCCATCTTTGTCACCACATTTAAAAAAATAATAATAATAATAATAATAAAAAAATCATTGTGAATTACAAGGAAAAGATGTGAACAAACATCATATTAAACCCATCATTAAAAATTACACTTAACAATGAAGATCAAAGACAAACTTAGCAGCTCCAGCATTATACCTAGCTGGGGACTTGGCTAACTGGCCCTTCCCCAGGTAGGGGTACACCTTGAGGAGCTCTGTCTTTGCAAAAATGGAGCACAAAAACATGTATTCCCAGCTACCCCCAAGCAATTGGTTTCAATGAACTGCCCCATTTCGGAACAGACCCTGCAAACCTCTACGTGTCTGTAATGACTTGGGTTAATGTGACCTTTCGGTCACTTCTGCTTAGCCTTAACTCCACACTAAAACCTGTAAAAGCAGTAATCCAGTATTTTCAATTAATACACACTCCCATTTTTTTGAAAAAGGTGCCTTCCTATATATACACATAGAATCATAGAATAGAATATCCTGAGTTGGAAGGGACCCTTAAGGATCATCAAGTCCAACTCTTGACACCGCACAGGTCTACCCAAAAGTTCAGACCATGTGACTAAGTGCACAGTCCAATCGCTTCTTAAACTCAGTCAGGCTCGGTGCAGTGACCACTTCCCTGGGGAGCCTGTTCCATTGTGCAACCACTCTCTCTGTGAAGAACCCCCTCCTGATGTCAAGCCTAAACTTCCCCTGCCTCAGCTTAACCCCGTTCCCGCGGGTCCTGTCACTGGTGTTAATGGAGAAAAGGTCTCCTGCCTCTCGACACCCCCTTACAAGGAAGTTGTAGACTGCGATGAGGTCTCCCCTCAGCCTCCTCTTCTCCAGGCTGAACAGGCCCAGTGCCATCAGCCGTTCCTCGTACGTCTTCCCCTCCAGGCCTTTCACCATCTTCGTAGCCCTCCTCTGGACACTCTCCAACAGTTTCACGTCCTTTTTATACTGTGGTGCCCAGAACTGCACACAGTACTAGAGGTGAGGCCGCACCAGCGCAGAGTAGAGCGGGACAATCACCTCCCTCGACCTACTAGCGATGCCGTGCTTGATGCACCCCAGGACACGGTTGGCCCTCCTGGCTGCCAGGGCACACTGCTGGCTCATATTCAACTTGCTGTCTACCACGACCCCCAGATCCCTCTCTTCTAGGCTGCTCTCCAGCGTCTCATCGCCCAGTCTGTATGTGCAGCCAGGGTTTCCTCGTCCCAGGTGCAGGACCTGGCACTTGCTCTTATTGAACTTCATGCGGTTGGTGATCGCCCAGCTCTCCAACCTGTCCAGATCCCTCTGCAAGGCCTTTCCACCCTCATCCGAGTCCACAACTCCTCCAAGTTTGGTGTCATCAGCAAACTTGCTCAAAATACCTTCTATTCCTACATCCAGATCATTTATAAAAATATTGAAAAGTACCGGCCCTAAAATGGAGCCTTGAGGGACCCCACTGGTGACCGCCCGCCAGCCTGACGCAGCCCCATTCACCATAACCCTTTGGGCCCTGCCCGTTAGCCAATTGCTCACCCATCGGATGATGTTTTTATTTAGCTGTATGGTGGACATTTTGTCCAGTAGGATCCTATGGGAAACCGTGTCAAAAGCCTTGCTGAAGTCCAAAAAAATCACATCAGCTGGTTTCCCTTGGTCCACCATACAGGTGATCTTATCATAAAAGGAAATCAGGTTAGTTAGGCAGGACCTACCCTTCACAAACCCATGCTGGCTGGGACCAATGACTGCTTTGTCCCCCAGGTGCGCCTCAATAAGTTCGAGAACCATCTTCTCCATGATTTTACCAGGCACTGACGTGAGACTGACAGGCCTGTAATTGCTAGGGTCTCCTTTCTGACCCTTCTTGAAAATCGGCACAACATTTGCCAGCTTCCAGTTTACCGGGACCTCTCCAGACTCCCAGGATAGTTGAAAAATAATTATACCTTAAAATAGCCATTTTAATTAACAATGTATAATTTAACAAATATAAAACCGTAAGCAAGTTTGTAGGGTTGATGTTAACTTGTCAACAGTTAAAACTGTTCATCATTTATAACCCATAGCTTGCTCCAAGCTTTGCATAAAGTTCAAACATTTAAGGATCACTTTGCAAAACCCCACAGCTCCTTGATTTTGTCAGCACCGGCAGCCATGCCTGTCCATGCATGCTGTGAATGACAACTAGCAAGGGAGGAAAGAAGTTTATTGTCTAGAAAATTAGGCCCTTTTATTTGATGGATTAGTATTTTCATTTACAGCTGATCATTTGGCAGCTCACACGCGTCATCTATTGAGGGAGGTTAATTAGAATAGCTTTGTGCCCAAGGTGAACACACATGATCTGTGTACATCTGTAAACACACGCAAATTTAAAATTTCAACAGAATTCCTGACTTGGTATCTATTACTCCTTCTTGCTTTATTTTTGGTATACCTAATAATCATAAGTAATATGCTGCACATGCAATCGACAAGTTAACTCCTACAGCATAAAATTTATTCCTCTAATAACAACTGCAAATCATAATTGCTAGCACTGAAACATACAGTAGTGATGCTTTCAGTTACTTATCTCTGTACTGAAGGATTTTTCTACTCTCCTGATGACAGCAAAATCCTTGTCCAGTACATTTATAACACTGTCTATTAAAATAAAGCATAAACTAGTTTTTATTAATTTTTACAGTTGTTTAATGTAGTACAAATATCAATATTGCACAGCTACAACAAACACACAAGTAACTCAAAGTACACTGGAAACACAGATGTGTATAATTATTCTTTAACAAGCTTATTGATTGCAGTAGACAGATTCAGCTAATTGCCAAAAGGAAGCCCGTGGCAGAGTACAAAATAAAAAAAAAAATAATAATAATAAAAACATGCCTCAAAATTCTTCTGCTTTTAATGCTAGTACATAGAAATTTCATAGTATAAATTGCTTTATATTGATTTGTCCCAACCCACTTAAAAAATGTTCCTTTCCAATACCTACCCTTGGCAATTAATTCTAAAATGAAATAGTAAGCTACTTCATTAATCTTACAACAGGTGCCAAAGATTGAACCTCAGCTGCTACACATTTCAGCCCCTGTTAAAACATGAGCCTTAAAAAAGGATTCCCTGAAGATTGCTGGGGAATGTTAGCCTACCTCACAAAGGCTCTGTGGAGACATTTCTCTCTAAAACCAAGGGCCCCACCCCGTTTCTTTTAAAATTGATCATGGATCATTTTAAATAGGTGATCTGCAATAAGAGAGCTCTTATTTATACAGCTAGGCATCAGATAAGGTTTGACACAGGCAGGCAAGAAAGGAAGGAAGCTCTATAACCACATTTTATGAAATTGAGACAAGACACAATGCTATATGATGAACATGGCTTCTAAAGAAAGGGAATAAGGGCTAAGAAATAACAAAGCTTCAATGATAGTATAAAGACAGGTTAAGAAATAAAGAGGGGAGGGTCTACAATTTCCTCTTCTTTTTGTGGGCAGATATCTGGGCCCTCAGAATAGCTATCTCACTTTTTTTGTTCTGTGAACATGGAGCTCTCAGTCTCGTACAAACAAGCAGCAAGCAGATACAAAGGGTTCAAGTGCTGCAACAGCACAGCTTCCAGTACCTATCAGATAGTCTAAGGTATCCTGATTGCTCAGGACAGGGCACTTTTTTTTTTTTTTTCTCTTTATAAAACCTTGACTCACTGACAGACCTCAATTCCATTATTTGTCTTTTATTTTTTTTCCAATGCATCCAATTTTTTTCTAGCCAAAATACTTTATAACAACTCATAACAGCTGAATTTTAAATAAACTGAAGTAGTACTCCATTTCGTTCAGCCCAAACTAAGAAATTACCATCAGCACCTACATATCCGTATGATAAAATTTCACTTACCAGGCATTAAACTGTCAGAATTCATAGATTAAAGGTAAAAAAAAAAATCCCTCAAAATGACAACTGGCTCAGCCTTTAGCCCAAGGTTCGCAAAGCTGCCACAAAATGAGGCTAATGAACCTCTCTTAAGGGGCATACATCTTTTTATAGGGATCATACAGAAGGCACTTAGCCTGAGGGCCCAGTCCTCCCAGGTGCTTTAAATCACCTTGTGCTTGGCCAAGCTGTTCTAATTCCCCCCTTTATGCTGCATAGGAAGGAGTATCTCACACAGAAGTGTTTGAATTGCTTACAGATACTTTCAATTAATGTCAAGAGGCACACAATTATAGTTGTGAGGACTTACTACCTTGCCTTTTTATTTCTTCCGCATTCTTCCACCCTGCTTTGAGTTTTATTGAAATACACAACCTGACAAGGCCTATGGTATCGTTGGACAACTTAAATTCTGTTGATAGTAAAAGCTGTTTTTAGGATTCTGTCTGGGTATTTTGCCAAGCATGTCAAGAGAGTTTCCACGGGGGGAATTTTTTGATCTCTGGAGGGAGGGAGGCCTGTAGCCCAACTGAGAGTCATCTTGAGGCAACAGAAACCACCATGAAGTGGTGGTTTTCCAAGGTGTCACTGCTGTGATTTAGTTGGCCATCTATTAATCTGAGGCTTAATGAAAGCAAAACTATGTCCCTAAATAGCTAAAACACAGTAGACATCCTAGTATTCCTATTCTAGCATGTTGACAGTAAGATCTAATCCTAACACAAGCTGGAATTCAAACTGTAGGAAAAAAAAAAAAAAAAAAAAAAAAAAGGAGAAAAAGGCAAATAAAAGGGGAAAATCTAATGATGTGATTTCACGATGAAATGTAAACAGTAATACCAAATGGCAACACTTGCTTCAAGTCACTAAGTGGCTGTATAGCTCTGTAACTCAATACAGTCGTTGCCACTGCTGGCATAGCCCTCAAGCTTTGTATCAGTGTTGCAAGGCCTCAAGACAGGGGCATGTCAGCTTTTGCCTAGGCTTGTTTTAGGCTTGCCTGGAGCTTTATTTTTAGCTTAATGAACTGTATTATCAACTGTTTAATTGTCAAGTAACTGTTACCTGGCCCAGTTTGCCTTAGTTTTGTACAGTGGTGTGGTATAAATCTTACTGCTCTTGGAATTTTGATATATTTTTACAACAAATGGATAACAGTAGCAAGTTGTTATTTGTCATATAGCAATCTAGGAACCTGGAATAAAAATGCAGCATGGAAGAGTGCAGGCATAGGATGGTAGCCGAGGCATTCAAGGTACAGAGACCCAGAACTGTAGAAAATCTTCAGCAGTCAACTACCAGTCACTAAAGGAAGCAACCTTGGGAGCTGGATCACAACAAAGAGCACAAAGAACAAACATCCAACACCTGTAAAACTTACCACCTAGGATGCAATGTGGCATCCTACCACACTGATGATGACAGCAAACCAATGAAGAAAGAGCAGGGTGTAGAGTATGTTACAACAATTTACTGAAGCAGACTGAAGGGGACTCTAGAGCAGGGGGGAAAGCAACCAGTGACAGGACTGGGGATGCCAATGACCCATTGCCACCCACCCTCCCCTCCACTCTTGCTTTACCTGAGTGAAGCTGCTGAGGCCCCACAGAGGCACTGGAAGGGAAAGTATAACACTGAAGCAAACGGGCAGATACTAGGCAGTGTGTTGAACAATTTTAACTGCATTATTATTGAGACTTTTGTTTGTTGTTGTTAATATTATTGTTCTGCTTCTTTTGCATATAACAATTAGAGCTCAAACAATAATAATTCTTTGATTAGGCCATGAAGAATTCTTTTTGACAATAAACTTCCTGCTTTGCACATCAGGGTGTTTCTTTCATATATTCACTAATTGCAAAAACTGCAGTGTAAAACTCATAGGCAATGAACTGGCAAAGAGAACCTTGACCTACAAACAACTGGAACAATATCTCGCTTGCTTCGAAAAGCAGGGAAGTCTCTTTCTCCTCTATCTTTTTAACAATTCTAGTTGTCTTTATAAGTATACTAAACAAATGAGTACTGTAGGAGTTCTACCTCCCACCCACCCACTAAAAGATTAATTAAATTCTATAAAGCTTTCTGCTGTGTATTTTCTAAGAGTGATGGCCTCCTCGGTATGCATTTGCCCTGAAGTAGAGCCATAGGCTAAACCGGCTTCGTATCGTCTAAACACCTCAGACTGAACCAAATATCCATGAGGTGAGAACGATGAATGCTTCAAGCCCAATGGAATGCAATGACATAAAAAAACATTTCATTACACACAAAGAATACATTTAGATGTTAGGATAGCTGTCAGCAACCATGAATCCATACCATCTATGACTAAGCTAGGCGATATTTTTATTGTAATAGCATTACACAGATGTTCTGAGAAACACTGCTGGTATCTAACAGTCATTTAACAAATTTAAAATTAGACACAAAAGTATTTTCAAATTTGTTTTAGCTTTGTTTATACAGATTTTGTTAGTGTTATTCTGAACCTAGTCACATCTTGAATAAATGCAGTGAAACAGATTTATGAGAACAATGCAGAGCGTAACTCACTTCTGCTCATTGGGTACTCACTGTAGGGATAAACTGAAGCCATCTGTTTGTTACTATTCCTGCCATCATGAGGCCACATACATATTTTACTGTTTTTTATGTGCAAAATTATCTGACGCACCGCAGCACCATTTTCTGCTTAGTGGAAGATGAGGCGAGCAGGCACTGAAAACCTCTGTTACAGCAGGGCATGCCTGTGATCAGCATCAGAGTACCGTGAGCACGAAAGTGTAGTCAGTGCCCTAGTTGGCATCTGCAATGAAAAGACCCCTCATTTTTCAACAGTGTCTTAATCTTCACAAGTGTAATTACAGCATTCTTCAGTAATGGTAAATACAAATTACACTCTGTTCTGCAAGACAAAGATAAGCTCTTTTTTGTGTTTCAACAAAAACAACAACAGAAACAAAAAAAGAAAGTAAGATTGTAATAAGAAGATATTTATCCCAGCCTAAATATTAGCATTATGTAACGCTTTTTAAAGTACCTGCACAGAAATTGTATGTTCCTCAGCTCAGCATCCTAACAATCATCTTATGAAACTACATTGGAGACAATATTTTTTTTTATTTTTATTTTTTTTTACAATATTCTTTCATGACTATGGAATATCGGCCTTAAGTCTCAATGAAATCTTGACTGTGATTTGCAAATGTGTGTTAAAGACGAGTAATAAATTGCATTCTAGTTACGAGCTTAATTATTTGAATAGTTCACCTCATCTTTTCTTGGTTAATTACTGATTTCCCTGTTGTGTAATTGAAATTATGGTAAAGAAAAAAAAACTATCCAGGGTGTCTAAAATTGCCATGTTAGAAATCAGAGGCCCTTTGTATTCAATTAAGTTTTGTTGAAGCAGCCTGTTGCTTGACATTACTGGGGCAGTAACACAAGTTCACTATCATAGACCAACTAGCAAGCAAAAAACTTCTACATTTGAAACTTAAGAGTGTCATGCTTCTTTCCAGAATTATTTAAATGGAGATTTGCCACAGTTTCCGGTCTATAAACTAAATCCCAAGAAGTCCTACCTAATCCTCTTTTTTATTATTATTATTTTTTTAGCTAGAAAAACAAGTTTCAGTCTTGGTAATGTGGTTACAATCTATTTGTATATATTGTTTATCACAACAAATAGAATTTATAACAAAGCACAGAGCAATAAAAATACATTTCACACTAGTTTTTTATATATCTATTCTTGTTGAGACAGGAAGTCACTTATCCTGCCTTGCAGAACATTTAATCCTTTTTACTATTCAGATCCAACAGGATTTAAGGACGTACAACATCTCATAGGGCAGGACCTGAAAGCATTCCAAGAAAAAACTATCTTAACCAGCTTCACAGCCCCAGCAGTGCTCTACTTCTGGAACGATTTTATCTATTATTTTTAGAACTGGTAATTACCCATTTTTACATACTCATTTCTAAAAACTGCTAAAAAATTGACAAACATATGGAATACACTGCTAAAAAAAATAAGAATAAATGAGAGGGATATGATCCCTTGCCATTATTTTTTAATCATGTAAAAAGTGGGATTGTTTTGTATGGAGGACATCATTTCTTGTTCACCAGTTCAAGCCATCAGAATTACATAGACCTTGGCCATGTAATGTATCTTCCTTCTGCACACTTTGAGTGCCTTGCAAGTTTTGTAGAAAGTAAATAGATTGGCAAGGAAAGTGGTGCTTTAAAACACACACAGAGACACAGGGACACACAAATCCCACTCTGTCTGGGGGGTTGGCTGTATTTGATCTGAACCACCCATTGCACACCTCCTGTTTCAAACCTTTGGTACAGGCATTAGTTAATTCACTCTTGTGTGCAGTTTTAGACAATAGACTATTTGAATTTGGTACTTAGTTTTGTGTTCAGTTCTCTAAACCCACAGCACTGAATACATTTAATTTGTCTTTATTTTCATTTTACTAAGCAACAAGTGTTTAGTAGGCACAGGCCATCTCACAGAAGGGAAGAGAAGGACAGTCAAATTAGTTGTAGCTCCCTTGTTGAAGTGAACAACAGAAGAAAAGAACTAAGCAAAAAAATGGAGAAAAATCAAAGTGAAAACTCTAGTGTAACCTCAGCAAACCAGCAGGTGATTAATTGCTTAAGAAGAATGAGAAGGTGAGAGACAACAGGTTTATACTAGACTTTCCCAGCATGGCACAGAATTCCAAAGAACACCTTGATCAAATCCCTCATGTTGGGAAGGCCAGTGTTACAAGAGAAAATGTTAATGTCAGAGCAGGTGCAAAAGGAATACACAATTCCTACTCTTTCAAAATGTGTTTTGTTGCAGAAGATGCATGCTGTTGTATCTGCATTCTGTAAAGAGGACCACATCACAGCCTGAATAGCCTGAGGCCTGACCCTTGCACCCCGCTTTGCTACTGGGGAGGCAGCTGCGAGAGAGGTGAATGAGGAAGGAGAGCAGGAAAAGGGATCTGTCCGTAAATACGCAACAGGCTGCTGTTCGGTTATGTGTCCTGGAAAACCCTGCTGTGC
The DNA here is from genome assembly GCA_011075105.1 of Heteronetta atricapilla. Classification (NCBI taxonomy): domain Eukaryota; kingdom Metazoa; phylum Chordata; class Aves; order Anseriformes; family Anatidae; genus Heteronetta; species Heteronetta atricapilla. Next base: position 98,202,871 of record CM021731.1, read on the forward strand.
GTGCATTCATCTATGAAAGGTTAAGAACCAAGATCTAGAAATGATACAAGTCCAGACAGTAATTCATCAATTGCTGAACCATATGAAAGGGACTCAATACACACTTCAAATTGCGCTGTAAGTAAATTTCTTCAGAATTTGAAATAGAAATTTGCTTCTTTTGATGAAAATCTGTTTGGCTAAGGTGACTTTTCATTCCCACCTTTCTCCTTTATTTACTTTTCACATTAAAACTACCACTTTTTACACAGAAAGCAAAAAAAAAACAAAGCATAAAAGATACTTACAAAATATTTTACATAACAAGCTCCTTTTGAGAAATGAGAATATTAAAATTTCAAAAGTACAGTCACAGCAAGTGGTAGGCAAGCAACGAAGATAAATCAAATCCTATTTCTTGCCATGCTGTGAAAAGACGGCTGGCTTTTAATCATCCTGATGTGCCATATGTAAATTCCATCAAAGAAGAAGTTTGGTAAATGTTATATTTCATAACCACAGGGAAGGAAGCTATTTATAAACATCAATTAAATGATATAATATAGTCTAAAGCCATTAATAACAAAGCTATTAATCTAGGTAGACCTTACTCATATTGGATAGTCTTTCTTTTATTGCATTTTTGAACGCATATTTAGCTAAGAAAATATTACATGTTTTTACTCAAGGTCATGCTAATTTGTCTATGTGCAGTTTCCATAGTATCAGTAATTAAATTGTTCCAGAATAAATAAATAAATAAAAGAATCCATAGCACTCTTACCTAGAATCATTTTCTCAAAAAAAAAAAAGAGAGAGAGACAGAGAGAAGGAAAAAAAAAAGTGTCTCAGCACCTAAGATTTATATGTAATCAGAAATCTCTAAAGGAATAAAGAGCAAAACATTTCTTCCAGATGCACATATATACCTGTGTATGTATGAACCTTAAATGCTAATTCATGGTGTGTTTTGCTAGTCTCAGGAAACATTTGGAGATGGAATTGTCGTCAACAGGGCACAGTAGTGAGGGTTAATACCATAAGAAATCTATTTGCAAGCTCCCAATGCAGTGAAGAGCCAATCATAATAATACTACTATTATACTGCAATTGTACATCACTTGCATTAGAAGAAAGTAAACACATTTAAAACCATTAAAAATTGTTATCTTTCACAATATTTGTAGGGAGTTTGTAGTCATCTTTGTCACAAGTAATATAAGTACAGCTTTGGCACAGCATAGTTAATTCACCCAATCTCATATGATTATGGCAAATGGAGAACAGATCTTTAGGCCCTAAATACTAGACTAGCGATTAAAAACTTCCTTCTTTCATGGAAAAGAAGCTAAATGCAACAAATTTCAAGCAGACACTCTGTGGCAAAGCATGAAAAATGGCTAATAACAGCCCAGAGAAGCCTTCTTGTGGTAATGGGACTGACAGGCCAGAGGGAACGGGGAAGGACACAGCCCTTTACTTTTCTGTGTAATTGAGGCATGAAGGAATTTATTTTTTCTCATCGGACATCAGGTTTTAGAAATACAATTTCTAAAAGCCTACTGGAAAGCACACCCTACCAAAACAAAAAGAAGCTTTCAAGGGTCCAGGACCCGCGGGAACGGGGTTAAGCTGAGGCAGGGGAAGTTTAGGCTTGACATCAGGAGGGGGTTCTTCACAGAGAGAGTGGTTGCACACTGGAACAGACTCCCCAGGGAAGTGGTCACTGCACCGAGCCTGACTGAGTTTAAGAAGCGATTGGACTGTGCACTTAGTCACATGGTCTGAACTTCTGGGTAGACCTGTGCGGTGCCAGGAGTTGGACTTGATGATCCTTAAGGGTCCCTTCCAACTCAGGATATTCTATGATTCTCTGATTCTATGAAGATATTCTGTACTTCGTTTGCATATTTTTCTTTCCATCTACAAGAAAGCCGAATCTAGCTTTCAGTCTGAGCAAAATTTATAGAAGCATTTGATTTCTGTAACAGAGGAACAAACATTTTCAGCTACATATTTAAAGCCAAAGATTTTATTCTAATGAGTTTTGTGAAGGGCGAAAAATATATATATATATATATATTTCTGTGTTTTCGGCACACTCAGCAATGTCTGTGCATAAACTGAGACCTGTCATATCTGCCATGTGATTAGGAGAAATTTAATGCTTCACCTCTTTGTAATGTTTGTTGTTTTGTTATAACTGGTGTGTAGATTGAATGGCAGGTGACATTTCGTCAGATTTAAATCAGGTAAGAAATTAATCAAATTAACATATTCCCTTTCTAAAGCATAATGAGTCATTTGCATATAAAATACAATAGTCTGTAAACACAAAATGAACTCCAAATAACAAAGGACATTGTGAACTGCATTTCTTATATTTTATAACAGACAGCTTTTAATGCACGGAATTGTCTATATATTTTATAGACAGCTTTTAATGCATGGAAACCCTGGCTAGTTTATATAGCAGTTTGGGTTCTGGAAGTGCGAGATATGCTTCCCCAGTATGGATAACCGCACATAAGACACCACACAGCAAGATTCTGTAGGGGGCCTACAGAGCTGCTTCTCATCAGCTGCAAAGACAACCTCTGATCTGTCCTTATAGAAGTGGGAAATCCACTTATGATGCCTAAATTATATTCCACGGATAAGCTCCAGGTCTGGTTCTGAAAAAGGATCTAGGTAGATCCTTCTGCACACATGGAATGTTGTGAGATCAGTGAAACCTGCAGGACTGGACAGAATCTTTTGGCGTCTTTGCAGAGTGAGACACATTACTAAAAATGTAAGGCAACCATAATGTTGCCTTTGTTTCTGTTCCATACGGAAACAAAGAGATAGCAAATTAACAAATCTACCAAGACTGATAAAAACAAATTATAATATACTGATTATGCTTATTGATGCTTATGTATGAAAAATACAGAAGGAAAGTAGCACTTAAAAAAATAAACAGATTCAAAAAATTAAAGGAGTTTCAAGGCTAGAGGCTACTTTCTATGTGACACTGCTGTTAGGGTATGCAACGATCAATGAAACAAAATAAGCTGATTTGGTTAGTCAACAATTGTAAATCTATTTGCCTAAAATTAATTTGTTGTGTAACTAGATTCAGTCACTGTTAAGTTGTACCTGGTCTTCCTGTCTACAAAAGAAAGGACAGTCTTTTATTTATGAATTGAAAAGAGCTAGAACTTACAAAAGATGCAAAATAAAGCTGGAGGAAAGGAAAACATATGGTTAAAAACTGCACAAATACAGTAATTTTAGCCAGTTACACCTGAGATAGTGCTAACTGCACATGTTTGGCTTTGTACAGGGGATTTAAGATTTATCTGTATGTTGTTTTACAAAAGCAGCAGACTCTAAATAGTGCAGCAGACTCTAAAACTAACCAATCAAAAGTAATTCCTTACTCCAGTCTATAATCTACATGGTCATAATCCACCACTGCGCACACTCACAGTCCAGTGGAGGTGCAAACCACTTAGGCGCAATCCCCTATGTCATCCCACCACCTGTGACTGTCCAGAATACGACTACATGTTGTTGGAAAGACATCTGGATTCCAGGCTTGTTTCTCAATGCCACCATGAGTGCCAAGAGTGACAGATCCTCTCTTGGGAATAGTTACATGAATGGGACCAAAATCAATCTTCAATACAACACCACTTTTTCAGGGTACTTTATGGGTGTATGTATAAGCATAGAGGTATGCATGCACAAACACACATGCATGAGATTATTCAACAGCTAAAATAAACCTTGAAAACAGTAATTGCTAATATGAGGGTGGTATACCAAGGAATTTGCTTATCCATTTGAGTCAGACTGCCAGTTAATACCTAGGAGTCTTAAAAATTCTGTTTAGAATGGAAATTAAGGATCAGTATCTTTGATACAGCAATCATTGCTATTTAGAAGGTGTATGTTCCATATGCAGTAGGAAACTTAGATCTGGTCTTGAGAAAGTATGAACCTACCAGAAAGTACTCATCTGAATAGTTCTTTTAACTTACAGCAAAGTTATAAATGCTTCTGTGACACTGTTAGGTTTCTTTACTAAGTCTTTCATACTTCATTTGTAGAAATTACAGTCTCTGTCAACATCTGCCTCCAGGTTTACATACAATCTCACTATTGCTTTCAAGTTGCATTTTATGCAGTGCCTGTTATTTAAACCTTCTCTTCTACAGTGAAGCTCGATTTCTTTTCGGGTTTATTTTCAGTGAGGGATGACTGGTTCCAGCTTCATGGAGTCTGAAGAAATATTTATTCTTTGTCTTTGCCTACCTCCATCCTCCTCCTACAAGTAATCACAACTTTTCGTAGTGCTTGCTCTCACAGAATTGTCCCTAAAGATTTCAAATTCTTCTTTCATTTTTAAGCATCACTATTCCACGCACTCTCTTATGAAAGAAAAAGTATTTCTTATTAGGGTTTTAATTCCTATAAGAGATATGCAGCAACTCAAGGGGATCACTATTAATCCTAAGGAAAAAGACATTTGGTGAAAAGAAGTGAGTGTAGAGTACGGACAGGGTGAGAAAAATAATTTACTTGTCAGCACAGCAGGGATAGAAGCTACAACTCTATTAAACACTTAATAGAGGTATTTAAATTAAAATACCCCTCTGAGTGAAATTCTGCACTAATGTATGTTACCTTAGACTTCCCCTGCCTCCCTTCTCTCATCTTACTGAGGAACCCTGGGAAACATTTTAACATGCTGCAGTATAGTCAATAATCCATCCCATGACTGATTGACCCATATCAGGACTGAAGCAGACCCTGTGGGTCTGCAGCATGCAGCAAAGGGAATGACGAGACACTGAATCTGCACTTGATAGGCAGATGAGGTAAAAGGCTGCACACAGGACAAGGTAGGTAATAGGCTCTGCCTCTGCCACCTCTTCCTTGTGAGGATTCTCAAACCAAAATATTGTTAGAGTTCTTCTCCATTAATTAAATGAGAGCTGAGGGGATATATAACCTGCCAAGGTCTGAACAGCTCAACCTCCAAGACTTTCTTCAGTGAAAAGCCCTCCCTGAGAAAAAGAAGTAAACACCATTATTAAGCAAGGTCACGTTTTCCTCTTCCCCTCTCCTTTCTCTAGGTAACAGGCATGCACTCTCTGCAGACAGAGGGTGCTTGTAAGTACCACCTGCTCTGGATACTTCAGTAAGTAGTGTAGAGTGACAATGAAAAACAAAGAACCCACAAGAACAAGTAACATTCATTTCCATTAGAGGACTTTTCACTAGAGGAGTCACTTTGCTTTATTCACCAGACATGCTAAATTTTGCTATTACAAAGTCACATCATTTTTCCAAAGAACAAAGTTGCTGCTTAAGCTATATGCACCCATGTTCCTTTGATTGCTCACTTTCAGTTTGTTTTTGTTTTTGTTTTTTCATAAGCACCTGGTGCCAGCCTAAACACAGAAATAAATGACTTAATGGGTGAGAGTTGAATGTTATATAAAGAGCAAAGCATTCAGAGGTGTCATAAAAGGAATTCTTGAATTTACATGCACATTTCAGAGCAGGACTGAATCTCCAGCTTCTTGTACAACACCAGTTTTTCAGGTTCAGGTTGGTATTAGTAAAAGAAGAAACATGGTCTGACCAGCGGTATACAGATGAGCAGAGTCTGTGCACTTCTGCACATGCACACAGACATGTATGTGCACACTTCAGATTTGGGGAAAGAAATTGGTAGCAAAAGGAGCAAAGCATGAAACTTCTTTTCTTTGTAAACCCTGAAGTTCTACTGCCAAAGTTAGGACATGCAATGCATTAAATACTCTGCTTCTGAGTAATCGATTTCTTCAGTATTTCCAGAAGTGGGAGGCTGTTCCTTAAGTCACAGATGTAAAGGAACATCAGCAACAAACAAGCCAGGAAACCAGAATGTGAAGACAGCTGACCTCTGTTAAAGTCAAACCAAGCTATTTACGCAAACAAACAAACAAAAACAACAAGAACAACAAATATTAGTCATCTGAAGTCTTCACTAAGTCTAATCCTCCTTCAAATAATGAACAAATGACTCCAGTGAAACCTCTGACTGAAGCAAAAACAATGTTTCTGTGAATGCAAGATACTTCTATATTGAGGACACACAATCTTTTCTGTTATTTTAAAGAAAAAACAATAAATTAAGGGAGTTTAGTGAACTTCCCTTTTTCTCTTTTTAATCAAGCTTTATCCATGGACAAAATGCTTGGCCACAGGCTCTTTGCTAGCAGGTACTCAATGACAAGTCCCAATACACTAGGATCTATAAACTAATTTATTCTGAATTTCATACCAGCAAACCAGAGTGATCTAAGTCCTGTATATTTCTCAGAATGACTGCTGTTTTCATTTCAATTTATGCTCACCTTGTAGTTGCCCACTGTTTTAATAATACACAATTTATAGGTGATAATTTATTGAGATAATGATCTCAACTGAGAAACAGTACAATATGCACAGATAGTTTCCCAGCAAAACACTGCAGCTTTATGGGTCTCTAGCATTTAACTATCTCATAATTAATTGAAAAAAAAAAAAATCAAACAAAGGAGCAACAGAAAAATCCCTGGTATACTTCATTTTCAGAAGAATAAGATAAGGAGCTGTATTTTTGTGTAGTGAACCTGAAGTTCAAAATGCTCAATTTTAAATGAAGTTTAAAATACAGAGCTGAGCATACAGTAGAACAAGTTCTACATCCATGCTTTACAGATATCATTTGAAAACAAGTTGCTCTGTTAGAACCGTTTGGCCAAACCCGGTGCTACCACTCATTCTGTAGCTTCGCTTAAGCTGTGCCAATTAACGCTAAATGGGATATTGGCCTTCTGCACTGTTCATAGTATGCACTTTAGGCAGATACAACATTCAAAAAAAAAAAAAACTGTCAGGAATTTTTGTAAAAATATACAAGTGTAGCAATTGTACAATGAATAGTGCTTATCATTTTATATTGAATTAAGAGTACTTGCAAAAGTACCAAAATTGTCACTTAATTCAATACACTAATTAGACTAGGATTTTTTTCTCTCTGATGCTTTTAAATGAAAAGGCTTATTAACATTTTATGTGGCACCCTAAGGGACAACAGCTAGGCGGACTAATGTAAGTGTGTATGACAGAGCAAATTATCATACTGTCATGTGTATATCTGCATCCTAAATAAACTATAGCTCTTAAAACTGAGCCTTTTTCTTTGGATGGACTTGCATACTCAAGTCTCCCACTGTTCCCAGAGGCTCACTTCCTTTTCTAAGGCAGCTGCAATTTGGCAAATCTTCCAGGTCTTGGCAGAGGTTCATCTGCTATACCATGGAAGCTAAGCAGAAAAAAAAAAAAAAAAAAAAAAAAAAAAGGAAATTTGGGGTCTCCGAGGAAAAGTTGAATAGTCTATGCCACAGGGAGTGGAGCAGTCTTGGGACAGAGAAACTAGATCACAGAAAAGTCAGGCACAGGGACAAGTGCTGCTGCAGAGCTGGTTTCCTAAGGTGACAGTGGATCTGGCAACAACCTTAATTTCTAATGGGAAATAATGTGACTGTTGAGGATAGATGCGCAAGGTATTGTGTGATGGGTGAGTGAGAATTCCAAAGCAGACTTCCCTGACCACTACTGCATCAAACGCAGAGGACAGAAGATGCCACATTATATAGACTCCATTAGTAATGCTAATGCCTAATACAACATGCTGTTTTTCAGCATTCTGCATTTCAAATAAAATCAGATATTATACTACAATGTCCTTCTGAATTCTGCATGCACACAAAGACAATGTGTATTTCTTTCCCTTCTCTAAGTTTGGTTATTTTTCATTGCTGATTCTTCTTACAGTTAAGTCTGAAAGTCATGGCACTTTGCCAAAAAGCATATTACACCTAAATTCAATTAGATGCATGTTCTATCTAAATAGAACACCTGAGGTATTTTGGTGTGCTTTCTTTACATAGATTATTGTGTGCTTTCTTTACATAGATTATTGTGTGCTTTACATAGATTATTGTGTGCTTTCTTTACATAGATTATTGTTATTTGGATTCTGTGGGTGCCTGTGCAAACATGCTTAGAAGTAAGAGGATACAAAGACGGGGCAAAACAATGGCTTTACACATGGGGACTAATACGGATCTAATAGATCACTCAGGAGAAAAAAGATCATAAATGCAATTGTGTTTACTGTGAACGGTTTTCAACCTCTGACAGTTTGCATCACTATTAAAATTTTACTTCCCTAAATTGAATTAGAGGAAAAAAAATGGCATAGGAAGACGGATTAAAAGATGAAACAGGCAAACATCTTATGGATTCCTGTGAGAACAGGAAGGACTACATAAGAAAAAAGGAAGAAATAAAATCATATGAGCAGTCTCTAAAACAGAAAATATTAATCAATGCTGTAGAGTTATATAAAAAAAAATAAGATGTATATATATTAGCCAATGACTGTTATATGGGGTTTTACTATGTGGCCATAAAAAATAAAATGCAGGCCAACTTGGAATAGATAGTACAGTTTCTCTAAAAATGTTCCCTCATCATTTCTAGTGATTCCAGAAGTCTGCTGTAAAAATGTAAACTTAATTTATTGGTGGCTGAATTTGAAGAGTGGCAGCTCAAAACCAGACTGCTTCATCTGCCACAGACAACCTATGGGAGGATAAGGAGAGAAGGAGAGAGGATGATACCTTGCATTGATTCATCAAAGCTCATAATGCAAAGGTTTCAACCCTGTATCCTAGCTGCCAGACCCCCGTTCAGGAGAGCTCCTCAGTCCATTCCATGAGCATCAAATGTGTTGAGCCTAAACACAGACTCAAAAATTCCATGACTCAAGGACTTACTCTAATGAGATTGTACACCTCAGTATATGGTGAAATGAATTGTTGCAGCACAGCCCACATGAAGATTACAAAACACAACAGGAGAAACCTTGAAGAGTTGTCCCTCACAAGCTTGATGTTGCCACTGTGATGGAGTGATAGGTAATTAGACTGATTAACTGAAAATCATTGAAGAAATTTCATTCACTTCTTCATCAGTGCTGCCTGCTGCACAGTGCCATTATCATCCAGTTTTGCCAATACTAATGAAGAATACATAATGAAGAAAGGGGAATATAGGATGGAACTATTTTGCCTTTTTTTTTTTTTTTTCACCATAATATGTAACATTTGCTGTTAATTATCAGTGCACATTTTCCCTCTTTTTCTTCTAAGGAATAGTTAGTATCCAGCTAGTATTTCATTTTGTGCTGGGACTGAACTCTGTTTTGAAGAATTATTTTGTAAGAGAAATGAACAGGACTTTGCAAAAGAGTTTTTAGTAGTGAGCATTCTGACTCTCAGAGACAGACACAAGAGAAGAAAAAATTGTGATAATTTCCTTTTACTATTACGCATAGCAATATAGCAATGAACTAACTCATCAGATTTTCTTCTAATAGTACAAAGATTACTAGGGTTTTTTTCTGCAGTATGATATATTTGGTCAGTGAGTAAAATTAGTTAACAAAAATGGCAGAAATATTCTACAAGAAAAGCTCTGGGTATGTGTATTTACATACTGATGTATAAAATAAGTTACGGGCTAGGTCTCCTTCAGAGTTTAATTCACGTATTTGTTTGCTGCTCATTCTACTCTCCTACTCATCTTCCACAGGAATAGCAATAACTGTCAGGAAAAATGTCCTTAGCAAATACTGCTAAAATATTTACATTTGCTCTGTTCAACCACGAATTACATTTATTGATCTAGCAGTGAAATAATGATAGGAACCTCAAAAAACTTTGCATTCTCTAAGTGGAAATGATCAACACTTTCTGCTTCCAAGTGTAAGCAATTAAAGACTTAAAAATAAAATATTTTTGAAGGAGCTGGACTTAACTGTGTATTTATTTATGTTTAGGCAAAAAATTAAGCCTCATTCATCCTGAAGTTAAAAAAAACAAACCCATTCATTAAATCCTCCTGTGCTGCAAGTTGCATACAAAAGCAATCAAAAGATTTGGTGGCAATGTGAAGAAGCCTAAAATGATGACAGATTAGCATTCACTGATAATAGAATAACTACAAAAATGAAAATGACAAAATATTCTCTATACTCGAATGTTCTTTTAACCTAGAGACTCAGAGTAAACACTTATTATGGGATTCCTAACAAAGTTCTAACATCTATACTTCTACCTAATGCTAAGCATTCAGCAATGACTAAGTAACAGGTCAGAAGGACAATAAATGCCACTGTCTACTGAAGCCCTTCTAGTTTTTAATATATCTGTATGTGGACAGACAAATCTGAACTTTTTTCTTCCATAACTTCAAAAAGTCATTTGTGGAAGAAAATAAAGCATCTCACAGGAATAATTTCTCGTTGGTAAGGTATGGGAAATTCAGGGATTGTTATTTTTAGAATGGCATAAATACCCATGGAAATAAGTGAATTATTTTATTGTCTTAGATTGAGGGCGTCAACATGTTTGACTTTAAGGGAACATCTACACAACTAACTCAATGTGTAGTGTTAATGTGATTACACCTTCTCAAATTAGTTTTAACCAGTAGCAAAATGTACTGGCAGATTTTAATGTGGGCTAGCAACCACCATGACGTGTACCCAGACTACCTATTTGGCTTGCACACATTTTCATGTGAAATCCAAGTCTTCATTACCAGAAGTGTATTAACAGTGAACAAAGGCCAGTCTGCTGTTTAATGTAGCAAGCATGCTATAACATGCTACATCACTGTTATTTTCTACACTGAATTTTCTCAAATCAAGTATATATCTATTAAAAAACAAACAAACAAACAAAAACATATCTTTCTTATGACTGGATAACAGCAATGGAATTTTTGAATAGCTATATCAAGGGGAACAAAAAGAGCACTGATGAAACGTTGAATGACTCAGCTGATGAAAAGTGTGTTTCACCAGAACTTGTTTTCTGGTTTGAAACCCAATGATCTGAAAAGAAATATATTTGCATTTATTTTTTAATTCATTAATATCAGTTTAATTTTGAATTTTTTTTTATTAAATAATCTATCTGAAAATAATTGTCATTTGATTGATATGAAAACAGTTTTGATTTAGCTTTCTAGGTTTATTTCTACCAAAACTGTATGATGTGTGAAGTAATATCTTTTCTTTATTATCACAACAGCGAAGTAATTTTGCTGTTTTTTTCCATTGAATAATTTGATTACTATATAAAAGAACTTTGCTTCAGCTTGCTATTGATTCATGTGTACATGCATTAAGATCTTATGGTCTGTCCTTTTATGAGATAGTGATGTATTCCATGACAAGGTCAGTGCAATGCCACATCGCATTTGGAGGAATTCGGAAGGAGGATTTTGAGTTACTTTGCCAGTAATCAAAGGGAATAGGTAGATCAATTCAAATTGCCACCTGTCACAGCACATAAACCTATTGTGTAAGTAACTGTACATGAGAATTTAGTGAAAATATTTTTTTTCATTTTCATATTCTAATATTTTTATTTACATCAGAACTGCAGAAGATTTCTACACAACATAAGGGAAGGAGTAATTATTTATGAAATCCACATAATTATTAAATATATTTTTGAAGGATAAAATCGTTTTTGTTTGTTTGTTTGTTTGTTTGTTTTGTTTTGTTTCACTGTATTGTTATCTTAGAAAGTTTAGAACTTTTTTCTCCCCTTTTTAATTTTTCATCTATCGCAGGCAAGTCGAGTTTGGAGATCTTTTTAAGATATATGAACAAAGACTACAATACAACAACATTAAATTCTGAAAAATAAAGCATAACAAAGAAAGGTTGCCAAAAATAAGTTTTCCACATAATATTTCATTCGATTCCACATGCATATTTAATGCAAATTTATGCTTTAACAACTTGACTCTATATTAATGTTTCTGCACGACTCCCTCCTGGTTCATGGAATTAGACAGTTCACAAGGAAAATAAAATCAATATGCTTTTAACCTGATAAATCTACTTACAGCCCTAAATTTCATTTAATCCCTGCACTGGCAAGAATGCTCATAGTGTGAAGGCATTTTATTTTCCTGGTAAAGTCGAGTCTTCTGTTCAATTACTTTCTCCTAGACTCGGGATGCTCAGGTAAAAGGAGGGATTATCCATTATCCCTACCCATTCTTATCACAAAAAGACCATACTTCCATTCACAATAAGTACTGAGACAAAAATCCAATTTGCCCTTATGTAACCTCACATAGAAAAAAGCTGCCTATGATGTTGTGGGTATACATGAAAATGATATAAACACCTAAAATCTCTGCAATTCATATAATAATGTAGAGTGTACCCCATTGTCACAACTTAACACCGAATGAAAATTGCCTTGGAAATTATGGCTAATGGATGTCTCTTTTCACAAATTATGCATAGAAGTTTTGGTAACTTATGTAATTTATATAGCACTATACTGCATTAATATGTTCTTGATTAGCTCTATTTTCTCACATTGTCATCAAGCTCTATTAATCTTAGGAGACCCAAAGAAATACGATTAACTTTCATAATTTCTCTCTAAATATAGGTATGGTAGCCTATTGTAGCCCATTATTGTAGCCTAAGAAGCTAGACTTTTTTACTTAAAATGCATAAATAGTTGAAAAAGAAGCAGAATCATCACAGAACCCTTACCTGAAGTATGGACTGAGCTCTCACAGTTAACAAATTTATGGACTTTTCCACTTCTCCACAGAAGCCCCAGAAAGAAATTTCTCACAACAGGTATCGAAAACATAATGACTTGAGGCCTCAGGGTGAAGGTAGAAACAAGAAAAAGAACTGCTACATTTCCTTATATAACTTCCTGTGCTCTCTTTGCATATAACATAAACATGATGAATTATTAACGCTAAACTAATAAAAGTCCATTTGGTTCATTTAATGTTCTTCCAGTTATTCAAAAAAAAAATTAACACCAAAGTAACTTCAGATCGCATACTGGTTAAACAGCCAGTACTGAGCAAGCAAACACCTACAAGCACCCTATTATTTTTTGTTTGTTTGTTTGTGTTTGAGGAATTTTAACTGCATTTACCAGCTGCTGACATTATGGAAGACTCTTACAGGTTTGTAACAGAAACCAGGATTTTCACACGAGATAATAGGATGTCATTCTGTGAAAGAAGGAAATGGTACATATAGGTGGACTTATTAATACCAAGCAATATGGAATGCCTGGTGTGTAAACATACTTTGTATTGTAGAATATTCTGGTTTTAATATTCCTCTTAGAGAAAACAGCACTTTTACCTAAAACTCTCATTTGAATACACAAATATTTATTTTATTACTACTCTATTCCTCTCAGTTACCATCACGCACTTATATAAAGCATGAAAAAGCAATTGTCTTATAATTAACTTCATCTTGACCCTTTGCCAGTATGCTACACATACAAAGTCAATTAAGTTACAGTTTCATCACTAGACATTTTTCTCATTACAAGTCATCATGTAGTGTGACAGGTGAAACAAAAATAGAGTGATGAAGACCAGTCTTCTAGCTCTGATAAGAACTGTACTGTCCATTCAGTTTCATTAATTGACCAGGAACAGCAAAAGATGGCTACTGACAGCAGGAAGAGATGGAACTGAGGGGAAAAACAAACAAACAAACAAACAAAAAACAAAACAAAAAACAAACAAACAACAACAACAAACATTACAAATTGTCCTACAGTCAGAAGATGTCTGTATGCCAGTTCCTGGAATAATTCAGAAAATGTTCAAAATGCCACTGTTATGAAAGTTAATGATGTTCTGTGTTCTGCAGAATTTACAGATATCAATTTGACCAGAGATGTACAATTCATACTTTTGAAACCTGCACTGCAGCTCTACTACCATTCATCTGCTACAGGTAACATGATCCAAGATTATAACAAATAGCATATTATATTTAAAGTAAGAGCATCTGCTGGAAGTACATCACAGAACAACAGATGTTGCTATATCAAATAACTATCAATCTTATGCTGATCTAATGTCACTGACAAGGAAATCAAAATGCAGCTGGACAAGGAAAGAGAAACCCATCCCAACTTTATTCATGGAAGAACTCTGGGTGATTTCTACTTTAGCTATGTAATCTTGAAATCACTGGACATCTCACCAAAACATACCTTTAGAAAGCCATTTAGATTCATTACAGCATTCTATCTAGCAGTAAAGGATTTATGCTGTTTACTTGCCTTTGTGTAGCTGTAGGATATTATGTTTCCCGTATCCAACAGCTTAGATACTAGCAACAAATATGGAATCTCAATTGCTGAAATATGAATTCAACATTATCAAGGACACACCAGCAATACCATGCTTTTTAAAGTCATATTTTTAAGGCTACAGTCATTGAAAGAAAGACTTTCCAAAAACACACTGTTTTCAGGATGTTATACATTATTCTTAGTAGAAAACTACTGTATCAAAGACTGCAAACCTATGAAAAACAGGTATCAATTTTAATTAAATTTTCCAGTAAAATCTTAGAAAGCTGTGATAGACATTCTACTACTGAGTCTTGGCTGAAACCACTGCTGTCTGCATAATTACACAAAACTCACTGAACCTTAATTCAATAATCAGGTTCATAAACAAAGTCCAAACTATCCATTCAAAATACAATACTTTTACAGGAGTTGTAGCGATAAATATCAACTAAAAGCAAAATAACTTGTTTTTAAAATTTTGTCCATATTCAATATCAATTTAAAGTGAAAAAAAAGCTAGATGAAGAACTGTTTTAGCACAGAAATCATTAAGCTTCATCTAAATACTAAAATCATAGTAGAAAACTTTTGTTAACTAAAAAAGCAAGAAGGAATTGTATACTTTTTTCTTTTTTTGATAAAAAAGGAGTTATACACATTAATTTACACAGCAATGTTCTCTGTTTTTCTGTTTCTGTTTCAAACTGTTATGTAACTCTCAGCTTTAGACCTTTTTTAGAGCAATATACTGAAGTATGAAAAATGTTTGGGGTGAGGGAAGAGTAAAAAGCACTTTTGTTTGGTCCCACAGATATTTTACATTAAGTGTAAGATATCCAAATCCAAATTTTTTCCTAAAAATAACATATGCTTGAAAAAAAAAAGGAAAAAAAAAATTAAATATTAATTTTTTTAAAATAAATTTAAAAAAAAAAAAAAAAAATGAATTTTTTTTTTATTTTTTTTTTTTTTTTTTTTGGTGAACCAGCACCAACCAAAGGAATAATTTCTCTCCTGGCAAAAAAACAACAAACAGAAAAGCAAACTTAGTTCTTCAAGCCCAAGTCAGGATGTCATAATAAATATTCCTGAAACTAAAAAATGACTTTCAGAAAGATTTATTGCAAATGGTATCAAGGTTCAGCTTTTAAAAAGATGCTGGCCTGCATATACTACTACGAGCAGAAACGGCTTTGTCTCTTTCTGTGATATTGTGGTATTTCAGAATCTTTTCTGCTTTAGTCCAACTCCCTACTTTTTCATTATCCCATCAAACTTTATTTTTTTAATCACATTACCAAGTGGCCATATTGTTACCTTATTTTTACTTTGCAAATATACAGACACACAGAACACATCCAATATTGTAACAACATGAATTGAACAGTTTTAACAGATGAAACTAAAATTAAAGCGACTGCAGCTCAGAACATAATTCTATCTATTAGATTTTCAACATTTGCTATGAGTAGAGATAGGTAGTTATTTTTCCTTTGGAAATCAAATCTGTTATCGATTCAGACATTTTTCATATGCAAGAAAATCTGATGTCCACATACATGCACACACAATTATAGTCCCATTATAAGCTTCAGAAACCTGAAATCTGTTACCTTGATGTAGTCTGATTATAGTGAGAAACCTGGTATTTTCTTACCTAGAACACAAAAAGAATTTTTTAGGTTAATTTGAAGCATAATTCATATTGTACATTTTGCAAAATAAAAATGAAAGAACATACAACCAACAAGTTAGGTACTGACTATTCAGTCATAAAACGTTCCTTAATATTAACACTGCCAGAGAACATCTTGATAGCATCGTCTACCACAGTCCTGATGTCTCCTGTCCTTGGATGACTATAAACTGAACCTTTCAGTCAGCCTAGCTCAAAAGCAAAGCCCTGAAACAAAAATCCAAGATCCATGTTTTTCTCTTGGTATGAATCAAGTTCTTAACTTTCAAACTTTGTACAGTGTGCATATAACACCATTCGTACAAATGGGCATGCATGTACATTTTCTATGAAAGTAAAAACTCAAAGGCAAGTTTTATAGTCCAAACTCTATACTGTTTTTTTTTTTTTTTTTGTCTCATGATTCCACACAAATGCTTCCATGCCAATTTGTCTTCTGATCTTTCTTCCAATAGATAGCCAACAACGACAAACATACCACAAGTTTTTGCAAGCAACACAGTGAACCACCTCCACCCACTCATGTTCCAGGCCCCTGGCTCCCATTGCCATCCTGCTGCATCTCACCCTGCTGACCACTAATGACCACGCCATCGGCCTGGGGTGATGGCTGCCATGTGCCAGCCTCATGGTGTGGCCCTGCCACAAGCCCAACGCTGAGGCCTAATGGCCGCCACCCTGCTGCCAGGCCACACCAGGGCAATTGCGGCCTCTGCCTGCCTCACCACATGCAGGGTAAAGGTTCTGTGCCACTAATGGCTCCTCTGTCAACAACAGCAGCGATTTCATGGGTCAAAACCTTTTCCCGACATGCTATGAGGTGATCAGAGATTTCATTTAGGATGAAATCCTAATCCTCTCTGTTCAACAAAGAGAGCGGAAGGATGGGTTCCACTGCTCATCATTGTTGGATTTAAACACTGGCCTTACGTTTCAAAATGAAGGGCTCAGTTACAGTGCTAATACTGGATTTAGGTCAGGTGTGAAGTGTGACAGAAGGCACCCAGGCCTCCAGGCCTCACTCTGCTTCTTCATCCCCAGTATGGTCACCAAAATACAAAGAGATGGTGGGCAGGGAATGATGGTGGCCAGGGCCATGCTTTCACATCACAGTTCCTCCAGGGGCAAACCTATCTCAAGAGTTCTTCCAATGCCAGTAGTTATGCACACACTTTATCCACACAAAAAGCACAGTTTCTCCATGCTCTGTTTACACAGCCACACGGCAACCCAAAACTGCTTGGTCACATTCTCCACTCAAAGCTTCAATCACTTAAAACTATTTTCTGCTTTCATCCCTAACTGGATCATTTAGATCTGGATTAGTATCTGATAATACAATCGCTTGAAATGACACAACAGAGAGCATGAGAACTCTCCACAGCGAAAGCAAACCTGTGTTGCTGGCAGAGGAATCATCACTGGAACCCAGCGTTTACTTTAACCTAATTCTGTTTATCCATTAGATGATCTAACTGATTCTCTCAGTGAACTGCTGTGGGACAGGAAAGCTCACTTGTCTCCAGTTGTTGAAACCTGTGGACCAGAAGTTCTGTAAAACTACTTCTTTTCCTGCCCCTTCTGTCAAGTTCATGGTTTTTAGTAACCACAAGAGGACTAAGTATTATCTCCCAAGCTACGTAGGGACTAGGCTAGGATTATTTATTTAATTAATTAATTTTCAAAGGTGTTTCTGGTTATTTTTCCTCAAAACTCATGACCAAGATATCAGAGATAAGCAATAGTCTTCGGGGTGTGTAAGAAAAAGGGAAAGGAAACTTTTATACTGGTAACTGGTTTGTAGTGTTGTTTCTGTAATTTTATTCTAGTGGAAAGCTATTTGCTTTCATCCACATAACTTCCAATAAGGGCTTCAGTGTATTGGAAGAATTCTAGGCTATTCCAGCAAGAATACCAGCTGTGATAATTATATCATGATCATTTTTTAAAAAATGAGTTGAATGGGATGTTATTTAGGTTTTATAAACAACAAAATATTTAGATTTCAAAATGTCAGTCTGTTTTATTTAAAGGTTGCTAAATACCTTGAAGGAGGAAGAAAAACAAAGTGCTACAATTTGAAAATATATCAAGATTAAAAAAGAAAAAAAAAAACAAAAAAAAAACAAAACAAAAAAAACAAAAAACAAAAAAACAAACACCTTTCCTTACTAAAATAAATTCAGCAAAATGACAATGACTGCCAAGATGTTCATTGCTAGACTATAAAAAACAATTTTTGTAATCACTCTCAGCTACCCTGAATCACCACATATCCTTACATTTATTATCTCACAAGTCTGTTAGTGCTCACTAGTATCAAGAAGAATTTTTTTTCTTTGTTCATCCCAAACAAACTTTCCTGAATTTGTAAAAACCCTGGCATTGTAATTCTTTTCTGAAGCTTAACTTTATTGTCAGTTAATCATCAAGAGATATAGAAAACTGTCATATGTGCCCCATAAAGTCCTTCTGAAATATAATTGCTTTCCAATGCACCAGCACCCTTCCAACAACATCAAAATCCCTGTGGCAATAGCCCCACCACTGGTGCAACAACACTGTCTA
The DNA here is from genome assembly GCA_011075105.1 of Heteronetta atricapilla. Lineage (NCBI taxonomy): Eukaryota > Metazoa > Chordata > Aves > Anseriformes > Anatidae > Heteronetta > Heteronetta atricapilla. The sequence continues at coordinate 98,221,369 of CM021731.1, forward strand.
TCAGACTGTTATCTTACTGAGCAGTATCTGCCCATGCTGGCAAATCTCTGAATGCTGCTGCAAGTCACCCCTGTATTTATCAGGGGCATCAAAGGTAACTCAATGTTGGACTTCCACTGGAATCAAGCAAAGGAAGTTCTGAGAAAGAAAGACTGTTCTGCTATTACAAGTGTCATCACAATTCAATATATCTTTCCTATTCAAACAGCGGCAATATAATTTGTCTGAGATACATAATGTAGTGGCTCCAGAGAAATACTCTCTGATGCATCGTTCCACCCTTCCTTTTCTACTTTTCCTATCAATGCAGAATTAAAAATGAATTTTCATTGAGATTTATGCATATTATTCTGGTTTTATTGATGACTACACCATAACCATCAGTACCAGGTCTTTCATATTACATGACAGAATTTTAAAAACAATGCTTGCAAAAGAGAAACAAATTCTGAGACAGTATATGGGGATGTATTACTTAGATCTGAAATACTAAAATACCTGCAGTTTCTATTAGCTAGGAAACATTTTACAGAAAGAAAAAATATAATGCATCGGATAGAGTATTATACCGTGTAATTTCAACACAGAAACTGAGCATCAGATGTTGGTGAGTACAAGCAATATAGATGTAGTAATTAAGTAAGGAAAGTGCTTGCATGTGGGATAGAAAAAGAGGCACTAACGTGCTCTGGTTTGACATAGTCAAAGGGAGCAATAAAAACTAGAGAATGAATTCTGCATGATGTAGTCAGAAGAAAAAAAGAAAACAGCAAGATAAAAGAGCATCACTGCAGATTTCAAAAAAAGCTCTAGAGTTCATTTTTGCATGATTTAAACTGATCCAAGCTGTGATAAAATGCATTATATAGCCAGGTAAAAACATACCAATGTAGGAGGTGACCTCAATTATTTGAGGATATCAGTGTGTGTTGTTTTGTTGTTGTTGTTGTTGCTATTTTTCAGTCAGTTCTGGGAGTTCACAATGTTTACAGAGAGCTGTTATCTTTTTTATTATTATTATTTTAATTTTTAAAGAAAGCAGTAAACTGTACTATGGGTACCAGAGGCTGAAAAATATAGAATAAAGAATGGTGAATCATTACACAAGACTATATCTTTACCCTCTTTTGAAAAATGTTTTCAATATAGAGAACTTGCCCATGTCTTTTGGATGGACATAGGCCTATTCAGGATAGAAGGAAATATAAAAGAAACAGTTAGTTTTCCTTATTCTACAGTAGAAATAAACAATAGGTTAAGTGTTTTATGATCTGCTATCCAGGAATAAGTTGAGCTCAATAAATATCAATCAATTAGCAATCAACAGCAGTGCATAGCACAGTATAAGTTAGTGATCTTGAATAAACAGACACATTCTTCTTAAAATCTAGTTGGAAAAATCCGTTAGAAAATACTCCACAGCAATGAAACAAAATGGCACTTTTAGGCTGTGATTGCTATTAATGAGTCAAACTACTATAAATTACAAGCTAGTGTAAATTACCACCCCTTCAGACAGATGTCTTATTTAGGATCTTAAAACTGGTCATTTAATATATTTAATGTTAGCAACCTCCTTCTTAATTTCTTAATATAGATGAATACTCTGAGTTCAAATTCAGAAGACAAAAAGTAAATATTTACATCTTCACCCCAGTTATGCAGACTGCATAGATATCAGCCATACTCACAGTTCTCAGGCTAGTCAGGCCTGCTTTTATCACATGAAGCCTCCCTGAGCTCGACTTTGGGTTGACTTTGAAGTTTATGAACTGAAAAGCAGCTAAATTAAGCAGAACAAAACAAGCAAATGACAGCTAAGGAAGCATTAGACCCGAGTCTATCCATTCAATTAATTTGCAGTTTTACCCACTCTTCTGTTTAACTGCTCTGTCAAAATTTCGACAGAAGTACCATATGACTGAATCTATGCTATGCACAATAACAAGCTAAATATCTGAAATACAGACAAAATAGATACTTCTGCACAGCAAGACATAGTAAAAAAATAAAATCCCACTCAAACTCTATACCATTTTAGTTAACTTTTCAACATACGCATTTGCTATTCTCTGGTAATTGTAAATTTTGTTATTTTGTAGAGAAATAAATGAAATTAAGACTCATAAAGAAGCAGTAAAATATTCAAGTACTAAACTAAGGAGTGATTGTATAAATTAGAAAAACTTTCAAGGGAAGAGGGCATAACACACTGGCAGGATACAGACAATCATTTTGTCTTATTATAATATCTAATAGAATTCATCAACTCAAATAGCATATAACCCAATTAAGATATGAAATCAGTCCCAAAACAAGACAAAATGTTGCTTCAGTCAGGTCCAGCAGCTTCACCCACAATTACTTCAAACAGCCCCCGTTTGCCTTCTCAACCTTTCAAACAGATTTTCCATTTTAATATTTGCTGAGTGAATAAGAACACCACTCAAAGATTAGTAGAAAGAACAGAACCCTTTTATTTTCAGATAGACTTTTAAAAACTATTATGAATGTGTAAATGATTAGTAAAGTTGATGCTTGCTCTAATAGAAGCAGGTGAGAGCCCACTTCTCACCGTTAACTGCAGTGACATGAAATGTGTTGGGTAAATTTATAGAAAGTGATCAAAGTGATCAATCAAGTTTATATACAAGAGCATTGATCAGTCTGAAGTCCCATAAATACATATATTTTAAATACAGATAGAATACAATGTTTGCACATGGTATGTCATAGATATACACATGGCAAGACACTCACAGCCCTACTTCTGCAGCTCAATTAGCATAAGCTAAGTGAATCTACTCTATGTATCTATCTTGCATCTCCCTGCAGTGAAGATAAAACAAGCAAAGTGGGTTTTTTTTGTTGTTGTTGTTTTGTTTTTTCTTCTTTATGCATGTGCTTTAGTAAACATGTTCTACTTAGGTCCCCACAGAGTCTCCCTACAGTTGTACAGTTGCAGAGATATTCTTCCAGTAATCAACGTAACTTAATAAAATGTATAGCTTATAACTTTGTTAAAAATATAGCTGAAATATGTTAGCTGAATTGCTGCCTCTAGCACAAACTAGCAGGTTTAGCGGCCTGCTAAATTAATGTGACTGTGCACACTGCACTTTGAACACCTATATCTAAACAGCTTGAGCAAAATAGTTTCCGACTTAGCCATCCAGATGTTAAATTTTTGGAGGCATCATATTTGTATGAGGTCTGGGCAGATGCTTATGGGGACAGTAAAATATGTATTTTAAACCAAATATAGTCTCACTCCTATTCTCTGAATCATAGAAACACCAGAATCATTAAAGAAAACAATGAGGAAAATTGTTATATCGGCAATGTTACTCAAAGTAGCTGACTACACATTAGTTGACTGCATTTATTTTAATGTGATCAAGATGATTAAAGTATGCTGAGCATTTCATGAATGTAGTATTACAAAACACATGCAATGACAAAATATTATTTTCCACACTCTAAATTTAAGCACTAATAAAAGTAATTCTTTTAGAAAATGATTTTCTAACAGTTTTTGAAAGCTCAGATGCAGATGTACTTATCTGTCCTCTAAAGCCAAGATAAACAACAGCACAAGCTTTTTTTTGCATGCGTGGTTGATTTTCAAATCATGCCTTGAAACAAAATAATAATTATATACAACTAGAAACAGAGAAAAATGTCCTTAATTCACACTACTGACTGGAAAAACAACGCCAATGACTAAATTAAAAGAATAGTTATAGTACATTAAAAATACAACATCTTGGATATATGCATCACAAAAAAAAAGGGGGGGAGGTTGTACCAACCACTTGATTTCAGGTTTAATTCCCATTACTTAGAACAATGTGTCACTAATGTATTAGTCAACTTCCTATGCCATAGACTTGTAAGAAGTATTAGCAGAAGTCAGAACCATATATGTTTTGCTTAAGGACTAAATTAAAATAAATAAATAAATAGAAAGTTTATTAAAAGTATATAAAAATGCTGGGTCAATCAAAATGTCTAATTTGTCTAATTTGTCTAAAACTGATGGGATTTTTATGTGTGCAAATGCTGCTTTTTTCTGTTACGCAGATTTTGCATCCTAACAGAAACCTGGTACAAACCTTGTCTCTCAAAGCCAGAGAGGTCATACCCAAAATCTCAATTGCATTTTGGGTTAACAACCTAATCTATGCCTTTACAGATCTCAGTAAGCAAATGCTTATTCATTAACTTTAAACTCTGAAGCAGAATTTCCATTTTCATGCTTAAATTTTCAGGTAGGTACGTCAGAGAATTACAGTTCAGGGTAGCTCTGATACAGTGGCTTAATAATTATATATTATGTCCTACTTCCTGAGTTTCCTTTTAAATAGTGTGCAAATTATAATAGTAGCTAATTTTTAGTATTTTGGAAAACTTAAGTTACTTTGATAACTGGTAGCTGAAAAGACTGATTATTATTCTACATTATATACCATGTCTTATGTTTATTGTAATTGCAAATAATTGGAAAGAGATTAAGAAGTATGCATGTGCTAGATACAGAACTGAACTGAGTTGCTATACCAAGACAAAAAAACATGCAGAACAAGCTGTTGTGGGTTGATCTTAGCTGACTGCCAGTCACCCACTCTCACTCCACATTCTCAATGGGACAAGGGAGAAAATAAGAAGAGAAAGCTTGTGTGTTGAGATGAAGACAGGAAGATCACTTACCAATTACTTTGAGGAACAAAACAGACTGGAGAAAATTATTTTATTGTCAATTAAAATATATTTGGATGGTAAGAAAGACAAAAATTCAAACACCTTCACTCTTTCATTCATGATTTTTCCACCTCCCCACTGAGCAGCAGAGGGGGGCTGGGGATGCTCCCTAATGGCTCCTATGTGCTGTTCCTCACACTTTTTTCTGCTTTAGCATGGGTCCTTCCTCTGGGCTGCAGTCATTCAGGATAAGCTTGCTTCAGTGTAGCCTCTCCACAGGCCACAGTTGTGGGCATATCCAGGTCATATCCACCTGCTCCAGCACAGGGTCCTCCAGGGGCTGCAGCGTGCGTATGTTCTCTATATGGGCTGCAGGAAAAATACCTGCTCTCCTGCTCTGCTGTGATATCTCCACAGGCTCCCATACCTGAACCATCTCTTCCTTCTCCTCTTTCTCCTCCTCTTCCTCCTTCTTGTTCTCTGACCTTGGTGTTCTACTTTTTCTTTCTTCCTTTTTCTTCCTTTTTTTTTTTTTTTTTTTTTTTTTTTCCTCACTTGCCTCCTACACCCGCTACAATGACCCAGATTGGCTTGGTAACTAGGACTGTCTAGGCTGGAAAATTCATTTGGAAACCTAGGTAAAAAAAGCCAGTTGTCATTTGACCATGAGCAGATGTGGTCTGTTGCAATTTCTCTGTCAATCTCTGTGTTCAAGTAGATAGTCTATGCTAGTTCTGTGATTGGTCCTGCATGAAAAATGCTAAATCTTGCTATTTACAAAAAATTTTGCCTTAAGTTGTTCTCTTCATTTTAACCATCTCAATTATAAAAGTATGTGTATGTGAATTTCTATCAATAATATTAAAAAGATAAAGGAAGAAGTCATACTATGAGGGAGATGAAAATTGTTTTAGTATAATAACAATATACAATAATTGATTAGATTTCTCAGCCTCTATTTCTAGACATTCTTCTGTATTCCACTTAGGATTACTAGTTAGCTTTCATTTCCTTTCAAATTTTGCCTCTGGATAAGCTCAACTATTCCCAAGAAGAAACACTGATCAAGTACATTTGTCATGCGAACAACCATAATAAGGTAATTTATCATAGTCTGTCAGAGTTTTATTCCAGGAAGACTGCTGCATTTTTATCCTTACTTAAAAATCTGCTGTCACTCCTGCTGAAAATTTTGGTAGACACTTTGGACATGTTTAAAAGCCCTTCCAAACTGATAGTGGCAGATAATTAAGTTATCAGCTATCAAAGTCTTTTTTCACTCTTTGCAATGTTTATGACACCATGAACCTTTCTGGCGGGTTTAATCTGACCTGCTCAGAGTGTGCAACCCCTTGTTCCTTCCCTTTTCCTTTCTTAATAGTAGCCAATGACCAAATAATTCACTACGACAAATGAAGCTCTTCTGGAGAGTCAAATTGAGCAATCTTGCTTTCAAGGCCTGAATTCAACTACATCCTGCAATCTATTCTTCAGCACTGCAATAACAATAGTTACTTGAAGCCAAGGCAATCTATACTTTAGGTTTCCAAACAAAAGGAGAATAAACCAACAAACTCAAAATTGTGTGTGTGTGTGAAGGTGGGAGGTGCTATTTAGGCCAGTAATGCTTAATTTTTTGTATATTCTCCAGGCAAAGTTGATTTTTTTTTTTTTTTTTTATGTGCAAGCTTGGCATTTCACCAGTGTGTTGGGTGCAAAATTTCATGTATTATTCCTGTATTTTCTCTTACACATTATTCTGTGAACATAAACATTCTCTTTCTAAAAATTCCCACTTTTTGGTAACAAAAAAAAAAAATAGGGCATGCAGTTTTAACACTGGTGAACACTCCTACAAATGGAAATGCACTGAAGGAAAAAATATTGGGAACGAAGAAGGTTCTATTTTCATCTTCTAGAACAGCATTAACAATAGCAAGGGGAAAATGAACTCAATCTTGAAGACCTATTGTCTCACATAGAAACAGGGCATAGTTTTAATCCTTGCACCTTGTTCATCACAACCTTTTATCTAGGGCTTTTCAATATAGCAGTGAAAGCCTAATGACAAAGTTATCTTTTTTTTTTTTTTTTTTTTTTTTAAAAAAAAGGGAATCAATTTCCACTTCAGTCGCAACTGTCAAAAAGGCAGGGAGATAAGTTAAATCAGATAAGCAAAATTAAAAGTAACATCAAGTAAACCTACCCATAGATACATGCAGTAGATTGCTAGCAATGCTATGCAGTCTGTGTGTAATTGTTTTATTAACAGTATTTCATTATTTCATTTATGAAAAAAAAAAAAAAAAAAAAAAAAAAAAACCAAAGCAGAATACCAAAAGATTTACCCTGAAGCAAGGTTTCATTGTGCTATGAGAGATGGGAATTCAGCATTAGAAGATAAATGAGCATTCTTTGTAATGATGTGGAAAAGGAAGGGAGCCTTGAGAGCTGTAGATGGAGAAAGGACCATTCTTAATACTTACTTGACTTCTATTAATAGGTCTTTTGTAGGTCCTAGATGAAAATGGCATATCTTACAGCTAAGAATTCTGGGTTTGCAAGAGACCAAGTCAGTAATATTTCAGTCTACAGAACACCTCAACTTCCAAGTATTATTTATATTTCTGTTATATGGAAGAGTAAAAATGAATAATAATAATAAAAAAGAGAGAGAAATAATTACACAGTGAAGAGTGAATGTCTTATCACTGCTATCAATTCCAAGTCAATATAGAATACAACTATATCATCCAGCATTTACAGCTTGAGGGACAAAATGTTTACCGCAGAGTATCAGCAAAACTTAGTACTTTTGGCCAGATAGGTTGCCTTGGTCAGCTTTCTTTCCCTAACATGGAGTGAAAAGGATGAGAAGAACACATAGACCTCTTGCTCAGGAAGTCTCTCTTTGAGAAGAGCCCAGCTGAGATAGATCTACACCATCAGCCAGTGTGATCAGGTGCTCTCCACAATCACCTCAACCATCCTTCTCCTTTGCCCAAATGGCAAGTGTGAAAAAGAGAGCCACTTATATCCAACATATATGTTGTATACATTACTTAGTAACAGCACTGTGACTGTCCAGCTCTCACACCGAGTTTTTCCCCTCTGCTGCCCATATTCCCTTACCACAGCCTCTGCAAGATGAATCATGATCATGAGCTACCAACTCCATGTTTCCAGGCTCAAAGTGAACAGAACTGTCAGACAGGTAGGCATTTTAAAAACCTGGGCCATAAATTGTAGACCCTCTGATTTCACATCTTCTCCACTCCATGACCAAAGGCACTGGCACACTTCCCTCCCCAGGGCCACTTGCCAGGAAAGCAGTAAGTTCAGAGCTCTAAAGGAAAACAGCCCTGACTAAGTATAAATGGCCTTAAGCCACCATGCCCATCTAGGAATGGCAGAGCCTCTCATTTCCAGTTCTAAGTTGTTGTGGTTTTTTTTTTTTGTTTGTTTGTTTGGTTGGTTGGTTTGGTTTGTTTAATAACCTATCTGCCCTCAGCAGTCACAACTAGCCTGTGCTACAAGCATTGCTAAGAAACAGTAATTTCAGGGATAGATTTCAAAAGGTTCACACAAGAGCCAAGTGTTCATATTCCACTGGAAGACAATATCTTATTCTAATTTATTCATATCCTGAGTAGAAAATCTAGTGTCTGCTCTGCTGTAACTATTTAGTATTAGGAAAAGCTGTATTACTCATATGGCTGTTATGAAAATTTGCCAAGACTGTAATGAAGGCAAAACTGCTGTAGTACATACAATGAGTCAGAATTGCAAAGAATCCCAATTTATGTTTTCAAATAATATTAATTTTTGGTATAAAAGCCTTATCAATGATACAGCAGAGCCAAGCATAGCTCTTATTGCCAAAGGGACCTGGGGACCATGACAACAAATTTCAGGACACTGGATTTTAAACTGGAGCCACTCTTATCTCAAAACAATCATTCTATCCAGGGAGTTATAAAGACAGCCTAAACAATGTGAGGCCATAAAATGTTTGACCTCTTTCCCACAAACCAATAAATCAGGGTGTCAAAGAAGCACACCACTATCAAACTGATGAAACTATGAGACTGATGAGAAGGACTCCGAATGCAGGTAGGAAACATTTCGTTTCAGATTTCCAAGGGGAATTCTCAATACCAGGTAGACTGAATTCCTACTCAACATTTTTCTGTGTGGCTATCATTAGTTTTAATTATTTCTGACATTCTGTCTATCATACTGAATCCTCAGAGAAAAGTAATGAGTCTCCTCATGTGAAAGGTGAAAAGAATGAAGATCATATTAAGATGCCAGAAGTAATTAAACCACATGATCTTACTCACTATAAACCCCATAAAGGATCCCATTAAATACTTGCAACTACTGGTGTGACTACAGAAATCTCCTCATTAGCTATGAAAGACAACTTGCAGCATCTTAATTCTGGCATTTCAATTTCATTAGTTGATTGTGTATGCTTGTTCCAGATTTAATATCAGCAATTGTCAATTGTCTGATAATAATTACTGTGTCAGTAATAGACAATTAATGAGGGCTACTTACCTGAGTAGCTGAGCCCAGTCATTTCCTAACTGTTTCTCTTCGAGTGGTTGGGAAAGTAGTTTGTTAAAGATATCTTTAACCTTTTTCTGAAGGTCATGTTTGTACGGTAATAAAACTTACTCAGCTCTTTGAAAGAATATACCAATCAGTTCAAATCAAAAGCTTTGGAAAGTACAAATTACATTCTCTCTCTTTCCAGCTTACTGGGAAAAACACTATGTGACAGTCTCAAGAAAAATTAAGCAGGGAAGTCTAACAGTCTGTATTTTCTTATCTTAATAGAATTTTACAACAGCAATGAATGCTTCAGAAATACTACTAAGGAGAAAAGCTAATTGGCAGAAGATTATAAATTATATTTCTATATTCAGCAAAATAAGTACAAGATAATTTATTTTTATATTCAAAACTATAACTCAGTGGGTAGAAGCAGACTGCAAAAATAATTTTAAATACCATTCCAATGAGAAATATTGTTTTATGAAATATTAACATATCAATATACTTCATAACAAGCATTGATACATTAAAATAGTGCATCCTCTCTCCATTGCTACACAGAACGCATTTACTAAGCAATTTTATGGGCATATACACCTACCTATATACACAAAGTTTTAGAAAACAGGCAGATACGTTCTCAAATGTCTTCTGAACTAAATTGCCTATCTTTTCCACAATTCCATTGGCAATGTTCTTACAATACATCTTTTCTAAAGTACTAATAAAGGTACACAAACACATATCCAAGTGTAACATTTGAGTATTTCCACTGCCTTCAGTAAATCAAGTTGCTTGTATTAGGCTTAACTGGTGAATCTGATCACATCTCATCTGAAATGTGGTAAAATACAAGAAATAATGTGTTATAGTAAATATCACAGTACATCTAGAACTGCCTCAGAACCCAAGGACGACAGTTTGTTCTCTCGATACTCTTTTACCATTCAGAAGTTACTTAAAAACTTTGCATCTTTGTGTCAGAAGAATATAATGAGCAAATGAAATAGCTTTATTTCTCCTGAGGCCACCAGTTATGTCATATATTATAAAGGGGTGATTAAGTTGTAACTTTGTTATTGCCAGACTTTATATTAAAATTAAATATTATTTGACACATGCTTTCATAACTATTTGTTAAAACAAATTAAAGTAGCAGACTAAAATACTGGCAGTGGCAAGGTGGTGAATTCAGGTGCCAATTGTGACTACAGTTCTCTCTTTGGTATGTAGCACTGTAGTTTAAATTCTATTACTGATCTATATTGTTGATCTTTAAGATCAAATTTATTTTATCTGTGCGCTATCAAAGACAACTTGTGGCCAAATATGGATGACCAATTAATGGGATATAGATGAACATGAAATAGATCTCCAAGGGATTTTGTATCTTCGTATCTGTTTTTTTATTCACTTAAGTCATAGGCAGACACTTGCCTTAAAGCATAATTACTTAGCTAATACTGGAAGCAGCTAATAGAAATATAGAAAGGGTCATTTTTTATATTTTTTTTTTTTCGGGGGGGGGGCTGGAGAGGGGAGTAAGTGTATGGGGAAATCAGAGAAATGCAAATTCTCATATAGAGGGCCAGCAAAGCACAGCACAATATTTTTACTACCAGACTAAAAATGCACAAAAGGCTAGGTTCTGCGTAAATACTTTTGACCAAGATAAATAAATAAATAAATAAATAAAACTGCCACCATATGTTTTGTCAGCCCACTTCAGCAGAAGAGCCAAATTCAGTAATAAGGCAATGTAAGCATGTAAGCACAAAATCTGAAGCTTATACTAAAATGTATATGCTTCCCTCTACTAAACTTGAGAAACAACTAATAGGCCACATATCTATAAAAATAAAAGATCAGCAAACAGGAGGGAAACAAGCCATTGGGAATACCTTAGATTTTAATATATTATATAGTAATTGTTACAATACCATCAGATTGTTACAATACTCAGAACTGTTACAGTATACCACAGCCCAGATATTGCAAAATTTTCTTTTCGACATATTTAATGAACTAAGTACCAAATTTTACTGGGTGTTGACATGAACCCATTTTCAGGGTTAGCAAGTACAGCCTTTTGTTGCATAAACCTCACATTTGCACAGCTCACATATCCCGCTTTGAAGGAAGAAGGCACAGCTTTTTCAAGACTAACAAATACTGCTGAGGAATACGCTGTTGGTGGCATGATATATTTATTGAAAGTTCTCTCATCACATATACGTGTGCAAAACAATTAGTATTTTTATCATCTGAAGCTATTGAACTTAACATCCACTATTACAAAGGCTGGTACTTAACTCTGAACTAGCTTTAAATGCTTCCTTAAAAAATGTGCTTCTCTTAATTTTTCTTTTTAAAGCTTCAGACACCTGAGAACTCCATTTTACTTATTATGCCCTTGGTGTGTCTTATAAAACACGTAATCTGAAAAAAAAAAAAAAAAAAAAAGATAAAAGAAATAAAATAGACATCTTAAGCTTTTATATATCAGTATGTAAGTAGGAAGGCAAGACAAGCATTATGTCTTTACACGTTTGTCAGTTACCATTAAAAGGTACAATCTTCAAATGAAAACAAGAAAAAAAGAGCATGCCCTACTTATTATGAAGTAAATCACTTTAAAATGTGTATTGATAGAACAGAAACTCTGCAACAGTTGTTTTAGTATGAATGAACATTCTAAGTGATTCAATTAAAAAAAAAAAAAGATCAAGTATTTCTATTCTCTAGACTTTCTTCTTATAGAACAGTCTTTCAGAAGTAGTATTCTTATTGAACTACATTTCAAGATCTGAAGGATCTTTATTCTCCTAATTGCAATTTGAGATAACAAAATGACCCACTTTGCCAGAAATTACCCAGTCTGTAAAGATACTGTACCCCAGACATTGTTTTATCCAATGGCATTCATTATTTTGGTCTATTGTCCCAACGGAGAAAATAATGGTTTTCTTTATAAAAATGGAAGAGCAGTGGTGGTTCTTGAAAAACAAATATTATCCTTAAAGATTTTTCATTTTACTGGGAATGACCATTGAATGACCATTTACTGGGAATGACCAGTGGGAAAGGTATGTCATCACCAACTCTTTTTTTATATTAACAACCAGGATGTAATTCAAATATTTTTCAGGAATAACATATAGTTGTTGCTGTGCTGATTAATGGCAATAGACTGACTCCGTGTTCTGATGCTTGATATATCCTTCTGATTGCACTGAATTCCAGAAGGGTCTCACTTTGCTTACTAAACTGTGAAGTGCTGTCCTTTCACAGCACAGAAAAGATCACCATCTGTTTCTTTGCAAATACTTTATCTGAAGAGATTGTTGTAAAAGCAGAAAAAGTTCTGAGAATAAAATAGGAAAAATGTAATTTGAAGTTGTCACAATAAAAATAAATAGAAGATGGAGATGGATGGTGGTGGGTGGTCTGGCAGCCTGTCTGAAAACATATGGCTTGGTCTAAAATCCACTGAAGTTAGGAGAGGTTTCTGTTTTCCTAAAGAGATTCCAGTTACAGACAAGGACCTATATAAGTCATTAAGACTGCAGAAAGAGAGTCATCTTGTTACCACTGCTTATGGATTTATATATATATATATATATATATATATATATATATGTATTTGTATTTATGGGCATAGAAGTTTGTTATTTAAATATTGTGACATTTCCAAATACATTGTATGTTACCATAAACTCCAATTTATAGCAAAACAAACTGCTTCAAGCTGTGCTGGATGTGGCAAATGGAAGCTGAAGGTGTCTAAGTAGTAAATGGATGCCAGCTTGTTAGCTGCAGGAAGAGGCTGCAGCAATGAACACTGTGAACCTGCATAATGAGGAGCTGGGTTTCAGGAAAGGCTGAGAGATTCAGGAGGCAGATGAGAAGAAGGAGCAGAAGCAAAGGTAATTTGCGGTTTTGAGACAGTCCAGACATATTATGGTACAACAGGAATTTCTGGTAAGAGCAGGGTTTATGGAGGCATTGCAGGAGGGTAACTAGAGGTATTGGGTAATTAGGCAGCAGCCAGATGCCTTGCAAAGGCTTGGAGGTGGCCTGGCCAACAGACAATAGGGACTAGTGAATAACTCCATCAGTACCAGATTGCCAGACCCCAGAACAAGAGCTGTTTCACGGTCCTTTTAAGAGAGAGAAAAAAAAAAAAAAAAAAAAAAAAAAAAAAAGTAGTGCTAACTATAGACTAATTACTATACTAATGACTATTTTTAGTGTGATTGCTAAAATGCTAGAGTAATGTTTTCTCAATTAACTCTTCAAAAGGTGTCGCTGCTTCTGTTTCTTCTTGCCCCCATAACACCACTTACTTTGTATCAGTTTGAACACTTGCGTGGCTGCACACTGAATACCAGGGAATTAATGTGGCTAAAAAAATAACGTTATTCAATTCACAATCTTGTCACATAAATACTAATTCTCACTCAAGGCAAGCCATTATGCAGGAGTATAGGTGCCTGAGGCAGCAACCATTTTCCATAGGGCATGCATATATGGAAGTGAATAAATGTGTGTGCAATGACTTGAAGAAGAGCCAAAAGAACCTGAAGAGGCCACGTCTCCTCCACTACCCAATAAAACTAGCATAGACTGTGCCTTCTTCAGGATTAAAACACAAATGACCACAGAGGTTCAGTGATTACCATTTCTATTCTCTATAATTTGTAACACGGGCTTGCAGAAAATAAATTGCAATATATATTTAAAAAAAAAAAAAAAAAAAAAAAAAAAAACAACTAATTGTTGTTTAAGAACCCATTTGCAATCACTTCTAGAGCAGACTCTCCAGTTTTTGTTCTATCCCTGTCTGTGAATAATTTGCAGGTCAAAAGTAAATGAGAATTTCCACTCAGCAAGAGGTTCCAAGTTTTGTACGGTAAATTATATTTCCCCTTTAAAAAAAAAAGTCCTTCTAAATACATTGCAGTCATGATACTTTGGTTCAAATTTTTGTGTTCTTACAGGTCTGGCATTCTCAAGTATAAAAGGTATCAGTAATGTTTAGATACATGAGCCTCTTTCACCACTCCACCATTAACATTTTACCATTTGTGCAGTTCTACTTGATAAGACTTGTGAATCTGGCATTTCAAACAGTAGGAAAAACAAACTTAAAATGAGCCAACCAAAATTTCTCTCTTTGGCTGTTGCCCAGCTAAGTCACAGAAACAGAAGATAACAGACCAAGTTTATTAGAGTTTCACCACTGGTGGAAATATGCTACCTCTCCTCTTCAATTTTCAGTTGTGAATGCTACCAAACAAGCAATGTCCAAATCATATCAATAATAGGAGACAAAGTAACATTGGCAACATCATTTAGAACTCCACTCTTCCATTGATGTGGTTTTCCATTGAAAGATTGCATTAGTGTTAAAATTTTACAGGCAGTCAAAGGCAGCTTTAAGAAAAAGGAAGAAAACATTAAGTAGCTTAGAAAATAAATTAGGCCTTAATTCATAGACATGTATTCTCCCCTCAGTTTAACTAAAAATATACTTGAGGTCTAAACTGTTGACTTATTTAAGGGAAATGAATGTTATCTTTACCTTGTGGCCATTAACCACTCAGTCAGCTATGACTGAAACTCTCTTGAACTCCAGCTGCACATAGTGTCAACTCTAACACAAGTTCACATAATAAAAGTGCCCTCTTGTTCTACAAGAGCAGATACTGCTCAGAAGGTATATATATATTTAGACACTTCACTGTCCTTGCCACTTGTCACTGTCACTGAAAAGTATCACTGCATTTGGCATCAATACTCTGGTGAATTACGTCATTGAGCTCACATTTATAATTGACAAAAAAGTAAGGCAGAGAGATACAAACTACAACTCCTAAAGCTGGATTTCTGAATCCCCATTTTGTCAAGTACCCATCAGAAAAGGGAATACCCACCGCTCTAGTTTGTTAAAACGCAACCTGATTAGCACTTCAGACTCTCCTTCCCAGCCCAAACCAACCCCAAGCCATTTAAAATTACCAGGTCTCTAGTTACAGTGACTAATTTCAGCTACTTAAATTTTGAAGTGCTGACCAAAGCATTTTTAACATTATAAAGAGGCAGCGTGCATTATTAAATTAGTAACATGACACAGTCCTCCTCAGAATGGAGGATGTAGAAGAATTAGCAGCTACCTAATTAGAGCAGAGAAGGAAGATCAAGAGAGAGGTCCCAGAATAGCAAGTCTATACAGTGCTGAGGGAAATTATTTGTTCTGTTCTGGAAGCAGTCTGGCCACATTAACATGCTGCTGTGCTGTGCCAATAAACCTTTTTGAGGCTAGGTTGCCCTGGGTGTAACTGGGTAATAAGTGACTCAGCTCGGGTCGGGAATCAACAAGCCCCAAATCTTGCATTTCTGAACACTGTTCAAAACTACCTGACACTGGGTCTAGTAAAGCTTTTCTGTGATCAAATCTTGCTGTGCAGTTATGCTTATCTCCCAGACAGGATCCATTTAGTGCTAAGCTTCTGTAGTGGGTTTACATGGCAAGGTTTTGGTAGCAGGGGATCATAGGGGGTCATAGGGGGTCTTCTCATCTTCTGTGAGAAGAATCCAGAAGCTGTCCCATGTAGATAAGGGGCTGGCTGCTGGCCAGAGCCAAGCCAATAAGCGATGATGTTTGTCCTTCTGTGAGAGCATATTTAAGAAAGGGAAAAAATGAGAAAAAGAAAGAAAGAAAGAAAGAAAGAAAGAAAGAAAGAAAGAAAGAAA
>CM021731.1:98237398-98330672 GCA_011075105.1 Heteronetta atricapilla
AAAGAAAGAAAGAAAGAAAGAAAGAAAGAAAGAAAGAAAGAAAGAAAGAAAGAAAGAAAGAAAGAAAGAAAGAAAGAAAGAAAAAACCTGCTGTACAACAGCAGCTGGGAGAGTGAGGAGTGAGAAGCAGCCCTGCAGCCCCCAAGGTGAGTGCAGCAGGAGGGCAGGAGGTGCTCCAGGCAGGGAGCAGCAGTTCCCCTGCGGCCTGTGCAGAGGCCCCTGGTGGAGCAGGCTGTCCCCCTGCAGCCCATGGTCCCACACAGAGCAGATCTCCAAGCTGCAGCCTGTGGGGGGCTTCTCCCAGTGGAGCAGGTGGATGTGGCCTGGAGGAGGCTGCGGCTCATGGAGAGCCCCCACAGGAGCAGGCCCTGGGCCGGAGCTGCAGCCCGTGGAGAGGAGCATTCATTTTTTTTCCAGAATTTCTCAATTGTATTAACATAGCCCTATATACAGATATAGCAAAATCATAACAGACCCATAAGTAATTTATTGGCATCACTCAATTTCTCTTGATTGCAGTGCCAGATCTGGCCAAATTCGTAAGTGAATTATCTATCCTCTATCCTCTATCCCCTATCCTCTTTGCGAGATCCAGGCTTCTCTTCTGAAAGAGGAGTCCCTCTTATCGCATCTTTCCTGCATCCACCATTCTTCCCTCCCCAGATAGCGAGTCTGAAGCCACTGTCAAATAACCTGTCCATCAGTTTTGTCAAAATGCTAGATGATCCGTCAGCTCGCCACCAGCCAACTTGGCAAAGCTATTTTCTTGCTTGGCCAACTTAATATAGCCACTATACTACCCAAGTGGACCTATTCAGATGCGAAGGAGATTTTGTTATCTTTTCACTGGCCCTAACCATTGATTGCCTGTCATAAACAATGCCTATGAAAATGGTGAATGCCAGTGGTAAGAGGTTAACCCTTGGAGATCAGGTAAGAAGCAACACACAAATATATATGCACGCACAAATTAGTCAGGTAAAACAGGATATAGTATTTCATAAAGCTAATGCAGAAGTATCTTTTGATTGTGAGGTTTTGGTTATACATAAAGATAAAAGTGACAAAAATCCAGTACTGTTATTCTGCTAAAAGAAACCCAGAAGGCTTTGTGTGCCTTGGAATAAAGGATGACATAAAACTTCTACATAAACTCCTGGGATACTATAAAAAAGCGAGTTTTCAATTTCTGACCCTGCACACACTCAGTAAGTATGCCCCACTTGTTCAGCCTATAAATTTTCAAGGTTATTTGGAAAGTGAAGAACAAAAGATGTGCTTCTCATAAGAAAAAAACTCCTTCATAGAAAGAAGATAGGATTTTTTAATTATTATTTCATTTTTTGGGGATCTCTTCCAGATATTATTACCCATGCAACTTAAAAAGTTAAATATGTTAAGACATTATACTCTATCATATTTTAAAATACATTTAAAATTCACTTTGATTAAAGTCCAACATGCAATATTTGGGGATATAAGCACAACATCTCTTGCAGTTTTGAAAGATGTTGCTAGATATGAGCTATGGAACCAATTAGAGCACCAGTTCAGTCTGAAGAAAAATGAGCCTCCATAAATAGAGTACTTGTGTCATATAAAAGAAGAAGCAGGCATACCCATAATGCCAAACTAGAACATCAACACAGAAATGAAACAGGATTTTCAAGGAAATATGACACAGCCAAATGAAATACCTGCAAACATACTGTGCAGAGGATTTCACACTGAGCTCTGTATTTCAGCTATCCAACACAGGCATCACAGTAACTAGTTTACAGATGAGACACTGCATAAAATACAACTGAACTATCTATTAATATTAAATAAATAAATAAATCTCATTTTCTTTTTATTTTATTCTCCTCCCTAAGGGACTAAAACCATTCAAATAATTTACCTATAGTCTTTCCACTTTCTTACATGCTTTCAACCAAGAAGGGACAATACAGAAGACAGGCAGCAAGACTGAACCCACATGTTTTAATTTCTTCTGAAAATCCAACAACGTGATATCACTACAGTGAACACAAGAAAAAATAAATACATAAAAATGGTGATCCAAGTCTACTCAGACTTCTGTGAAAATGTCTGTTTTAGTGCACTTAGTTCACTTTTTAGAGTTATGAAACGTTATGCTGCACCTTTTACTTTCATCAGTGCTAGCACTTCAGCATTCTACAAAGACGGAAGCATTGATGTTCTAATCTCTCTTTTTTTTTTTTTTTTTTTTTTTTTTTACATTTTTAATCCTTTCGAACTCACAAAGAACATTAATGACATCAATAGGTTGCTCATGAGGGCTCTTGTAATGAAATATTTGCACAAGAATTCCAGTTTGTTTTTTTTAATAACTCCATGTTTTTCAGGAGACAAAACCAAACAAGCTTCATCCCTCTCCGCACCCCCACCCCCACCCTGTACCTTTTTGTTGTGGCTTTCTGAAACATTACAAAGCAAAATCTCTTACTTGTCTTTGTGTTGATCAGTGAGAATAAAAAAGGCTCGTACCAAGTTGGAAACGAGTCAAAATGCCCTTTCTGACTTGTTAATGAAATCCTTCTGATGTACAAAAGGCATTTATTCACCACCTTAATAGTCACACTGCAAGTAGATTTTATCTGACTGGGGACTCATTTATTTGAATGAAAAACTAATCTCTTTTGTGGGATTCACATAAAGGATTTGAATTTTAAAATAAATAAAAGGAATTGTTTACCTGCACATAGATAATAATACCTCTGGAAATGCCATCTATGTATATTGACTACTGAATCATGAAGCATTAGTCTGGCGCATTTAAAGGAGTTCATGCTATAAAAGTATAATGAATTTATGCTCTAGACTAGCACATAAAAAAATGAAGACAAAGTTAAAATTAGATTCCAGCTACACTCAGAAAAATTAACAGAAAAATGTAGAAAATGTTCTTAGAGATGGGTTTTGAAAATGCACAGAAAAAGCTCCTGCTTGAAGCTTTACAAATTTCATTTGACGGAACTGACCTGACATAAGGTTGGCAAAGGATGCAACTGTAGCCTTAATTGAATGAGCTCGGACATCTGTCTCGGCTGTCAATCCTCCTAACACTAAGATTGATAGATGCAAGCTAATCGCCGATTAGAGGCAGCTCTTCCCGATACAGGCTGTGATTCGAGAAGCTGCATGAACTAGCACAGGGGAGACTGTAGCGACCGTGCAGAAGGGAGAGGAAGGTTTCTGTTTGCTTGTTTCCAGACAGACCAAGAGATCTCCTTAAACCCAATTCTTTGAGCAAAAATGCATCACCAGCACAGTAACGAAAACGGAGAAACCCTGGCTCCACAGCTGCATGACTGATGGCTGCCTCATCTTAAGACAGTTTCAGGCAAATACCCAGTGCAGTTTTACTTAGGCAGAGCTTAGCATCCTGTTCCTTCTGGAATACAAAATATTTCAGCATCACATAAGGCGACTGAGTTCGCTGCCAGCCTTTCTTCTTCCCCCAGATACAAATCCCTTATCCAGTACTTTTGTCTTTTCTGCATCTGTCTCAAAAGACTACTCTTCATAATAAAAATCATTAGGAACGCTCTTGTTCCTAATATGCCTATTTTTTTTCCCTGTACTGTCCTTGCTGCCTGCTAGTTAATGTCCTAATTTCTTCTATCAATTTTCTACTATTCCCAGTTTTTGATACATAGCCTTTACAAACAATTTTTTTTTTTTCTTCCCAATATAGCACAGTATAGCAACCAATTTTTCATTTCCACTGGCCCAGACTTCCAAACAGCTTGTCTCTACTCTCCCCTTCCCCTTCCCCCTCTCCAGATTGTGGAATTATGGAATATGGTTTTTACAGTTTACAGTTATTTATATTTATTTTCAGTTTAAATACTGTATCACCAGCCACTGGGGACTCACATACAACACCATCACGGTAGAGTCCTTTAAAGATGTATAATTATTTCTGGGATGCAATAGCAGCAGAGTGAATTTATTCTCTCTTCTTTTCCCTCCAGTATTTTTTTTTTTAAATAATGTTCTTCTCAAGACACCTGCTAGTTTATTTAAATACTGCTTTAACAAATCCATCTGCAAAGTACAACTACCTACTTTGATTTGGATTTATGTGTCTATAGAGCAATATTAATAGCAAATCTGGTGGCCAGCTGTAGCAAATACTTGTTCTAATTCTGTGATCAGTTTGGGCTTCTCCGTCTCTTCAAGACCTTGTGTTGATGGGAAACTAGAGTTGGAGGCAATAGTTGAGGTTATAACGAAAATTGCCAGGCTTCAGAAACAATAACTGGCAGCACAAAACCTCCAGCATCGCACAGACAGAACCACCTCCTAATAACTCAGGGTTATTTTCCCCAGAAAACCGTAAATGGTTTCTGATACAATTTAGTACCCTGTACTAGACACTAATAGGTATACCACATAAGCTTTCAAGATAATCTACTTCCAAGATGCCCACAACTTGGAAATGCATAGCACCATGTTCCATGTGTTGCCCTCTGCTCTCCCTGGTGTTTCTAAATACATTTCAACTCCCGTGTACTTTTCTTGTGTAAAAGCTGGTGCATTCTTCCGCAGTGGGATACCTGCCCATGCAACTTCCCCAGTTTAAAAAAAGAAGACAGTGCATCTTGTCTTAGAAAATGCACAGTACTGTGCATTTGGTACTTTTGTGCATTTGCAAGTGGTACTGTACAGACAGCATGGTCTCATTAACCATATTTAGAATAAAGAGACAGGCTTCCCAGCTGGATAATTAGGATGATATTCCACGTTGCCTATCAAAACCTTGCCTTTCCAGTATCACATTTTGCTTGGGTATTTCTTTACATCCATGTAAGCATGCTCAAAGTAGCAAAACTGTTTTCAAAATATATTTTTTCAATGTTCATGGTAGTTCACGGAAAAGCATCCAATTCATTATACAGTGTTTAATAGCATAACAGTACTTTTTTTTTTTTTTTTTTTTTTTTTTGGACAGAGATGAAGGGAAGGTGGAATGAAAGAACTTCGGCTTGTATTTTTGTATCTCCATGGGCAGAGAAGGTTTTTCCTACCTAAAAATTCCCAGAAATGACTTCCTGCTAATTACGGCTGCACCAGATAAATCTTCTCTCTGGCACATAGCTATTTTTTTGCCATGGAAGTTGACAGTGCTGTTGTTTCCTGGGTATGGAACTGCCAGAGGTAACTGAAGTATCAAAGGTTAAATATTCCAGATGTACTTAGTTTCAGTCTTAATTGTCAAAAACACTTTGATAAGAATATACAAAAAAATAATAATAAACATAAAAAAAAACCCACACCACAACAATCTGGTCTGCTCATTTGTGTAACATCTTCAGCTCAAGATTTAGGACAAGTTAAATCTGTGAGGAAGCTATGTTAGGGGCTTATTCTGTCAGTTCATTTTACCATGTTGTAAGGTATAGGACTAAGCACAATGGTGGCATCATCCATTCTCCTTCCCCACCTTTTTATTTACACTAATGTTCACAGTTTTCTCATGATCATGAAAAGTACAACAAAATTGTACCTCCATGACCATTTAGCTTTCTCACCCATGCTTTTTAGTTGATCCAGAAAAATCTCTGCAGTCTAACCTCAGGCTTTCAAAATATACTTACATTAAAGCGCAGGAATAATCAGGGTTAAAATCTGAAGTGTGGAGGATAATTTGCTTTTTACATAAAATTCTGTTAATGGCACTATTGAAAGTGCCCCTCAGTGTTCCCCAGAAGCTGCTAAACCATTCAGTGAATCCTGCAGTGTTACAGACTCTGTGTGCTCTGGCCCAACAAATGACTATTCCATGTGGATCTTTTATCTGGAAAAGGTATATAGCCATGAAACACAGCAGCATTTTTAAATGCACATCACATTTAAAAAATAAAAGATATGGTTTATTTTTAATTAGTTCTTCCTTCTATTTCTGAAGATTTTTTATTATTATTTTTATTTTTTTTTCTGGCAGCTTTACTTTTCCAGGACATGTAGGGATTAAAGATTTATAATGATACTACTGAAATAACTAAGAGATTGAAACCCAGTAAAAATAAGCTGGACAATTAATAACATTTGGGAAAAAAATAAAAAGTAAATTGAAAGCTGTGTACTACAGCCATTAGAAAAGAACTGATCATTATGTGACAGGTGTAGTGTTTATTCCCCCAGAGAAGCAGAAATGCACACCTAATGGTTGTGCCTTTAGGCAAAAAGTCTTAACTCATCAAGTTACAAATCCATTTTCCAGCCTTACATGCTAGAGGCCACACAGCCCAAGAGCATTAATCCATAGATACTTCAGACAAATGACTGTTTTCACACACCCTTTTATAACTTGGCAGTACAGTTGACAATGCTATAATTAAATACATTTTAATAGTGTAAATGAAGTTATTTGTCTGTCACTGGGAGAATTTCAACTTTGCCAAGGTCTAATTATTTAAGATATATTAATTATTCTGGTGTTTTATACAGTGTGTTTAAAAAGATGCTTAAATTTTAAAACGGAATACTGCCGCTGCTGAAAATAACAGTCAAATCTTTCCCATGAAAGATTTATTTCACACAATGTGATTTTAATATAAATGAAGCACTGAATTTTACCCAGTTGAATGAGTCACAACAAATGCTTTCAGTAGGATGGTTCAACTTTGGAGTTGTGCGATTGAGGTGCACTGCAGGTCTTAGAAGCAGTGCAAGGAAGATGAGGTCAACCTCTCCCACACTCACCCTAAGCACACATATCTACTGAAGTAAATGGCATCTGGGAGATGCTTCATGTGGAACAATGTGGAAGAGAAGAGTGGAAAAAACACAGCTCTAGAATATTTTTACCATTTTGTGAGTGTGAATGTTGTGTCTAAGAAAATCTGCTCCTGCATTAATTCAATTACAGGCAGTAGAGGGAATAGTCTCCAGGAATACTGAACTTCTCACTGTTTCCTTTATGCTAATTTATGTCCAAGTGGTACAAAAGTACACCAACTTTTTCTTTTCAATCTAGGATACAAAGTTAAATTAATGCAACATAGAAACACACGATGCCATAAATTATTCTCTTATTTGTCTTCTAATGTTCCTCTAAAGTAAAGCAGGCACAGAAAAAGATATTCCCAGGTTATCCAAGTAATGCATAATTCCAATGGAAATACTTCTGAGCATTGTCATAAAGTGTATGCAGATGTAGCCTGCCCCATTTGCCTAAAACTGCCTACAACAGATTACATACATGCAATCAAGCTTTGAAAAAGTATGGAAATTATTGTTCTCTTTTCAGAAAGAAACTTACCATCTCAGGATGTAAGCATGAGGAATCAATTCATACCCAATCCATTACATTTCAGTTTTTAATTTTTTCAAGTTTTCAAGTTGTAAATGAATGTATAGAACATTATTTATGCCTGTATTCACACACACAGATTTTTCAGGTGTTTATCATTCCTGGTTAAGAGGTTGAAAAATGAAAGGTAGACTTTTCATGAGTTATTAATTAACTTCAGAGCAGAAGTCAAAAGTACTGCTATGAGCTTTGGCCTGACCACTCAGATTATTTATTTATTTATTTTTATGTTGTTAAGGAACTTTGGAAGCTCTGCAAAACACACAGTGCATTAGGTAAAAGCCATTAACACCAAAAAAAAAAAATTTACTGGAGGATGCAGTTTGTTACCTTGTAATAGCTAATATTCAGAAGCCTAAATACTTACTTCACAACTCTTGGGATCTACATATTTTTATGTATTTTGCAAGTAGTGTTTTTGAACAAAAAAAAAAAAAAGTAATAAGTTATCTGAAAAATGATGTAATGAGTACTTCCTATAAAATGCAAATTGCCTACTGTAACACTATTATTGTGGGGATGAATAATCAGAATTACGTAAGGCACTAGGAAATAACAGAATGATAAGCTCTTTTCCCAATTTTCTTTACTGGCATCACACACACATACACAAAAAAAAAAAAAAAAAAAAAAAAAAAAAAAAAAAAAAAAAAAAAAAACAAACGTGAGAGAGAGGAGAAGAGAGGAGAGAGAGGTAGGGGCAGGGAACAAATGGACTGGAAAAAAATGAAGTTACTACTTTTTTCTGAGACATTTTATCAAGTAGGTAGTAGATAAGAATTTAAAAGTTATGATAGTTACTGTAAAATGACATTAACATGCTGATGATTAAATGAAAATAGAGATCAAAATGCCAGATCCTATAGAGGCCTATTACAGGTGAACCTGCCTCATTTTAGCTAGAGCTTAAGGACTTACTAGTTACATAACAAAAATTCACTTAGTTAAGCAGATAAGTGTCTCTGTTGCTGAATGAGAAGGAAAAACACGGTTGTAGGGTCTGGATCCTGCTTGTGAATGCTGTTATTCAAAAACACCTTAATGTAAAATGCATAAACATTCACTGAATCAGGACTGGAAATCAGGATTCCCGTCACTCCCAAAAGAACCTAATTCACAGCAGATCACAAAAGCAGGCTCTGCCTTCCTCTCTGTTCTCTCTCTGCCCCCATAAAACTGGTTATCCTTGCTGCAGTCAGCCACACTCAGCACAGGGACTACAAAGGCCCCACCCCAGCCTGGCTTGGCTATCCAACTTGCAACCTCAGGTCAGGCTACTCATTTAATCCACAGCTTGCCTGCAAATACTCATGTTCTGAAATACTTAATGCAGAAACATCAGACCATCCTCTGAAGTGAGAGGAGGGATTTGAAGGGAAAGAGGCTGGGGAGGAACGGAGCTGCAGCCTGCCACTGAGCAGTATTCACAGAATCAGAATCACAGAATTTCTAGGTTGGAAGAGACCTCAAGATCATCGAGTCCAACCTCTAACCTAATACTAACAGTCCCCACTAAACCATATCCCTAAGCTCTACATCTAAACGTCTTTTAAAGACCTCCAGGGATGGTGACTCCACCACGTCCCTGGGAACCACGTTCCAATGTCTAACAACCCTTTTGGTAAAGAAGTTCTTCCTAACATCCAACCTAAAACTCCCCTGGCGCAACTTAAGCCCATTCCCCCTCGTCCTGTCACCAGGCACGTGGGAGAACAGACCAACCCCCACCTCGCTACAGCCTCCTTTGAGGTAGCTGTAGAGAGCAATAAGGTCACCCCTGAGCCTCCTTTTCTCCAGGCTGAACAAGCCCAGCTCCCTCAGCCGCTCCTCATAGGACTTGTTCTCCAGACCCCAGACTACCAGTGATTTTGTAGAAGCATCTCAATATGATGACTTTTTCACCTTTTTGCTGGCTTTCTTCACTAATTCCCTTCTCCTGCCCTCCCAAAGCAGCTTTCTCTTACCCTCTGCGCTGTTATGCCCATTCTGGGCTTATGCCATTGACAGCTCAGCTGCTCACTCCAGCAGCAATGGCATGAAACCCAAGCCAGCTCCTCGAAAAGATCCAAGTCCGGGAGCTCTCTGTTGATGCCCCCAGGCAAGTTAAACTGTGCCCTAGTGCCCCTCAGAAAGGGTTGCCAACACTTCTCCTGCCTTGCAAAAAACACCCAGCCGTTATACTTGAGCACATTGCTGGTAGCTGAGCCAAACAGCAGCCTTTAACAATGAGCTGCAAGTCTTCAAGTTGACACTTAAGGTAAGAAGGAAAGGAAGCTAAACATCAGAACCTTATTTGTTTTCTATTTTTCCTCTTCCCCTCACTTCTTTTCACATGTTCTATTCCACACGTGGGAATTTCAGTGTTCTCCACCAATGGTGGATGGTATTTTCCTGCTCAGCATGTTGCTTGCTTCCTTCAATTTGGCCCTACTGTCCAAGTCCCCTGTTTAATATATAGAGATCTCCAAGTATCCATATGTGGCAAAATCCAAATAGCTCAGAATTTTAGATCCAATAATTTTCTAACCCTAGACACACATTTTTAGGCTAGAAATCTACTATTTTCTGATTTAAAATATGCCAATGCAGGATAAGAATAAGTAAAAAGTGAGACCAGTCATCAAAACAATCTCATGCTGGCCTGAGACCCGTCTCATCACCCCTTCCAAAGACTTCCCTTGTACTTTATTTAGAGCCTCACAGAGTAAGTGATCATCTAGAAGGAACAGGAGAATAAAAAGTGAGGATTATGGCTACTTAAAATGAAAAGGGGTATTTCTAAAAGAGTGGGATTTTTCACAGTCTAAATCTGTCCTAATACTATATTCTTGAAACTACTAAAATATTAGATATGCGTAAAAAGTCACACACAATATTTACAAATCCTAGTACATATTTTATTTTTTTCCCCAGTAATGAACAAGAAGTAATGCAGATAATAGGTAATATGTTCTCTGCAATAAACATCACTCAGTAAGAAAGAAGCTACAACATAAATTGCCTAAGTTCCCATTACTTTTAAACTATACCCCCCTGCAGTTCACACCATTATCTCAGGAGAGAGTAGAAAGGAAAAAGAAAAAAGACCAACAAACAAACAAAAACACAACCCAACGTCTCCCCAGCCCAACTCACAAGGTGAAGTTTGCATGCAAAGGAAAAGACTATTCATTCATCCAAACATAAAGACCCTTCTACATCTGCTGCTATCTAAGCACCAAGGAGAAATCTCCAATTTGTTTTCTCCAAATAATAACATCAGGCAATTCCTATGGGTAAAGAAAAAAAAAGTCTTGTAAGTAAAAAGAAAACAACAACCCACAGGCATAGACCCTAGATCATACTTACACAGCCACACTGATGGAAGAAAATATCCTCTAATCACAAGTTCTGATCCTGTGTATGCTATGAATCAGAGTTCTTGGGCATACTGCTCAGATTCACTGAACTAAACCTACAGTTCACAAAAAAAGTGTTCACAATTTTGAACATTTTACTCAAGTGATTCTGGATGTCTCATTCATTAAAGAAAAAAAACATAGAATTACAGGGGAAAAATATTATTGTCACAAAAAAAAAGCATACAGGCACAATGGACTTTTTGTTTAGTATGTTTTGTTAGACTTGCATTTTCAATTCTAATCAAAATTTTACAGAAAAACTAAGTTTATTATTATTATTAAAAAATACTACTAATAAAAAGCTTGCTTTGCAAAGTACATGTATCTGACAGTTCCTACAGCAAGGAACATCAGACCAGATGTACTAATACAAGGCAAAACAAGATGGGAGATTCTTTTAAAAGCAGTGACTTCCTGCCTTTTCCCACATATACATGAGAACCTCAGATGATCTCCATCACCTTCTGTCTCCACGCAGTAAGGTTAAAAAGACTTTTATCCTCACATGACTATCAAGCACACTCCAGCCAGTTGGGAGCATGAAGCCAATGAACTTTTTACTTACCACTAAGCTGTCCTGAGCTAACTTTTGTGCCACCAGAAATCTAGATTTTTTCACTTACGTGTAAGTAACTGAAGTTATGAATACATTTGGATCACATGTCAAATAATTTCTTTTGAAATCAAAAATCTTCATCAACATGAGGCTGTTGAGCATGTCTTTAATTTCTGTAGGCAATCTCAGTATAAATTCAGTTTGCCAGGTGACAACAGGAAATAACTGCTAGCTACTTATTTGCAGACAAATTCTTATTAAGCGTGGTATTCTTAGACTAAAGATTAACAATTTTCTACATCAGCTGAGGAAAGGCTAGTTTTCATGCCCTTCTGATTCCTACACACATTTCCTTCCCACAGTAGATGGAGGAATTTCCAAAGCTGAAAGCTATTTTGAGTAGCTTCCAGAGCCTCTCTTTGTAACACCCTCTTAACTGTGATTTCCTAATCACTATGCAGAAGATTTCACTGCCTAATTAAAGGACTGGTGCAGTGATGAAGATAAAGAATACAGAGCAGGGCTGCAAGCTAATCTACAAGCAAAACACAGGAGTTACTTGTCAAGAGTAAGGGCATATTTTATCGACAGCTGTGTCCAATAAGGATGAGTTATGTGTGAAGGTTTAATATTAATGCATTTTGGTCTTTCCTATTTCTTACTTGTCATACATACCTAGGGCATTTCTAATTCTCTCACTCTCCCTTCTTATTGTAATGTAATTAACATTTTAGCCCCCTGAAAATCCTTGTTTTTTACATCATTGCAGACTTTTACAGTATTCAACAGAGCTATAGGTCTCAGCAGTGAAGTTTTTGGCCTGCAAAATGGAGATTAGGTATGTAAATCTTGGTGATAAGTAGAATCTGCTTGCCACATTCACTATTTACACCTTTAAAACTTTTTTTCCTATATATGTCTCTATATTTGTATATATGACTATATGACTAAGTATATACGTTTACTTATACAGTTGCTCCCAAAAGGAAAAAAAAAAATAATAAAACAATATGAAATAGAGATTAACAATATTATTATTATTATTATTTTTTTTAAGATTAGGTTGCCAGGTTGCCGTTGACATGAACATTAAGTCTGTTTGCACAAACATTTTTCAGCTTCCATGTGAGCTGAGCAGCCTCCATTTGTATCACCTATTCCCATACAATCCACATCACATTTTATACTAAAGTTTGTATCTGTCTCATCAGGAGGAAACAATAACTATGAAAAATATTTTTAGGCTGAAACTGCCGGAGTCTATTGCAGCCTTAAACTGTAATGCAAAACCGTAAAATCAAATTCCTCCTTATGGACATTAATTGCATGTTCCTTATTTTGGGGAACTTGATTTGAGACACCTGAGATGTGTCTGAGGTGTCCTCACCTGAGGATGCTGAACATTCGCAACAGCAACAGAAACAGCAGGAATGCTGTTATGAGCACATAAACCTCTACAAAACTATGCCTTAGGTGTGTCAAAATGAAGGCTCAGCCAATACTTTTAAATTTAGTGTGCTATATATAACACTAATAATGAAACTGGATTCATCCAATAGATTCATTAAGGCTTACAGTAATAAACAGACATATTTTACAATAAAATTTTCATTTTTACAGCAGGAAAGCTCAGCTCTCCTTCTAGGGAAGCTTAGAGGTGCTCATACTCTCTTCTCTCCCTCTGAGGCTTTGAAGCTTTTCAGTGGGAACAAAGCAGCCTGGCAGGACCCCAAACACATCCTGCCTCCTGCAGCTTTGGCTCTCTGGGCTCAGGGCCAGCTCAGAGCACAGCTGTGACCCTGGAGAAAGCTGCTGTGAAGAAAGTGAGAAGAAACCAGGGCTGCCCCTCCTTCTCTTAGGTGCTGCTTTTAGGCTGTGGGTCCCACCTTCAATGCCTGCCTGGGCTGTGCTGTGGCTGGGCTGCAGCCCTGCTTGTGCCAGACTGTGGGTCCTGCTGAGATGCCCTCCTGCCACCCTCCTGACCTAGCCTTTGTCCTCTCCCTGCGGCCGTAGCAGACAATCGAGGCTCTTGCCTCTCTTGCCACTGCAGGATGGCCCCCACTGACTGAGGGCCCTGGGGCTGTGCAGGAAATGGGCCCAGCAGCCATCTCAACCTGAGTGCCATGGGGCCTGCTCCCATAGTTAGCCTGTGCAGCTGTGGGCTGCTCAGCTGGGCAACAGAAAAAATGTAAGGATGGCAGAGTAAATTGGACTTCTGCTGACATATCTTAACTGCTGCAAGTATTCATGTCATCTAAACCAAACACAGGATTCCCTGCTCTATACAAAAGTCTGCAGCAGCAATACCTTGAGGCATCTGTTCACTGAAAAGGAAATTCAATCTGGGGTTGTGCAATCAAAGCCCAGAGCCAGACAGAGACAAAGCAGGTGTTAGGATGCTCAACAGCAAAACAAACTTCTTTTGTGGATCTAGTCCTGAGATATAATGACTGAAACACCTGTACAAAGCACAAGGAAAATTAATAATTCTGTCTGTACTCAGTGTGAGGACTGAACTGTGTGCATTAGATATTCCATGCAGTCACAAGGTGATGTGAGCAGTGAATTTAGAAAGAAATATTTAATAGCAACTCATTCAGTACTCTGAAGAAGTAAAAGGTTCTGTGGAAATACAGGCACCAGCCTGAAGGGGACAAATGAGTGTTGCACAAGCCATCTTCATCCTACTCTGTCCTACGTTGTCACTGCTCGCCTCGCAGCCTTCAAGAAGCCTTGTCATATGCACATTCTTTTAAATGTCATATTATATAAACAATCCCTGGTTGGCATCAGATATTTGTATATGAAAAAGGGAATTATCCTTTTTGTTTTATTTGAATGATACATTATATCACCTCCCCTGCTCAAAGGATATACTCTAATTAAAGACTGAATTTTCTCAGGATTTTAACTAAACCTGTCACTTAGCTTACAAATTAAAAATAATTAAAGATAGGGTCTCAAAAGAATTGTATTTCTGCGCCTGCTCTGCGCCTGTCTGATTACTTTTACTAACAAATTGCTAGTTTTCCATTGTTAACAGTCTCTGCATAATTTGGGCTTTGAAATAACTATTGCATGCAGGAAAATTATGTTGTAAGTAAAACCTATTTTTTATCATTATGGACAGAATTTTGTTTTTCTTACAAATAATACCTATTCCAGTCACACTAGACAAGTCAGGGACTAGTTCATCCCTAATAGAAGATGACCTCTTCTATATTTCTACTAACAACTCAGAAGACATTGGTAGCTGACATTTCACTGAAAAATAGTGTGGTATGTATGCAATATCTGAGTAGAAATGGCTGATGTTCCTACCTTTTGGAGGGAGACTGCTCTAGAAGATGACAGCCCTTTCATGAACAAGTTCCATTATAGAGCTCACTTGTGAACTGTTCATTTCACAAAATAAATGAAATACGTAATTTCTGAGTTTTACTATGTACTGAAAATAATATAAAATAGATTACTGCATTATCTGCATTATCTAGATACTGTTTTACAATGTGAATTAATTTCATTGTTTCTTCATGCACTGTAGAGAAATCCAAGCACGTCTAGCCCAGATAATCTGCTATCCCTGATACCTGCTACTGCCAGGGTAGTAAACACCCTTGCTTTACCAGGGTGGATGTTCTGATCCACATCACAAACCTCAGCTCTTCTTAACTGCTACTATTTCACCTTCAAACCTCAAAAATATTACAATTATCTTATGGTCAATTTTTTCACCAACTAATAGCAAAAAGGAAAGAGAATTAGACCAAAAGAAAGTGTATCTTTCCTATAGACTAAAATAAATGAAATAAAGGTTGAATCAATATTACGTTAAAATCTAAGAAATAAGAAAAAAATAGTTAACAATATAGTTAATAATATAGTATATTTGCTGTAACAGAGAAAATTCATAACCTCACAAGGATTTCAGCTTTGCTTAAAAAATAGAAGAAAAGGGGGAGCACACTGGCCACCTACTGCTCCTTGTTTCCCTGGCTGATAGCAAAAACGAAGTATAAAACACAGTCACAATTCTTGCTAAATTTTAAAGGTAAACCCCTCTGCCTGTCCTCATACAAAGTAGCCATTTAGAAAAATACAGAACTGAGTCTTCAGAAAAAAAATAATAATGAAGTCCTAAACTCTGAATAATTGTACAACACCACTTTTACAACAACAAAAAAGAAACACTGAAAACAACAAAACAGCCAAGCAAACAAGAACAGTGTTACCTTAATGAATAAAATGGAAATCATCCCATCTCTGCACTATGTTTCAGGAATATGAACTTCAAAAATTCTCCTTACTCCAGGAGAGACAAAGATCATTTAAATTCTGCCAGTTTTAATGAGCTCTACAAAAACACTTTGAACAAGATTCATTTTCATAAACCAGTCTGAACTTCCAACATTTCCTCATGGCTTTCTGTTACTTTTTACATCTGTAATGGTTTTTAACATTTTAACAATTTTAAACATTCTTTAAAAATAATTAAAGAGCACACCACACTTCCAGTTGCCTTTAAAGCCACACTACACATAATTCATTTTCAAATAACTTTTTTTTTTTTTTTCTGTTTGTACAAAGTTCCTATATTCAAAGTTAAAATTATTTGGATGAAACTCCTCCCAAGATTAACCTTTGCTCAAATCATAGCCCTCATAAATGACAGAAACATCCCAAAATCTGGAAAGATAAATCTCATCTTTGAAATTACTGAAAGCTTTCATTAAGCCTTAATATATGCTGTCAGCTTTGAACTAAATAATAGATGAGATTTTAACATAATCAGAAGAAAACTGCTGGTACCTGCCTCGATTACTGTCATGCTTAAATTGACAAGGTAATTTTAAAAATAACGCCTTCTCTAAATCAGTGATAGACTGACAAGCACCCACCATTTAGAAAATTCTTCTTCATATTGAAGGAATCACCTTACTATGAATTTACTGGTAAAAATGATCAAATATCTCTTATGATGCTCCACTGTGGGGGTAAAACTTGTGTGTCTGGGTTAAACAAATAAATCTGAAAAGGTCATATGTAACATATTCCTCTTGGAAAAAATATTCTGTTCATACAGTTATAATGCAGTTTCTTCACTAATGGGCTTTACTGTCCACCACCAGAGCAACCCAGCAGCCTCTTTTGATTCCTCTGAGAGCACTGCCACCCACAGCACAGCATCATGTCCAAACCTTTTCCAGCAGCACTGACTAGCATGTGAGCTACTCCTCTTCCATGGAGATTTCACCTTCTCCATGAGTGAGCATTAAAAAAACCTTCCAGCATGTGAAATCATTCCTTACATGACCTTAATGATGGTGGTATGAAACCAGCTTGTAAATAGTGGCAGAGGAGGGATGCCACCAACAAAAGTTTGATTTAGGTGGTGTTTCATTTCTCATTTGGAAGGTCAGCAGAGATTTTGGGAACAAGGTGATGGTATCACAGTCCATTCTAATATAGTCATGTTTTGTGCCTATCAGCTGTCACTGTTACAGACACATTTCACTATTTTAGCTGAAAAAAAAAAAAAAAAAAAAAAAAAGATTTAAATGGGATTTATGGGATTTTAATCATTTCAAGTACTTCAAAAGTAGCTCAGAGCTCTAGTTGCTGGATCATTTGATAAGACTAGAGAAAATATTTAAGCACTCAATGAGAGCCACAGCACTACAGATAATAAAATGCCACTACATATAGCCCTTCTTCCATGGTTAGAATTTCTTTTCTATTTTCCTTTCATAAAACAAAACAAGAAATGTACAACTAAAAACATCTGCACACATTTCATCTCTTCTGGGTAAAGCCAAGCCCCTCTGGGTAAGATCTACAGAATCTGACTAGATCTTAAAGCCTGGAAATTAATTCAGGTCATGTAAATGCATGAGACATCTAGGCATGAAGCTATATAAAAATACTTTAAATAAAAACAAACTCCACCATCTACCTATGAAATGAAATTTGTGCGTCCATCCTCCTGCGGATTTATGGGTGATGACAAAACATAGTACAGACCCATTTCTCTTTCCAACTTCCAAGGAAAATGAACAGGTCTGAGTAGCTGAACAGGGAAAAAATAATAAAATAAAGCTGTAATTCAAGCAGTGGAAGTAAGGGGTGGATATTCTTATATATGCAACTGCTATGTGAGCTTTAGGAGATGAACTCCCTGTTATCAAGCAAGATCCCTCCATGATTAGAGGGCCACGTCATCCCCTTACATTGGAAAAGAAACACAGGGTTACAATGCATACAACTCTTCCTTCACTGGGTTGACTGGGTGGAAGAGAGTGCCAGCATGCATGTTTATCTCTGTGTGCCTGTATTTGTGTGTGCGTGCACAACATATGTGCAAGTACAGGAACCTTGCATACTTTATATGTAATCAATTTCTTTCTTGAGTCCACATGGAAAGGTGAAATGGAGGCCATTTTTCTCCTGTTTTGGCCTCCATATACTGAAATCTTGATCGTTATTGTTGCTTCAAGTCACATCTATATATATGGCACATAGTGCATATATCCAGCATGAATATTTCATGAATATTTTGGGGAAGCAATTGCAATGTAAGACACAATGCGTATTTCAGATGACAGATGATTGATGTGTTTGGAGATCTGGGTTTATTATGTACTAGCAACATTCATCTACTACCAGAAAACTGGTCTTTCCCCATACCGCACTGACTAAAGTCAAAGGAAAACAAATGTGCATTTTGAATGTATCTGATCTGTTACTGAAACAATGAATTAATGTACTGTCATGTTTGTTTTCTACTGTCTATCCCCAAAGATGGAGCACAAAAAGAAAAAAATGACATCTGAACTCTTTTGTATTTGCACCCAGAGTTTCTTTTTTTAAAGACTTTTAGAGCAAATACTTCATTACTAGTTTGGGATTATTAAAATTTAATACCACATGTTTTTGTAAGTAGGGCTTTTACTAAAGAAATCATTCTATTTTATTTGATAGCTCCAGTTCTCTAAAGAGCATCTTTATTCCTTTGCTTTCTATCTCCAAATTATTAGGAAGTTCAAATTTATAAAAGAGTAACCCACAAGCTAATCATCAAGTAATTGTTAAGACAGAAACCTGGATGAGCATACTCTGCCATCTCACTTCTGCTCTAAGAATGCCAAACTCACAAAATATGATTTCTTTTGATTTATTTTTCTTTCTTCAAACCACAACAAAACAAAACCGGGAACAACACCCCCCATCAACGCATTCATACACATGATTCTGAAAAATCTTCATTTGATCCAATGAAGAATAAGAAACTTTTTGGAATCAAGAAGATTCACAGTGAAGAGCTTCCATCAATTTAATTCAATGGACTGTCTTTAAAAAAGTATCTAATGCAGCATTTTGTTATACACAAGATACTTATTTCCTACAAATACTGCATAGAGCTAAAAGTCTATTATCTCTATGTATTGTTCACAGCAACACAACCCTGACAGTAACTTTTAAGTGGTTCTGATAATCAAAAAGATAGAAACTTTAAAAGGAAAGGAGAGATCAGAAACGCCCAAGACAGAAATACCCTTCAAAAGCTTGAGAAAATACGGATGTCTGCAATTTCATCAAGTTACTGCCTTAACAACTTTGATATTCAGAGCCTGCTTGTGTATCTTCCTTACATGAAGAGATGCTTAGGCCATATTCACTGCTTCTCATGGTAACCCCACGTAGATGTGAGGAACTTCAAGGCCTTAGATAGGAACAGGCAGCCTGGGAAGAGGTAGTCCCTTATACACCACTGGTCCACGAAGATTTCAAATAATTCTTTTTTACAACCTCTATTTTACAGGTATTGAAACCAATTCAATATCTGAGAAGAGTCCTGCTGCCTGGGTCTCTAGAGAAGGGAGAAGGTGGGGGGATTTGCACTGTGCACTGCAGGAGCTGCACATCTTGCAGCTCCTTGCCCACCAGCAGCATTACGAAATCAAGTGTTCCACTGAGTTCAGCCCAGGTACAGAGCCTCCCACACCTCACACAAGACATTCTATGGGAAGTTTGAGGGATTTCTGAGTTAATTTAAGAAGCTGATGAAAAGTATGGAGTCAAACTCTATCTCAGGCTAGCTGTAGCTTTCAGGTAACAATTCAAGAAGGTAATGAAGCTGTTCTAAAGCTCCTCCAGTTTTCCCACTGCTAAGATAAAAGTTTTGCTCCTGGAGGGGTGCTTACTTGGTAGAAAAATCTCTGGACCTTGATGAATGACTCTAAATGTTAAATAGAAAAGATCCAGCAACAACTCAAAACCAAACAAACATATTGCTAAGTCAATCAGTATAATTGTGAAACTTCCTCATTACAGTTTCTCTTGCTCACCTGCTTCCCATTGAGTGTCATTATTGTGGAGATTTCAGGCTCTGTACTTCCATTTTCAGCCCTTATTTAAATGGTACACTTTGCAGGGCAGAAAACACTACTTTCCTCTTTCCTCCTTTCATAGATGTTGCAGTCTAGAAAATACAAAGCATATAGCCTGCTTATGTTTCATTACATTTATTTCCTGCATTTTAAGAGTAGTAACCCTCTGAGATGAAACAATTCTGTCACAAGGGGTAACATTTTATGGTCAGAGAAAAGAACAGCTTCAAACAAGCTAACAATATAAATACATCTCAATTCACGTTAGGCGCAGATGCTGCTGAAAAACCCACATGCAGCATTCAGGGAAAAAAAAAAAAAAAAAAAAGTTTCTTAATCCTCCTTCAAAAGCAGACCTAATAAATGAGTAGCATGCATTGATAAATAAAATCAAATTTCAGAAAAAAAAAAAATATATATATATATAGATATCTCTTGGAATTGGTAAACACTCCTCAACAAAACAGCTAATTGTAATTTTAAATGAGGCCACAGGTGTTAGTTACCTAAATGCCTTCCTATACGGCAGCTGCTTGTTGATTGGTTTTGGTGGACAGCTCTTCACATCAAGAAGCCCATCACAATTATTGCCTTTGTTGGCAGCTTCAGCATAAGCCAAGAACTGAATGACCATCTATGCTTTCTCCGATGTGTAGCATGTTGATGAGGTTTGCTTATGCTGTACTTACTTGTTCATTAGTTAAATAGTTGATCCTAATTCCCACACTTTACTATCCTGTAGACTGCATGATACAAACCTTTATCCCCCTGAAAACACACATTCTTTCTTATCTGCAGTTTTAGATACTATTCCAGTCCTTGAAACTGCAAATGGGAGATCAGCATCCACAAATCTAAATTCTTACCACAGAAGTCTATTATTATTATTATTATTATTATAAAATACAAGGCAGAAAGGCCAGCACTGCTAAATAAAAGATTTTAAAGATATCCTCTAAGAAAAGGCAACAATGGACCATACACTAACAAATGTGTCATGACCATACTGACCATGTAGTGTTCTCCTAAACAGAAATATAATATGTAAACACTTACAAATAAGTGAGGGAGGGAGAATGGAGAGAAAATTAAGTAAGATGGAACCTTCCCAGCATCTTAGGTCAGGAAGGGAAGACAAAGAATACTGTGGACTGAACTAGAGATATAAAGTTCTATAAAGGCTGACTGATCCCTCTTCCATATAGCATCACTTTAAGAACTATGTCTTTGAGTTCCTAAGTGGCAGTATTTAATTCATTTCACATATGCAGTAATAAAATATTATGTACACGTATGCATACCATGAATGCAAACATAAATATACACTATATAGTAGTATATGAAGTATTGTGTTAGTACACAGTGTTGACTAATAGTTATTGTGTTGCCTTCAATTGAAATTCCTGTTTAGTTTTTGTACCATTCTACTTAGAGTATAAACTTTTACACTATACAGTATAAAACAAAATTTTAATTTATGTGTAAATATAAGAATTTTAGGTCACTGTGTTCTAATTCATAGGTCATTCCCATTGCTTTAAGGCATTTCTAATGTTCCCATCATCAGAATATCTCAAATAGTGTGTGGCTATTTGAATAAAATATACAAAAATATGAAAATCTGCCTTGATAGTTCTCAAATTTCTCTTTCAGAAACAAAGAAAGATCCTCAGAATACAAAACAAACAAACAAACAAAACAATAAAAGAAGAATTGCAGGTACTCATATGCACGTGTGAGCTGAACCGTTCATACCTGTTAAGGGATAGTTGTAAAAATGTGGAGTCCCCCTCTTGGCTCTCATGATTCTCAGGTAAGGATAACAGCATCTATACACTCAGAAACAATGTGGTGAAAACAGCTCAGTCGTCACATCTGAATGCTTGAAATATGTGAAGTGTAATATAAGTGGCTAGTATTACTCTGGTGAGAGTCTTGATTTTCCATACACACAGCTCTGGGGTACACTTTCTAGTTAATGGTACATTTTAATTTACTACGATGGTTTTGGCTGTTGCTTTGTGAGATATTTTATTATGCTTAAAGATTTCCCATGATTAGAATACTTCAACATATTTATAGTCTTTTGATTTTCTACATGTTAATTTGGTCAGTTACCGCTTCTAGTTATTGATCATCTGTGATAGTCAGATTTCTAAGCAAGTGCCCTCAATAAAATTGCATTGCAAGACAGAAAGAAAGAAAAACACTAACTAGGAAAAAATGAGACTATTATTGCTGTATGTCAATACTAGTCCAACCACCACCACCAACAGGGAATAAAAAGAAAAAAAATCCACACATGTTCAAGTACAAATAAATCCAGTTTAAAATATCATGTTGGGAAAAAAAAAAAAAAAAAAAAAAAAAAGTCTCTGATTCATAGCAAAAAAAAAAAAGACTCACAGAATGGAAAATTACTGGAAGGATATGAACTGTATTCAGCATGCAAGGTCCCAGTTTGGTGGCAGTAATGCTCTGGAAAACACAAATCTATCCACTTTTAAAGGGGAAAGTCATATTTTTTTAGGAGAACACGAGCAGAGCAGAGGGCATGATTCAGATTCCACTAGTCTTTCCTTTATTGCGTACTGAATGCTTGCCCTCACCTTCCTATTTTTTTTTGGCCACAGACAGTCCTTTTCCCCTCCTCTGTTTTCAGCCAATCACTAAGTGACTTCTGCCTCTTTTTCCTTTTGTCTTAGGCTGCTTTTATTTATTTATTTATTTATTTTGCTTTGATCATAATCCCAGATCAAAAAGTGATCTAGCATCCTGCTTAATTTGTGAAATTTTGTTATATTCATCCTGACTACCAGTAGCTGAGAACATTTTAATGAGGCCTTGACTTTCTTGACTAGCTCCATGGCACTACTGTAAGCAAAGAGAGATGAAAGACACGTGGGGAACTGTCCTCAGGACCTCCTGGAACGGGTCATGAGTTTTGCAACAGATGGTTTCCCCATCAGACCACTCAGGACTGTCACAACTGAGCTGAGGTACTTCAGCTGTCAAAATGAAATATGATGGTCCATTCCTGATGGTTTTCCTCTATGTTCCTTTGGCATCGTATCCATACAGAGGCCGAGGAATTTCATTTCCCCTTCTCCTAAAGCCCCCCAGATCTTCTGCCAGTGATTCTGGAAGCCACCAGCTCCCAAGCTCCAAGCCACGTCCTACAGGCTTCCAGGTCTGCTGGCAGCCTAACTGGTGGAGCCATGAGCAGGGAACCACCTCAGTCTTGGAAATGGATTTTCTCTTCACCTTCATGTTTTCCCCTCTCTTCCAGATTCTAAACCACAGGAATTAGTGGCATTTTTGTTTTCTTTTGTTACAAATCCCAAATGAAAACAAAACTCAAATAAAATCTCACTGAATGGCTCTGGGGTAATCCATCCATGACAGGGAACAAAGAAGCCCAGATGGAGAAAAGGAAAACTTTCTGCATCGCACAACTTCCTGTAACACCTACTTATGGCTAAATAGTGGTTCTCTCTTTCCCTAATCCCCCCCCAGCTTTGAACAGTAAAGTCTTAAGCGCACAAAGTTGCTTTATTTCTATACATCTTTTAGCAGATATGGACTGTTGCCATATAATTGCTAAAGGTTAAAATAGCAGGGCAAGCAATGGAGATAGCCAACTAAATCTTGTTTGTGAAATCTCTGTATTCCTTCTGTCATGCAGAATCAACTTTGTCAGTCATTAACTTTGTAACCTAAGCTTGTAACCACACCTGTGGGCTTTCAAAATGGAATCAACAGAGTTAGTTTTGACCTTTAAATGACTCGAAAAAGGGTACTTGAGAGACTATTTCACTGCTGTGTGATCATGCTGCAGAGAAAGTTGTGCTTGAGCTCTATCAATTAAGTAAAGTGGGACCTCTTGGAAGAGCATTCACTGTCTAAGCCCCTTGACTCTGAAATTAGATGCCCCTTTAGCCTGGATTTATCGACTCTCCTGTAACGATACTGGATTGCTGTCTTTACTGGAAAACTCAAAGAGGCCTTGGAATATTAACTAGGGGTTGATATTTTGATGGCTTGATGAAGCCAATTGTTTCATAATCCTTAAAGACATTTGAGTCAATTTTAAGTCATCTCTATAATACTAAAACAAAGCATAGTAACATTTAATGTTTTTATTTTAGACTCTATAAGCAGAAAATACTTATATAAAATTAGAATACAATCAAGGTGAAGAAACAGATTGCTCTGATTGGGAACAGGGCATGACAGAAATGCAAGTGTAAAGCTACATGTGTTAAAGGAATTGAAATAAGATCTCTTGCAAATTTGGATTTGAGGTCTAAGATTAGTCATTAGGGAAACAGCAGCAAAAGTTCCTGTTGATGAGGTAGTCTATCAACTGATGTGTGAATTAGAGAAATACTTTCTAGAAGCTGAGAAATGTATTAGTACCTATCCCCCAGGCCTCTAAAAAGTAAATGCCAGAACAAAATTGCTTAAAGAGCCAATTGCATGTCACTAATTACTTGTGAAGAAATTCTGTATCTTCTCAGCACCAAGACTCAAGCAGCAGCCAAAAGTATAAGCAGAAAGCTTACAGATTTACTCAACCCAGATGAACAAAGAAACGTCCACCTATCCTTCTAGCCAGACTACTGGGAGATACCCTGAACTCCTCAAAAAGCCAGTGTTACATTCTTTCTCCCTGCTTCTTGAAACAACCAGACCTTATTCTGTCAACCAGTCTGACACTCTCTCTCATTCTGGGAAGCAAAATCATGAGATTCCTACAGATTAGTCACAAATTAACTACCTGAAAATACAAAATGTAATTCGGGTTGAAAAAGGACCCTTAAATATTTGTCATTTTAAGCTTTATCACTTCTTCCATGATGATCTGTCCTGCTATACCTATTGATGTTTCTCGCATTATTTGAGGCACAGGTTTCAACCTATCAGCTGAAACATTTTCCACTTAATGGCTTACAAATCCTCTCTGAGAAGTGAAATAATGGTATCTTCTTGAAGGCCATTATTAAGTGGACATAATAATGTAAGTGCTTACTATTTCATGACAATATCCAAACAATGTTTTGTTATCTTATAAAAGAATCAACTGAAAAAAAAATATTTTAAATATTTTTAATATGCAAAACATTGAGATATCACTAACTTCTGCATCATTACATCTCTTTCTTGCTTGAGTGATACATTCATACTTCTCAGATTCTACTCTAAAGGAGATTAAAGATACTATTAAAATATTTTATATATATTTCCACACATGCCTGAAAATACGTGTAACTTTATTCTGTTAGTTGGTATTAAAATTTATATGTTTTAAGAAATCAATGGAAAAAGAAGAATCCAAAAGAAATGGTAATCACTTCAGTTAAATTTAAAATTGAATCCCCCAAACTGATACAATAAAGTGTATGCAGAAATGTGTATGTCTTAAATTACTAAAAGCATTTCAAAGCTCTTTCAACACTTCAATATCCAATACAAGTTTACTGTCAGAAAGGTCTACCATGAAATGTAATAAGCCTTTATGGATTACTCTAAAAAAACTCAAGGAACTGGAAAATTATCGTCATTTCCTTAAAAATGGACGATTGAGAAATCTTTATTTCTTTTGCAGTGTTTTTATTATGCAAGTACTTATAAAAAGACATGTAGTCTTCTTTCCATTCCTTTTGTTTCACTTTGACAAGACCACAGGTAAGAGTGTAGCTGGGAAAAAAAAAAAAAAAAAAAAAAAAAGCAAACAAAAAAAACATTGCCTTTTTGTCCATTGTCATTGAAATTTACTCTAAAATTGCAGTGATAATACTTACATTGGTTACAGCTGGATATTTTTTTGAAATACAGTTAGTGGATGATTGGAAATTCAGTTGTTTCCTGGTTTACTTACATATTAGTATTACAAAAACAAACCTACAAGTCATTCAGTTGTTAGCAACATATTTTACACCATAATACATTGTTCCAATTCTGCCTAAAGGAAACCCAGACAGATAGAATTCATACAGAACATTTAAATCTTGAACTAAAAGAAACTTTGAAACTATTGCTTTAAGAAGGTCTCTGCTTAATACTGTTTCATCTGCAACTGAACCTAAAACTTCAACTAAAACTTTTGACCGGATCAAACAAAGTTTTAAGTTTCATTTCTTTTCTTATCATCCTGAGCCTCCTTTCCAAAGTAAAGGTTTAGACCTTCCTAATATGTTTCAGTTGATACAAAATTAAATGTGAAAATTTAAAGCAAAGGGCATGAGGGTCTAGATTCACTAAACTGTAGAAAGATGATTTATGGTATCTCCAGGGCTATACTAGAGAAACTAAAATTCGACAGTGTTTGAGTTTGCACTTAAAATATCTTCAAATACCACCACCTTTTTCTTTTTCTTCTCTACCCTGCCCCCCCCCCCCCCCCCCCCACCCCCCCCCCCAAAGATTTATTACTTTTGCTCACATTAGCATTCATTTCACAGATCTCATTCCTTCTCAGAATGAGAAATCTCTGGTTTTATTCCTTATTCTGGACCACAATCTTCACTCTAGAAGTGGATGCTGGGAGGATATCTCAGTGAGTGAAAAGTTGTGTGGCTGCCTGTTTATAAAGGTCGCAACTGATGAAAACAATGTGTTTTATATAAGATCCATGCTTAGTGACAAAGCATCTCTATTTTCCCCCAAATTAAAAAATAAAAGATAATCACAGCTCCCACACTTCCAAGTCAGTTTTAGCTCGTTTTATCAATAGTTCTCAGCAATCTTTGGATTCCTCCATATTGACATTGTTTATAAATGTCCTTGAATGTTTATCTACACTGAACATAAAAGATGTCCAGAACTGGCACAGAGAACTGATCCCTGATGGTCCATACTACTTGTTACTTCGAGCCCATTCTCTTTTGGAGTGAACAAACCAGCTCTCCTCGAAGTGAAGCCTCTGTCCACTTCTGGAGTTAACTTTCTGCCTAGTCTACCCTCTCAAGACACTAGATGACATTACACTTGGCTGGCTTACATCACCCCAAACAGTTTCTCAACCCTATCTCAGCATATTTTGCTTCTTCAGACATCCCCCAGTCACACCACAGATCAGCCCACACTTTCATGTTTGTGTTACAAAATACCAAGTTGGTTGGTTCAAAGGGGCCCTGGTATTTCATATAGCTTGAACTTGAACAAGAAAAAGCAGTTATGTTCTAGGAAAACAGAAACCCCATAAAGGGCACAGGAGACACAGAGCAAAGTGATATCTAGCATGGGCAGGCCTGTATCCCTTAGAAAGAACTTATCTGAAACATTATAAACTTAACCCTGTCTGTACAGGGGCAGGGTCCCTGTGCACTGGTCCCAGGGGCAGGGATTGCTCCCTGCCTTTTATGTAGCCATGCAAACATTCATTGGAGGGCTATCCAAGAGCAGAAAGCAGTTGAAGCAAAGTACTCAAACTATACAACCCCAAATTACAGGCTCACTCTAGGGTTCATGCGGGAAATGCTTGCCAGCTATGTTGATCATTTATCAGCTAAGGGTTCATTTTCCACGGAGGTTCCTTAGCTGGTGGGGGGATCAAGCAATTATATTATCCACCTAAATAACCTGACTGGAGTGTACCATTTTTTTCCTACCCACTTACTTAGTTTCCTTCCCATGAAAACTAAGGCAAAAGAGAATTAGGTCACACACTGCCAGTAGAATTAAGGAAGGTGAAAAGTTCTCCTGTACTTCACAGCTTAAACAGATCTAATATTACCTATCAATTTATCATATGGAAGTCACCCAGAGAATGTACGCATGCATGTGCATGAGAGCACTGTGTTACTGTGAAGGTGCTCCTAGCTTTTTTTGCAGATGAATGGCATGAAAAAGGCACTGACTTTTGCACCAAGTAGTTATTCTTCCAGCACTGACTACTAGGGCAATACAGAGATGTTTTATGGTTGCCAGTTAAAGATGGTCATTTTGTCTACCATGGAGAAATAAGTTATGTTTATGGAAGTACTTACAGATACTGTTTATATTAATTAATATAATTAAAATGATAATAAAATTATATTAAAA
Source organism: Heteronetta atricapilla (assembly GCA_011075105.1). Taxonomy (NCBI): domain Eukaryota; kingdom Metazoa; phylum Chordata; class Aves; order Anseriformes; family Anatidae; genus Heteronetta; species Heteronetta atricapilla. The sequence goes on from CM021731.1 coordinate 98,265,134, forward strand.
AATAAAATTAAATATATTCTCAGCTAGCAATATATGAACTGGTCTAATGATTTTTAGTTAACTAAAACTATAGCATTTTAATTCATTTTTTCAGCTAGTACAATCATGTGCAATTTGGGGATATGGCTAAAGATCTTTTTCTGGATCTATTCTTTATATCATCAATTTTATATGATACCAGCCATTTGTGACTCATTATTAGTCCTCACACTGGGTAGCTAAATTTAATATTGGAAATCCATTGACAGCAAGTGCCCATAAATTCATCAATGACATATTACCATAGCATTAACTTTTAATACAGATATAGGAAGGATAAACTTCAATAGATTTAATTTTAAACAGTTCTTCCCAAGACCGCAATAATGGTTTAATGATAGAGATTTTCAAAGGAAAAAAAAAAAAAAAAAAAGTATGGAAAATTAAATAAAGCTATCCTTAAAGAGCAAAAGCTCACAGAATTTTGAAGAAGAGTTCAGCAGTTGTCAATGCCAATAGAATTTAATGGAGTAGATACAAAGCAAAAGACAAAATCAATACCTAGGTGTTTGTGCTTCATTTCTTTGTAGTTGTCAAACCTTTGAAGTTGTTAAATAAGGACTTATAGAGTAAGAATAGACGTCTACTTTGACATTTCCTTAATGCCATGTCAAGAACCCAGCAACTCACATGTGAAAAAAGTTCATATGATATGGAAAAGAAACTCAGTCTTAGAACCATATGATGTGAAAACTGCTTGTGTAAGTCTTCAGATTATTTTCATACAATACAAACGAAAATCATTAAAAAAAAAATCCTCTCAGTTTCTAAACCTCTGGTGAGGGAAAAAAAAAAAACAAAACTTTTTCCATTATAAATATATTTTGAAACAAAGACACTTTAGCATGCATGTATAGAATAGAAGGGTATCACTTTGCAGGCTTAAATGGTTGTATGATAGGAGATCACATTCTTTAAGCATTCTCTGTTGAAGTGTTTCTCTGAAGCAAGTCTCGCTTTCCACCCTACAATCAAACACCAGCTCTTCAGTCAGTTAATAATATAGTCATCTTTCACAAATCTCACGAGTCCACAGTCCACATGAGAACCCAGATCATTCAGAGCTACGGGACGGAGACACCATCCCCTCCCCATAAAGTGCCTGGTCCTCCCATGAAGTTGCTATCACCTGTCCCCACCTCCAGCGGGGCTGGGACCTGCAAAGGCAAATGACAAGGTTTGCTCTAGCAGGAAGCTATCGCCTCCCAGCCAGCCGCTCTGTGCTGTGAATCTGGGTCAAGTCAACCCAATCATACAGCGACCATCGGGAGACATTTGTAAAAGGGGAATTTAGGGCAGAATAAACTGGAATGTAAATTCAAGCCCCTGTGCTAATTCCCAGGTGAGTAGTTCCTGGGCTTTGATTCATGATCGTTGCCTGATTAAGCTGCAGCAGAGCAGTATTACCTCCCCTCCAAAAAAAAAAAAAAAAAAAAAAAAAAAAAATTTTAAAAAAATGGCAGTTAAAATAAACCAACAGTTTGAGGGACTTAATTTCTTCAACTGCTGCAGCTAAATCCTGCAGGGATTGTGAATCAGATCTCTCAGGTACCACAGCTCATTGTCTGGTATATTAAAATAAACTGAAACGTCCTTTGGGTTATGTTAACACTGCAGTGGCTCCAGAGTGGAAATGCCACTGTTTCATCGTCCCCACTCCTGGGGCAGAAGCTTGCAGCAGGGGAAGGGGAGGACAGACACAGGCAGAATCTTCCTCAGCTGCCCAGCAAGAATTGGCAAAGCTCACAAATCAGAGCTCTTACTCTGACCCAGAAGTACCTTGTCTAGTTTGGGATAATCTACTTTGTAATTGTAAAATAGGTACTGCACTTAAAATTCACATCCTAACTTATTCTGTATTCATCCCATTATGCAGAGATATATGAGAAAGTAACATTAATAGCTTTAAATTTACATTGAAGTAAAAAATTAGTATTTACATTTTGTAAGTACAAATGTTTCTGTTAGTAGTTCAATAAAAAAATCTTTCAAATAGGTATTGCACAATGCCATCAGCATAAAGGAATTGAATGATCAGTAAGGGTCAAATCCAAACCATCCTGAGGACTGGAACAAAGTTAAAACCTTCATTTCTTCAAAAACAGAAGCGCACAGGGTAACAGCAAAGCAGCAATACCTTCTTGCTGGCTTTCTGTGTGCATTTAATTCTGTTGGTACAAACTTATAACTCTGACAGCCATTTTATTCCTTCACATATTTCTGGAGGCCTGAGGACAGATTAGGCACATTAATTTTCCTTCAAGGTCACTCCTTTACTGCAGCTAAAGGAGAAGCTCACAATTCCTGAGTATTCTTGTCTTCTGATTATTTGGATACTTAAGGAATTAATTTTAATTTAGACAAAATAGCCAGAATTTTGGAAGATGAAAATTTTGTTGGGAAACTGATCTCTTGATACTGGTTAGAATAGCCTGTGGTTTGTCTTTTTGGCATTAGATCGATCTCAATGTCCATCTTGGCTAGCACAGGCCTTCTCTCCAAGCACTCAGCAAAGGGTTTGTCAGAGACAATGGTTTTGTTACAGCCACAACTGTTATCCCTGCAGCCTGCTTGGGCTGCAATTCCATAAAACTCTATTACAGGCTTCTGACAGAGGTATTGAAAATAGAATTGGCATAATTGAAATTCAATGTGGGGCTGATTTTGTATTTTGGATGTCTGAATTTCATTAGGACTATTCATTTTTCCATGACAACACATAATTAAAACAAACGCTACTAGACACTGCTGCATTGAGGGTGTTTTTCCTGCTACCAAGGTCTCATTTTCATTTTAGGAAATTTTGTAGAAATGCAAACCGATGGGAAGGAGGCTCCAGAGAATATTTTGTCCTCCAGTAACATGTATGGATGAGATGACTTGCTGAGCAACACATTGTTAACAACTTTCAGGTTTTGAACAAAACTAGGAAGGGGGTTAGTTTGCATGCTGTTTGCTTTAAGAAGGTAGCATACAATCAAAACAAGATCTCCCACAGGACAGATTCTTTAGTAGCGAAGGAAGGAAGGAAAGCATTACCCCAGACATTTGATATAGAGGGTATGACAAGAAGAAGAACAAAGGAACAATTCAATACCACTTATTCTTGCTGTAGCTGTAGAAAGTGCTACAAGGCACGTTAATAGGCACGTTAGAAAACAGTGCTGCTGCAGCATCTACTTAAGGACAGAGGTAGCTAAGTGAAGGAGATGACAGCTGCAAGGCACGTCATCATCCAATGCCACCCCTTGTTAGATGAAGTTCAGAGTAATCCCAGCTTCTCAGCTGGTAAGGAAAGGTCCTTATTCTGCCTCACAGTAAGCAAACCTAATTTTTGCTGCTGTGATAGCTTTGATAGTTGAAAAGCACTTCTGCAATTACTTGACTGCAGTTTCTAGAAACCACCACAACACAAATGATAATGTATATGCAATGATCTTCTACTTCAGAAACAGAAGCACCCAATTCAGGGTCACAAATGGATAATTACACTTCAATACTTCCTCATTTCATGCTTTATCATCAGGAACTTGTTTGCCACTGCCAGCTTTTGGTGCCAGTCAACAGAGACTACAGAGAACTATGTGGTGATTCATTGACCATTCAATTAATCCAGCTCCATTACTTCCAGTCAGAACTCTGCACAGCGTTAGCTCCCAAGAGACTACGTGTTCAATGAGTAAAGGAATATAATTACATCAAAACTCTTAGACACAAGACTTGAAAAGTTTCAAAGTTGTGAAGGGGGTGGGAAGAAGTTCCACATGAGCATTTGCTTTCTAATTTTGCAGGAAGGAAATAATCTTATGAATCCCTTGTTCAGGCACCAAAAGTAAGGAAAGAATTTCAAGTCCTAAACTGATTCATAAATTCCTTGTTAATTAAAGTTATTAGCTCAACAAAAATAAAATTGAAACATTGTAAGCTGATCTCTTGCTTTCATCATTGGCTAGTTGCCAGTTAATTACAATGAATTAATTACATTTTAAATTATTTTTGCTGAATCTATCAACAATTTGCATTTGGTGCAAATATTCAAGTTTTGCAGAAGCAGTTATGCTTTATCTTTATCTTCTACCAGTTGTACAGCAAGTAACTGCATAACATAGCGTGACCAAATTATATGGAAAAGAGCAACCAAAGCTACCGTGGCATAAACTCAGCAACAAGCTTTAATCTGTGACAAAACTATGTTTTAATGTACAGATTAAAAGCTATGCTGTTGTAATTCCCTAAATAAAATTACTCATATGACAACATAAAAAGAGAGGTGTCTCTTCTATGATTTGCCACTGTGGATAAAATCACAGGATCAGACCAGAGGCTGAAGATTATTTCAGTAACTCTGCCTGAGTGTGACTGCAAACATTGATTTAGAAACTTTCTCCCAGAACTTTCCTCAGAAGAAGTTCTTCTATTTACCCCAATGAGGAAAAATAAATAAATAAAAAATGAGAGTTATTGAAAACCCCAGTGGACTCTGAATGAGAAAAAGAGTTAGGTTTCAAGAGAGTTGTCTGAACAAGGGTGTCATCTGCTCGGCTGGGCAAGACAACTGATCCTTTCTCTGCACTTAACTATTTTTGGTAAATGTATGTAAACACCGAACCAAAACATAATTATATGACATAATTCAGTTCCACAAACAAGCACTGTAATTTGATTCAGGAATGCTCAAACATTTCACTTGTTACTATAAATATCTAAAAAAACCCATGTCCGTGGAGCGTTTCAGAACCTGCAGTGATGACAACCACCTTTTCATCTGCTCGTTTCTCAGCAGCTTTTGATGGGGTATGGATTTCACCATCACTGGTCTTCGCTTCTTCCTGCTTGAACTTTCTGAGCCCAGACTGTCTGATTGCCCCAGCCCTGCAGCTGCTGTCGACATGCTCTTCAGCAGCCCCTCCATCCCCCCCACCTGCCTGCTCACCCCCGCTTCCCATAATCTCCCCTTGACTGTGATGAATTTGACTGCTACCTTCAGACAAATCATCCCCAAATGCACTTCACCAACTCTACACAATCTGATATCTCCAGATGTCAAGCAGAAAATGTGCGTTTGATGATGGCTTAAAGTGTAACATTATTCTGTCTCTAAAGTGAAATAGGGAATGCTAACAGTCTCTCTATTTTATTTTAATGTTGTGTCTGTGTTCAAAAGTCTCATTAAGCAGTGCTGCACTTTTCCCTTTGAGAAGGATGCTTGTGTAATGCTTTTTCCTATGGGTGTAACAAAAATATACATGAATCACCTTTATTTGTGAGATTATCTGTTGGAATTTCTGTGTACACTCTAAGTTTAGAAAATAATTTCTTTTGTTTTGGCAGATCTGTATTCCACCTGACAAAAAGAGTCACATAAAAATGCATTGTTTGTCTACATTATTTCTACATTATTTATTTTTTGTCACCTTCATATAGCATTACAGAGCTGTGCTCCATTTAGGGCAAAAATTTTGGTGACGTATGAAGCGAAGACATTGCTAAATATTAAAACAGTGCTCACCACGATGACAAGTTTGAAGAGTGGAACAGGAGCTCTTTGGTAAGGTAAGATAAATAGCTGACAACTCTAAGGAGACAGAGCTTATATTGCTCTGTGATACTATACAGCCACTGTCACATCAAAACAAAGTTACTTGGAAGGAGAGAGGGATAGTAGTTATAAAACTGTCCTGGAAAGGAAACAAACAAACAAACAAAAAAAAAATTACCTTATTCTTCCTATTATACTTGTACTATAAATGTTACTATTTTTATTAACTAGAAGAAACCCATGCTCAAGAATACTTGAGAAAATTTAAAGATACAGAAATTCAGTTGCATTCAGAGTATCAAATTGACTGGAATTGTTTGTCAGTTCTACTAGTCCCCTGGCCCAAAAATGGCTCCAAACTCTCATTTCACATTCCTGCTACATGTTAACTGAACTCCATCTTTGTAAACAGCTGGTGATATAGTGCAATCACATTCATAAGCAGTACATCTCTTCCATTTTTTCTCAGTATACTAAATAAAATAACTTTCCTACAGTGGATATTTACTATAATCTTATGGGAAACTTATCTTTTTGTTGTTGTTGTTTCAGGTTCATTATCACCTTTACAACCTAGTTCTTGGAGGAAACCTCTGGCCATAGACTACTTTGTATTTGAGCATCTTCCTGAAGCTAAAATTTCTACAGCAAAGTAATACAGTATGGTTATTTCCAAGTCATTGAACTAAGTATATAAAGAAAAGGAAACAGATCAGCAACAGTATGTCAAACTGTGATTATATTTTAATCATAAAACTGAAATAAAATGTCCCAAATTATCCAAAATAATGTTGTATATAATTTTGTCTGCAGCAGATACCATGGAGAAGCTGTTTTCAAACCCCACCAGGACTCCTTTTAAAATGAACACCTAATAAACACTTTAAAAAAAAAAATTAAGCAAATGGCTTCTGTGAAAAACTACATATGTTTGAAATACTGTGTGGCTCTGTCTCAGTGAGCTCTTAAGTCAAAGTATATCAAGGATATAACTTCTTTTCTATCTCTAACAAGAAACTTTTAAATCATGAGAACAACAACAACAACAAAGACATTTTATTGGCTAAGAAGTTCTTCCATGTCCATGCTTAGACCTCACTTCTATCTAGAAAATATGAAAATCATGTAGATCATGCTGGTGAAAAGACTTACTAAAAAGTATATGATGACTTCAGTACTCAGCTCTGTATATTCCAATTAAAGTATTTTCAAATCAAAATTATTATGCATTCAAAATTCATGTTTGTTCTAGAAATTCCATGGGTTCATTACATAAAAATAACACTGATACAATACTGATGACAAAACCAGAACACATTTGGAATGCACTACTGCAACTTTCATATTTTTATTAACAAATATTGGTTGAGAATATAGGCACTACAAATGAAACTAACCTCACCCGTATTAAAACTTCCAGAAAACATGAATGCCTGAACACAAGAAGAAAGTATTATTTGTAGTGAATGTGTAGCAATATGCTGTGAAAGTATTCAGAAAAAAAATATTTCATTTTATCTGCCTCCTTGCTGCATAAATGACAACTATCATCATATAGTTAGTGAAATAAAAGATGTAAAATCTGCAGTATCTTCACCTCTTTAGATAAAGGAAACAGGATTTAACTTATTTCCAAAATGAGGAAATATGTTTACTGAAAGTGGGTAAATTCAATTAATTAATTAATTAATTTTAAAAAATAAAATTTTTTTTTTTTTTTTTTTTTTTTTTCTGTGTTCTTAAGTGTTTAAGGCAAAACCTAGAGTGGCCTTTTAAACATAACTGAATTTCCCTGACAATCCAGAGGTTTCTATACCTCCCAGTCAAGCAAAAGGCTGTACAGGCAATTCAAATCCACTCTATTCTTCATGCGGACTCATCCTTTATGTAAAGAGCTGCAGCAGATTATAAATACTCAGCCTACTGTAAAATAAAAACAGAGTGAGAGAAAGAATGAGAGATACAGAGAGAAATGCAGGGACAAAAAGAGATGAGATGAGAGGTAGAAGGGAGGGAGGGGGAAGAGAGTGAGAAGAGACAGAATGGAAGAAAGGAGGATTGAGAGAGAAACAGAGACTACAAAGAGTGGAGAATAGCTGGTGTGTCCACAAGAATCCCATGACTACATTAGAACTCATGGAAGCGTGCCAAGACTGGCACAAAATTAGTAATGTTATCTTCTTCCCAATAGTGGTAGCCACCACAAGTAAAAGGTGAAGAGAGCTGGAAGCCTTCCCAGAATTTAATTTTCTCAGAAAAGCACTCAGAAGATAATTCTATTAAATCCTAAAATGCAGGATAAGAAAAACATAATCCCAAGTTTAAATTGCATGTCTGCATAGACTGTGCAAGGTGATTTTTTTTTTCTTCTCTCTCGCTCTTTTTTTTTTTTTTTTTTTTTTTTTTTTTTAATAGAGCAACCCAGGAAAAAGAGAAATGGCTTAAGCATCTAAGAATGGTCATTAAGGGTCTCTAGAGATAGAGAGGAAATCTAGCAAATTTGAGTTCAGCATTCTCTTTTGAACCTTATATTGCTTTTTCTATTTAGAGTTAATTTGTTTAAAGTATGCACAGTGAGAGTAACATCTGGCAAAAGGATACAACTTCTTATTAGAAACATGTCAAATGGCTTATTAATAAATGCAATATAATAGAGAACTCCTTAATATGTGATACTAAAAGGAAATCAATTACATTTGTGAGTCATAACAAATCACAGTTTAAAATTGCAAGATGTAATACGCACGAAGGACTATGCTGAATTTCTTCTACCACTCAGTTCCAACTTTAACAGGTGAAAACCATTTGAAGGGAATTTACTGTTAACTAATTATAATTCCCCTATCTATTTATCTCTATATATTTGTGCCTATAAGGTGCATGAGTAGTAGTTTAGTAACACTGAAAATGAATACAAATTTTAATACCATGTAAAGCGAGTCTCCCTTTCATTAGTAGCAAAAAGCTATGCTATGAGGTGGGACACATGAAATGACAAGACCTACTTCCACTGTTGCATTTATGTGGGACCAAATATAGGTTACATTTTGTGAAACACAACTGTAAAAATTAAGTCATTATTTGTTGCTGAGTTTCAAGATGATTACTCAAAGAACAGTCAAATGCCAGGGGAGAGGTGGGAAGAGGAATTAATTTATCTACATAAAGATGTAGGAAAACTCCAAATAACCAGCATAAGAAACTCAAAAAAAAAAAAAAAAAAAAAAAAAAAAGAGAGAGAGAGAATTATATAATACAGACTAAAAACAAACAAACAAACAAAACAAGAAAAAAACAACACTTCCATCTTGATGATAAGAAAGAAGCAAAAGTAAATAAAAGTAAATGAAAATAAAATACACAGACTTACTGTAGAAGCTAGAGGTTACTTTTTTCATCCATAAGAGACCTATTGCCTCTAAAACAAATGTGTATTTCCTCTTATCTCTCCCCAAAACTTATTCATTTACAGTTGAATGTGCTATCATCCACTCATGAGACTTTTTAAAAATTAATTTAATGGACAATCCTACCATATATAAAGAATAAAAAAAATAAATCTAATCACATCTCTTAAAAAATGTAAAAGAGATACAAAGCCTGAATAAGATTTGAAATGTTTTTTGTCCTACCATAGTAACTGTATAAGAACATAGTATTTGCTTATGGAGATGTTATCTTTAGAAAAATACATAAAGAAATTGCAAAGGAGAAAGTTATTGATAAATATCTTAAGTCATTTGTTTTTAATTTTGCAAGTCCTCCTGTCTAAGCATAAAAAAATATTTCATAAATAATGAATCAGCTTTAAAATCATCTTGTGAGATAATTATGTGTAATGGTTTACATAAGTACTTTTGCTTTAATTTAGAGTTTAAGGAATAGACTTTCATCAGTATTCTTGAAGTATATAAAACGACATTGCTAAGGCAAGCAGAGTAGTAGGTAGGGAGAATAGACAGTGAAACAGTCATGTCTTCGTGATTCAAAATAACATGAAAGAAAAGAAGAAAAAATAATGTTCAGATATATGTTTGGTCAATTACATCACACATATATTCACAGAGGTGCCATGAAAAATATTTATGAGGAGAAATTTGCTTTGTTTCTGTAATCATATAAATGCATACCAAATCAAAGCTACATAAAATGCTACCAATTACTAAGATAAATTCTTTATACTTCCCTGAATGCAAAAACTTTGTCTAACTTTAAACCATGAGACTAAAAAGCAGGATGATAGTTAAATATATACAGATACTACAGTATGTTAAAATGTAAACAAACAGGAAACATTATTTTTTTTTTCTACAAAGTAAAAGGTCATATGATGATCATTATATATTTAACTTAATATATGAAAAAGGAAAATGTAAATGTTGCATAGTATATATTAGTTATATAGAAAGAAAAGCCAAAGAAATTTTGGGGTAAGGGGAAATAAAACTTTTCTGTATCAATATAAGACAAAACTTAATAGTAATTTTCCTACATATTATTACAACAGCAGAGTTGTGCTTTGTACTGCAAGTTGGTTTGAATTTTTTAATAGTAACATGTTGATAAATAGATGAGCAAGTATAGTAGTAAATCAACGGGCAATTTTGTCAAAACAAGTATTCAATTATGAATGGATAACTTGAGTTATTTATATATTTTTAAAACGTGTGGAGAATGTGCCTCCCTTAAATGCCAATTAAATATTTGAATTTAGGCCACATAAAAGGAAATTTTGATTGACAAAGTCACTAGTGAAACAGGTATTCTGAGGACTGTTCTAAACAAAATATTAATAGTATGTTTTATTCTAAAATAACAAAAAAATATCTATTATTAATGTATATTTACACATAATAAAAACATCCCAAAATGCACGAGGGTGAATACTGAGCATTTCTAGTTCCCATGGTTACAGAAAAGATTAATTCGATAGCACAAGTATTTATAGTTGTATGTTCTGGAAATTATAAGACTCTACTCTTTAAACATATACTTTTTCTGGACCTTTTACCTTTTATACTTTATTGTTGCATAATGTGTGTTCACAAGGGTTTTTGTGTACATAAAAAACTTTAATACAGGCACAGAGAGTATTCAACTACTTTTAAAATTAGAAATTTCAGTATTGAAATTTAGGAAATTTGATATGAATATTATTTGTCCACCTCAGTATATGCTAAATTTAAATTATAATGTAAGGAAAAAAAAAAAAAAAAAAAAAAAAAAAAAAGCACCTTCCATGACCTAAAGAATGGATTGATGGCAAATAAATGAAAAACAGCATTTTTCTATAATAATAAATTCTAACAAAATAGAGAAATTAGAATATTGGAATTTTTGAAGATTAAATTAGCACAGAAATACTGCCTTTAATATGAAGAATTTGAACAGCCCCACTGAAATGAATTCAATGTTTAATAATCTGGTCTTTCATATGGAAGAATGAGAAAGTTTGGCAAAACTACTGTAAATCCCTTGATCTTACACCAAGACTAGAAAACCAAAAAAGTGGCATTTGCTGAATAAAGTAAATGATGAAATTTCCTAAAGTGTTTCTAAAAAGATCATTCTTAAGGAAGATCCATGGCACTGGAAACTTGGAAAACACTAATATCAAGTGTTGTCATGTATATTTTCTAAGGACAGAAAAGAAGCAGCATACTAATGATAATGCCAATGTTTCTGATTTGTTGTATCCACTGCCAATATTGACTGCCCAAAACATTCCTCAAAGCAGTGAGTTGTTATGAAGTTCAGTTAAAAATATCTCGGCATTCCTTGTGTATTTAAATCTCTTGATTAAAAATAACAAAAGCTAGAACAAGGTTTATTCCATGCATGAAATAAACACCTAGAACATCACAAAATGTGTTTTAAGAAACATCTCTCTATCTTAATAAAAACCAAGCACTCTGAGGATGAAATAATATCCTCCACATGTGTGGAACTTTTGGATTATCACTGGGGGGAGTGTAGAGGGATGGACCACTTAGGAGTGGAAAGATTAAGCAATATAAATTGGTTTCCAAACTGACTTTTGCTGGGCAGGGGAAAGTTTTCAATTTAATTCTTTCTAATCGCTTGCTTAGTTAATACTGTTGCCTGACCCTTTACCATCAAAAATTGGAAAAAACAAGTCATCTTGTTGCCAGTGAGTAAAACACACTGTGCACAGCAGAATACCAATTCAGCCTGCAAAGCTGGTTTCATTCCCATTTATTGTCTTTTTCTTTTTCTGGTGAAGTACATCATTAATGAAGACTACAAAAAAGCATGGTGATTTGTTTTTCATGTTAACCTCTTCAGCTCACTGCTAAACACAGTACAACAGACCGCAGCGCTACTGGAATGCTGGCATCAAATCTGCCCCATTTTCTTCTGCTTACTTTAACAAAAAAAAAAAAAAAAAAAAAAAAAAAAAAACGCTATGCAGACAACCAATAGAAGTCATAACTTTGTCCAAAAAAATGATAATGTGATCTACTCTCATTATAGCTTACTGTGAGCTCATGTACAATTCAAATTTAAAGAAAACATATTTACTGAAAGCTTCCCACAGGTAAAATCTCTGTTTAGTGTTGTAGCAATCTGAAGCTTCAAGTTAGGCTACAAAGACTGATTCATTTGTTTATTGGAGACACAACTTTACTTACTTATATTAACTTTTCCTTAATGCTTAAAGAGGATATGTGTTAATTATCCAGGTAAAATTTACTGTACATATTGTCTCAGTCTTCAAGAAGCTTATAATGCTTTCCTCCTGATTAATACACAGCATTATGTTCACTTGTCAATTTACCTAATAAATGCATTCTCCAAATTCCTTAAGTAATGGTCTTAAAATAAACATCTTAAAATAACATTTTGAACTGCCTTTAAATGTTTGATCAGCATTATCATTCCTTGATTTTTACATCCCTGGCAGTGCTCTTTATAGTTTTTATCTTTCTTTTCCTTGGGTGGAAAAGTCATTATGGTTGATTTCTTCTCAAGCTGAATCCTTATAGACTCCTCCATCAAGTAGTCTGTTTCTGGAGCCCTACCCTGTCACAGCTGGAAGAGTCGAGGAACAAGGTTTCCTCCCTATCGTTATCACAGCCCTTCTGCAGGCTGAGGAACAAGGTTTCCTCCCTATCGTTATCACAGCCCTTCTGCAGGCTGAGGAAGCAGATGGGCTTTACCAGCCCATCTGAAAATTTCTTTCCAAAGAAATTTTTTAAAGGCAGGCACATTTTTCTAAACTTACATACATATACACTCTAACACATTCTCATTCATGGGATATTCATGCTAAATTGTCTAAAGGTGCCAACCAGGGAAATAACATCAATTTTCGAAATACAAATGGATTGTCTCTGGCATTCCCATAGGACTGTATCTTTAATTCTTTTTCTGTCTCAGCGGCTTCCTGGAACTGCTGCTCAGAAAACCTACAACTTTTCGACTCTTCCCCATGAACTTTCTCAATGCATTTTGCATGTGTTGTGGGCAACAATTTATTCTCCTAATTTTTCCTTCTGCATTAATAATCTATTATGCCTTCTACTAAAATGTTTTCCATTTTAATAAGCAGAACTGACTACTTATCATTTACTCTAAAGTAATCTGGAAAATATTCTGGAATATTTGAGAGAATTGAATTGAATATTTGAATGAATTTGAATTCTAGAATGAAATGAAATGAAACTAAATACTTGAAAGAGAGTTTCAAAAATTGAAGCTCTTGTACCTGGGCACTAAGCAGAGTGAAAACTTTTGTAGGAAAAACATTAGAGTGAAACATTTTCCTGGAATCTCCCTGTTCAGGTAGTTCTCAGTTCAGGTAGTAAGGAAAGAAATAGAGGGTTCCTTTGATGGCTGCACATAAGGCAATCTGAAAACACTTTCTTTTTCTTCTTCACATTTAAGTTAAAATAGAGAACAAAAATGCTTATCTGATGAATGGTAAATGCTACAAAGCAGTAACTAAATTAGAAAATATATATATATATATAGCTTTCTCATTTTTTCCTGCTCATTGTGTAATTACTCTCTATAGCTAGATGGCTAATGACCTTCATTTATTATTTGACTGGACATGATGAATGAAGAATCAACAAAACTGTCAGAGGATATCAGGACAAAGATAATTGCCCAAATGATGCACATACACAGTCTCTCTCACATACAGACATATATTTGCATCTAGATGCACAAATACATACCTTCCTCCCATACTACATAAGGAAGCAAAAGAAACCATTTAGTATTAATTAACTTATTTTTAAACAAATAGGAAAATTCATAATACAGTAGTGTTGCTTCAAACCAGACTTAAGACCTACATCTCTCTTCTGAAAATAATAAAATACTAGGGAAGTAATGGAAGTAAGTTCTCATTTAACATGGAAACCTAAAAATATTACAAAAATAAATATCAGCCCTGTAGAAAGTACTATTTCATCAATATTTTAACATAATATAAAGGGAAAAGTTGAAGAATATTTTAATTTTATATGAGAAACAAATGACACTTGTAAGAAGGAGGACAAGTACTCAGAAGAAAAAGTTTTGGAAATAAATAAAAATAAAAGCCCAAACCTTTGTAGGAATTATCCTTTGTGTAACTGAAAAACAGATTTAGAGTAGTAAGTGATGTATAGATTGTATATCCAGGGAACACATTGCAAAGTTTGGAAAAAAAGAATAGTTGATTGAAAAACAGATCTTCTCTTACAGGAGACAGACAGTATTCAATATTTAAAATATGACTACCTTCAATATATTTCTCCAAACCCAATTACAGGTCATCAAGCAACTACAATTCATGTAGTTCCCTTTGCAATAGCCCTATTTTCAGATATTGAGAAAATGCTGTGACAGGGAGCCATCAACTTTCTTTTTATTGCTTTTGCTCCACTCCGTCTAATTCAGATGATGTGTCACTTCTCATGTGAATATATACTTTTCATGTGTCTGAACTGCCAGGTATGTTTATAATGCTTTGTAAGACATTAAAGTATTTGATAACATGAAAGTATTACTCACCATCTCTCTCCCTTGTAGGAAAAAAAAAAAAAAAAAAGGTTTCCATACTGTGTCAATTAATGAATGAATGCCATCATTTAAGCAACACTAAAATTGCCAGCAAAACCCACATTTGTAAACTGGATTATGACACTTTGAGGAGCTGTATCTTCACTGAGCTGTTCCTAAGCGGTTGTCTGATAGTAGAATAACTCATCCTTGGGCTTATCCTGCTTTTGCGAATGAAGAAGTCATCCCTATTACACAATTTTAAAATTATGAATACTACAACTGACTCAAAACTAATTCAAAACAAAGACAGATAGATACTCCTAAGTATCACCTGCTCATTCAGAGTTTCTATGCTGCTTGCTATGCCTTTTCCTCCTGATAGTACTGTTTTCTACTGAGTGTTTTCCTTTATCAAAGAAGCTCAGTCTGTAGACCTGTTTTCTCAGAACTCCAAAGACATTAAAAACTTTAAAAATCAACTTTGGCAAGACACTGAAGTGAATGCTAGAGTGACATGCTAAAATGCTAGAGTGAATGCTAAAAGCAGTGCTCATGAAAAACAGCCAAAACATTACTTAATATTCTGGGCATTACATTGTAGAGAACTCAATACAGGATCACTCCTCATTTGATTCCTTCCATCTTTAATAAGTTGATAATGAAAATAATAATACTGAATGAGAACAATGGAAAAAGGGAGCCGGAACACAGCTGTTGACTTACTGTGTATACAAACTAAACACAGGTGCTCTGTGCTGTCTGTGATGTGCAGGGTCTCTTGCCTTCTGCCCAGATGTTAACCCAGCCAGTCTTCTGCATCCCTCAAATCCTGTGTCCTCCATTAGCCCTCTTGGCTAGCTTGAGGCATCTCAGGTGGCATCAGAGACCAACCTTAAAGCAACTGAATGAAGTTTAAATAAATGCTGCAAAGCAAGGTCCTGTAATCTTATGGTTTTGTTTTGTTTTCTGGGAGACTATAAATTTACTGTCTAATCCCTTTAAAAAGAAGATTATTTTGTATTTAAATACATTGACTTCCTGAACATTTCACATCCTTAACAACAAAGATCACCTTGTAGTTTAGTTTTGACCAACAACAATAAGAATATTGTATAATTGACAATACATTTTGCAGTGTGGGAAATATTTCTTCTCTTGCAATTAGGGAAAATTTGTTGTCAAAGGAGGCTTTCTGCTTGATCCAGATCTCTATGCACTATTTCCTATTTCCTAAATTGGATGTTGGATGAGGATTTTTCTATTTTCAAACAGTAGTCTAACAAAAGACAGCACTGGAAACAACACTGGCTGGAAGACAATCACCTTAGATTAAATTTAACCTAGTAATACGTGCACAGAATCTTTATTAAAAAAAAAAAAAAAAAAAAAAAAACAGAGGTGAATGGATTTTGTTTGCCATAAAGAAAAAGAGAACCAAAGACAATTATAAATCGAATACATTCCTCAAAATACCAGATTGTATCCATATCAGTAGAGGAGTGAAAGAGAATTGCCTGCCTCTTCAGCAAGGATTTATTTTTCACTTGACTTGGTTGAAATACAGATGAGAAAGACAACAAGATCCTGAACTTATGTATATCCTCACAGCTCCACCAAAGTCAAAACAATAAACAGATTTTGCAACGTCTGAAAATTAGCACTTAGGAGATCAAAACTTCATAGATTTTTATCTTTGGGAAAAAAATAAAAATGAAATCTGTTCTACTAGGGTTCTTCATAAGACGTATAAATGTAGCATCACTTTAAGCTTCGGTTCAAAAGAACTTCTTTCTCACAGCAAGCTGTTTTATGCCCTGGTACTGAAATGGTTACATTGAGACAAACCAATTAATCAGAAAACTTTCTTTGCTTTGGGCTGATACCCCTCTTCACTCATTTCTCTGCTTCCAGTAAGTTTACAACTGATTCAGAAGACCTGCAAATCCTCAGATAAGATTACATGGAAACATATTTTATCCTTCTGTGAATGGTTAGACAGACTAAGTTACCATATAGTGTTTGCCCATTGTTGAATGAAATAACTTGTATCACTTTTTTGTTGTTGTTTGTTTGTTTGTTTGTTTGTTTTTTAAACAGGGAAATTTGCAAGGACTCTCAGGCTTAACAGCTGTATCCTATATTCCCACTGAAGTTCAGTCACTATGGCACATGAGTCTGTACCTATTCACTATGATATTTTGAATAGAAAATATCCATAACGCAAGACAAGACTACTTTTAACGTGCCTGTTGTATACAATTACCAGAGAAAAACTTATGAAAATACGTACACTTTTGTTGTTGTTTATCTGGGTTTTTACTATTTCAGATATAGTTCTTCATCTTGATTACTTTATTTTACTGTAATTTTCCCTTTATTGATGTAATTCACAAATTCTTATGGAAGCATACTTTACTTTCCACTGAGTGATCTAAACTGAGACCTGCCTCAACAATTCAGTGGTGTTTGCAGAGACAGTATCCACTGGATAAAGGCAAAGATATGCCGGTAAGTATAACAAAAGATGGATTTTTTTTCTTTTTTTTTTTTTTTCTTTCTTCCTTTTACACACAGTCATGAGCATCATGACCCACATGAGGACTTGTTTACTCCTGAACCAAATGCAGAGATCATTAAGTGATTTGATCACTCTAGGGGGGTTGTTTGTTTATCTTCATACTGAAAGTAAACCCAGGTTAGAAGATTGCTGTTTCACTGAGGATGTGTCATTTCAGCTATGTGGACTGGGAGAAAAGAGAGCAGCCTACATGTGCCTTTAAGAGACTTCATCCTTCTAGTGACAAAAAAAAAAAAAAAAAAAAGATGTGGACAAAAATCAGGGATTTTTACCCCTACGCATGCTATTTCCCTGTTTAAACTGTTTTTTTTTTTTTTTCCTATCCATTTAATGAAATTCTAACTCTTCCATTTTTAAACTAATCTATATGACCTTATTAAAAAATCTCCTAAAAACCTTTAGATGCTTTATATAAATTCATATTTTGAGACCGATTTCATTATTATATACAACTACTGAGGAAAAAAAAAATGACAAAATTAAATTTGAAAGTTCATCTGTTAGTTTGGAGACTTGGAGAGTTTAGAAGTGGTGAATTGAATACATTGACTAAATGGTTACAGAAATGTTATTAAAAGTAATAATGTGAATATTATGCTCTCTAGAAATAAAGATGCGCTAACTGCGGGCTTACAGAAAAAGGCTCTAAGCTGTCTGACAGAGTTTTGTGTTCCAGGATATAATACATATATATAATACAAGTAGAGAGCCAGACTCTGGATGGAGGTCTTTGAGCCATGACTAAAGATACCTCCAGACCATCAGCAGTCCACTCCATGCATGTCCATTAGGCACCAGATGATGTGACTTTTTCAATCCACAGTCCAGGTTTATAATGAATAGGTGGCTTTTTTGGAGATGCCAAATCTTTGTAGATAAAATATGCAAATAAATGAGGCAATCCACCTACAAGGGGAGGGTGGGAGGGGTAAAAAGGGCAATGAGAAGCATTAGCCACCTACCCGCAACCTTACATTTTCAAGCAACAGCCACTGATTCCAGTTGCTGCCCTGGGGGGTCCTGTGGTTTGCCACCAGGGCAAAGCTGAGCCCTGCAAGATCACGATCACTGGTTTTAGCAGCAGCTAGCCATGGACATCAGTGTGGCTGTACTGCCCATTGATGGAGCTGTATGAATATTTCTTTCAAAAATGGTGTTTTTTTTTTTTTTTTTTTTCCTACTGAGTATTCGATTTCTACTTGGAGGCATGCGACTTGTATATGTAGTGCCCCAGCCTGGCCAGGCTGTACTGCATACACGCAGAATCTGTAGATAAGATCAGACTGACAGGTAGATGCCCCTCTTCTTAATAATTTTACAAAATAATTTCTTCTCTTTGAAGAGAAGACAGTAAAGGCCTTCGACAGACAACATTTACTGATATTGTTACATAGAACAGGTTAGTCCCAAAAGAGCACGTGACATTCATGAGACTACCTCTTTGATGCACGAAACCTAGTTTTAGGTGATTTTTGAGAACTATCAGTATAAACAAAACTGTTTTTTCCCATTATGATCATCTTCCCTTCCAACATTTTTTTTTTTTTTTAACATAGTCTTAAGTTTCAGGTTTGTTTTCTTAGTTTGGCACGTCTTCGTGTATTTTGCACAGTTTACTATAGTATAGAAGGTTCAAAATCAGCTGTTTTAAAATTCTGCCAAATACATCAGGAGTCTGATGAACCTTTGTTGAGTGTAAACAAAGCTATTAAAAGTTTAGAAACATCAAAAACAGTTTTTGTAATACAATAGATTGCTAAACAATAAAATAATTATAACTAAAATAAACATGACGTGGGTAGATTTTTGGATTATGCAACTACAATATTTTATTATAATTAGATCCAATATTTTAGTTATAAAATTATATATTTAAATTAACTTTATCAATTTTATTTATAACTAAAATAAATATGACATGTATGGATAGATTTAAAAATAAATAAATCTAATTTTGACAGCCCACAGTTGCACCAGCTTACTGGTTACCTTCTTTGCCCTCTCCTCATCCCAAGTCAGGTCATGGCTGTAAAAATAAGAAATATAATGTGCTTCATTATGGTATAAAAGATTAAAATGCATTAAAAAATGGAGAAGAAATATCATAAAATAGAAACACAAATCCTGAAATCCACTTGAAAGATTGGCATCCTTGGTGTTTGATGTGCATATTTGTCTTGGTTTTCAACATAGGCTTTTTTTTTTTTTCCTTTTTTGTTTTTTAATCTCATAATCAAAGTATTTTTTTCTAATTTCCAATATTGTGCAAATTTCATCTCAATGGAATTCAGTACAAGTTCAGTTTAAGACTAGAAATCAAGCTTTGATCTTCCTGTTTATGCATTCTTTGTATTAATAAAGCTTCTGAACAGGAACACAATTACCAACTGTTGATCATGCATAAACCAGAAAAGAGTATAATTCAGTCTCCCAAAAAGAAAGTGCTCAACTTCCAGAACTGAAAATGTATCAATAAATTAGATTCTACACTAGATTTTACAGAATTTCACTTTGTAATGTATAATTAAAAATAAAACAAAAAGATTGTATTCTGCCTTGTGGTGTTCATAATGTCTACAGGGAAATTATTCACATCTTAACACTCACAGGAAAAATACATTTTGTCCTGATGCTCAAAAATATGACAATGTTTATCTTGTTGTAGGAAAGCAAAGTATAATTTCCTTGTCATCTGTCCTTTTTAAAATGAAGTGCTCAGGCAGGAGATTTTATTTTCAGGGGTCAAAATAAACCCCATGTAACTACAGTTGTCCTAAGCCAAATTAATTTTGGAATGGACCACAGAAAACAAAAATGGTACATGTTATTTTCCCTGTTGCTTTAGCAGGAGTGACACTGTCATTGCCTTCACACTCCAAACTTCACCTCAGCTCAGCAAGACAAAGTGTTTGTTGCCATTCCTTTGAAGAGCAATGTGAAAATACTCCTAGAATCATAGAATCATAGAATATCCTGAGTTGGAAGGGACCCTTAAGGATCATCAAGTCCAACTCTTGACACCGCACAGGTCTACCCAGAAGTTCAGACCATGTGACTAAGTGCACAGTCCAATCGCTTCTTAAACTCAGTCAGGCTCGGTGCAGTGACCACTTCCCTGGGGAGTCTGTTCCAGTGTGCAACCACTCTCTCTGTGAAGAACCCCCTCCTGATGTCAAGCCTAAACTTCCCCTGCCTCAGCTTAACCCCGTTCCCGCGGGTCCTGTCGCTGGTGTTAATGGAGAAAAGGTCTCGTGCCTCTCGACACCCCCTTACGAGGAAGTTGTAGACTGCGATGAGGTCTCCCCTCAGCCTCCTCTTCTCCAGGCTGAACAGGCCCAATGACCTCAGCCGTTCCTCGTACGTCTTCCTCTCCAGGCCTTTCACCATCTTCGTAGCCCTCCTCTGGACACTCTCCAACAGTTTCACGTCCTTTTTATACTGTGGTGCCCAGAACTGCACACAGTACTCGAGGTGAGGTCGCACCAGCGCAGAGTAGAGCGGGACAATCACCTCCCTCGACCTACTAGCGATGCCGTGCTTGATGCACCCCAGGACACGGTTGGCCCTCCTGGCTGCCAGGGCACACTGCTGGCTCATATTCAACTTGCTGTCTACCAGGACCCCCAGATCCCTCTCTTCTAGGCTGCTCTCCAGCGTCTCATCGCCCAGTCTGTACGTGCAGCCAGGGTTTCCCCGTCCCAGGTGCAGGACCCGGCACTTACTCTTATTGAACTTCATGCGGTTGGTGATCGCCCAGCTCTCCAACCTATCCAGATCCCAAAAAAAGTAGTCCCATAAAAAGTCCCAAAATAGTCCCAATAGTCCCAAAAAATAGTCCCATTACTACTCCTGGTAGTAATGGGACTATTACTTTTTTTTTTTTTTTTTTTTTTTTGCCAATGTCCATTACTTTTTTCTAAGAAGTAACTTGCGTGATTGATGTAAAACAACAGGCAGACTTGCTTATCTCGCTTATCTGCAGTAGTGTTTCTACTGATTTCACAAATTGTACAGTAAGAATTTCCATAGGTCAAATTAGATATTCTGTTTTGTAAAAGGGGAACAACACAACCCTACTGAACAAATTACTTCAGTTTCAATATGGTGCTTCTGCTCTCAGTATTTAGATATATATTTGCTGACAAAATACTCCACTATACATGCAACTATGCTGCTGTATCAGGGAAGAAAATCCACTGGAGTGCTCACGTATCTTCTTTCCAGACGTTTTGTCAAAGGATGACAAAACAGGCTGGTGGGATATCAACATCAGTTAAAGCTCCTGAATGTCAGAGTATTCAGTTATTCATTTATGGGTAGGAAAACTGTATGACAGCAATATATTTAAACTGCTAGTAGAAAACAGACAATGGTTTCTAGCTGATAATGTTTACTATTTTCTGTCAAATTAAGAGAAAATGATATTCTTCTACCAGATGAATAATAGAATAATTATAGAATTATAAAACAATAGAATAATAGAATCCAGGTAATCAAACTTGCATTAATAGGATAAGAAAGCTGTTTAGTGTTTAGTAAACAAACAAACAATCACCCTCCCTGAAATGTAGATAAGCATTTGGCATTCTGAATAAGTATATACAAAGTAGTCACAGTATACTCTATAATTACTATTCCACTTATATAAAAGGAAGGTAAAAATTTGCCAGAAAAAGATTGCACTGGAAGTTTTTACCTTACCTAATGGAAGAGATCAAACTAAAATACTTTTAATATACTTTCTAGATCCCTTAGAGGGGAAAATGGGCAAATATACTCAAAAATATTAACTAAACAAAAAAGTTCTATTTTACAAAGCTAAATTGAGCAGCAAGATTGTTTTCCACAGCTGTTGGATTTCTGTTTAAGAAAATATTTTTCTTAACTAACATCTTAGCTGGTTAAGCACTGTATGATGAATATTATTGATTCACATAGATTATAACAGAAAGAGCTGTTTACATTTACTACATTATTCTTTAGAGGCCTCATCTACCTTTAATATAATTTACCATTAAATACATTTTAGAATGCATTTTTTCCCCTTCTTTCTCATATTAAGAGGAAATTTTAGCCTAAACTGAAAAAAATATCATTTGTATAAACATCCCTTGCAGGAAAAATTGTTATCTTCAGATTAAATAGAAAAAAAATCTCTGCAAGGCTCAAGTTCAAGGAAGATCATTTCCTATAATCTTCAGATGATCAACATTTAATACATCAAGAACAATATCATTATATATACTGTTTACATTAACATATATATAAAAATGGCCATGGGGGTACATGTTTTTGGTTTATTTTTACTCCTCCTTTGAGAGGGGTGGTTAGTTTTTTTCTTGGTTTTGTTTTTTAAGAGTCTGACATACAGTACAGAATAAAGGAACAAGCTATATATTGATTTTGAGGGCAAAAGAGTACTTTCATTTCATTCCATTCATTTCCCTATGTGAAAATAGAGCATTAACAATAAGTACTTCCTAAAGGCTATAGATATTATCCACACAATGAAATGGTGAAAATGAATCCTAACATTACAGCTGGAAAAAAAAAAAAAAAAAAAAAAAAAAAAAGTAAAGTAAACAATGTAATGTTAGCATTAGAAAATGAGGAAAGAGATCAGAATGCATTGTAACTTCTGTAATAGCATAAAGGCCAGACAGTGTCAAAATGAGAGGACTTACAAAATTCAAAGAAATCAGTACCTAAAGAAGTTGATATTAGTCAGAAACGATCTTGTGCTAACAAATTAAAAAGTAGTTTATTTAAAATGCTTAATTCAGCTATTAATTGTCAGCTACTATTTTCACATTAGTATGACAATGAAGTTGTATTTCCTTCCTCAGCAACATTCCTAAATTACTTTTGTTCAAGTGTCAGTAGTGTTCTGGGTTATTCTCAGATGAAATGAGCTAAATATTTAACAAGTTGAAGAAGAAAGGAGTTAAAAAAAAACAACAACAACAACAACAAAAAAAAAAACATTAAACAACTATGTATTAAGTACAGTGATTTAATAATCACTTTAGCGGAACTATGCTTTTGCCAGTGCTTCCTCTTAAAACCAGCAATGCATTAAAGCAGTACTGTGAAGCAGGACAAGGATGTAGACTAAAGAGGGTACAAACTAAATGCCTAAATCAATATGAAGTAGCAGATAAGTCTGGTAAGGAAAAGGGTACTGTACTAAACATGCAGTGCCACTGTACCAGTAGTCGTTATCTCAAACATTAGCAATACTGGAATTATGCCTCCTAACATACCTTTATGTTGTGCAAAGTGTTTTTCAGCATGAATACATTTTACATGGTGAACTCCTTTTTGCCCTAGCCAAAACATCCATTTGAAGCTGTTTTACTACTCCCTTTACTATTGGTGAATCACATTCTTTTCACAAAGATCATATCTTAAGGGACTGAGATTGATTGTTTTGCACAATATATAGTGACAAAAAGATTTACAGGTTTTGGTCAGAGCTACTAGTATAGGCATAGGTGCTGTGTGGTATTACTTCCAAGACAGCATGCATTTGAAGATGAATTGGGTCCTTATGAGGACCTCTGGTGAGCTACCAGGCTTGAAGTGTAAAGTCACAATTTGTTCTGACATTGTTTCATTGCCACAGTCTGTCTTTTCATTTCAGATATTTAATAAAAGCTGTTACATATTTTATACCAGGTAGGTTCAGCATTCTATTGAGAAAAATACGCTTCTGTGACCAAATAAGCATAAAATACAGAGGACTATATCTTGAACAGCATACAATCACAAACACAAAGACAAAATCCAAAACTATGTGTTTTTTTCTATTTATTTTTTCTCAGAAAAATGAAGAAGAAACGAAACAGGCATCAAATTATGGCTTTCTGTACTTTAAAAACCCACCAGTTCATTTTATAAAGAATTGTATTGTGTATTTATAAACATACAAAAATGAGTTTGATTGCTACAGGATTAGCTCAGAATCCTGCAACTTCTATTTTCATGAAAAAACCCTACCTTTCTTTTGACAGGAGTATCAAGGAAATGGATGTAGTATGCTTCTTTTGGAGATTTTTGAGGGCAATCAAGCAACTCAAACCAATCCATTCTCACCCCCCCCCTTTTTTAAAAACATAGAAATATCATCCTTTTTTCTTATCTTCATCTACAACGGCTAAAGAAGTAATTCTTTCTCTACTACCATTTCTCATCAGTCCTGGGCCAACATTTAATAATTCATTTATACTTCAGAGACATGTTGAGACTGCTAATTAGTTAAGAGTTGGATTTCATGCATAATAACTTGATGTGTGTCTACGCCAGACAGATGAGTGCAGAGTTATAATATTCATACCCTTAGAACTGTCATATGCTCTAGTAGCTTCTGCTTAAATAGAATTAAATTAAATAAATACATAATAAAATAAATACAGCCCTTTTTTTTTCACAAGCTTTCAAATCAATTTACTTGAGATTGCTTAGAAAGCCATTGAAGGTAAATGGATGTATTTAAAATCATTTAAAGATGTTCAAAAGAAGAGTTTGTTCCAAACATATTAATTATATATCACATTTCTAGTTAATATACAGAACTAAAACATGGTAATGTCAGATACACACAAAGCAGCTGATCTAAAACTATTTTAAAAATACTTGAAGGAACTTTAGAAAGTTATTTCAAATAATAGGCTAGAATAGGTTAAGATTTTTGTTTGGACTTATGTCATCTCTGCCTATTGAAATTATTTTACTCTCAAGTGGGCTCCATCACAGTATGTTGAACAGTTTCATCACTTTCAGAGTACACTTTTCAAATGTTCCTAGCCTGCCTCTTTCCATAAACAAATTCTTTGGGGAACGCATACTTCGTAAGCATTTTAATGCATGCCTGTTTAGAAAAAAACATCATCTTACGTTTAATTAATTTTATATTTCCATGTTCTTGCATTTTATGTTTTAACATTAAGCCTCCTTCTCCTGTCAAATATCCACATGCTATTTCAAGAAGCATACATTTTCATGTACAGCAGCTGTCTTAACAACTGCCAGAGAGCGGAATCAGAACCTGTGTGATTGTCTTGCCTTTTTTAATATTTTAGCTTTTCTATGATTATTTGTATCATTATAATGCATGTTGAATGAACGCAGCTTTTCAAATAATATTTCCCCTTATCTTTAATTTGTTTTGTGTTGATAGGCATAACCAGTAATTCATCAATTTGTGAATTCATAAGTGTGCCTCTTGTAATGTATTATTTTCAAAGTTTTGTTTTTCTGATATAATGAAATGAACTCATGTCACAGAACTAACTAGCATATATGAATGTTCCCCTGCTTCCAATTTCCAAACATCACCAGCTTCATGTAAGAGTCTCTTCAAATGAGCTGGTAGCAGCAGATTTCCAAGAAAGACTAGAATAAAGTACCAATTATAAGGAGAATATTTAAGCTATTTCCTTAAAACTGTCATTTCAGAAAAATTTGATTCAGTTAAGTGGAAGTTCTGAACAGAAGCCTGACAAATATTTTGCAGAAATAATCAAATTTCAAAAATGAAGCGTTACCTTTCTTTGACTTCTTTCTGGTTCAGCACGGCATGAAGAACAACCCGATCAAAATGTTCTTGGCTGAACCATTGTGAAAGCACAGAATATAAAATCTATAAAGAGTGCAACCGTTGCACAGACTTCCACTTCTAGCCTTGAAGAAAACAAAACCAACTCTGAAATGCACTGCTTCCAAGGGGCCCTGGCACAGTGTGTGCAAGTGATCCGATGACAGCAGCACGGCAGAAACGCCATAAGCGGAGCATGTGGAGAGCCCGGCAGCAGCTCAGGCTCCCAGCTGCCTTCCAGCACTGCAGTGATGGAGAGGAGAGCAGCTTACAGGACTAAAAGTTTCCAGAGCATACTTGAGACCACCACATAGAGCGAAAGAACCCTGTGCAGCAGTGGACAAAGCTGAAGATGATGCATCCCACCCACAAAAGGGAGCAGAAGCTGTCACGTCAGGTGAGGGTGGCATGCTTTGCACACCAAGTGACAGCAAGAAAGCTAATAAAGCTGCCTTACGCTCAAAATTCCCTCTTTCAACAGAACAAACCTTCATTTCCATCAGCTAGGAGGATGCTGTGGCAGCAGTAATCTTAACTATCATATTTTCTTTGGATATAAAGGGCATTTTCCCTCATGTCCTGAATGGAGGATATGCTATTTTTGCAGTGAAAGCAACAGGACTCTAGACAGGAAGAACTATATGCCTCAACATAATCTTCTGTGGGATCTAGCTCTACACAATTAAACAACCTGTGATTTTAAACTTATTTAAACTTCCCTATGTTATAAAGTGATGGGGAATCTAAAGAAGAGAAAATTCAAATAAAATGTAACTGAATACTCATGATCTGAAATTCATAACTGAATTTGTTTTAATTCATAGTATTCCAGACAGACTTTGCATTACTGCTGGGAAGATCTGGGTGTGATAAAGAAAAACCATTTTGCAGTGGTCTTACAAATTTCTGAACTCATAAAACTGCAGGGTCTTTCTGAACTTCTGTAGCTCACATGAACTCAAACTTCAGAAGAAGATGGAGGATGGATATCAGTGTGAAGTTCAACTCATCTAATAATCCTGTATTAAAAAAAAAAATAAAATAAAATTCAAGGAGACTGAAGGCACAGAAACAAGAAATCATGAAATACACTCCACCTGCTTTTCAGGTTCAGCATTCTTATGATCCACTTCTGGATGTATAGCTAGCAATAGCTGTTATTATTTTTAGAGGGCCTAAAAGTGTACTCAACAATCAGGGCCTATACAATGAAACATGCTTTGAAAAATCTCACGCTCTGTGCTAAGTAGCTGTCATGAAACAAAGCTTTCCATTACTTTGTTTGACATTTTTTTTCTATGGCAAATCTTGACACAACTAGTTTTCTTCTTTGCCCCAGCACTAGATTATTGCAATTGATTCTACCTATTGAATTCCTGTTCTCGACTGATTCTTTTAAAAACACCCATTTAGCCAACAGTGGTCTCTATCACAAAAGATTTCCAAAGCTGCAGCTAAAAATTTTGACTTTACCAAAGTCTATACATTTCTTCAGAAAAGCAAAGCTTACTGAACCCTTTCCTTCTTGTTTTCAATCCTAATGGCTGGTACTTTGTTATCACAGAAACTACTGGATGAATACAGAGGTAATTAATATAGAACAAAATTATTGCACTTTTCTATAAAGAGATGCTTAAAAAGAGATGTTTAAAATTGATACACATCTCTAAAATTGAATTGCTGTATTTACAGGTAATTTACAAGACACTTTGACTGCAGAAACATGAAAAACACTCCCTGTTCTATGAAAATGTGTACAACACAAGTAACTCTATTAAGTAGTTGTTAACAACTGAGTGAGTGGCTTACTGATGTACTTAAGTACTTTCCTACACTGAACTAGGATTTTTTGGTGTAACCATCAACATGAGAAAATTAAACAATATTTATAGGAAATATTCATGAGATTAACTAGTGATAAAATGAAGTCATATGGATGGGATGGAATGACTAACTACAGGCACTATGCTACCCATACAGGCCTGTGACAGGCCTCTACTTCCTATGGCAGAGCACTGTAGGCAGCCCTCACCTTCCCAGAGAAGCAGCTACAGCTCAGGCACTATTGCATTTAAGACTGCAAGAGACATATGCTTAGGCAACTAAATACTACCTCAAAAAATATAACTAAGTTAAATTAAGCATTAAGCGGTAAACATATATTAAGTATAGTTTGACATCACTGCTGTCTCCTTCTCCAAAGGTCATTTGTAAATGTTAGAAACTTCCTAGCTATAAAAAAAAAGAAAAAAAAAATATTCCTCTTATTATTTTTTCAACCACATTATGTAATGTCATGAAGCTAAGTGTTCAAACATTTATCTTTATTCTTCTATGACAAATGTTAATGGCATCTCATCTGATACTGAGAATGGACTTGTTGTAAGCTGTATTATATAGTAACATAATGGATATAGAAATTTTACGTTATATTATGAATACTGAAATGGAAGTATTTTATGAAGTTATCTGTGAGATAACTGTATAAGTACGATGAGACCTATTTTTTTGGTGTAAATACATTTTGCTGTTAAAGCTCACAGAATGATCACCACATGCCTATAATTCTTAAAATGAATGCAATCTGCTCAGGAAGACATCATCTCTTCCCAGGAAACGTGATAAGTACAGATTTGAAAGACAGTATCATTTTTTCTGGTCTGTAAAACAAACTGATACCTGTTTTGTGAGACTGAAAGCATAAGGATCAAAAAAGCTTCAAGTACACAAATTGTGAAGGAAGGCAAGTTATCTTCACAAGGTCAGGTTTGTGATTTTTGAAAAAGGAAACAAGCTGACCTAGCAGAGCACTAAAGACTGTTAAGACTTCATGAGAGATGTACTCAATCTATCTCTAAAAGGTATCTAACTACACTTGTAGTCCTGGTTTCAATCTTTGCAGAGGTTTTAGGTAGAAGGTGGCATGTATCTAAGGTGTTAGCATCTACATAGATTGTCTTGGGTTTCCTTGTTTTGGCGGGGGGTTGTTTTTTTAGATGTGATTTCTCAAAACGGTTTATTCTTCCTTATATACAGGAGTGACGTTCAAATAATTTTTCAGTTAATACATTCCCTCAGAGTGAACTCCTGTGCCAAAACCAGACCTGCTGAACATTTTCACATAGTATATGAGGAACTATACTTCAGGCACAGCTGGACAGGGCTAAGCAAACTATGAGAATTTATTGTCAGAGATGGCTGGTCAATACAGATTTGAAACCAGGACTGCGGCTGGGGAGACAAAGGTTATGAATCAAAGACAACTGCATTATTATTGCTTCAGAAATTACCATCAGCCAATTGAAGTTGTGTAACTGACAAGATACAAGCTCTTACCCTGTCCCAAATATATTTAACTCAACAATTAGAGCAAGCACAATCATGGTGGACATGTATTAATTTTCAAAATTGTGGAAATTCTCATTTGCCCAGTCATGCTGAAGCAGCACTTCTCCCAGAAACAATGAGGTGTGACACTACTCTTAAATACAAGTAAGAGTTTGATATAAATAACATTTGTCAGTTTGGGAGTTAATCGCCTTTTTTTTTTCTTTTTTTTCTTTTTTTTGCTGAGATCACCTCAGTCTAAAAACAATGTGTAATGATAATAAACTAGATAAATTATTTTTTTCAAAAATAATCAATCATACTTCCTTTACATTTACTTTCATGTGGTAACAGCCTTTTCATTTCATAGCTTAATATGCTTAATGTAGGTGGTTCTTTTTAAACCATTTTAATGCAAAATATGGTGACAAGGAGAGTGTATCATCTTAATCACTAAATAACAATCAATTCAGTGTTCTTCACAATATAAAACCAGAAACCATCCCATGGTATCATTAAATAACAGAGAGAGGGAGCTTGTCCTTTTTCTACACAATTCATAGCCAAACTGTTCAACTACCATTGAGCAGTTATGAATGATAAAAATATAGGTAAATTCCATTTTAAAATCTAAAAAAAAAAAAAAAACAAAAAAAAAAAAACCACTTACGGAGGAACAAATTCCCCAAGACCATGGAGTGGACAAAAACAACTTTTATCTCAGGAAAATCTTAAAACAGTATTCCCTGGAATATGAAAATATACACAGGTGAGAATCTCACTATGTTTTTCCTTGGTTCTTTGCTCTTCTAAGTATCTTTAACATCTGGCTAGACCTTTTGAAAAGTTTTACCAGAGCAAGTATACTTAAGATCCTGAACATCTATGAAAATAAAATTTTAAAGGTTTAGCAGCCTTTTTTTTTTTTTGTAATATTTAACATAATAGGTATTATGGATATATATACATGTTATTTGTTATTCAAGATCAAATAATCTAAATCCAGTTGAGAAAAAATGCACACTGAAATGAAATATGTTGTCGATAGAAGGAAGACAAGGTCGCTCACCACGGGAGTAGACAAGGACCTCCTGAAGCCGCAGACAAATTATTTTAAGTGATATTTTCTTAGTGGTATGAATGAAAGGTACAAGAGGCCTCTTTGCGTGATTGTGTGATTGTGCTGTGTGAGTGAGGAGTAGCATCGCTGCGAAGCACTATTCTATCTTTACCCTGTTACCTGTAGTGCCTTGCTTATTACAATGTTTGCAGCGTTAAAGGTAGTAGACCAGGCCTGGGTTGCTCAAAAATAAAAACGGGGGAGAAGCTGGGAGAGACTGTGGTACTGGTTAGCTCCTCCATTACAGCCACGACGAACAATTCTATCACCATTCTGCCGGGCTCGAGAAGCTCACTCCATATTTCACCAGAACGCGAAAGGAATTGCTCGAGCCTACAACTTGTCTAAGACTGATGCTCAAGCGATCGTGAAGGCTTGTCCTATATGTAGTCATCATAATTCAGGAATGGGACTCGGATGTGGGGTTAATCCGAGAGGGTTAAAAGTTAATGAAGTATGGCAAATGGATGTTACTCATGTTACAGCACTTGGACAGTTAAAATATTTGCATGTAATGATACATACCTATAGCCACATGATATGGGCTACTGCGCAGCCAGGGGAAAAGGTTCGGGACGTGTGGCATCACCTTACCAGTTGTTTTGCGGTGTTAGGGGTACCTAGCACCATCAAGACTGACAATGGTTCAGCTTATAATAGTGGGCCACTAAAATGGTTTATGCAGCTATGGAACATTAACCACATTAAATAGTAGTGAAAATTGGACACAAACATGTTTTATGATGGGTACTTAGCTTCTTCCACATTCTTTTCTACCGAAGTAACACAGACAGTACTTTCCCAAACTGCCAACAGACATTGTATCCTTGTGTCTGATTAGCTCAGACAAGTTGTGTCCGATCTTTGTCCAGCTGCCTTAAGTCTACGTGACCTATCTCAGTTAACCATTCTTCTACAGAAATACAACAGGTACAAGTAACTGATCACCATTAAAGCTATGAGTGTTTATGCTTTAAATGAATGAACAAATCCAGAGAATTATAGTTGCTGGTTCCAACAAATATTGATGTAAATGATCCTTTATTAGGACAGAATAAAATGCAATAGTCTTGCTTTGTTTCAACCTTTCTTCTATCCACAGTAAAAATCCCAACTGTAATAATAAGAATGTTCTTTTGCTTCATATATTAAATCAAACCCAAAGAAGCATCCACAAGCAATAAAATATGGAAATAAATAAATAAATAAATGGCATAAACAAGTGAAAGATTTTCTTTTCTGTGTCTACTGTGACCATGATAATCTGTTCCCCTACCATTTAGTAACTAATCAGTCTCATTAATGGATTTCTAAGATATTTTTAGAGAGATTTGTTCTTTGGATCTCTCTTCCTAACTTTTAATTCTCTTTACCACTTTACTTCCACAAGGAATACTCAGACAAAGAGATCTCTGAACTGCCTTTTTTTTTTTTTTTTTCTTTTTGCTTTTTTTGCTTGTTTGTTTTTAATAGTTGTTTCTACCATATAGTGTTATAGCATTATTTCTAGTACATACCAAGATTTTCTACCATGGCAGTGACCAATGTTCAGGAATTCTAAACAGCCATTAAACGTTTAAGCTGTAACAGCTGAAACTATGATATACTGAAAGACATTTCTGAGTGGTTTCAGTTCTTTTTTGTGTCATGGAGTAACTTGTGGAACCCATTCCAAGGTGACATTACATTAAGCAGATGGAAATCTGTGTTAATACATTTGAAGCTTTCTATACAATCTTGCCAACTTGCAGAAGTAGCATAACCAGTACAGTCTTTGCACTTAAACATGCAATTGGTTAAACAAACAAACAAAAACTTAACATGACCTCCAGAAATGAACCTGCATTCCTCACTGCTACATTAAGCAGAACCATACCTAGTCTACAGTCTTATTAATATACTTTTATTAATATATACTTTTATTAATATATATACTTTTATTTCTATATACTTTTATTTTTACAGGCATAAACTGGAAAAAGAAAAAAATAAAATTTTCCACTGGATGCAAGGAAAAGGTCATGAGAATGGTCAGGCAGTGAAGCAGGTTGCCCAGAGAGGTTGTGCAATTCCCCAGGTTGTGCCCAGGAGATTTTCAAGTTCTCACAGGGAAAGACCCTGAGCAACCTAGTCTGACCCCATAGCTGAGCATGCCTGAGCAGAGGGCTGAACTAGAAACCTCCTGAGGTCTTTTGCAGCTGTAATTCTCCTACACTAAGTCCATTCCTTGTATAAAACAGCAAAACGAAGTCTTGGTACTTCTAAGTAAATGTATGTTACTAACAATTTATTTCACTTTCACAATACAAACTGAAGAGATAGCTTTCATTATGTATCTATTATACCCATTCCCCAAAATACTGTCTAATGCCTGAAGCATTATGCTAAATGCAGACGAGTACTTCAGTCATTTAGAAATCTTCACCTTATGTCCAATTCTGCATCCCCTTAGCCTCTAATCATTTATACAGTTTTGAAAGTTTTTGTCTTTTAATGTAAAAAAGGCAAACATCTGATATAACCCAACAAAATATGCGCACTGCCTTAGTTTCTTAGTTTAATCTTGCTACTACAAAGTTTTCTTCATATTGTAAGTTTTAACAGATTAAAAAGCATTTTATTTTGAAGTATATTTTTCAGACACAAAAATCAGTACTGGCAACGTTTTGGTTACCAATGTGTGCCATTCAAACAGACAGCAGGAATAAAGCCCACAGAGCAGCTGTATTTTTTAATCAGAACACTCTTTACTGCCAGTTTTATATGATCATTTTTTTTAAGCACAGGTATTTATAGCAAAAAGGAGCTGAGCTTGGGCAATGATAGTTTCAAAGAGATACAGAGGAAAAAAAAAAAAAAAAGAAAAAAAGAAAACTCACACTGATGAACTCCTTCTAATTGGCATTCTGCTCATCCTGTGTACAAAGAAGAGTGTTTAAAATATTTAACAGAAAAGTAAAGTTCAGCACTGTTCTAAGAGTATCCTGGGGGGAATAACCAGCAAAATGTAAGACACCATTCCACCACTGAAGAACATTTCCTCTTAAAGAGAATACATCCTACTATAAAGGGCAACAATTTGATAATTCTTCTGTTCATTCACATATGCTAAGTATACTGATGCTTTTTTTTTTCTTCCTCCTCTATTTGGTTAAAAAGTGAAAAAGTGCTTCTCTAATGTGCTTCTCCCATGAAAACATGAGTTAAAAAATATAATGCTAAAACTGATTAATAAATAAGCTTCTTAGACTCCAGTTTGAGACATGATTTGTACAAACTGCTCCTTGCCTCTCTATTTGCTAGCACCTTTCTGCTTTTTCTGTTGGAAATTATTTATATCAATGCTTGCTTACCAGGATGTTCCTTTCTATTCCACAGAGGGTCAGTGACCTGGCTAAACAAAGAAAAGCGAGTACAAGTTGTTCTAGGCTAGATGGTAGCAGGCTTCTACAGAGGCTTCCTTAATAAAGTTAAGGAAGAGCGGGCTGCAGTTTGTAACATCTCCCACAGCAGAATAATGCACTAAAAACACCATATATCTTCATTCAAAAGAAAGACGGTAAGGTCTCAAGTTGAAAAGGAAAAGAAATGATAGGTATGCTCACAAAACAGAAATCAGTAAGAAAGGAGAGATGACATTCATCCTAGAATCCTACTGCCAAACTCTTCACCAGATGAAGATGTGAGATCATATTCAAACAAAGCCAAAACACCTACATCTTGGTTTCTTTACGGAGAATGAAAGCATAACACAGCAGGCTATTATGTAAGTAAAATAAAATACCACCTAAAAGCAGTTCTGAGAGGTGGGTTTTTTAGAGACCACTTATAAATTTATCTTTGAAACATCACTTAGAATCGTAATTGTATTTAGAATTGTTTAAAAAATGTATAACTTTCAAAAAATTATGTATCTACTCCCTCCCTTCTCCTTGTTGAATAAAGATTTGGTTATATATTTCTTAAGATGTTCTTTACAAATACATCATAATATTTCAACAGGCTTTAATTGTTCCTTTCACAAACCATACAACAACAAAAAATATGCTATTGGTTGTACCCAATATTATAATTTCATCTAATTTTTATGCTTCAGTTTCAGGCATAGCTAACATAGTATTAGCATATATTAGCACTGACCTTAATGATTTCATCTTAACATTGTTTGAAGTTAACTAGGCTAATTGTTACCTCAGAATCTCATAGCTACTAGACCAAGTCTATAAGATTACCTTGGACAAGAGCTAACTTGTTCCAAAGGAGGATGTTGTGGTTTAGTTGCCCCGGCCAGCAGCTGCCCCACTCTGAATGTCCCCCCTTCCTCCCTCTTTACCCCAAATTTACTGTTCAGAACAGCGCCACGTGGCATGGGACATCCCTTTGGGCAGCCCAGGCCAGCTGACCTGGCTGTGTCCCCTCCCAGCTCCTGGTGCGCCCCCAGCCTCCTCGCTGGCAGGGCAGCACCAGGAGCTGGGACGGCCTTGGCTCTGTGTAAGCACTGTTCTGCAGTGAAACATCAGTGGGTTATCAGAGTTATTCTCATCCTAAATCCAAAACACAGCATCTTGTGAGCCTCTAAAAGAAAGTTAACTCTGTCCCACGACAGTGTATAAGATTAAAGAGCCTAAACTCCTATTACAAAAATGGAATAGAGAAGGTTTAAGAATTCTCAATGGAAGCCAAAATATAAAGTTTTTCATAAATGCTATAGTCATACGGGTAAGCCAAGTTTAGAAGTCACCTTCCATATTTCAACATCAGCAAATCATGTGGTTTCTTATGCTACAGCTCTGAGGGGAAAAAAAAAAAAAAAAAAAAAAAAAAAAGACTGTTGTGAATGTGAAATGCAACAGAGATTATAGAAATGCTTTATTAATTAATTACCCTTATTAATCCAGTTCATTGGCAGTGACAGAATCAAGTATTTTCAAGTTAAAATAGGGAAGATTTTACAGTCTTGGGAATAATGCCCATTTGGATTTGCCTGTACTCTGAATGGCAGAGCACCTTGAATCTCCAGTGACTAAATGTAGTGTGACAAATGGGTTCAAGCCTTTTATCTTCTGCTTAATGGAAAAGATTTGGGACAATCTGTAATAAGGCAATGTTAATTCTTCTTACAGACAGGTATTTGAACAGTTCTCAGTATTCTCTTGAAAACCAGCTCTCCTCCTATCATAGCACCTCAGGTTGCCCAGTTTTGCAAAGACAGCCTAGGACTTGTACAGAGTTTGTGACTGAATTCCATGTGGACTGAAAAATCTGTTTAGACTCAAGTGATTTATTTTTGCAAAATATATATGATAGCCATGATATTCTGGAAAATATGATAATATCACCTTGTTTGCAATGCTTAAGAGGGAAAACTAAAAAAAAAAAAAAAAAAAAACAGATAGATTAGCAAAACAGATATATTACTTACACAGCAAATTTATCACATTTGTTTAGCTTCAGTCACTTTAACCATTTTCTACACTTGCACAATCCAAACCATTCTTTCCCCAGTCATCACAGCTCAATAAATAAAAACAACAGTCTTTTAATTCTTAGTCATAAGGAATCCTCCTTCCTCTTCATGTCAACAAAGAAAAAAACATCATAAATCTATACTGTCCTTTTAATGCAAACTGAATGTAGTGGCCTGGATGATCAAAGAAGGACAAAGAATGACTCAGAAAAGGATTAGTTCTGCTTCCTGAGACTTCCCATTCATCCTGTCTAGAAGATGGTTCAGTGTAAAGAACTTAATTGTAGATGGGTGTAGCATTTTCTTTATCTAGTCATACATGGTTTATTAGATAGTATAAAATAATACTGGAATGAAATTTAAAAAAAATGTAGGAGACAACTTTGCAAAAAGATACTGAAAAAAAAAGTCAGGAATGATAAGAATCAAAATGGAGATCAAGTTGGAACCTTCTATAGCAAAGCTATCTGAGCCAAACAGATTGTAAATAACTAGTAGGAGAAATTTCTATTAGTAACATTTGGTTGCCTTGTTTATAAAATAAACACAATTTTATATTAGCGATGAGATAAGAGAAGGCAGATTAAAGCAAAGGTTTCCACCTGCAAACAGTTTAAGACATTCTTCATGACTTAGTCCATTATATCAGATGAGCTCTGTGTAACTGAATGGTCATCTGACCATTATCACCTTCCAGGCTTATTCAAAGCTTCCAGTATGAACTTTGTATTCTTTCTGATTGCACCTGTAGTGATATGTTGCATAGCACTACTGTAAGTATACTATATGTTCCGAATGAATCCATGGAGAAGCTTCCATCTGACTAACTACAAAACAGTGTAGGAAGCAGCATTCTTGGCTGAAATGATCCTAAGCAACTATATTCTTGCTTGTCATTAGATTTGGTTTTACAAATAATGTAAATCTTTAAAGAATTTTGATATTCATAGATATTTGATGCCCAAAGAAGTAAAGTAAAGAACACTTATCTGTGCAATTATTTTGTCTAAATAACAATTATGTTTTACAGATGTCAAGCAGAAAGGCTTACATTGCTTCTGCAGTTGGTATTTAAGTAAATACCTGATGTAAGTAAATACCTAAGTAATGGAAGAAGATAGTCTTATTTCTATTATATGAAAATCATCATAAAACATGATGTTAAAGTGTTAACCATTTTAAAATGAAGCAGCATTCTTGCATTCATAAGAACAAGCGAATACAGAAAACATTTGTGCTAATATAACATAAGCAAGCATATTTGTGTGTACATTTTATCTCATACCTCTCTTACAGTGCAGTTTTACATTGCCTTTAAAGTTTGACCTTCAACCAAATTCAGATTAAAAAATATCACAGATCATTCAATGGAACAAATCCATCTAGAAAGGCATACAACATTAAAGTTAAGAAATAAATCTTAAACTTTTCCATTTTCAGAAACAAATTAAAGCCTTTCTTCTTTTCCAACCCCTATTGGAGTTACTGTAATAACGTAAACAGGAAAGAATCATTACAACTTATCTGCATTGCTATAAAGCTGCTACTTAATGCATTATGAAGTCTTCCATACTCATACACATATTCAATTCCTTTTCCCCTTGACTGCCAAAGTAGCTACAGCTACTTACAGACCCAAATTTTACAGATAACTCTGGTAATATTTAACCACATAAATAATAATCTGTAACCAGTTTAAAATAATTGGGAAAAAGAACGTTGTATTATATTATTATAATCACCAAACTACAAATACTTGTAAAACATCAACACTTAAAACTAATCCAATTAAACAGGATAACTATCATCAGAAAGTTACTTTGTATGAAGAGGATGTCATACCTGAGCAATTTATCCCATACCCGGGTACTGATAGAAAAGGCTCATGTATTTAGTACCCACACCAATGTTTTAATTCTGATGTCATGGGCTTATTCCCTCTGCTTAAGATTCAGTTCAGAATTTTTTGTGGCACTGACTCTTAGCTTTTGGTTAGGTGTTCAGCATGGAACACTTCCAGTGGTTAAATTCAGGTATGTCGTTTTTCCTCTTTTGACATTACTATAGAGAAAGCATCAAATACAATCTCTTATTTCTCCCAGTGTATAAATAACTATCATAGGAAAGTTAGCAGTCTGGACTTTTTTTTTTGTATAGTAGTCATGACTGACTATTTCTTTTGGATTTCGCTTTCAAGTATTTTTTTAAAACAGCTATATAATTTTTAAAGGCTCTATTAAACATATAAAATTATTTACAATTTTTCTTTTAAAAATAAGACTGTGAAATACAGACAGGCATCTTACTTTACGTGAAAATGGAGTTTCAGAAATAAATACAAGACTCACAAAATTTCAGCATTTACCATAAGTAGAATTGCTCAACATGCCTTTGGCATGGCAATAGCGTTTATCATCTGTTTGCTAGATATGCTCATTTAAACAATTAAATATCGGGCAAGGTAAATGTCTAATCATTTTGTATGGAAATGGGAGAGATGTAAGATACATAAAAATGTAGATGCAAAAGAAGCCCGGGATATGAAGCTGCATAAGGCTTACAATTCTGTAAGATTTTGAATGTTTTCCAAAGTACAGTCCATTGTAACAAGTATTCAGAATTCTTTTCTTTCCTTTTTTTTTTTTTTAAATAGCAGGTGAGAGATGTAGAGTTCTAGATCCTAAACTAAAACTTCCTTAAAATTAACTGTAATAGCAGTTCAAAAAAATAAAGTGGAAAAACAGTTATATAATACTAATATATTTTTGTTGCTCACATTCTGAAAATGCTAGCTTAATCACAGAGGAAAGTAAATAAAATGCTGATAGCTATTTTTTTCCACGTATATCAATTCATATCCAGTCCAGTCCTAAAGTAATATGGTTTTAATTAACCTCAATCAACCAGATTAGTTTACCTGTGCACTTGTCTATGTGAAATGAATATAAATATTACAATAGTACCTATGCATTTAAATCACAAAGCTCATCAACTTCTGTTGGCAAGGTGAAAAATAAAAGCCATAGAAGGTCCTTCCCTGCCTCTGTCACTAATGATAAACAGTATTAACTGCTTCTGCAGACACTAATGCTGCTATCTTGGGAACACAGGCAGCCACCATGAGAACTTTACAGCTTCACTAATCATACTCTTGTTTGTCACAGAACACCAAATAAAATCTCAACAAGAAAAGGCAATAAATATTAACAGCTGTGAACAATGGAAGGTCACATTAATATGTAGATCTTTAAATACAAGATGCTTTCTTCATTAACTAAATAACTTGTTCATTATTACAGTGTGTCAAGGGGGCGTAAGGGAGAAAATGTATTAAAAAAAAAAAATCCCCGATTGAGAGCTTCAATATATTATCTACTCAACATTTCATATTTACAGAATAAGGAATTTTGGTTGTTCTAGTTCTAGTTCAAGGTTGCAAGATGCGTATTCTGAGTCGTGGTAAATGGAGTCAAATCCAGTTGGAGGCCAGTCACTAGTGGCGTTCCCCAGGGCTCGGTACTGGGGCCAGTCCTCTTTAACATTTTTATCGATGATCTGGCTGAGGAGATTGAGTGCACCCTCAGTAAGTTTGCAGATGACACCAAGTTAGGTGCGTGTGTCGATCTGCTCGAGGGTAGGAAGGCTCTGCAGGAGGATCTGGATAGGCTGCACCAATGGGCTGAGGTCAATTGCATGAAGTTCAACAAGGCCAAGTGCCGGGTCCTGCACCTGGGGCGCAATAACCCCAAGCAGAGCTACAGGCTGGGAGATGAGTGGTTGGAGAGCTGCCAGGCAGAGAAGGACCTGGGAGTGATGGTTGATAGTTGGCTGAATATGAGCCAGCAGTGTGCTCAGGCGGCCAAGAAGGCCAACAGCATCCTGGCTTGTATAAGAAGCAGTGTGACCAGCAGGGCTAGGGAGGTGATCGTCCCCCTGTACTCGGCTCTGGTGAGGCCGCACCTCGAATACTGTGTTCAGTTTTGGGCCCCTTGCTACAAGAAGGACATCGAGGTGCTTGAGCTGGTCCAGAGAAGGGCGACGAAGCTGGTGAGGGGCCTGGAGAACAAGTCCTACGAGGAGCGGCTGAGGGAGCTGGTATTGTTCAGCCTGGAGAAAAGGAGGCTCAGGGGCGACCTTATTGCACTCTACAGGTACCTTAAAGGAGGCTGTAGCGAGGTGGGGGTTGGTCTGTTCTCTCACGTGCCTGGTGACAGGACGAGGGGGAATGGGCTTAAGTTGCGCCAGGGGAGTTTTAGGTTGGATCTTAGGAAGAATTTCTTTACCGAAAGGGTTGTTAGACATTGGAACAGGCTGCCCAGGGAAGTGGTGGAGTCACCATCCCTGGAGATCTTTAAAAGACGTTTAGATGTAGAGCTTAGTGATATGGTTTAGTGGGGACTGTTAGTGTTAGGTCAGAGGTTGGACTCAATGGTCTTGAGGTCTCTTCCAACCTAGAAATTCTGTGATTCTGTGATCTGCTTTATAACCCATTTAATGTAGTCCAGCTTTTGCTTTACCTAAAAAGTGATGGGTGACGTTTGTATTCAGTCTGCATTTAACTTTTTGTTATTGCTGTTCCCATTTTTTTTTTCTCCTAATTGGAAAAAGTATTATAGACGTATTTTTGATCACAGAGCCACAATGGTGGTTTCCACTTTTGCTTTCAAGAACCACATAAAGTTTTCCCTACTATATATTGTCCACTACTCCTTCAAAAAACAGTGGTAGGTAGCCTTGAGTTGCCACCAGAATCTAAGTGTGTATATTGACATAAGTATAGTTCGTGCAATAATCTACATCAACAATAGTTTTATAATGCAAAAGCTTGTTGAGGGATTAGCAGGAACAAAAGCAACTGAGAATGCCTGAGCACTACTCGCTCTCGTGTTATGCTATCTGTAACCCAAATATATTGTTTACACCCAAATAGTTCGAAAGGTTTTATATCTGTATTTTTCCCCTTTTATTCCATTGAGACCCTGCCTACACCTTGGCAAGCTCTTGCAGCCTTCCCTTCCCTCAACAGCAAACACAGGGCTTTCTCCTCCGTAATAAACACTGGGCTAGACCTCCATGTGATGTCATGTGTTCTCTTGAGAAATCAGAAAACCAGGGTAAGATTAACACAACCAGATACTTTACCATGGAGAAGCAGCACAGGCAGTTTCCAAAAGCATTTGTGAGGCGTACTAGACAGGTCACATGTTTAGTCTTTAGGGAACGTAGAAATCTGAGGGCCTCACAGTGCAGCGCTCCTTGCGCAGGAACTGTGCCCTCCCTTCTGCTGCAGTACCAGGCTGGGCCCAAACACTGTTCACAACAACCAAAGGATCACCTTCAACAACACTACATTTATGCGATCTTTCTTGTACACAAGCACTGAAGATAAAATAAGATTATCAGAAGGTAGTGGCCTGTGAAGGGCAAAACAGCCCTTCTGTCACGGCTCAACAACACTCTTAGATATACAACTCAAGACTCAAGTGCATGGGAGAAATCCTAACATTAACAGTATTCAAGACATGTGGTTAATATGATAAATGGTATTTTAATAATCACTTTAATATCATACTAAAAAGTCAGAATTCTTAAAATGCAAATATATTTCGTGATATATTCAAACTGATCTTCAGTTGGATGATTCTTTAATATGTATTACTTCACTCAGAATAAATTAAATAAATTCTATTTTTACATATTGTACTGTAAACAAGTGATCTTTTTGTACTTAAAGGCTTAATATATTTGAAAAGAATACTTAAACTTTTGAATTATTTGTTACTAATTTGTTTTTGGCAAGCAGAAAATACAAGCCAACCTTGATAGTGGTACAAATTGGTCACATATTTAAAGCTAATCATTGAAAATTAAACATGCCCAGTCCTGCCAACATTACAGATTGCTAGTGAGATGCAGAATTTCAAGGATATGAACTAGAAAATATACACAATATTTTATGTGTGAATCAGAAATTAAAATTGTTAAGTTGCAGCAGAAAGTCTACAGAGAAGTAAGAGAAGCAGTAGCTGGAATTTATTATTATGAGACCAGGCTCATGTACAAAATAAGCTGAAAACAGTGTATCAGTTTCACATTTATTTCACCTAAACTTGTTTTAATTTCTTTCAGACTGCAAGTTCTACTAGCAGCTTTAAAAACAAATAAAATATTTATGCTTGTGGAAACTGCTTTAATGAACTAAAAACAAACAAAAAAAAAACAACACATTTTTAAGTACCACCTATGGAATAATATATTAGCTACAGTATAATGAAGTGGAATGCAGGAGTGAATAACATTTGTTCAGCAGGCTGTTTTAGAGCTATCCTCAAGATTTTCTTACTTATGTAGAAAGCACTAGAGCATCATTAAATCAGCTTCATTAAATCAACACCAAAAAGACATTAATATTTGGTATTTAGTATAATATTTAGTATATGGTCTTAATATATTGTCCTACAGCGTCTAAAAAACACAAGGAGTGTCTTCAAAAGTCATTAACATTTCTTTTGTGGAAGAACATAGAATCAACGGGCTGAAGCTATCATTAGCAAATGGAAGATGATTTAAGAGGAGCACAAGATCAGGACAAGCCAAGTATTAAGCTTTTCTCAGAATTTTCTGGTATCCTACAGAAAGGTGGTGTTGTTCAAGGATTTCCTGTGCTAGAGAGGGTACCTTTCCATCTAATTGTGCTGAGTGATTTTCTTAATCTCCAACCCAGCTGTTGCTTTTATTTTATTTTATTTTTAGCTTACATAAACTTTTTGTCACCTATAACATCCCATGGCAAGGAGTTCCACAGCCCAGTGGTGTGTCAATTTAA
The DNA here is from genome assembly GCA_011075105.1 of Heteronetta atricapilla. Taxonomy (NCBI): domain Eukaryota; kingdom Metazoa; phylum Chordata; class Aves; order Anseriformes; family Anatidae; genus Heteronetta; species Heteronetta atricapilla. The sequence continues at coordinate 98,307,644 of CM021731.1, forward strand.
AGATTCTTCCACAGAAACAAACCTCCCAGTACTCCTTTTATAACCAACAAACGAGAGACTCCTCTGGAAAGTAAAGGGAGATTCTTGAGGATGAGCCTAAATTAGATACTCCATAAATGTTATGACTATTCTCCCTTTCTCTTTACTTCTTGTGGAGTCTAAAGATCTTATACTTCCTGGAACACACATATACTTTCTAAACATGTACTTCCTAGAGTACATTTATACTTCATATACATAGCGCACACATATTCTTCTTCTTTTTTTTTTTTTTTTTTTTTTTTTTTCCAAAATGATAGATATTTATGCTGAAAAAGGTTCTGGAAAAGACATTTAATCCAGCCAGCTGTTCACGTAGACATTGGGTTCTTTTGTGAAATCATTTATATCAAAACTGCAGGAGAATAGCAGGATTCCAAAATGATATTTCAGACAAGACATTTTCAAAGACGTCTGTTGTTTGACTTTCAAGCAAGAGACTTTTAGAACTCATTCATCAAAAGATAAACAAACATAAGAGAACTTATTACAGGGGTACAGCAGATATAACAGAAAAAGAAAATACAAACACCCACACCTTTGACAAAATGGGAGATACAAGTAGATAACAGGAAGCAATCAGGGAACCAGACTAAAGTCACTATCTTGAGAACTTGTTTCAATTCAGATCCATTCAGCAGGGATAAAAGTTATAGGAAAGTCTTCCCTGGCTTTAAGAATAAATCACAAATAGCATCCATATCAAAACATATGCTTCTGTAATAACTGATTGACCTACCTTATTGTTCTGTTAGAACATAAGATTTTCAGTGAAGCAACAGTGAACCAATTTACTTCAGTAATCTGACCATGAATAAAGGAAGAGTAGGTCTAAATGTTGGAGGAAAAAGGACTAGAGAGAAACACAATGTGTGCCTAAATTAATAAATAATGCGGTCCTAAATTAATAAAATTTTGCTTGTTTTGAGCAAATTCAAATACTTTTGATAGTAAAATATAGGTTTAGAAAGTACTTACCTCTCAAGGAAGGAAACTCTTAGAAGCCACCATAATAGGTGAGACAGAAGGGAGGCAACTGGATGAAAGTTAACATGGTCATGTGCCTCTATTTGAGAGTGAGCAGCAGACCATTAACAACAGCTAACTTACGCTGGACTTTTCTGGCTCTTAGTGAAGAGGGACTCGTTCCCCCAGGGTTTGAGTTAGATAAATCAAGCACTTGCTACAAATATTCCTCTAGAAGAACCTGTTGCTCTCTTCACATGTGTTGAGGAAGCTTAGAAATTAACAGAATTCAAAACTCAAGAAAATAAATTTGGGAAAACAAAGTTCAGGAACTTTAGCTCTTCATAAGACTAAAATTTCTTAGGAACAGAGCGATACATAAATTTCTTGTTAAAAATAATATTTTATTAATCTATCTCAATTATTATTGGACAGTAAAGCAAATTGACTACCATGACAGAGAGAAATACTTGAAAAAGTTGCAAGGCCTAACTTGTGCCCTTGAAGTTCAACCTACACTGATTTTTGATCTAAATTTCATGAGCTTGGACACGGCAGGAGTGCTCACAGTAAATACTCTTATTCATGCAGTCATAAAGTGTATGTAGTTTCAGGTGAGTTCCAGCAAAAAAATCTGCTAAGTGTCATAAGTAATACTATGGCTTCATGTGAATGAATGACTTGCCTGAGTTTTTGAAGAGTGATAGATCCTACTGTCTTATTACTACAGATCCACTGGGCATTATGATAGACACAAGCACTTATTTCACCAGCTTTCCAAGACACCATATCCTTCTTAGTCATCTCAGGTTGCAAGAAATCATTTATACCCATTTCAAAGCTGTGTTCGGAATACAGAGTGCAGAAATGACCAACGTGACAAATAGCAGTGAATTTTCATAATTATAAAAACGCTTTTTATCAGCCTTGCAGTTTGCAGCATCCTTCAACAGTCACAAGATATATATCACCTGCTGTACTTATGACTGGGAAGACTGCCTTAAAAAAAAAAAAAAAAATCAAGACAAACATTCAACCTGATACTATCTTTCCAGGAGTGTGTTTTGGGTAATTTTCTTCTTCTGATCCCCTCCCTAGGAGATAAATATCTCACAACATATTTACCCTATTTTAATTGTTTTCCAACTGAAAATAATTTTAGAAAACATTTTTCTCTCTGAAAACCTGATCAGACCATCAGACCTACCATTTGGATAAACTGAAGTAATCCCCAGAATAAATGAGGGAGCACCTACTTGAGAGCAGAAACTTTTCAAATTGTGTCACACACCAGTGTTCTATTGCCAATGGCCTGGTTCAATGGCTCCCCCATCCAGGTAGTATGATGACATCAAGAGCCATCAGAGGGATTCAGATCAAATCTAATCAAGCTAGGTGACTGAAGAAACTGTCACAGCAGGAAGGAACAGTTATTGAGGCAACTGTTCTATGGTCATCACTTCTACCACCACTAGTGAAATTTTCACAGAAGCAGTGAAAATTTACAGGAAGAATCTTCAACTGCTGTCTGGAAGATACTTTTGAAATCAATAGCCAAGAGACAATAGCAAAGACAGAGAAAGAAGTGCACTAGAAATTTAATCTTGCAAAAATTTACTTAAGAGTTTGATTTCAGTTACATTTCCAGTGGAATAAAGTAGCTTACTCTTATGCTTTAATTTAGTAACCTGTGTAAACATGTGCAGGTTAAAGATCAGAACCTGTCTTTGTAAATTCTGTTTGAAGGGGTACTAATTTATCTGCATTTTCAATTAGGCCTATTCCAGAGGAACCCATTACCACCGGAGAAGTGATACTATAACTTAGGAATTCAGAAGTCTAGAGGATAAAAACTGTAAGTGAATATATAGCAACATAGCAGAAAACATCACTGTAATATTATATAATAGTACTGTCACACTCTTGTTTAAAATACCTGAAATGCAGAAGTTTCTTTTCCAGAAAAAAAAAAAAAAATCTGAATATGATTTTACTTAGATTTTAATTTGCTACATTCAAAAGTGATTCAATACAATAATTCAGTCACATGGAGAAGTACAAATACTGAAAGAATAAAAGATATGGAGATTAAATAGCACAGCAGATTTTGTTTATGTAGCTGAGAGCTGCTTTGATTTTCAGTTTTTAGTAGTCATATCTATAGTATTGAAGTCCAATATTCTCATATGCCATAACTAACTAATTTTAGAAGGATAATAGAATTTATGCCACTTTCTATAAAAATAGATGTCACTAATACTATAATTATAATTCATATCAGGTAAATATATATGTACTAAGCAGGTATTAGCAGAAAAAAATAGTGCATTTTAATTTTATTAACTTAAAATGCTTGTTTTACGTATCTCATAGCCGCACCTTTTTTCTTTCTTTCTTTCTTCCTTCCTTCCTTCCTTTCTTTCTTTCTTTCTTCTTTAAAACAACAAACAAGCACAGTACTATTTCTTCCAAGTGAAAGGATCACTTGGAGGTCTCAGGTATTTTTCCCCTCCAGTACTATCATAAGTGATAAATTACAACAAATTGCAAACCTAACAAAACAACACTTTAAACTGTATTGTCATATTTATTATAAAATTCCTGGTTCATTGCATTTTGGCATTTTATACAACTGGTTCTGACAGTGATTAACATGGTTTGGGCTTCTGCTGTTTCACCCAAGAGAAATAAAACACCAAAATCTCTGCAGGTGTGTAATGGGCCAGGGATTCACAATCTGTTCTGCAAAGTCAGACTTCAAAGACTTCAAAAACAAAAATCCTAAAGCTGGCATTGCCTCTGTAATCATTTAAAGCTTTTTTTGCATATTTCAAGGAATCCTAATTTCAATGTTTTAATCACCATTGTTATTCAACATTTTTTCTCTGAGAATTTAACCAATTGCATGACAAATTCACCATTAGCTTTGAGTGTCACAAACCAAATAACAAACAACACAGTTTTGAGACTGAGTAACAGAGCAACCTAAATTATTAAATTTTTATTTCAACTTGAAAGGGGTTTTCACTTATTTGAAGCATACTGTATAACTTATCAGATGCATATGGGTGAGTAGAAATATACAGTAATTACAAAACAGCAATCAGACAGTTGCACCTGCAGTAAAGGAGCCTCAGGACAACATCCCTAATTGCTTCTGTGATTACCTGTCTAAAACTAATGTGGAACTTACTGAAGATGTGTTAAATTTCAGACTATAATTTCATGTCCTTTACAATTGCAAAAAGAATTAAAGATGGTCCCCAAAATAATGTATATTTCTAAAACTGATACTACAAAAACTGTCTTAAAGAAATTTAATTATTTTCCTACCTATTTTATGATTAATCCTTTCTAGTAAAAAGTTCAGAAAAGAATCACTATATATATATATATATATATATATTTTTTTTTTTTTCTTTAAGTGTATTTCTTTATAATCAATATGGTTGCTTGTACAAGGACTGTAAGAAATTTTTGCTCCCTTCCCGAGTAGTAATTTCACAGAATCACACATAATCACAGAATTTCTAGGTTGGAAGAGACCTCAAGATCATCGAGTCCAACCTCTAACCTAACACTAACAGTCCCCACTAAACCATATCCCTAAGTTCTACATCTAAACGTCTTTTAAAGACCTCCAGGGATGGTTACTCCACCACTTCCCTGTGTAGCCCGTTCCAATGTCTAACAATTTCCTTGACATTTGGCATTTAACTTGAAATTTCAAGATTTTTTTTTTTTTCATTCAAAATATAGTCTTTAACTAAAAAAAAAAAATTTTTTAAAATAAAAAAAAAAAAAAAAAAAAAAGTCTTTAGAGAGCAAATAATCATAGAAGCATAAAGGCTGGAAAAGACCTTCAAGATCATGTGGTCCAAGCATCACCCTTCTACCAATGTCACCCATTAAACCATGTCCCAGGTCCAACCTTTTCTTGAACACCCCCAGGGAGATCTGAATCCTTATCTCAATGCTGACTTATAAACCTGAGTGACAACCTCAAAATATTCATCAGAATATAATGTATAATTCTAATACAACATAAATCAGTGGAAGATGTTTATAGCACTTTGCTGAAGACTCTGTCAAACTCAAAGATCTAAACTGAAGATAAAATCATCCTTTTGAGAAAAAAAAAAAAAAGGTAGTAAAAAGCATAAGTCAAACAAATCTACCTAAGAGGAAGGTTACATAAGAGTGCTATACATTGAAGTACCATACAGAGTTGTGCATTATCCCCTCTAGATAAGGGTTAACTCACAGACAGACTTTTAACACGCAGTTTGACAGACAGAAGCAGAAGTCAGAAGTGCTGAATTTCGAGTCTTAGAGGTTCACATCAATTGTTATCGCTTTTTTGTTCATTTGTTTGGGATGGTGATTTTTGTTGTTGTTGATGATGTTTGAGTTTGTTTTTTGTTGGTGGTTTTGGTTTTTGGCTTTCTGCATAAAAGAAGTTTAGAAAACTTAAAATGTACTACTAAGTTGCCAAAAGCACAGACTGGGAGGACAATGTTAAAAGGTATTCATTAAATCCTTATGTTTTATAATGAGTTTTTTTCTTCCCCGTGCATAATTTTTACTGAAATTCTGTAACTCCAAAACACTCTGAGTATTATAAAAACACTTTAATACTTTCTTTGAGTCACATTACATTACTGAATCCGGACTTATTAACTCTAAATCAAGAAAGAAAATTACCTTAAAGAAAAAATGTTTCTGTGTATTTTAAAGATTTATTTATTTATTTATTCATTTTTTCCAGTCTGGTAAAGGTACCAACAGCTTTAGGACTCCAATAAAATTCAAAGTAATATCTTCCATTAATTAAAAAAAAAAAAGCAACAGCTTGTTTTTTTATTAGTAATTCCATACTAGGCAACAGCTTGCTGTTTATTAATAATTTAATATTTTAAAATTTTCTTTAAAGTTTTAAAACACTTGTGCTGTGCATGATTTATCATATTGTCAGCCTGAGGGAAAAAGGCTGCCAACCCTAAAAGATAGCCAAGTAACAAAAGCAATTGCATTTACTGTTCTTGAAGACCCACATACTTCGCATCTAACTGTTGTAATTACACTCCATGAAAGGACTTCATTAATACTAAGCAAATAATGCAGTTAAGATACATTACGAAACATTGCTGAAATAAAACTGAGGTCTATAGCAAGAGACTACAAAAGCACCTTAAAATAAATGGTGTAATAGAAAAGTAAGCTAAAAGTCATGCCCCACAGAAGAAAGGGCACTTAAAGAAATGTCACCTAGTAGAAGGGAGCATCTCTCAGTCTTCTGTAAAGAAGAAGATTGCATTCAGATGTCTTGTAATGTGACTTCAAGAAACTTGATATGGAACTTAAGTCCTGATGCCAACCTTGCTATCAGTTAGATAACATTTGGAAAGATCATAGATGTATGACATTCAAAAAGCACAGTTTCGGCGTATCATCATATGCTGGTTTGTCGTGATTGCTAACAACACCTAACATTCCTGGGAATGTTCTAGTAAGCATTAGGTACCGTTATTCTTGATGCTAAGGAAACATTGCTTTGCTGAACAATATATAATCACAACCATGCACTGTGGCATCCGGTGCACCTGTGTTTCAAAGCCTGGAGGCACACCATTAACACACAAAATCAAAATGCAAAAAGTTGTTGTGTGCCACCAAATGAGAGAAAAATGATAAGTTAACGCAAACAAATAATAGGTGAAATTCCAAACAAATTTCAGGTGAAGTCTTCCTTCAGTCTGTCCTGTATCTGCATAAAATCAATCTTGGAGAAGTAATTAATAGGTGGACAAAGTACCTCAGAAGTATGTTTTTCAAATCTGGAGACCAGAAATGAACTACCAGAATTCATTTGAATATTCAAGTATTAGAGATTCAAATATTAGAGAATGCAAAACATAACAAAAATGATGGTAATTTCCCCCCTGGTAAATAACAAAAGCTATATTATTAGAATCATTATCAGCTAAGCATGTGTTTGGTAAAATATTAATTTCCTTCTCTGGAGCTCAATAAGGTATAAACATCAGCCATTCACAGAAGGTGTTTTTTTTTTTTTTCATCATAAGGCATCCATCCAAAGTGGATAACATTTTAGGTTTCCTTCTACTACTCATATTTCACAGTGTTTTTTTTTTTTTTTTTTTTTTTTTTTCCTTCTTCTTCTTCTTCTTCTTCTTCTTCTTCTGAGTTGTACTCTCCTGCTTCCAGGTTTGTAAGCATTGCTTTCTCTCTGACTTGTCATAAGCATAGCAGGGAATAAGGATGTTAAATTTGCACTTTAATTCAAATGTGGTAATAAAGTATTACTGCATCTCCTAGATAGGAAAGTTCAGTGATATTATTTCAGTGATTATTAATTCATTGGCATACACCCAGATGTATTTACACTGTCTATAAATTAATAAATTATGCAGCTAGCAGTTAGTTGAAGTCACTCTTTCCAATTTCTATTAATTAATAATGTGGCTGTCATGTTAAGACCAAAGGATTTCTAGTAAAAAAAACTCAAATCCTTAAGGCAAAAAAGTGTTAAACTATTAGCTATGAAATTTTAACAATGCTAATCAATATTGTTAGCCTGAAGATACCTTGGCCTTAACTAGCATCAGCTTTCTCAAATAATTATTTTATCTCAAAGAATTTCCCTGCAATGCTTTGTTTTCAGATGAAATCAGAAGCAGGGGAGAGAACTAAATTCACTTAAAGAGATGCTTGTTTAGCTTGATACTAAACTATATATGTACAACATTGGATCAAGCAGAATTGATACTGCAGATCCAAACAACTGTAAAATATCCAAAGGCTAGAAAACCTCTTGGCTGATAATGAGCCATGTCCTCCAAAGTTTCATTTTGATGTGTATCTGTGGGATTTTCCATTGATACAAGTCTACTGAGAGAAAAAATAAAATAAAATAAAATAAATAAAGATTTGAACGTGTAGCTTCAATATTCATATTGATGCTTCACAAATATAAAATACTTTCCATGTTGAATTTGGGAACGCAATATAAGTATAGCTTTCCACAATGATACCTAATGTACTTTGTTTTGAGATACAAGTGCTAAATCCCATTTACTAGAAGCAATGAAATTATTTTGTAGCAAATAGAAATTTAAATCATTAGTCTGAATGTCCACCAGACACTGGGCTTAATTATATGAAGATCTTGGAGTTAATATTCAGCTCTGTTTCCTGAGGCTTAAAAATTTCATATCATGCAAAACTGATTCAAGACTTCTAAGACGTGTTTTCAAGCAAAGTAAGCAAACAATTAACAACAACAACAAAAACAGAAGTACTCCGTTTGAAAATAGAATGGTTCAAGTACTGAGTTTGATTTAATGAGGATAGTAACAAGAGATTCATTTTTCTCTGAAGTAATCACACTCTCTGGATAATTCTACAAAATGGCTGTTCCTGAATAAAACTAAGAGACTTCATTTCAAAAGTAACCTTTTTAAAACTTGAATGTTTAAACGTCCTCAGGTAACACTGACAGAAAATAACATTTCAGATGAGTTTTCTTACATATAGTACACCACCGACATAATTATAACTATTATTGTACATTCTTGTGTTGAAGAGTTCTCTCTTACTGCAGTTCATATGGTATTGACCTTAATACCATTCACAAAATCTGGAAACCTGCCTTTCCAGATAATGATGATTACTGATGTGTTAAAGCACAATAGAAGACATACTATTTTTGTTTTGTTTTTTCTTCTGATGGTTTTGAATTTTTAAAATATCTTAACCACAAGACAGATACTTGAAACTCTAACACAGGTAGCTAGTTACTCTGATTATATGAAGATAGGGAATTTTCTTAAATAAAACAGCAGAATGTACAACTTGAAGTCGTTCCGTGTGGGAAATTAAGCAAACCACTTTTTGTCTCGTATGTATAATATCTAACACCTTCTGTGCAGTACTATCTAAAAGTAGCCTAGAGACTTCATGAGCAAAAGCTAGAAACCCAGGGGTTAGCTCAGTTGTAAACGTTCAGACAAAAAACAGCTGTGGTGACTCACCATCCACATTTAGGTTCTGTCCATGACACTGTGTCAATACAGCAGGTTTAATGAGAGTATGTCATGAACTCAGAAGATCTACCCTATATATCTCATCTGGAGAAGCTGACCTGAGGCTGCTGCAGCCCTTCTGAAGCAATCTTTAACTCAGCAAGCATTCAGGATTTTCTCAGGAATGTGTTTTAGTAAATCAACAGCAGACATTCTAATGTAACTTGACCTACAGGATATGAAAAAGGAAAAGAACAAACAAACAAAAAGAAAACAGATAGTAGAGAAGACCAACTAAAAAATTCATCCAAGACACGTTAAGAGTTTGGTCTTAAGACCAAAACTGTGTTCTTTTTGATAAGCAGACATAAGAGAAGGGAAGCATGAGCTAGAACATGCTATTTCTAAACCATTTAAGGATGGAAGAAAATTGCAAAGCTACTTCTTTGTCGAACAAAATAGCACCAATGCTTTAATTTTAACAAGAGCCTCAGATGCTCATGATTCATCTTTAGATTAGCAGGCAGCCATAAGACTAAAATCATTATCTTGATTTTTTTTTCAGTACTTCCACAAAGATCTCATAGACAGAAAATACTGAAATGGAACACAGCTATAATCTATATTTCTTCTTCAGTCTTTAACTTCTCAGAGTTTAGTTTGGTTTCTCTACAAGCTCCTATCTTGTACATATTTTCCTAACACCTTTTGTATTTCTACCTCAACAAAATTATCATTAACAGTATGCATCATTAACAAGAATTCTTACAAAATATGGTGGTGTTATACAGAAAAAAAAAAAAAAAAAAAGTTCAGGCACTGAACAATTACCTCAAATTCCATCTATTGGTGTCCACAGGTGTGTTAGAGAATAGCAGTAATTCTGGTACAAAAATGTTAAAAGGAATTTAAAAGTTTGTTTATTTTCCAGTCCAAATACCTGCTATTTCTACCTGCCAGCTTAAGTCTCACGTTGATTCATACGTTACTTCTATATAGGCCTTATATAAGTAGCTTTAAAACATATATAAAAGTCATTTATATACGTTTATAAAATCATATCAACAGTAACACTTAAGAAGCAATAACACACCAGATATGGGAAGCTCATTAAATTACACTAAGAATGCAGCAAAAAATAACCCTTTCTTCATTTCACTTCAAATAAACCATATTTCTAACGGTATAATATCTTTTCTATTATTCCTCATTTCTTTAACTAATTTTCATGCTGTAAGTACCTATTTTAATTGCATAAGATTACCTGACCTATCAGAGACATGTAAATCCAGGATCTCAATTGCTCTATGGAAAAACAAAAGGACAATTTTGCCTAGAACAAATTCCAGTTCTTTGCAAAGGATATAATTTTCCCCATGACTAAAATTTTGCAGAAGTGATGTAAAAACATACGCTTCTAATAAATACAGCCACTGTCACTGGCTGCAGTAATACTGGTACAAGTAACCATGATTTTAATTTTGTCCCAAACTGACTGAAAATTGCCAATTACATATGTTCTAATGTTGTATTTTTTGTTGTATTTTATTATCATTATTATTAATAATAATTTATTTATTTTTATTTCCCGACAGCCAAAATGTAGTGCTTTAGGTATTTGCTAACAGTAAAAAAAAAAAAAAAAAAAACAGTGTGCATGTCTGGTATAAAAGTCTTATTTTCAGGTATTTCATGGCCCATTCTCATTTAAAAGGTAAAATATTTCTCATTTGGAAGATGAGAAATGCATGTATTTTTGAAAAGACTCTGGAAAAGAACCCTTAAAAAAATCTAAAATAGTTTAAATCATATAGAATATAATCCAAAAGCACTTAAAAATACAAATTCTGAAGAATTACTTTTACTTATTCAAAAAATCAAATTTCAGGTTTAAAGATAGTTGAAGTAAATATAATTAAAATGGTTGTAATGAAAAAGAGAAATTACTGGTTAATTTCATTTCTCCTCACAGTTTAAGTAAATTTGTAACACTTTCTCTTTTAGATAAGACTTGAGAAAAAGAAAGGAATTATGGCCTTAATCCTGCAAATTATAGAGCATTTTATTTTAAGAAATAAAAAGTAACAGAGTACGTTTTTTATTAAATTGACTAATGTCCCTGAATTAATAGGGGAAAATAACCTCAGAAACACTGGACTTAATTATTGATTTTAGTAGTGGTAAAACTGATGGTAATTTCCTACACAGCTCTCAACTACCCTATCTCCAGAAGTATCTTCTTCCATCATCATCCTAAAGGCCTACCCATTTTCAGGAGGAAAACACAAGAGATGTGCTGGCATGCGAGAACACTTTGACTAGCATGCACCACAGAAGGTATAACGGCATTTCAGTGTTTAGTACTTGGATCAAAAATCTCCCATTCAGTATTCACCATTGAACCAAATTAAAAATTCAAATAGGTAACTACTAGTCTCCAGAAAAGATCCACAGTATAATATTAATATGCAAAAGGAGTATATTTAATCCTTAGAACACATTCATTATAATTTTATAATTTGTCATTTTATGTGCTGTGCATAGTGAAAGGAACACACCGTGGCATTTAGGATCCATTGTGTTTGAAATTACGCAGTTTTGTGCATTATTTCAGTATTCTTAAAGTGAATTCTAAATACTTATAATTGGCATCTTGTAGACATGACTATATAAGCTGGACCATTTCATACAGCTAATAATAATAATAATTTTAAAAAGCCACATTCTACCTCTATACATATTTCGTACTTTGGAAAGTCAAAACTTCCTTCCTCAAGATCTAAAAACTTTAATTCAAATCTAAAACTACAACCTGTCTTTCTCTACAAGATATACTCATAAGAATATTTTCAATTGTATTATCAATACAAAGCTTCTATGTCTTTCAAAGAAGGATTTCAGAAATACCAAATTCTCAAAGCGCATTGGTTCCATATTTAAAAGGAAATTTATTTAGTATGTTACACAGCCACAGATTAATCTAAGAAACACCAATTTTCTCAATTCCCTTATTTTTTATGGACAGAAATCAGTTTCTTAGCTCAGGTTTTGAAAACTTGTATACCTGTCAACCTAATTTCAGATGTTCTTCCCAACTACGTAATACTTATAGCACTAAAATGCCACCCTACCATAATGATATATATTTAAGTTTAATTTTTCAACTGAATCACTGACACTCTATCTACAAATGTACATGTGCTGAACTTCCTTTCCTGAAAGTTTAGTCCTTTTGTCAGATATACCACTGATGTCAGTGTCTAATTGCTCTGATACTATAGTTCACAGCTATGACAAAATTAAGGAATTAATTATATCTTTCTCCTAGAGTATAACAGTTTTATGTATGGTTTAACTGCATGTACATTGCTAAATTCAGAAACAAATTCAGTGAAGAACTAGAAGGCATTGTGAATAAATAGAAGAATGTGAACACTCTTCAAGAACTGCACAGGCAAGAACTCAGTCATATTCATGTATGCCTCCTGAGAAGAAGAAAATGCTGATGAGAACTACAAACAAATCTGACCTTAACCTTAAGGAACAAAAAGTTACTACTAGTTTTATATTACACTTGTAAAATCATCTCAACAAAAAACAGGGGGAAGTGTTTGGTAGATCCTTTAAAGAAAAAAATCCTTTTGAAACATTCTTATATTCACATTTTTAGAAGGTAACTGGTTAAAATATAAAAACATAAAATGGAAACTTTAATTTAGGATAAAATTACTATTTTTTTCACTCGAGCTTTATATAAGTGTGTATATATATATATATTTACTTTGTTGTTGTTGTTAAGGAAAATCTTAAGATTTTGGCTCAACTAAAAGAATCAAGCTTCCACCCTACAACCTTTCAGTTTCTTTTTCTATCACTGCTGTAAAGTATTGAATTGGAGAGAGGCTTAAATAAACAAGCAAACAAAAATATAGGGTGAAGTAAAGAAATCGGAAGAGGTTGATACTGCAACCTTGAATTAAGGGTAGCTAAAACATAGGCTGCAGGATATGGTAACAGTAACTGAAAGTAATTTTCCTTTGAAATTACGTAATAGCCTCTGGCTTAGTGATTTCACTTGAAAGACACTTTCATGTAGAAATGCTCATGTACTGATTAGCAGAAAATCAGTTAATCAATTAGGCTTCTGAATTCCAATGTGTATGTATAGAGGCATGCACATGATTTAAAGCTAGTCTTCTATGGATGCTGAGTCACCCTAACCTTCCCTGAAGTCACAGGAAAGCCTAGGAATTTCTAAATTGCTTCAAATTGATAGAAAATTTGGTTACCAGCATAACAGAATATTTTCTTTTACCCTAAGTTAGTGGTGTTTGAGTAATATCTCAAACTAAATTTACTATAATGAAAGACACACAAATAAATCTAGAAATCTCCTTTGTTCTCGCAAGCAATAGCCAAATGGAAATACAGTGTATATAGATAGACAGACAGATTTATAAGGCACACTGTTGACCATGAGAGAGTAATTAAACTTGTTTATTTAACAAGTGAGTGCCTGATGGTTAAGATGTTGAGGAACTTCCAAATGACGAAGCAACATTGTTGGAGCCATCCCCCTACCAAACCACAGCTAGCTAAAAGAGCCTTGTAATGTTTGCCTTTTACCTGAAAATGAAAATATGAAATATGAAAATAGCAAATATGGCCAACACTACTTTCAAACAAAAAGAAACTCTCCACTGTGATCTAGTAGCACCTCATAAAGACATGATATATCATTATATGATATAAAGTAGTAACTCATAAAGACATTAAAGTAACTCAAAGACATTAAAGTATCTAACTTTAAGCATAAATAAATCTCTGAAAAGAAATGCAGTTAATCCTGTTCATTCCAATGTGCCTAAGTAGTCTGTCATATAAGGACAGTGACCCTGTGGGGCGTGTGCATGTGTGAACTTCCAGAAAACAGACTTCTGGGGAAGATGGTTAAGCCTAACCTCACCATTTCTCTGCTTTTCAGAATGCTGTTGTTCATATATTGGCAAGTAATTAAAAAAAATAACATGTCCAATTGTTGAATGTGAATGTTGGTTTTGGTATTTGGGGGATAGAACATACTTTGTATGTTTGTTATTATTCATGTAGAGTAACATAAAAACATACAATATATTTAATTAAATATACTCCTAGTTACCTAACTTTAAGTAGATAACTAAGGTAGGTAGGTAACTTAGTTACCTAACCTTATTTCTCAATCTCTGATCCAGAAGCCAAATCACTAAATTTACAAGAGCTCTTTCATCTGCAGATAAATTAATTTTCATTTAGGTCAAGCAACTGTACAGATTCCGACAGCAAATTTCTGGATTTTTCCTTTTAATTTTTGATTACAAGAACAAAAGATTAAATCATTCCACCTCAAATTAATTTTGTGACAGCAGTTTTCCAGAAGTTAAGACCATTCTGGGGGATTTAAAGAAAAAAGTTTTAAAATCTCTTGAAAATATATGCAGGAAGAAAAAAAAAAAAAAAAAAAAAAAAGTGGATACTAATCATGGAAATTCTAAACAGAACAAAAGCAAAACAGTCAATGCTGTGATTCTTAACCTTTCTGAGCATGTTCAAAAGTAGAATATTTAATATAATGGCATATAAGCATTTTTCCTTCTGTGTTTATGACCTAAAGGAAAAATAACAAGAAAGCTGACATGAATCCAGCTAGAAGTTGTTCTTTACTATTGTTTTTGTTACAGATTTTTATATATATAGCAGGATAGCCAAGGAATAATCTTTTTCTTTTCTTGCTTTATACTCATCTTTGTTTTTCCATTTTATAAAAGTTACCACCAAAGAAACAAATCAAATAAATCTGTTTCCAACTAAAGTCTTGCACTCAGGCCTTCAATTTCACTATGGCTGCATTATTCATTTGTTCTGTTCCTTTTTAGCTCTGTACATCATGTACATCCCTAAAGTTTAAGAAAACTCCTCATTTTCATGAGTTCTCACACATATAGACCTGGGGAGCAAAGCCCGTGATAGCTGCTCAGGAGTGCAAATCAAGCATGCCATGCCCAAAGCTATTACACAGAAATGACTGTCTGGGGTTGCATCATCAACATTACTGCTGTTGCATGAAGGAGAAAAACAAAACAAATATTAATGGAAGAGATGGAAGGACAGCAGTGAACAAATAAAGACGTGTTAAATCATTGTTGCAGATTTTCCATTGCCTCGCTGTTTAAAGGAGTTATGCAAATGGACCAATGTATTGACATGCAGGTGTTTCATTTCATATGTACTATCAAATTACCTATGAGATTTTAGGGGGTTGTCATACATGAGTGAGTCAGGTAATTAAACTATTTGTTGCAATTAAATAGCATGAACACTGTAGAATCTACTCCTTCTCTCCTTTTAACTTTATAACAAGAATTTAAAACTATTTTAGAAGTGAAGAATTTGATAACTTTGCCCTAGCAATTGCAAAAATCTTCACTGTTTTTCATTTTAAAAAGCTCAAGTACAAATCTCAACAAGCTACGCTAGGAAATATCTGATATACAGAGGGTAGAACTCTCTTATTCTTTTAGGTTATATGTAAGTGATTTTTTAAGAATATATTTCCTGAATTTATAGCTTTAACACATACACTGGACATGGAAGTTGCATGGTGGTACTAGTTTCCTCTTTTTTATTTCAGATTTGATTAATAAGCACGCCACAAAACCCACCAGAGAAAATGCACGGATCTTGGGGGAAAAAATAAAAATTCAAAATTCAAAATTCAAAGAAGTGGCTTCACTGAACTCTTAAGATTTCCTCCCTTCTTTTTTCATTAAGTTTGACATTTTTGACACTATGCTGTATTACAGGCTATTAGCCCAAAAGCAATGATTGGGTAGATTAGATTTTCTCTGAAATTCAGGGTGAAAAATGTGTGAAAAATGAAATTTCAAGCCTCTAATAGCAGGTTCTTTTCAGAGGGTCGCTCCCTCTTTGTTATGCAATGAAGTATAATAATTTAGACCCCGCAGCTTACATTGGTGTAGACCAAAAGCCATATAACAGCGAGCCTTGATAATGACCATCACAAGAAAAGAAAACAGTTCGATTTAAACAAATACCCACAAAACACAGATTTTTCTGTTATTGTTTCTCCCTAAGACTTTGAATACTGCTTTCATTTCTTAGGCTCCTCTTTGCTTCCTTGCCCTGACTCTGAAGCACCCTGGGTGTTGGCAAACTCACATACTGGAAAACTGGCTACCGGGCTGGCAGACCTTCATGTACAGATCACATGGCAACACCTATTTCAGAAAGGAAAAATGTCAGATGGAAAAAAACAGAGCAGGCTATAGAAGTGCTTCCTTTTTCCCTCCGTGTCCTCTGACTCAATTAGCACCAAGATTACATAGAATTTTTATTATTTTTAATCAAATTAAATTCAGTTGATAATGGTCATAGGCCTAAAGAGCTGAAATGAGACATTCAGGACCTTTTATCCTTTTATAATACTTCTTTTTTTTTTTTTTTTTTTTTCCAGATGGCTCAGCCTCTGCTGATAGAGTCCAACAAATGTTAATAACTAAGTTCTGTTGTATTCCGTGTTTGTAATGTTGAGTTGAAGAAACCATGCTCACAAGTCAGATGATGTAATATATACTACATATAACATATACAACAAATGACAGTAATACAAATTGATTTTTGACTGTAAAAAGAGGTTAGATGCAGTTTAAGAAATATATGTATATATATATTATGTATATACCAGTGCCTTTTTTGCATTGTGTGTGATTTTAATAAGGCAAAACAAGTCTCTGTAGCTGATGGATGGATACCACTTCCAGCAAGCTGATAAGATGGTAGTGATATAGCCACTGACCCCACCAACTCATAATCATTATAAAAGAAGACTAGCTGTAACTTCATGAGGAGCATAACAGTTACTCGTTCTGGCAAAGAGGAACTCTCACATTTTTAAGCTCTAAGTTATAAACAGCTTGCTTTAATTCAGTGTATTTATTCCTTTAAATTTGCAATGTTGCATTATCAACTACTGAACAATCTATTTACTTATACCTGAAAAGGTACCAACTCAAGCAATCAGAAAATTATTGTTATCGTATTTTATCAGTTTTAGTAAAAGATCAAACTTCAAACCAATCTCATCTTTACTGAGGACAAGCACTGCTCTCAAAACCATTTTTAACATATTACATGAGTGCATCCTGAAGTGAACTGAAAGTGGAACTGACAGTGGCCAGTGAATTTTCCTACCCACTGCAGAACAGCAATGACCTCTGCTATTTTCAGAGGTGGCTGCAGAAGCTTCGTGTTACCCTTTGCTGTGAATTGCAAAGGAGAATCTGCTGAGCCAGACTTGGGCCAATATTGGGGTCAGCACAGTCAGAGCGAGGACTCTGTCACGTTGGGTAGATGGCAGGTAGAAGTTGTAAAGTGCAAGGTAGCACATCTCTATTTGCCAGCAGGGTCATTTTGAATTAATCTGCAATTTACGAAACTCTCTGTGTACAGTCACTAAAAAAAAAAAAAAAAAAAAAAAAAAAAAAAATTTGATGAAATGATACAGATCTACATTAGTGAAAACAAAGGAACGTAGTGGCCATTTGAGACTGGTGAAATCTTTCCACTAAAATATTTCTCCAATTTAAAAAGTGCTTGGACATATGCATGCATACCACACACACATATCTACACATGTACATACATCTACATGTGTACATGTGATATGCATGCATATGTCCAAGCAGGATACAGCTGAATCACAATGACATCTAAAAACTAAACCCGTTTTTTAAGACTGCTGCAACCAAAAACCCAAAAATCATTCTACTGAGTTGCTACACTTCACAAATCATAATTTGAGTGTATTCTCCCTGTACTCTCTGCTGGCTAGTGTGTTAAAAACAAACAAACAAACAAACAAACCAAAAAAAAAGCCTCCTTCGCCTTGGTACTGTGACATGATACACTGCAGACTCTCCATAGGATACAGAAGAAAGCCCACGAGGAATAAATGAATACCTAAACCAAAATATTCAAATACCACTAGGCTAAAAATTAAAGAATAAAATTTCAAAGAACCTTGAAAGTAAGGGTTTTGAACAAAAGTTGCACAGCACTGAAGGTGAGAAGGCACATGGCACTGTAATTAGTCATTTAGCAAGAAAATTCCCCTTCCACAATCAAAGGTAGCAGCTGCTATTTGCTGTTAATTAAAGAGCCTACTTTCCTTGACATAATTTTTAGTTCTAACCATTGCCTAAGTTATAAGGCACTCATAAAATTGGTGTCACCACTTTAAACAACGCAAAAAGGCAATTGGGAAAAATTGCCAATTCAGCAGATTAGTAGGTTATTTTTAACATTAAATACTAGATTTTTGTATTTTATTCAAATACTTATAAAAGCAGTTAGCCGAATGTAAACATTCACTTCACAGAGTGCTTTCCTTGCAGAAGAAAGTTTTTCACCAACACAAGGAAGAATCAGCATCATGCCAGATTAGATCACCAAATTACCCGACAGCATCTACAACCTAACAAAATGTAGTCTCTTCTGTTTCCAGTCCATAAAAATGACCTTTCTATTCCCACCATCACTGCAAGGCATTCCTTCATTATGAATTCATCACCTCCTCCCTTTCCTCCTGTATTTGCAAAATTTTCATACTCCCACTCTGCAGTTTCATCTGTAACTGCCCTGCTGACTCATTTCTGCTTTCCTCTGTTGCTTGACTGAAGCACTTACACTCACAGCATCTTTCCCTGGGACCGGATTTTAGCATGTAGAGAGTACTGTTCCTCCTTTCCCTACAAGAACAGATTGAGTCCCGAACTATCCTCACTCGGATTCTCTTCACTAGTTTCATACTCGCTACTTATTTCTCTTTTCATATATTTCCACCATTGTCAATACACAAATGTCTCCCTCTGGATATATGCCATCTGGAACAGCCTTTTTGCATTGCTTTGCCTCATCAGCTCCTGCTTCTATTAAAATCTCCTTAAAATTGGAATTTTAAAATATAAATATATTTAATAGGAGCATTACACTGTAATTAAAGCAATAAACTCTCTGTGCTTCCTGACCAAAAAATATGCACTATTAATTTCAAACTCATGGCCAACTTTAAAGTGTTATGCCTAATGTTTCTGAGTTAGTAAAATCCGCCAACAATAAAAGACAGAAACAGAACACAACTTGTAAATATTAAGTCCTACGCCATCTGTGTGCATATACATGCATGCATATATATGTATGAGACAAAGAAAAAAGCTTTCTCCCATCTCTTAGAATAAAACAAAACAAAACAATAAACAAAGAAAAAAAAAACACCAAAATAGCTTAATTCTTTTTAAATGTTGCATTTGTTCTAAACCTGCGAACAATGATGTCCTAACAAATGCCCATAACCTGCTCTTGCAGCAGGCAGTCTCTCAGTTCCAAGTGAGGAATTGGAACGATGTTTTATCTCCTAACAGATGACAGAAGATGGCACTTGGAGAGGGAAATCCAGTGACTACTTTAAGAACATCTTGACAAAGATTTGCAGAACAGAGTCTAGTCAAAACAACCGTGACAAAACTTGGAACAATACTAAGGAGTTATATAAAAAGGACAGGATATTAAATATTTTACATGTTACTAATGAACTGCAGCCTGTAAGAAAGTGGGTTTAATATCTTCTGTTTTCAAATGGAAATGAATTTATGTTTTGCAGAGGGAACTATTTAAATAACATCATAGAATAGGATCATTTTTGCCCTGATATGCATACTTCTCAATCTGAGTATTTTCTACTAAATTGCAGCACAAGTTTCAACTGTTGTTCCTAAATACGAAATGCATTCCTATTCAGCCATGTGCAACGCACTCTGCTCTCATACACATCTAAATAAGTACTTTCAAAGCAGAGCACAGATATTTGCCTGCTTTGCTAGAGCAGAAACAGGAATGCTGTTTTTTTTTTTGTTTGTTTGTTTGTTTCACAGACATTTTTGTCATTGTTGTATAGCATCCTTGGTAACATCTGATAGATACTGCGTCTTTACACAGTGTTCTGTCATTTCAGCTGCTGTAGATTTCAAAGGAGGCAGAGGTTCAAAGACTAATGACTACCACAGAAGTCATTAATAATTTTAGTCATGTTATACATTAAACAAAATTACATTTTAATACATGCATACATAAGTGTTTTCTTTATAAATCAATGACATAGAAGATGCCTAATGAGATTTGTCTGACTAAGGTTTCAATTTGAAAAAAAAAAAAAAAAAAAAACAAAAAAAACTACGCTGATGATGTACTCAAGTTACACCCAAATTCACTTCATAATACAGCACATTGGGAAAAAAAATAAAAAAGCCTAATACACACAAACATTCATAAGATACATATATCTAGAGTTAGTAGAGAACTGATATTATGACACCTCAAGAAACGTATGCAGTTATCTTTTAATACTCAGCAGAACAGGGAGAGGACTAGCATGGCTCAGCATCACAGGATAGCATCAGAGTTCACCTTACATGTCATATTGATGTGGAAGATCACTGTAACAAGGCTCCCAGTACAGCTTCTCCGTAACATGAGCAAGCCAGGCTCCCAAACCACAGGAAAAGGCCTTGAAAATTTGAAGAAAACTTGTATCTCACAAACCATGAATCTCAATCCTGGGCATGCAGAACTCCCTCTCTTATTCTATTTGTGGTAAATTTTAGTTTCAGGTCAATCAAATTATATTAGTTTATCTAGGCAATATCAGAACAGAAAATTGAAAAAAATTACTAGAGGAAACCAGATGCCACAACTTGCATCAGCATGACATGCTGCTGGATCCACTGCATATTTAATTTCTGCAGCCAAACTTCCCTCAGCAAACAGTACAGTTTAGACAGAAACATATATATGCTTATAGATTTGCCTTAACACACAGCACATTTCTGCCTCACTGGAAGTCAGGTATATTGCTACGGTACTGCATCATTAGGCACAAAAATGTGCCTACAGAGAAAGATCACTCTACAAGCTTTCTTTCTGAAAATCATCCATTTAAATCAAAGGCAGTGTGGTGATATGGCCTACAGGATTTCTGTCTTGTTGAGAAAATTCTAGATATTTTGTATCCCAAGCTAATAATCCAATACTATACAGTTCACAGTGTTCAGAGTAACATTCCTGAAACAAGTCTATTATGAAAATGACATCTATTTAATAATAAATAAAATTCCATTTAATAAATGGAATTTTGTTTGCTCTTGAATCACATGTTCCTAATAAGGATTTTCCAACAAAATCTACCTCTAACAAAACACTGCAGTTCAACATAGCATCATAACAGCCCAGGTACTAACAGCCTTACCTTAAGAAAAAAAAGTAACACAGAAAGCACTGGTTAGCAATCAGTAGCAATTCTACCATTACTGTGTGTAATGGATTAACAGACCCTAGTAATTTGGGTGACTATGCCCTGAATTATGCCCATGTTCAGTATTCACAGTACTCTTGTCAGTGCAAGCAGGCAGAGGAAGACAGGGGAACACAAGCTCTGTTTCACAGTATCGGTCACATAGATAATCATTGCTTCACTAAAGCAAAAACCAATGTATCTATGCAAGAGGAGCCTCTGAAGCCAGAAGATGTATGTGACAGCCCTGCCTGTACTTCTCCCCAACAAAGCGTCCCCAGAGCTCTGAACACTGATACAGGAAAAAAGCCTCCAGTCTGGCCTCAGTGTTCTGCTTGTCCTGGCTATATACATTTGGCTTTTGTTCAGACATGATATCAGCTAGCATATTAGAAGAGTCAGTTTTTAAAAGCTCTAATTTTTAATATTGAGTCTACTTATTCCACAGTACAAACTAAGGTTGTTTTTCCTTCCATTTACATCTACAATTATGAACACTAAGCAAATATACACACCATCACCAAAGCTCTGGAGGTCATATCTCCTCAGATTTTTCTTTAAAAACAAACAAACAAACAACAACAACAACAACAAAAGAAAAAAAAAACACAGCTTCTACCTGTGTTGCCACATACCAGTAGTTTCTAATCTTGTATATGTGGAAAAACACCCTGTGTGTCTGTGATCTGAATCACTTCAAGATTCTTTACCAGTCAATTGTAGACATGAACTTGTCAAGCTCCGAGAGTGTGTGAAAAGGGAAATGAAAGCTAGCTACCTCTGTCTGAGTGACTCGGGTGTTCCTCAACCCACAGGGAAGAGCAGGCACCAAGGCACCAGGGTGAAGCAAGATCTTTAATTCTGTTTTATTTTCTAAGATCTATCACTTATAACTAAAATTAACTTTTTTTTTTTTTTTTTTTTTTTTCTCCTCCCCTCATTAAATCAACCAAAATAAATAAATAAATAAATAAATAAAAAGTGCAAGTAACCTTAGTGGAGAAATAATGCAACCCAACTCATCAGCCAAATCCACATCACTTGAAAACTGATGAATAGTATGTGGAAGTTCAACAGGGAACATCTCTTATAATTAATTGCTCATGAGCTTCCCACCAGCCAATAACTATTTGTCTTAATTGACAATGTGCTCTTCTCAAGTAGCTAAACCTTCCTGTTTTGATAAATTAACTCCGTTGATGATCCCTTTGTTAACAACTTACAGTAAATCCAGAAATTACACGTTAGTGGGATATGAAGACAAAAAGCACTCTACAGAATAAAAATTCTAACTGTCCAAGGCAAACAAAAACAAGTTATTGTATATTTTTATTTAGAAACTATGGACTTTGTTAACATTAATTACTTCTTCAGCTTTAATTCAGGGACAGTTTCTATTAGATTAGACTTTCCCTTGGGGTCTTTATGGTAAATATTCAACTACAAAAACAAGATCAGGTTCTAAAGGGAGGTTATAGAGGCAATGAGGTAATGAGGTCTGTATCAAAGAGGAAAATGATCAGCCTTCTATCCAAAATACAAACAGAAAAAAAAAAAAAAAAAAAAAAAAAAAAAAAAA
>CM021731.1:98330772-98359564 GCA_011075105.1 Heteronetta atricapilla
AAAAAAAAAAAAAAAAAAAAAAAAAAAAAAAAAAAAAAAAAAAAGCTCAACTCACAAGTTTATTTGACTTGAACAATACCAGTGTTTGGCCATCTAGAAGGGTCCAGGAGATGTCAAGAACTCTACAACTAAAAGTTTCAATATTAAGTGAATACAAGGATTTTCAAGAGGGTCTCATTTAGAGAACGCTTTTTACTGTTTTTGGAGCACCCTTCTAACCCCATCGCCCTTTCAGGAAGAGCTCTCAAGCACTTCTCTCCTTCTCAGGAGGGAACTCAAATAACAAACTGCTGATGCACAACAGGAAAAGCTGCTAAAATATACAAATTTAGAAATAGAGAAGCCCTGGCTACTGATACAACTTTATAAGGTACTGAAATTACAGACCAGTCTGTTATGAGATCTCCACATGTTAAAACTCAAATAATTTTAAACCTTAAAGATTGACAAGATTTCCCTACAGTATTCCAGTCTCAGTGGGTAAAATTAGTACTACTACATTTATTGAAAATGTTTATGTCATGTGAGATATTAAGCATGCCTAGGTACATATGTGCTTTTGAATACTTTTTCTATAACAAGGTATTAAAAGCTAACTTCTGGTATAAATATATTGCGAGGATGTGCTCTCTTTACTACAATATTTTCTGTTTATTTATGAAAAGTCTGTGGGGGGAAAAAAGTGTGCCCAATGTCTTATGATCAAAAAAATGTGTGTCTGTTCTCTCATCTGTGAGTTATATTTAATATTTAACATCAGGAAAGGGGCAGATTTCTTGACCTTAATTGTTATACATTTTTAGCCATTAAATCTTTCTGATATTTTCATTACCAACTGCCTAATATTACCCCACCTAGCTAGCTTTGCAATGCAGTATTGTCTACAGCCTTTGTGCCTTGGGGAAAGATTTTTCATTTCATATTGTTTGTTCAGATTTTAATGAGATTCTTAAAAGAGGAATCCCTTGGATTGTAGTAGAATCCCACTGTAGATCAGTGACTGGTAGAAAGCATTTTGTCACAATGAGTTTTGCAGAAATTTATTTTCGCTAAAGTAGGCTAGTTCATGAAAGATGGAAAAAGAAAAAAGAAAATGAAACAGCTATGGGCAGTCACTCATTATATTAAATGTATAATATGAGAAGATATTAAAAAATGAAAAAAAAAAAAACACAGAACTAGTACTAAGATGTATTTTAAAAGAAAATTGCTTTTTTATTCCTTGTTTTTTAAAGGACTCTTTTCAAAGATATGGATAATGACAGCTAGATATTTCAGTATCCACAGGAAAGAGAGAGGTAAATGGCTTGAAAGTCTGCTAATGAGAATTGCACTGGAGTCAATGGTAAACAAATTTTATTCAGAAAAAAAAAAAAAAAGTCCCCAATCCTATGTTTCTTTTGCTATCTTCTCTGAAATAGATTATTTCTCTAGTGAGAATCCTGTAGTGAGAATCCTGGACAGGCCTGAGAGGTGGGCCTGCACAAACCTCATTAAATTCAACAGGGCCAAGTGCAAGGTCCTGCACCTGGGCTGGAGCACAAATACAGCACAAATACAGGCTGGGTGGAAAATGGATTGAGAGCAGCACTGAAGAGAAGGACCTGAGGCTGTTGGTCGATAAGAAACTTGACATAATACGGCAAAGTGTGCTTGCAGCCCAGAAATCCTGGGCTGCATCCAAAGAAGCGTGGCCAGCAGGGTGAGGGAGATGATTCTCCCCGTCTACTCTGCTCTCAAGAGACTCTACCTGCTGTGTTCAGCTCTGGGACTGCTGGAGTGAGTCCAGAGGAGGGCCATGAGAATGATCAGAGGGCTGGAGTTCCTCTCCTATGAAGACAGGCTGAGGGAGTTGGGTTGGTCAGCCTGGAGAAGGCTTTATAGCGGCCTTCCAGTACCTAAAGGGGGTCTACAGGAAAGATGAGGAGGAACTCCTTGTCAGGAAGGGTAGAAATAAGACAAGGGGGGATGGCTTTAAATTGAAAGAGGGGAGATTTAGATTAGATATTAGGACGATATTCTTCACTCAGAGGGTGGTGAGGCACTGGAACAGGCTGCCCAGAGAAGTTGTGGATGTCCCATCCCTGAAGGTGCTCAAGGCCAGGCTGGATGGGACTTTGGGCAACCTGGTCTGGTGGAAGGTATCCCTGCCCATGGCAGTGGGCTGGAACTGGGTGGGCTTTAAGGTCCCTTCCAACACAAACCATTCTATGGTTCTATGTTCAGTTTCTCATGGAACCCCAAAAAGCACAGGAAAAGATGATAAAATTACTCTTAGAGCTAATGGTCTCTATAGCAAGAGGAAAAACACAACTGGAAAAGTATGGGGGAGGGAGAGTACAAACATTTGTTTGTACTTATTAACTAATAAATTCCAGCTGGTTTTCACAGTGGTTTAGAAAGGAAATATTCTTAAAAAAAAAAAAAAAGAAAAAAAAAAAAAAGATAATTGCAAGCATTCTTATTCTTCTCTAAGACATTTTATTTTTAGTAATTATTATTATTTTATCTTGTGGCAGGAGGAGTTCAAATCATGAAAACAGGAATTATATAAATACCAACTGGTGGTATTTAATTAAATTTAGTACCAACTAAATATCCTGATTTTTGGAGTGGCTTTCAGAACTAGTTTGGGTTTTTGTTTGTTTATGGTTTTTTGTTTGTTTGTTTGTTTGTTTTCATTTTCTCAGGTTTTTTGTTCCTATGCTACAAGCTAGGAAAAACAAAGACATCCAGTCTGCCCATCTCTATTCTTCATTATTAAAGAAAGTAGCATTCTTATATCTGTTCTTTTGTCCACTGGTACGCTCCTTTAGTATGATTTTAAAACTTGATAGTCCAGTGACCATTTTACCAAAATACAAACTAGATTATTAATTTAACTAACATGAGCAAAATTCTAAAATATGTTTACTGAAATTAACTAAAATGCATCACAGAAATGTGAGTACTTTAATTCTTACCTAATACATATTTAGCAAATTCCACATTAACACACTTTTACTTCATTGATTTTCAATTTGTTTGGAGCAGATAGGCCAGCTGACAGCTCACAACAAAACCTAGCTCAGATAGAAAAGCCAGACAGCCTCCAAAATGCCTCAAACTCTAGTAAGCAACAAGCAGTATGTACAAATAGAGAAAGGCATGGAAAAATTATGAACACAGTGGTTAACAAGCCTGCTAATCTATACGTGCTCCTCTCAGCTCAACCTTCACTGCCCATTCAGCTAACTAAGCAAGCTGCAAATCAGAAAAGATGCACAAGTCAGAGATCATTTTGGTGCATAGCTCTTCTTTAAATATACATTCAACTCTGAAATATCTAGTTTTGTGGGGATTGTAGATGAAGTGCACCACAGATGCTGAGAAACTAGACCTGGCAGTTTGCAGAGGCATCTCTGGTCCAGCAAGATGTGTTAGTGCAACCACATCCAGCTCTTCGCCAGGTGAGCAGCACAGCTGTCTGTAGCAATGCTTCGGAGGACTCCTGGGAGCTCTGGGCTCTCATTAGCCTCCATTTAATCTCAGGCAAAACCTGGCCCTATGAGGTGACGCACCTGAGATAATAAGCCCTTTTTGGAATACTGAGGAAGATGGGGCCGAGCCAAGAGGAGCTGCCTGGGTCCTGCCGACGTGGAACTGAGCCAGCGCTAATAAGCTGGGTCCATACAAGGGCCTTCTTGCTGGGCTGTACAGTGCATCCTGCCGCTATGGGTATTTTCAGGGTTTTTCCCGTTAGTTGCTCTTTTCTTGCCTGCTGTCTGGCATCCCACCACATTAGTCTGGCCCTAAAAGAGCAGTCAGGGAGAGCAAAACTGTAAAGGCCAGAAAAATCTTTTTTTTTTTTTTTTTTTTTTTTTTTTTTATTCCAGTTGATTGTGCCGTTTAGAATTTTAAAACAGTATCTCTGCCTGTAGCATGCATTTAGCATCCTTTTACAAATAAAATGTATAATACTCCACTTTTTGAAAACTATGAATGACATTCTCATTATACGTTATGCTTGAAGTAACCCCTATGCGAAATGAATTTATGTGAAATATGCTCAGGTGAATTAGAACTTTTGCTTCAGGTGTAGATCTGCAAGGAAAGATAGATTTCATACGGAATGCATTACAGTCCTCTTATTTCTCAATTGTATGATACTGCTAAAAACTTGCCATGACTTCAGTGTCATTTTTCTAGAGGAAAAAGAAATGTTTTTTGTTTGTTTGTTTGTTTGTTTGTTTGTTTTTCTTTACTAGAGTACAAATCTTGAGGCAATTCTGTAAGATATGCCAACTCATCTCTTACATCTTATAAATCTTTAAAACCTATCTGAGCTATAAACTTTTTCGTTGTGAGGCTTGTTTTAATTAATACCTGGAAATTCATTTATTTTTAAAGCTATTTTAGAACTAACATATTACCTTGTAAGTATATGCCACAGAGTCCAATTTTACACTTTTTCCCAATATGGAATTAATATACTGCATGCTTCACTGCTCAGCACTCGTATTTTCATCATGGGGTGGCACTTTGATAATGAACAGTAGTTATATTTGACAGGGGAGTGCAGCAAGCTAAAGACTAGCTAATTCCCTGTTGGGAAGAGGAGCGTACTGACTTAAATGGAGTATTATAGCATATATGCAATATCCATATTGATGGAAGACCTTTTGAAAGGTATGAACATGAATCATCTAAATATCCAACGACATGGAAATTTTAAGGGTATAAAAAAGAATTTGTATTTCCTTTCTCTCAAGCGTCACATTAAAATTAATATATATGTGCAAAGAGAATAAATTAATAATATCTATCTAACATTGTTGAAAAAAATATGATCCGTTATGTGCAGAAGCTGAAATATTTCACTGCCGTGGGTAAACAACATAGCTCTACAGAAGACAAGGCAAGTAGATGAATAATGACACAGTAAACACTGCAGCCTTCAGGCCTCTGTTAGCCTTCCAATTCCTCCGAAATTATTATTTTGGAGATTTCAAGTGTTGTTATAAATATACAGGTATACTGTTTCTTTCAGCACTCTTATTATGTGATTGCTTCATTTTTTTTCCTGATAATCATTTTTTAATATATTCAAACTGTTATAACTTTGCTAGTCTCAATTCTCAATTATTCAATCTACTAATTGTCAAAGAAACAGAAAACAGGCAATACACTTGTATCATTATTTGTCCTGGGGAAAGAAAAAAAAAGAAAAAAAAAAAGTGTTTTCTGATTGTTGCATTATATATACCAAAATCTCTTCAGTGAACATAAGTACTTATTTTTTTTAATAAAATTTATGCTGCATAGTTGGAATACTGTCTGATGTGTTGTCTACAAAGCAGAAATAATAATCATGTTTCTTAGTCCAAAGTTGTCTTACTGACATAATTACAACCACCTCTGTTTAGTCTTCAACAGGCAATTTCCATCCAGAGAACAAAGCTCACACCAAAAGTCAAGAAACACTCCTACGTATTTTATATAAATGCTCTCCCTGATGCCATGAGGCCTTCTGAAGTAAAGTAAAACCTCAGAAAATTCCAAACACAGAGGAGAAAACTGCAATCAGCAAGGAAAGCAGCACAAAATACATAGCATAATTCATATACAATGGATGTTACATCTCCAGAAATGATAAAACTATATGTTGAGTTCTTTAGCCTGCACAACTGGGTTAATTTCCATTCCTAAAACATCCTGCAACTCTTTTCTGCCATCTTTCCACTTAACTTTTTTTGTGTGTGTGTGCGTGTGTTGTTGTTGAAGAACAGATACCAAAAGTAGGTATAATTAGGTATAGCAATTGTTTTATCAAAGTTAACTGCAAAATTAGTATCACCTTCCTAATTTCCGTCTGCTATCCTTCAGCCTGTATATCAAATAATGATGCCCTCTACCCCCCAGTTGTGTCAGAAGGTCACATTGATTTATCCATCAGAAAGCAACCAATCTGCCTCATGGATAAAACTCTTGACTGATCTCTTATGTGACAAGCAGCCCATAAAGGAAGGAAAAAAATATTCATACAGTTTCATTCAGAAGTTTCATTTATTTACAGTTATTTCTGCTCTTTATTATCAGCCACGGGAAAATGCTGGATCTGGCCTCCTCTTCTCTGAAATTGTTGTATTAAAACCAGAAGCTCAAAACTTTACATCTCAGGTCTTCTCTTCTCTTTTACTCCACTTCTTTCAGCTGCTCTGCATTAGACTTGCACTAAAAGGACAGTCATGTCTACAACAACTCTCTTAAGTTTGAGCATAGAATAGCTCAGTTGGAAGGGAGCTTCTAAGATCTTCTAAGTCCAACCACCTGACCACTTCAGGGCTAACCAAAAGTCAAAGCACATCACTGAAGGCATTGTCCAAATGCCCCTTGAATACTGACAGGCATATGGCATCAAGCACCTCACTAGGAAGCCCACTCCAGTGTTCATCCACCCTTGTGAAAAATAATTTTTTCCCAACGCCCAGTCTGAACGTCCCCAGGCCCAGCTTTGTGCCATTCCCCTGTGTCCTGTCATCGGTTCCTAGGGAGCAGAGACCAGCACCTTCCTCTCTGCCTCCCCTCCTCAGGAAGCTGCAGCGAGCAGTGAGGTCACCTCTCAGCCTCCTCTTCACCAGACCAGACAACCCAGGTGTCCTCAGCCTCTCCTGACAGGACAGGCCTTCCAGCCCTTTTACCAGATTTGTTGCCCTCCTCTGGACACTGGGATATACCCAGCTATAAACAAATTGCAAAACCACATAGGACAGCTCAGGATTTGCCTGGAGCTGTGGATTGTCTCCCTACTTCATGTTGCTGCAGACAGTTATAATATGTGTCCAGGTGAGAAATCTTTTCCCCGAACCTGAGCACCTGCAGACCACTGCAGCTTGTAAGGGATTGCTTCCCAGTGCTTGGGTCTCTGTTTTTCATCTTCACAGGCATGTCTACAGAATGTTTTGTTCAGATTGACTTCCTCCTTTGAAGCTGCCCATGTTATCTTCACAGAATCACAGAATTTCTAGGTTGGAAGAGACCTCAAGATCATCGAGTCCAACCTCTAACCTAACCCTAACAGTCCCCACTAAACCATATCCCTAAGCTCTACATCTAAAACCATCTTGAACCACCTTTTCTTATGATATCAAGAAGTCACAATTATATATATAAAAAAAAAGATCCAAAAAAAGATCCATTCAGAAAGATGACTGTTGTGAATTTTAAGTACAAGAAACACCACATGTGAAACAAGTAGAAATGAAACTCAGTTAAAAAGTTAGCAACTTGTTACCTATTGTAGTTGCTTAAGAGATTCTCTGATCTACTAATACTTAGCATACCCCTACTCGGTAGGGGTCAGATTTCTGCATTTAGAGCATCAACCAGTTTTCTGAACACTGTTATCAGTCCTGAGCTAATTTATCTTTCATTTACTTTTCCCTCTCTCCCTTCAACTGTACAGTTTGGGACCAAAGATAATTTCAATAGCCCCATCTTAAAGTCCTACCAGGACTTCAACCAATAATTCTTCACACTGTCACATAACAGTTTCCTCACCTTTCATGTAACTTCAGGAAGACAGTTAAGATAAAATAGCAAGTAACACAGTTATCACTAACTAATATAATTAACACTTTGTTAGTTACAACTTGCAGCTAACAGGCTCTAAACATAAAAGGTTAAGAGAACCATCTCCTAAAGTTAAGGCAAGAGTGACCGGGGTTCTTACGGCTCCTCAGCCAGAAGAAAGGGAGAGCAAGATTTTTTTTTTTTTTTTTTTTTTTTGACTGCAGTCCCTTTTTGGTGTTTTGGCTTCTCCTTGCACATGTGAAAGTCAGGAGATCCAAATACTGAGTGGACTACAAAATTTACTCTGAGTTTTGGATTGAATAGTGAGAGCACTGGAAGAATCACATAAGAAAAAAAAAAAACACATTTGCATATGTAATTTGCTAACTGAACATTAAAGCCAATACAATAACTCATTCCCATGACTATATCCATTATCCTGTGTGTCCTGATGAGTTTCAGCTTACTAGAACAGTCATCCCCTTTTCACGTGTGCTCTACTCTGCCAACAACAGCACTTCTGGTGGGGTAAAAGAACAGGAAAAATCAGTTATGGAAATAACTGATGACAAACTTGAGCTACGTTGATTTGATTTTCAGTATATATTAATACATTTGTCATATAACTGTGCCTAGACAGAACAATCCAAGACTTTTACTTCTGTGACTACCACAAATAGCTTCAGTGTGCCAAGGTTTCCAACTGACACAGTCTTTTCTTTAATTTTCATTGGGTTTACCCAGTGTTCCAGTAACACCTATAATCTGTGAATATATTTAACTCAGGCTTGTAAAGTAATAGAGTTATTAGATCAGTTGCTTCTAAAAATACATTTCTGCCACAAGTAAATGAATTATAAAAGATTTTGACTCATCATTCACTAAAACTTATCTTATGAATGGTCTGCTCTTTTACTCTCAATAGTCAGCCTTTGGTTTTGATGTTATACTTGTCTCTGACTATGCTAGAATCCCGATAAACTACAGGCAACAACCTGCTGGTATGAAAACTAGTGATTAAAAAGTAACAAAATATGCCTTGGCCTTAAAGAAAAGAAAAAGATCAAAAAACCCTTGAACTTGCTGATTTTCTCTCTCACTATGTATATACACAAAGCATGAACAGACTTTACATGACATATAAAACAATATTATTGTATAATTAGGAAAAAAAATTGGCTGAGACTGCCTTTCAATTATGGCATATTATATGTGGGAGACTACTGACAATGTAAATCCCTGCAGGGATGGATTTGTAAGAAATTCACATTACAGCCCATTGTGTATTGCTGCTCACGCAGAGAGGGATTTCACAGAGTTGACATAAAACTACACTTACCTTTGGCTGCTACTGGGCTAAGTGCTAATTCAACTTAAGTGACAGTTTATTTATTTGTTTAGTTTGTCAGAAAGGTACAGGCATATTACTTAAAATGTGAAATACAGGAATTATGCTTCACTAGTACACATAACTAAAGGTCATAGCTATGCTAAGTAAAAACAAACAACAAACACAAGCATAGAGCAAAGAATGTGCAACTGAGATACTGACATATTTTGTTAACTGTATCTGTTCATTTACAGTCCTTATTATAACCATTGATTTTAATTTGTTCAAACAACCTCAGGACTGAAGAGTAGCTAACAGTTCCACCAGCTCAGTGCACTTGCAGAAAACCAAACTACCCTTGTGTCAGACAAAGGTAGCCTGGATAAATAGAACTGAATCATTACCCGTTGGATTCAAATTGCTAGGGTCTGAAAGAAAAGGTTTGCTGTGTATGAACCATACTAACAAGGCATTTATATACACACCATACTTAAAAGTAGGTCTTACTGATGTTTGCAACCAGAGGTATTGCAACAAAGCTACAACTGACTGTATTGCAGAGAAGCCTAGACTTTTCCCCAGGGATTATAATTTCATTCACTCTTTTCATTTTTGTTATTCATAGTGTTGCACTGAAGGGCAAAATGCTAATGTCAAAAGGAATAAGAGTCTAAGACAAAAAAGTAGGATTTAATGCTGAAGCCTTGAGAGTCATTTTTATTTATTTATTTTATTTCTCCTGGCCTTCTGATGTTGTGAGAGCATAAACTTCCTGTAATGCAGAAAAATTGAAAGTCTAGCTAATCTGCCATTATCTATACCATTTAATTTTCACCATCCAATCGAGCAAGTGATATGCTAACAATGAGAGAGAATTTCTGTAGTAAACCTGCTCTTCTTCAGTTCTGGTGAATATAATACAATTACAATAAATGCGAAGTCTAGAATGTGATGCTTTCTCTTTCCTTTTTCACATTAAATGGATAGTTTAGCTTACATACTAGCATCAAGTACAACTACTCTTTCCTCAAGCTTTTGAAGGACTTCAGCTTGACAAATGTCAGTTTCACACTGGGAAGCTGTCTTCTTCCTCAAATTCTTCCATTATAAAAATGGAATTAAGAAAGCTGATATTCCCTGGAATCTAAAAACCTAAAGCAACCTCTTCCTGAAAATGTAAAGCAATGAATTATAAAGAATCAAAAAACCTGCATCTGAACATTTACCACTTAATAAAAGAGCTACAAGAGTATCCATTACAGATTTCATTGTTATTATAAATTTAACATGAAAGGTACCCAGACACAATAATGATAGCTGGGCAGCAGTATACTACCTTAAAATTTATCTTGCAGTTGCAATATCCTATTGTGTTCCACAAAATAAGTGAAAATATCCACTTCCAATCCCAATACAGTAAAATTAATACTTACTTAGAGACATATACATATAAAATTATTACTTACTGATTTTATGACTCTGTAATCCAGATAATGAGAGCACTTTGTACACTACAAGCAGAAAATGCAAGGTCATCATTTCACAGCACTTTTGGAAACATCACTGAGGTCTATGTTTCTCATCATCTAAACTGTCTGTCCTTGAAGAACACTCTGGGTCCCCATGATCCCTACAACCAGTAAATCAGGCCAGACTACAAAGCAGCTCACTTTTACAATGCCTTTCAGAGAGTCCTGAGAAAACCACAATGCCCGTGTGTGCCACAGTTGCCTGCTTTATTTTATGTTGGGTTGTCATCACTGCCATGGTCCTTGTTTGTTCCAAATCCACCAACATCAAGATCCAAGACTGAAAAGCAGTGAAAGTAAAATCTCAAGAGAGGGAGATAGGGTTTGTAACTGGGAGCCACTGGCATCTTCATTCTGGCATGAGCATGAAAGGAGTTCCAAGTACTACAGCCAAGTATTACTGATATCCGTACAGATGCTGTGTTGCAGAGTGCCTTTTCTGAACAGCAGAGTAGGGTGATGAGGAACTCAAGGAAATGACAACTAGTTGCCTAAGTACAATGAAAATGTATTGTAATTACCTGCTTAAAGCGCAGAAGAGTGTGGTTTGTTGTTTTTGACAGAGCTGCACCATGAGGCCTCCCTCAGTATGCTCTGCTCTGGGCTGAACAAACTAAGGGGCTTCAGCCACTCTTCATATGTTTTGCCCTCTAGACCTTTTACTATTTTCCTGGCTTCCTTTGGACATGGCTCTAATAGCTCTATGTACTTCTTATTTTGTGGCACCCAAAACTGCACACAGTGCTTGAGGTGAAGCCTCATCAGTGCAGAGCAGAGCAGGACAATCCTTTCCCTCAACTGCCTAGTAATGCTGTGCCTGATGCACCCCAGGGTAGGGGTGGCCCTCCTGGCTGCAGGGTACACTGTTGATACATATTCACAGAATCACTGAATAACAGAATAGTCTAGTTTGGAAGAGACCTCTAAGATCACCGAGTCCAACCTCTAACCTAACACTAACAAGTCCTCCACTAAACCATATCACTAAGCTCTACATCTAAATGTCTTTTAAAGACTTCCAGGGATGGTGACTCAACCACCTCCCTGGGCAGCCCGTTCCAGTGACTAACAACCCTTTCAGTAAAGAAGTTTTTCCTAATATCCAACCTAAACCTCCCCTGGCACAATTTTAGCCCATTCCCCCTCGTCCTGTCACCAGGCACGTGGGAGAACAGACCAACCCCCACCTTGCTACAGCCTCCTTTGAGGTACCTGCAGAGAGTGATTAGGTCACCCCTGAGCCTCCTCTTCTCCAGGCTGAACAATACCAGCTCCCTCAGCCGCTCCTCATAAGACTTGTTCTTCAGACCCTTCACCAGCTTTGTAGCCCTTTTCTGGACTCGCTCAAGCACCTCGATGTCCTTCTTGTAGTGAGGGGCCCAAAACTGAACACAGTATTCGAGGTGCGGCCTCACCAGAGCAGAGCTGAGTACAAGGGGACAATCACTTCCCTGGACCTGCTGGCCACGCTGTTTCTTATACAAGCCAGGATGCTGTTGGCCTTCTTGGCCGCCTGAGCACACTGCTGGCTCATATTCAGCCAACTATCAACCATCACTCCCAGGTCCTTCTCTGACAGGCAGCTTTCTAACCACTTATCTCCCAGCCTGTAGCTCTGCTTGGGGTTGTTGTGCCCCAGGTGGAGGACCTGGCACTTGGCTTTGTTGAACTTCATACAGTTGGCCTCAGCCCATCGGTCCAGCCTATCCAGATCTTCCTGCAGAGCCTTCCTACCCTCAAGCAGATCGACACACACACCTAACTTGGTGTCATCTGCAAACTTACTGAGGGTGCACTCAATCTCCTCAGCCAGATCATCGATAAAAATGTTAAAGAGGACTGCCCCCAGTACCGAGCCCTGGGGGACTCCACTAGTAACCGGCCTCCAACTGGATTTGACTCCATTCACCACAACTCTCTGGCCAACCAGCCAGCTCTTAACCCAACGAAGAGTATGCCAGTCCAAGCCATGAGCAGCTAGTTTCCTGAGGAGAATGCTGTGGGAAACGGTGTCAAAAGCCTTACTGAAGTCAAGGTAGACCACATCCACAGCCTTTCCCTCATCCACCCAGCGCGTCACTTTGTCATAGAAGGAGACCAGGTTCGTCAAGCAGGACCTGCCCTTCATAAACCCATGCTGACTGGGCCTGATTGCCTGCTTGCCCTGCAAGTGCCACATGATGATGGTCAAGATAATCTGCTCCATGAGCTTCCCTGGCACTGAGGTCAAACTAACAGGCCTATAGTTCCCTGGGTCTACCCTCTGGCCCTTCTTATAGATGGGTGTCACATTTGCTAGCTGCCAGTCGAGTGGGACCTCCCCTGTGAGCCAGGACTGCCGATAAACGATGGAAAGCAGCTTGGCCAGCTCTTCCGCTAGTTCTCTCAATACCCTCGGGTGGATCCCATCCGGCCCCATTGACTTGCATACATCCAAATGCTGTAGCAGGTCGCCAACCATTTCCTTGTGGATTGTGGGGGCCACGCTCTGCTCCTCATCCCCTCCACCAGCTCAGGGTACTGGGCGTCCAGAGAACAACTGGTTTTGCTGCTATAGACTGAGGCAAAGAAGGTGTTAAGCACCTCAGCTTTTTCCTCATCTCTGGTAACTAAGTTTCCCCCCACATCCAGTAAAGGGTGAAGATTCTCCTTAGTCCTCTTTTTTGTACTGATATATTTATAAAAACATTTTTTGTTGTCTTTAACAGCAGTAGCCAGATTGAGCTCCAGGTGAGCTTTGGCCTTTCTAATTTTATCCCTGCACCGCCTCACAACATCCCTGTAGTGCCCCTGAGTGGCCCGCCCTCTTTTCCAAAGATTATAAACACTCTTTTTTCTCCTAAGCTCGAGCCACAACTCTCTGTTCAGCCAGGCCGGTCTTCTTCCATGCTGGCTCGTCTTTGGGCACGTGGGGACAGACCACTCCTGAGCCATTAGGATTTCTTTCTTGAAGAGCGTCCAGCCTTCCTGGGCTCCTCTGCCCTTCAGAACCGCCTCCCAAGGGACTCTGCCAACCAGTGACCTGAACAGCTCAAAGTCAGCCCTCCAGAAGTCCAAGTCAGCTGTTTTACTGGTCCCCCTCCTGACTTCGCCAAGTATCGAGAACTCTACCATTTCATGGTCACTCTGCCCGAGACAGCCCCCAACCACCACATCTCCCACCAGTCCTTCTCTGTTTGTGAACAGAAGGTCTAGCGGGGCACCTCCCCTGGTAGGCTCACCAACCAGCTACGTCAGGAAGCTATCTTCCACGCTCTCCAGAAACCTCCTAGACTGCTTTCTCTGGCCTGTGTTGTGCTTCCAGGATATGTCTGGGAAGTTAATGTCCCCCACAAGAACAAGCACTGACGATTTTGCAACTTCTGCCAGCTGTCTGTAGAACTCCTCATCCGTCTCCTCATCCTGGTTTGGCAGTCTATAACAGATCCCCATCAGGATGCTTGCCTTGTTGGCTTTCCTGCTGATCCTAACCCATGGTGACTCAACCTTATCATTCCCAGCCTCAAGTTCGACAACATCAAAACACTCTCTAATATAGAGAGCCACTCCAACACCCCTTCTGTGCTGCCTATCCCTTCTGATAGAGCCTATAGCCAGACATTGCAGCTTTCCAGTCATGGGAGTGGTCCCACCATGTTTCCATGACGGCAATCAACTCATAGCCTGCTTGCTGCACAATGGCTTCCAGCTCCTCCTGCTTGTTGCCCAAATTTGCTATTCAACTTGCCACTGACCACAATGGCCAGATGCCTTTCTAGGGCTGCTCATTCGCCACTCTGTATGTATAGGCAATGTTGCCCCAACCTAGGTGAAGAATCCGTCACTTCTCCTTGGTAAATTTCATTCAGCAGTGATTGCCTGGCACACAGCTATTCCCTTGCAGAAGCAGTGCTATGGAAATCACAGAGCATTTACAAGGAATGGCAGCAAACTGGGAAGAGATTGCTACATTCTTTAGTTAACATTGCTTGGGAAACTGATTTCCCTCCCCAGGTAGAAAACGCAGAGGGACAACAAGGAGGCCAGAAGGGCGCTACCACACAGGGAAGGGGAAGCAAGGTCTGGGTAAGAAGTGATCTCCTTTAAACACAGCTTTATGTGCTTCTTTTGAGTTGAAACACCTGTGGTACAGCACCAGCAACAAGCACTGGACAGCAACATCTGCTCTGGCTGTTCCACTGTGATGGCACTATGATGACGTGCAGGTGTCATGGTGAGTTTCAAACATCTCCCACCAGAACACCCAGACAGACCAGCTGGGTCTCACTTGCTGACTGGCAGGACAAAGACTAAGCTGGCCACTGAAAAGGCTTCAGGTGGAAACTTCAGTGAAAATGAGACAAAAGAAATTAAAAGGGAGCCACTTCCAGCAGAAACTTCACCTGTCTTCTCCTTCCTCAGCTTCCCAAAGAAACTGTGGCAACTAGTTGAAAGCAACGAGTTTAAGACCATTTGGTGGGATCACTCTGGAAACTGTATCGTGATCAATGAGGAAATGTTTAAAGTGGAATTGCTAGGAAGGACCAGGTCTCAGAAAGTTTTTGATACTGAGAGTATATAAAGTTTCATTTATCAACTTAACCAGTCTGGATTCACCAAAATCACAGAATCACAGAATCACAGAATTTCTAGGTTGGAAGAGACCTCAAGATCATCGAGTCCAACCTCTGACCTAACACTAACAGTCCCCACTAAACCATATCCCTAAGCTCTACATCTAAACGTCTTTTAAAGACCTCCAGGGATGGTGACTCTACCACTTCCCTGGGCAGCCCGTTCTAATGTCTAACAACCCTTTCGGTAAAGAAGTTCTTCCTAACATCCAACCTAAAACTGCAATGGGACTTCCAAAGATCTGCCTCACTTCCGAGATTCCTGGCAGAAGAAGATGCATTTTCTGCTCATAGAAAGGTACGTCACTTGCTCCACACATGAACCATCACTCACAATATTCTAGTGGGAGATATGGGTGTTTCAATAAAGTAGGCCTTGGCAATAGAGGAAATGAGGATGACAGTAAACGTTCTAAGTTTAATATCTTTCTCAGGCTGGTGTTGAGGTATTTTTCAGGTGGCAGTGATGAGTGGTAGAAATGTAGATACCATATATTCAGTTTATACCCAATGAGTTTGAATTCATGGAATGGCAAGATAAATAAATAGGGCTATGATGAGTCTATTCAGTTTAATATATTTGCAAGAAATCTTGCTGTGCCATATCGGAATTCTTTTTTCAACTGTGGGATGCATATTAACAATGTAGTGTTACCTACATGTTAATTCTACCTAGAAGCATCTGAAAAGTCACGGTACTGGGCTTCTTAATCAATTATTTTTTTTATTTCTTTTTGGAAATTGTTAACAACTAACTCTCCTCCTTTGCATTTTTTAGTTACTCCTCTACCACAACTTCAGCTTCAAGATAGATTCTCCTCACCTGCTCATCAACTGCAAGCGCCATGCTGCCCTGAAGAGGAAAGCCATGGCTGCCCCTGCAACGCAGGCAGATCTGTATGGAAACTGCCCCAGAAACAGCCCAGGCATCCAGCATAGGTGGGGAGCAGATGCCAGGCAGGAGAAGGATATGATGGCAGCAGCTCCTGCAGAAGACACGCAGACAGTAGCCCCCACAGGGTCCCTGCTCCCAAAGTGCCAGGCAATAGCCATCCCTCAGGCTAGCAGTGTTCATCCAGCCTCATGCGTGGATGCTCCCTCCCTGCCAGGCCCTGCTGCAGAGGCAGCAGGCAAGGACAAGCAACAGCCTCTGGCCTCCTCCCAGCTGCCACCACGCAGCAGCCAGAGCCCATCTGCCTCTCCTACTCTCATACAGTACCACTTTCTGCCTTTCATGGGACCCGTCTTGACACCTATGTACCAAAACATGCCAGCTCCACAGCTTCCCTGGACTGCCATATCTCCCTTCTGTCCATTTGCAATTCCTGGGCTGGCAGCAGCCTCTGCCACAGCCATGCCAAATCCACCCAAATGGCAGCCCTCAGCAGCCCCACACTGCCCAACTTGCACCTGCGGTTCAGGCAAGGCAGCTGCACGCAATAGGCTGGCACACTAGCACGGGACCCACTAGAGGCAGAGGGGAGAATGGCACCCAGTTACAGGTTTGTAGTTGTTCATAGTTGTTCATAGTTGTTCGTAGTTCCTAAGCTGATTGTTCTGAAAATAATTGTTTGCATAATAAACCGTTTACAGTTCTGCTGTATCTTTTTATTATTATTATTATTATTATATACATTTTTATGGTGTTATCTCAGATTGAGTTTGCATTTCATTTCTCAGAAGGAAGGAGAAGCAACCGTTCTCACATCAATGTAATAGTTTTCTCTAACAGTCAAGCTCTAGGTACTTAGCCACAGAGAGGAGAAGACTGGGAAATGTTGGCATGCTGCATGCACCAAGGATGCTCTTCCTAATGATGACTTTTGAGCGCAAGTTGAGAAAGTCTAATTAAATAACAGCATTTTAATTATAGAAGACTCAGAAAGGGAATGTCACCTTCATAGTAGAATGAATGCTCACAAGGGCATTCTAACACTCAACATTGCCAGGCAGTAACAACCTGTGCTTTAATTTCTGAGCTAACATTCATGAAGGTGCTGAGAAATCAAGTGCTTTGGAGAGGCATCCCTGAAAAACAAGAGAACAGAGTTGAGAAACGACGAAAATATATATATTTAAAATATTTCTATTTATAGAAATGTTGGACCACTCACTGGGTAAGGAATTGGCTGGATGATTGCATTCAAAGAATTGCAGTCAATGTCCAAGTGGAGAACAGTATTGAGTTCAGGGGACTACTGCTTTTTAACATCTTTGTCAGTGTCATAGACAGTGGGATCAAGTGCACCTGCAGTAAGTTTGCTGATGACACCAAGCTATGTGGTACAGTTGACACTCTGGATGGAAGGGGTGCCATCCAGAGGAACCTGGCTAAAGAGAACCTGTGAGAACCTCATGGAGTTCAACAAGGCCAAGTGCAAGGTCCTGCACCTGGGCCAGGGCACTCTCAATCACAAATACAGGCTGGGTGGAGAATGGATTGAGAGCAGCCCTGAGGAGAAGGCCCAGGGGGTGTTGGTTGATTAAAAGCTCAGTGTGAGCCAGCAATGTGTGCCTGAGGCACAGAAAGCCAACCATATCCCAGGCTACATCAAAAGCAGCATGGCCAGCAGGGCAAGGGAGGTGATTCTCACCCTCTGCTCTGCTCTCATGAGACCCCACCTGGAGCTCTGCCCACAGCTCTCGGGCCCTCAGCACAAGAAGGACATGGACCTGTTAGAACGAGTCCAGAGGAGGACCTCAAGGATGGATCTAGGGGCTGGAGCAACTCCTGTGAAGACAGGCTGAAGGAGTTGGGATTATTCAGCCTGGAGAATGGAAGGCTCCAGGGAGACCTTACAGCGGCCTTCCAGTGCCTAAAGGGGGCCTGCAGGAAAGTTGGGGAGGGACTTTGTCAGGGAGTGCAGTGACAGAAAAAGGACTAATGTTTTTAAAATAAAAGACAGTACAATTAGATTAGATAAGGAGGAAATTCTTTACCATGAGGTAAAGAATTCTTTACCATGAGGTAAAGGTGGTGAGGCACTGAACCAGGTTGCGCAGAGAAGCTGTGGATGCCCCATCCCTGGAGGTGTTCAAGGCCAGTCTGGATGGGGCTTTGGGAAACCTGGTCTGGTGGGAGGTGTCCCTGACCATGGCAGGTGGGTTTGTTCATCGTTATAAAAGAACTGATATTGTTGTGGCTCATTTGGAAGTAGTAACATTTATTTGTAGCAGGAATGGGAAAATAATTTTATCTACTGAAACTTGGTAATGCTTCAATTGATATCAGTAGAGAATAAAATACCACCTAATTAAAAGCTTTTGAAGATTAACTTGCAAAGCTTAGTCATTTATGGACATCTAAGGTTGGCAATCTTATAGGACTTGATTTTCCACAATTCTGTGCTTACAGTTTTCTGAGCACCCTTTTTAAGTGTTATCAAATTGGTCACCATCTT
This sequence comes from Heteronetta atricapilla, assembly GCA_011075105.1. Lineage (NCBI taxonomy): Eukaryota > Metazoa > Chordata > Aves > Anseriformes > Anatidae > Heteronetta > Heteronetta atricapilla. The sequence continues at coordinate 98,349,197 of CM021731.1, forward strand.
CTGGTCACCATTTTAAAGTTTTGACTATTTTCATGAGAGTTAAAACATTGACTTTGTCACTAAACTTTAAAATGTAAGTGCTATGCAGTTGTATTTTCTTCTCTCCAATCTGGAACTTACCTAAAGTTCATACAAATTGCATTAGGTAAGATCAGAATAGAACTTGATGATTCCTGAAGTTTTAAGAAATGCACATTTAAATAAACCTGATTCATTAACAATTTGTTAGCCTAGAAAATGTCATTATTTTTAGATTAGCTTTCGCAGGTGTGCACTCTACTAATAGATCCACACAAAGAAGACTTTCACAACTAGGAAATTGTTTCATGACAAAATGGGATATGACAATTTGAAGATGTGTAAAGACTTCCAGAAATTGCTTTGGAATGGGTATCAGCGATCCAGGGAAGCAAGCCACTGAAGGTATTGAGTTTTATTTGAAGTCCATACGATAACACTAGAATGATTTTATCTTCAACCCTCTCCAGAATAGGGGCAGGGGGTGAGAGGGGAAGGATACTCTCCATGTTCTGTTCAGAAGAACTGAAATTGGATTTCATGAGCTTGAACAAAACACTGTTCAGAAAGAACAATGGACAAACAGATCTACACAGGCTTGAAGAGACTTAGTTGTTAACAGGAGGTGACAGTAACGTCAGTTAAGAAAGGAAGTAGAAGAATCTGGAGAATTTTTATACACTTGAATTTGTACTTAGACCAGTAATGATAATTACGTAAGTTAAATCTCAGTTGCATTTATGGAGAAAGTCTTTACTGAACAGTTTATTTTCAATTGTTAATGGTGTGGGGGAGGGAGGTAGAAGGAGAAGATCATTGAGTTTAGGGACTTTATTTTATCTCAGCCAACTTTTATTTTTTTCCCTAAAATTGTACCTTGTCTGATTGTTAGTATGATGCTAAACTTAATGAATGTTAAACACATACACACACACACACACACAAACTAACCTCTTTTAAAAGAAATCAAATAGAAAAGAGTATAAGGAAAATTAGATCACTTTTCCCCTTTTATGTCCTTATATACTGAACTCGTGTCTAGGTTCATATAAGAACAAACTTCCTGCATGCAATTTGGAATCTTGACTGGAGTGCAGGTGGTGTTGAATAAAATAACCAATAACATCTGATTCACTCTTGATAACACATGTATTCAAATACCGCAGCCTAACTAACTGTGGTGTTTTTACCTTGCTAGGCAGCTGAACTCCAGTACAGCTGCTCTCTCACTTCTCCTCCTCAAAGAAAGGGGGAGATAAAGTTTGATGGAAAGTAGGGAAAAAAGGGAGGGGGGGGAAGGAAATAAGGATAATTTAATTAAAGTGAAAAGGAAGAGGAAGAAAACAAGCAAAGGCCACATGGAAGCAACAAAGAAAGGAGAAAAAACAATTACTCTCTAATTCCCACCAATGAGAGATGCTTGGGCCCATCCTGGGAAACAGGGCCTCAATACATACAGTGGTGGTTTAGGAGGACAGACGTCTTCATGTAGAGACACCCCAACCTCACCCCTTCCCCACCTTTTATTGCAGAGTGTGACACCACATGCTGTGCAATATTGCTTTGGTGGGTTTAGGTCAGCTGCCCTGGTGATGTCCCCTCCCAGCCTCTTGTCCGCCCCCTGCCTGCTGGCTCTGGGGAGTTTGGAGGGAGTCTGGATGCTGTGCCAGCCCTGCCCAGAATACACAAAACCTTGGTATGATAGCTACAAGTTGGCTGTTCTAGCTACAAGTGTGAAGAACAACCCTTACATAGACCCCTGCAGGGAAAGTTAACTCAATCCCAGCCAGATCGAGTACATTAACATATATGAAGTATAGAAAAAGTATAAAGGTACAGAAGAGAAAAATGCAAAACAACAGAGGAAAACAAGCTGAACCTTAGTTCAATACACTCATAGTCTAAACCTGAAAAAAAAAAAAAGGTTTAAAGCAGCAAAGGTAGGAACAAGATACGGCAGCCACAGTTCTGTAAGAAACTACATAGGCATGCAAAGAATATCAGCTCATATTCTGATGCATCAGTTTTGTATACTGCAATACCAAATACTTTATGGAAAATAAATAAATAATCAAACCAGCCACACACACAAAATGTATGCACTGAGGAGAAGTAGGTAAATATGTGTGTGATGCTTTGTGAAAAACCTTTCCCTAATATCCAACCTGAGTCTCCCCTGACATGGTCTTATGCCATTCCCTAAGGTCCTATCACTGGTCAGCAGAGAGAAGAGTCTCCCAACACTGTAAGATAACACAATTGACTCGTAGTCAAACTCAGATTCCTTACCATGTTCTTTGACTCCAGTGTGTGAAGAACAGTCATATTGAGGCCTACTGTGGCTCGTAAGCCTGATCAAGACTTATGTCAAATGCAGGAGTAGAGCGTACTGCCGAACAAGAGCAGAGTGGGACACACACTTCCCTAGACCGTATAGCAGCACTGTGCCTGATGCACCCTAGCATACAGTTGTCATGCTGTTGGCTTGTATTCAACTTACTGCTGACCAGAACCCCCAGATCCCTTTCTGCGGGGCTGCTCTCCAGCCTCTTGTCCTACAGCCTGTACAAATAGCCAAGGTTACCCCGTCCCAGGTGCAAAGTCTGACACTTCCTCTTGTTGAACTATATGTGCTTAGAGATGGCACAGCCCTCTAGTTTGTCCAGATCCCTCAGCAAGGCCTCTCTACCTCCAAGGGAGTCAGCAGCTCCTCCTGTTTTAGTGATGTCTACAAATTTGCTTAGTGTGCATTTGAGTCCTGCATCCAGATCATTTATAAAAACATGAAGAGAGGTGGCCCTAAAATAGCCCTGTGGAACTCCACTAGTGACAGGTCACCAGACTGATATAGCCCCCTTTGCTACGACCCTTTGAGACTAACCCATCAGCCAGTTGTTCACCCATCATGTTATGAACTTGTCTAGCTGTATGGTGGGCATTTTGTCCAAAAGGATACTGTGAGAAAGAGTATTGAAAGCTTTGCTGAAATGCAAAAAAACACTACATGATCTGTCTTCCCTTGGTCAACTAACTAGGTAACCTTGTCATAAAAGAAAATTCAGTTAGTCAAACAGAACTTTCCTCTCGTGAACCTGTGTTGGCTAAGACCAATGACTACATTGTCTCTCAAGTGTTTTTTTTGGTAACTCCCAGAATAATCTTCACTATAATTCTACCAGGTACTGAAGTGAGTCCAACAGGACCAACAGGCATGTGTTTACCACGTCTTGGTCATGGGCCTGGGGAGCCTGCTCTAGGTGGCCTTGCTTGAGCAGGGGGTTTGGACTAGGTGTCCTCCAGAGGTCCCTTCCAACCTCAACCAGTCTGTTGCTCTATTGCAGGAAAATGTTCCTCGGTTTTGTGGCAGCAGTGCACACACCACTCTATGATGATGTGACCCCACAAAGTCCTGCACCGATACTCAAGGGCACTCAAGCGTTAGTTCACGTGAACAATTTATTGGCATCTGTGCACAGGTTGAAGGTCCCAGTGGGAATGGACTCTCTCCAAGAGTTTGAGTGGTCACTGCCTCAGTGCTAACAGCTTGCTCTGTTGCAAGCCTCCATGCACCATATTCTTCCACTGCATGGGTAAGGCTCCCCAAACTGTGGTTTAGCTGCGGAGAAAATGTGTGGGAGCAATTGCAACCCTGAGAAATTTAGGGTGACATTGCCAAAACAATGAACCTTCTACTCAGTATTAAACAACGGGAAGGAGGATTCTGTTATCTGCAGGGAGGGAATTGGATGGAGAAGAAAAATAATGAGACCTCCTTTTTGGGAGTAGAGTTTTCAAGGATGCAACGGAGATTTTGAAGACTCAAGGTGAAGCAGAGACAACCATGTTAGTTAAGAAGCTGAACTATTCTTCTCTGCAGGGAGCCACACATTAATGCAGTGCCCAAGGTTGTCACTGGTTGAGGGTCCTCAACAATACCCATCCTCTTGCAAGAGGCAAGACTCCTTTTTCTTCTCTAATGTGTTTGGAAGTGCACAACAATGCAGTGTGGGTTGGACAGCATTCTCCACTGTGCCCTAAGCTCATCTCAGACAACAGCAAGATATCTTCAACACTTGCAGATACACTAGATGGACTATTATTAGCATCATCCCACTTGGGGACATTAGATGAAAATGTATCTCAGCCCTAGACCTGTCCCAGCTGGGCATGATATTTCTTTGGAATCTGGCAACAATATCTAAGACATTAACGACAACAGCAAGTCAGTGACAGAACAAATGGTGCGTAGCCTTCTGACAGGAGCTGCCTGCAGAAACCCTAAGAGCTTGTGATAAAGACGTAAATAACAGTTTTAGAGCACACTGTGAAGGGGAAGCTTCAGAGCCAGTTCAGAGAACAGTGCAGACCTGGCCCTTGATTTCTGTTCTGAAAGTTGTTATTAATATGATAATTCAGTAACACAAAAGAATTTCTGACACATCAAACAAGGATGAGAGCGTAACACTGAAATCAGAAGTTAAATTCACCATCATCTGGTCATGTATTTTCCTTTTGATAGTGAAAGGATATTTGAATATGATCCAATTGCAAAAAGGCAACAAAATGTTTTAATATTTTGAGTTTGCATTAGATCAATGCCTAAAAAATAGGCTACTTTGATGAGCTGACTATTGACATTCAGGTGACAAAGGTGAGGGTAGTATGAGAATCTCTGCAGAATATAGAGCTGCACATAAAATAGATTTAGCAAAATAAGAAACTGACCCATCAAGGGAGCAGAGACTCTTCTGCAAGCCAAGCTGCTAATAGAATAATTGAGAAAGCTCAGAGTAAGTTTATGCTCTGTCCATGCAGGAAATTAGCACACTGACCTTCCCTCTCATATCCTCAATGCAAAAGTGGTGTCACCAAGGTCAGTGTTTTGCACGTACACACACAGCACCTGCACTCTCATCCTTAGCATCTGTTTCCAAACCGTACAGTAACATAAGAGAGCTGCAGAACTGTAAAAGGTTAAAATTACAAAAGTGAAGGTTGCTGTTAAAGTCTATAATGATCAAAGGATTATTGCATTTTGAGTGTACAATAATAAACCAATGTAAGTTATTCCATTTCTATATTAAAGAAGCTTCATATTAAAAATAATGAATAATATAAATGCAGAAGCAATTACTTTTCTGCCTTTCACATTTACCGTAATAGTTTATGATGAAACTGAACAGTGAAAAGTAATAAATATAATCACATTTCATTTTGCTGATCAACAGCAATCAGGTAATGTACTATCATATGAGATACAATCAATATAGCAGGAAATTTATATAGAGATGTTTACTGCTACTTATTGGATACTTCAACGGATATTTTAAATGTATAATTACAATAATGACTCATTTGTCTTTCATCATAAAAACTGAAAGCTTCAGTCCTCGGCTTTAGATTTCCAGATAGAAAAGCTCTGTGTTCAGACAGAACTTATAGAAAGAACAATTTTCCCACTCATTTTTAAAAGGACTTGAAATCACTCAAAAATACCAACTTTTAAAAAACATTCAAATTAAGAAGCATAAAGATTTCAGTGAACTTAAGCAAATGAATAAGATGTCCCGTACTAAATGAAAACATTCTCATACTGTCTGTGATGGAAGGATTTGATTAATATGTATTTTTATACTGCTTCTGATACGATGAACCTTACTCAGGAAGATATTTATGCATGTTTCTAATCTCATTAAAGGCTTACTTGCTGATGAGCTCATTGTATTTCAAGATGTGCTTTGTTTCTCTTGCTATGATTTCTTTAGAGTTGTACTTCACAGATAAAATACCAAAATTCCAGCATAAGTAGTCTAATCGGATGCTCCATCTGTGACATTTATAGTATAAGGTGTTTCAGAAGAAATACGAAAGCCTCAAGGGGAAATTTCTTCCTAAATCCAGGCAGTTAGCAGATGTCACTCTACCTCTTCAAAACAAATCAAGGGCAAATTACCTGTTTTTGAAATCTATGTGACGGTTGTGTTCTTCCTTTCAAAACCACCCTTTTTGACTATTTCTATATATCATATCAAGTTTAAGTTCCATTAGTTAGAACTTCTAGATTTGTGTTTAAAAGCATTTAAAGACTCTAAAAGAGAAAAAAAAATACAGAGCTGGGAGGGAGAGTTTTTGGTCTCTCCATGGCGTATAAAATTAACATAAATAAAAAAGAAAAAATGCTGTAGAAATTGTGCCATTTACTGAATGGGTAATAAGTAGCAATTAGCAGGTACCAAACACCTCAGTGCTACTGGGAAAAAAAATAAAAACACATTGAAATCTGAACATGCGGATCCTGTTTATAAAGAAAGACTGAAGAGATAATACTAGAACAAAGCTTAGAAGTGTACAGACAACATATATCTTTAAAATCTGCTGTTGACAGAAAAGCAGCAACTTTTGTACCCTTTCTCCTCTTAAATGTAAGAGACTGAAATTCAAACTTTTTGTACCAACAGACCACAGGTAAACATTAAAATGTTTTGAATATCATTCATTCTTTATCAACTGTTATACTAAACTGTCTAAATCTTACATTTGAAACATCATTCATTGGGGATACTCCGGAGCCTTCACTGAAAATTTCCAACAGCCAGAAACTGTAAAAGCCTATTCCCTGTCTAATTTACTACCACATACATTTATATAAACTTTTATACTGGTTCTGATTTGGCTTTTCATACCAGTTCCACTCTGACTAGAATTTTGAGAGCCATTTCAGAACACCCTGACCTTTTGAATTATCGGTATTACATAAAAAGGAAATGATAGTTAAGGGAGCTCATGAATCAATCACTCAAAAACTAGAGGAGCCCTAGTGACAGAAGCAAACAGTGTAAGGGAGCCATTACAAAATGAGCCAGGGCACATAAAACACCTGCGTGCAGAAAGTGATCTCTCCTAAGTCCTGCCTGAGATCCCGCAGAAAGAATTTGAGCAAAGGCAAGCAAAAGAAGTTATTTGTTCTCATTTGACCTACTTCATCTTCTAATTAGCATTTGGTAATTGGCTGGAAAAAGTCCAATTTATTGCCCAGTAGATGCTCTTCAGGTATGCTGACTGCTTTGGGTTAATGCCTGGGGAACACAGCATTCTATACTAAGTGATTTAGGAATACAAATCTCACTGTAATTAAGTGGAATCCAAGTACCTACCAGCCAGGGATTTTTTGATAATCACAAATGTTACACCGTATTGCAAAGGCTGTCATGAAAAAGCTGCCAGTGCAACTCCCTATTTACTAATAATAAGTAAATGAAGGAGAGAAATCTCGCTAGCTCTTTCTTCTTTTCAAGTCATAGATCATCAAAATTAAAAGATATAGTCAAAGCTTTGAAAGAGAGAGAAAGGAGAGAAACTAAGGGAAAATAAATACATTTAAAATCAATCGTAAACTAATCGATTTTTAAGAATCGATTCTAATTTGGGGTACAGCAGTCAATAATGAATATTCTGAGAAATAGCAAACAAAGTTAAGCGAAAGGCAACAAACACCATAAAACACTGGCAGTTCAGTCAAGCTACACTTATGCTTTTCTGTAGGGAACAATGTTGAAGTAACAACAATTTGCCAAAGTGTTAAATGAACTTCAAGTGTCTGCTCTGCAAATCTCAATCTGAATGAGTACCCTGAGACATGCTATCATGTCTGAAAAAGCTCTAGTTGAATGAAGTCTCATCTGACCCCTGAGAATCTATTCAGCAGAGAAATAACAATACAAAATATGTGAAGAAAGCCATTTTGACACATTTTCTGAAGGTGGCTGATTTATCGTGTTCATCTTTTTCACCAAAAATGCCCCAGTACTTATTCAGTATAAACATCATAAGACACCACTAGAAACTTTACAGAAGTGTATCTGCCTCAACAAGAAACTAATGACCTGCTGCAATGTGGATGCTACCTCATGTTGATAGGTAGCGTTAAACGGTAAACAAGTAATTCTATTACACTGAGAAAAAGTAGGTACCCTGTACTCACAAATGGCAAGTGGACCCTAAGTCATGAAGCTAAAATTTTATCAAAGCTTGATTTGATATGGACAGCTAACTACATCTTTCCTGTTTCATTGAAGAATGCAAAGAAAGGTTTTCTGGACATAGAAAAATGTTTTCTACTGAATCTTATTCACTGCAGAGTTCTGACTGAGGCTAAGGATTTCAGATCAATCCCCTAGTTTCTGAGAGTTAATCAAGTGATTAAACTTTGACTAGAAATTTCAGGGATAAAGCTCTTCCAACTAAGCTTAACCTCAGCATATATGATGGAATTAAAATTTACCAAATCCTTGCCTCCCTGAAGCCTTACTTCCCTTTTGTTTATGAAACAAAAACCGATGAAGTGTCGTCACCATCCTAACCCTGCACCATATATGATTAACACAATAGTTTAATCATATTCGTATTGCTTTCCCTCTTCTCAGTTGCTGTTCTATGATATTTGAGAAAATAAAAATTAATTTATAGCCTGATCCTGCAAGTGCAAATGTAAATACTTGGCTCAGTTCTGTTTTGCTCCATAGAGATTAATACATGTCTATTGATCTACCCACATACATTCACTTGAAAGCAAGACCACTAATTAGATCCTAAATGTACCAGGAAATCTGAGTTTCATTTATGGCTTCTGCCACAAATGTGTGGTGCACTTTAAAACCCTTGCCTGAAAGATACTAGGGGAGGACAAAAAATATTACTTGGTTCCATTCCACATCAGATAATCAAAACTTCTGAAAAAAAAATGAAAACCAAAAACTTTTCTTTCTTCTTCAGTAAATTCTTCCACAACATCTTTCTTGCAAGTCCTTCCCACACTTTTTGCTGTTTTACCTCACAAAAACATTCTAGTAGACTCATAGCATTATTATTTCTGACTTAGTTGTAATCATGCTACACACAAAGAAAATCACAGTGTTAGGGTTTCAGATGGTGACCTATAATGAGTAGAGTAAGGACAGTTCAAAGCAAAGCCTGTGAGAAATGGCTCTGTCCACAGCTTAGGCCACAAGTTGTGTTGTTAAAAGTGAGTCATCCTTTACACCAGACCACACAAATAGTAAAAAGTTTGTTGCAGGAGAAGATTTAAAAAGAAGACAACTTTCAGATTCCACAGATATCAAAACACGTCAAAATCTTTTGAAAAAAACAAAAGCAAATAGCCAAAATGTGTTTAAATGTCCTTGGATCACAAATAAAAAGCTTTCAGAGCTTGTTGAAAACACAGTTCAAATGCAGCTGTTGCATCCATGTTTGCATGAGCCTGCACAACCTAGAAGAAAGAGCAAAACCAGAAAAAGCACTTATTTTTACTTATCCCACAGTCCTAAAACAAATGTGGGCATGAAAAATTTGCAAGCTGTTTTTTTTTTTTTTTTTTTTTCCTCCAGAAATAATTCACAAATAAACACTGATGCAATGAGATAGCAAACATTTTTGCCATTCACTGTAATGTTCTCAATCATCGCTTGCATACCCAAACTTAAACAAATTGACTAAAAGCTTGGTTATGCACCATGTAAAAGAACTCAGAAGATTACACAACAGAGTTGACCTACTAGGTTCCCTATACTACCACATTGTGAGATTCAAATGCTATAACTTTTGAAAATGTTTACAAGAAAGCACTCTAATGCTTCCCAATATTAGGGAAGGAAATCAAACAAAACAAAACAACAACAAAAATTGAAGGCCTAATGCACTGAATATGATTATCTGTAGCTTCTGACAAAATTTGCTCCGTACTGTAAAAGTGAAACCTTAGTCACAATGCATACAAGCAATAAGTGTACATGTATAGCCTACCTATATGAGTGTACATGTAAACACGTATAGCCTACCTACAAAATACCTTGAAATGATTGAAAATATGGACAAGAACTTTTTGATTAAGAGTAAATACTAGTAATTAAAACAGAAATAAAATTTAATTGCTTATTCAATCATATCCTAGTTTGAAAAATTAAACAATTGCTGACAAATTGTATCTATGAATATCTACATAAATTACCTGTTGGAATTGTTATCAATATTACCTTTCCTTATTTCTCTTATCAAAGTGCTGCTCAGCTACCAAGTAATATAAATCTTTCATATTTAAATGATGAAGGAAGAAATGGGTCTTAGGAGCTTGCTCAAAATCATGAATCTGTAGAGGTTCTGGTCTCCTAATCTTCTGCATTATGCTGTTCCGTCACTAGTTATGAGGACTCCAAAAGGAGAGCAGCAGCCAGCATGAGAAAAAAGATTTAAAAAAAAAAAAAAAAAAAAAAAAAAAGCAAGAAGGAGGAGGAAAAAAAAATCCGTCCATGGGCGGAAAGGAAGGGCAAATCATTGTATTATTTTTGCCAACTT
>CM021731.1:98359664-98400229 GCA_011075105.1 Heteronetta atricapilla
TTAAAAAAAAAAAAAAAAAAAAAAAAAAAGGTAGCAAGAGGGAAGAGGTAAACTAAGTCCAGACATGGGCAGAAAGGTCAGTCAATTCTATTATTGTTGCCAACTTGCCAAGAACCCATTTTTAATCAGCCATACGTAGAAAAGCTACCAAAGTTTAATGAATATAAAACAAATTAATATAACACAAAGTGAAATAATGTAAAATTTCCATGGTGGTATTTTCAAAGAACATAGTAAATCATGCTTGTACCTAAAATTGGTGAACTAATTTGTATTTATTTTCTTGCATTATTGACAATCAAACAGCAAAATAAATCAATACCTAAGCCATTTTCTTTTCATTTTAGTGACGGAGCCCTGTAATGTGGTTTTATATTCTAGAAAGGAAAGATTATTACATTAAAATGGGAATGCTTCTGTGAAGATTAAACCTTTTTACATCTTTGTCATTTTAAAACTAAAGCTGGTATTTTTTAAAATAGTATGGGTAATATTTTTGCAGGAGGCTGAAAGTTCAGTCAATCAAAAGCTTCAGTCTGAAATGAGAAATGGCTTCAGTGAAATGCCATTGATAATGCAACAGAGGAAAATATTACATACCTTTACTGTTTTTTTTTTCAATAATATAAATATATACATATATATAAACAAGCAGTATATTATCTAAACAGTGCACAGAATAAAATCAGGTCATAAAAAGTTGTAGACGCTTATCCCCTGTTTTGAGATAGAATACCAGCAACAGTTTCTATTTACTTGTTTGAAAGGTTGGTACTAAGAATGAAATATTTCTAATAAAGGAGAACTTAATGAATGAATGTAGCTAGAATGCTAGTAAAAAATAACACTAAAAATATGTTACAAGAAAGTCAAAACTAATGAAACAAGATACAGCAGGGATACATTAAATAAACAAGGCAGAGAAGAGATGAGGATGCAGCCTGTAGCACTTTGCGTAGCTATCTGAGAGCCATACAAACAGGGGAGCATCTCTGCTGGGGGATTTCACTGGTTCCTCATTTTGTCTAAGCAATCTGCCTATGCAGACACTGAAGGTCTGGGTTCAGTCAACTGTGGTTTTTTTTTTGTTTGTTTGTTTGTTTGGTTTTTGTTTTTTTAAAAAAAGGGTGACTAAAAAGAAAAAGAGGATTGATATGAAGAAGCCTGAAAAAAATGCAAGGACTAATTTAGACTTTGCTGTTATGTGGTACAAGCTCATAAGGATTGCACAAAATGCAAAGTGACCTGAAAACAACATCCCATAGAGCTCAGCGTGGTGGAAAAATGATGGAGAGCACAAGTTTCTAAACCACAGTATATGCACCACTACTGATATACAAGCCTTTTTAAAATGGTTCACTGCCTGGCACAAATGCTGCCATTGCCTGTGGTCATAGATGGAAGGAAGGGGAGATGGGGCAGCAGTGGGAGTTGCAAGGCTCTTGCTCTATCTTTATTACTGCTGAGGAATAACTTACAACACACAGTGCAAAAATCTTAGTATTTATGACCAAAATTTAGATGTATAAAACATAACCAATATATTGGAAGATGAGAAAACTCAAATATAAGGACCATGAAGTGAAAGAAAAATGTTAATAGCTGACCATAAAAGAAGTCAAGAATGCAAAAATAGGATTTTCAAACAACAGACTATAAATGGTTCCCATCAACCAACATAGGTTGAAAACTGTGACAGTAGCAGAATTATCCCAAGAATGTGAACAAATATTGTTAAATCAATCGTTTACTTTTTGATCACTGCATCTTCAAGACTAATCTCTGTTCCACTGTGACAGTCTGCTGGAGTAGTGAGCCACAAGAAAGAAAAAGAATGTAAATACAAATAGTGTTGAATATAGAATGAAATTTCTTTTGTTATGTTCTTATGTTACTTAAAACAAGTAGAACTCCAGATATTTTTTATTTAAGGTCAGCAAAATATAGGGGTAAAATATGTTATTGCCATAAGTAAAGGATGAAAGTCTGTAGTGATGAAATAGAAGAGAAAAAGATTATTTCTCTGTATTCTAAGAAATAAGTATTTTTACAGTTCAACCTTTTATTTATTTAAGGGTATAAGAATACATATATTGTGTGCATATATATAAGACATATCACTCTAATTCAATAGATGACATTTCTTTTGACTTAGGAAATTATTCCTGTCCTTGTAGTTTACAAGGTTTAAGGATTTTAAATTTTATTTAGTACTTTTGATCCTAACAGCAGGCTGCCTTAGGCCTCATTTCCACTTAATTCAGAAAAACAGCATTCCTTTTTCATGTACTGTCTGATCAAAGGTTTATGTTTAGCACAACATACAGTCTAAAAAGCACATTTTGAGTGGATTTCTTATAGCTAAATGAGAAACTGAGCCCAACTCATGGAAAATGTATTAGTTCAGGTCAAACTGTTTTCACAATCTGTGCACAGTTGCCTTGCCATATTTACGGTACTACAATTAGAGAAAAAAAAAAAAAAAAAAAAGCTATGGGTATATTATTAAAAAAAAAAAAAAAAAGAGGCTTCTTACTTTTCTTGAGTGGTTCATGTCTGCATTATTTACATCACTTGGGTGCTGATTAAAAGCACTTTTGGCATATAATTCAAGTACCTTGGTAGCTGCATTAGCGTTGATGGATCTTTGGGCCCAGCAATCACAAGAATGTGCAGACTGAAATGCCAATTACTTTGCCTTAAGTATTATGGGTAGATCACTTGTATTTAGACAAGTCTGCGTGTACCGTCAGTCACTGCCTGCCAATATCCGTAATGAACTTCTGCTTTAACCACCTGAAGAAAACAAGGTCAAGTCAATCACAATCTATTTCTGGCATTTTTTTTAATAGCTGACATACCTCATATAGCCACTGACAAACCAAACAAGTAGACCGTACAGTTAAATAAATTAGTATCTTTTTAATTAAACTATTTTGCTGAAAAATTGGTGTGACACTCTACCTGACCTTTGATATCCTCTCAAGAGGCAATCAAGATGCACCAGCTCCCAGCAGCGCTCATGATGTGCTAGGTCAGGATACACTTTAAACATTTCACAGGTAAACCCCAAAAGAAATTCGGGCTGTGGATTTTACTTGTTTTGCTGTGTCAAAACTAACAAACAGGTACAGTGTGATCTAGTCAAAGGCATAACCTTACCAAAAAAAAAAAAAAAAAGTAAATGGGTTATTTTAAGGACCTGTGAACTGATGATGTTTCTGGACTAAAATTGATCTCATGGAGCTCAAGACAAGCACCATGCCAGCTGATGGTGTTCTGGTGCCAGCTTCCTTCCATTTGTACTTCAAGTTTGTTATGGTTGATAAACTGAGTGTGACCAGAAACACATCATTACTTCAGCTGCTGCAGAGGAGAGCAGCAGAATAGTGTTAAATGCAGCATTGAATGAGCTTCCTTTGCTAAATTTCTTCTGTTTAGTTTTTATTTGGCTAAAAAGACGGAAAAACGCAAAAATTGTGAAGTTTCAAGTTCACATATCAGTAACAGGAAGATGATTTAAATGACACTTCCTGTAATCATCTACATATTAGATTTTATTGATGATAAATAATTTTATCCCTTTTAGAATGATTCCAAGTTTCTGCTTAATAAACATCTCTGCTGACACAGTCTGCTGTCCACTCAGGAACAAACATCATTTCCTGAGATGTAAATGTAAAATCTCACTTAAAGCTATCATTTTCAGCTAGAGGTTTTTACTCTGCTAATTTTTCTTATTTAATCCTTGTCAAAGAGGTCATACCACAACTTAAGCAACTTCATTTCCAGTACCTCTCAAGTGATAAATCTGAAGGAGAATTGGATTGGAGAAAAATTATCACTAGGTTCTTAGGGTCAGCCTTCCAGGCTTTTCAAAACAGATTTCTCTTTAGATCCCTGACAGCAGGAGCAGAACCCTGTGTCCTGTTCTTAAGTCTGAGGAACAAATCCTCATATCCAGACCCATTTCCATCCCTAAAGCAGTTTGCACGCTCATTGATTCCTTGACAGCCTTTCACCGGCTCTGGCTGTGATTCCTTCTATTTCCAGTGATAGCATTTGTCACAGTATTAATTCTACAAGTTCAGAAAGTGCATTTTGGTCTTGCACATTATTAAGTATCCCTTTCACTTTGTACTCAAAACTATATGAGAAGACAAAATCCTAGTATCAACAAAGCAGGATTGTGAAACAGAAGACTGTAAATCCATTATAAGGTCTTACTCTGGAGGGAAAGGAAAGGTTTTCTGACCAACCACGATGGTGTCACCTCCATTTTCTGAAAAAAACATTTATCTACGAGAGTGGTCTCCGGATCAGCACCTGTGGCACAACTTCTGGACAAGCTGCCTTGTTCTTAGGCTCCAGTCCCTGCCTGTAACTCCCAGGGCAGTCCAGGTTTCCAAGAGCTGCCCCAGCTCCCCTCTCCCCCTGTGGCTGGACTGGGCTGGGTACCCCCCAGCATGTGGCACCATGGCCAGCATCAATCACCAGGGGCAAGATACTGCTGCTTCTTAAGGCACAATTCGTGAGTGACACTGCTTCGCCTCCCCTGTTGCATGTTCAATGTCTGCTTGGGTTGATGCTTCCTCTGGCTGAGTGAACCCACGGTTGTGCTCTCTCAGGTATTTTCTCTGGTCTTGAATCAAGTTTTTAAATGTATTTTTCCTTCCTATGTTTTACTATTCTGTTGTTTTCACATGCTAATTGGAAAGAGAATCAACTTTCTGGCTTGCTTCTTCAGCAAGGCAAACAGAATTCATCACCTCCACCCCAAATTAATAAAATGCAGCTAGAAAAAATATTTACGTATAATATTGGAAAACTTATACTTCATATTACTAGTTCATATATGAATAATTCACGGTCTCAATTACTCAGTGACAGAATCACTATACAAATTGGAGAAAAAAAAGGTCACTTTTTCTTGCAAGGGAAGATAGTCCCTCGTATTCAACATCCAAGCTAGTGTAGTTAGAAGCAGAAATTGAAGGTTTCAGGGCCAATAGGACAATAGGCAAGGGGGTTGTTTTCTTTCATGGTTCTGGGTTCCTGGCATTAAAGCTGAAGAAAATGTAAGCATCAGATGAACGTGCCATTTTACCTGCATAGCAGCAATTTGATTTGACTGCCACACATAGAAGGTAACATTTGAAGAATGAATGATGAGACTTACCATAACATAACTGTGACCAAGCAAACAAATTATTGGTGAATTCTGCAAGTAAGTACATCGTTGCTGGGGTGGGTGTATGTATACACAAAGGTCCAGCAACCCTTGGCAGAAGATGAAGAAAGCACAGCAGACAACCTTAAGCAGACATTACTTTTATTAAATCTTTGCTGGGGGGAAAAACAAACAAACAAAACCTGCCAGGATCTAAGCAAATACATATAAGCGTTAGAAAAGTGGGAAAGCAAGTCTCCTTTTCTCCTTCAAAAGGGAAAGCAAATTGATATATCAGTCACTGGAAAATATGCAGTCAGTTTGGAGCAGAGTTGCCATTTAGCATTTTATAAATGGGCACAAAATCTTATAAATTTATTTGATATTTGATTTTCAGCTTTGTAAAAGCCAACATTTAAACCCTAGATACTAAGGATATGAGAAGAAAGTTCAGAACCTCTGTCAGGTCCAAAAAGTAACTTGGGTATTGTCTCATTTAACTTTTAAATATGAGATAATACATAGTACAGGTACAGGAGAAAGAGAAGACACTGACACATTCACATCTAAGTTATGATAAGCATATGTGATTAAGCAAGCAAACTTGCATTTACCCCAAGGCAATCATTCATCTATTTGGAATGATTTGCAATTCTTCTTGTTTGTTTGTTTTGTCAAATCAAACAAATATACATAGCCTTTGCTTAATTCTGATAAAGGCTTGCTTCTAACCACTCTGCCATGGGGAAAGGAGAAGGTCATTCTAACCCCAACAGAAAGCATTGTAGTTGAAATTCCTGATGGGACAGAAAATAGTGCTGACTTGTACCTGTAAAGACAGACAGTTTCTGCCCCTCGCAGCAGAAACTGCTTCTATATACTTGGACTGACATGTTAGTTCTCCTCATACAGTTTGCCAAGGCAAATGTGCAGATGTTTGTTTTCATGACCATGTTCCACAAGATTACAACACAGGTAGATTTTTTTGTTTAAGTTACAGGCAATAACTCAGCATATTTTACTTTTCCAATAGTGACTTCTTCAGAGAAAGCTCAGCATTAGTGCAGTAGAAAAATCCTTCTCACTTTTAAATTTAAATCTTTCTAAAAGTTATTAGTTCGGAGGCTAGCACAAAAGCTTTGAGTCAAACATTCAGTTGTTAGAGCTGAAAAAAGCATTTGTTAAATACTGAAATGTGCATTGAAACAAAAGGAGAAATTTCATGTTTAGGAAACTAATGTATGACACAAGTGTTTTATATGAATCTCCTCAAATGTGTGTGAAAATCATTCAAATCACAGTGAAATTTCTAAAGCTAGAAGCATGTAGCCATAAGTACCCTGAGGTACCACAGAGGTTTTGCTTTTAAAGTGTTGCTCGTGAACTGCTTTAGAATATACTAAAAGCTTTTTCAAGTGTTCTAAGAAACCAGGACTCATTGTGAATTGTAATTGATTCCATAAAGTGCTGGTAAAATATAAAACATTTGCAAATGCAAATGAAAATATTTCTTGAATAAAAACAAAACAAAACGGAGAAGTTAGATGTGGCAACAAAATCAAATGCAAATAAAAAACAAAGCTTGCACCATTGCCAAGATTACTCAAAATTATTCTGACTTTGTTTTCTAAAAGGTGATTTTGCTGGTGATGATAAATTCAACCGAAATGTGATGTATGCAAATGAGAATTAAATGAACTGGATTACCTGCAAATTGGAATACATCTTATTTGTTATTGCCTTGCATGCAAAAGCAAAGATAACGTTTTAAAAGGCATGGACAACATTACAATTTATTACTGCAGCGCAATCATGACCTGCTGTATAAAGCAATTATGCAGCTGCAAAAAATGTCTGCATAATTTCCTTTCTAGTTTAGGTTGCTCTTCCTAATGGTGCTCCAAAATCTTAGCTTCACCATCCCCTAATTCTCTAGCCCATATGCCAAAGGCAATAATCTTCAAAGGATTTGGTTAGGTTTACAGTGCTACCTGTGGAGGGCTGCAGACAGGCTGTCATAGCTATTCAGAGTTGTGAACTGATCCTATTTGTCAAAACAGGTGTTAATGAAAAAATGGTAACAATTTAAAAGTCAGTGTTAATTGTTTCATGGCTGAACACTACTGGGAAAAAAATCACTAGTGAATCTTTTGTTATTAAACGCAGCAGCAAGGAGTGACATGGTGGAGAGGCCAATATGATACTCCTCTTGCAGGCTGCTGGAGGTTGGAATGAACTATGAAAAATTTCTCACCTAAGATTTAGGGTAATATTCCGTCTTCATCCAAGACAGATGTGAGAGGAACAGACATAAATTCATGGAACTGCCTCTTAACTGTGGCATGATAAGACAAAAGGAATCAATGAAACAAAGTCCTGGGAGAAAAATCATGTTCTCTTAATTCTTGTTTACCATACAATGCTTATAAAGTTATGTGTGTGCTAGCCCCATGGGGCTAGAACCCAATCATCATCCAAAAAGGGTGCAAGTGAGGCAAAAACATGCTCAGCTCACCCTGTTTGTTGACAAAGTTAAATCCTGTTGCATTTTGTTATTTCAGGCCTAGAATAATTTAACACCTCTTGCTCCCCTTGGCTTTCCTCCTGCAGTTTGGTCACATTTGGGAGCAGTGACCCGGATGCAGCACAGCACTCTTCTCTTTAACCTGGAGCAAAGGCTGGTGAGGGTTGGCTCCCCCAGGTGCTATGGTTCAGCACCCTGAACTGCCAAGCCACAAACACAAGCTACAGGCTGGAGACCATCACAGAAAATTTCCAGTCATCCCCCAGTAGATCAGTGATCAGTCAGTCTGTAGATAAGGTGAGTTTAATTAAAAAAAAAAAAAAAAAAAAAAAAAAGATTTATTTCTAAAATGTAACCCTCACTTTTGGTCAGTACGTTAATTATTTTGAAATATGGCTAGTATACTTTAGGTTCTCAACTACTGCACAACAAAATCCACCACCATGTGTTAGCTACATTAAAATATTCTACTCCTTAAAATAAGGCACTGTTTTATTCATTATAATACAGTAAGAACAACATTACATAAGGAATAAAATTTATTTTAGATCTTTAAGACTGATTACATTTTTTTTTTTTTTTGTCTGAGAATGCAATTCATGCAGTAATTTCATCCTATGCGCAATATTCTTAGATAAAATTACTCAGTTCCTTTCAAACAATGTGTGGTAAATTGCTAATTATAGTCAATTAAACCACACAATATGAAATGGTTTTCTGCTACGCAGTTCTTTCAACCATAATAAATGACTAGTAAAAGCTATAAAGCAACCAAAGTTATAAAGACTTCAAAAAAAAAAAAAAAAAAAAAAAAAAACCAACAACATACCTTATGCACAATAGGTAAATCATAAAGACTTCCTAAAACCAAAACTATTCTCGCACCTGTTAACTGCAGTACAACTCTTTACATTACAGCGATGATGGAAGCAGTACCATTTTCAGCTAAACCAGTTATATTTTCTATTCCCTTCTTGAGGGTTAGTATTATCTTATGTTAGAAAGAAATAAGACATAAGATTTGCACACCTATAAAACTCAAAACCACAATCCAGAACTACAATGTCCCCACCTCTTTGTGGGGCAAAGAAAAAACAGATAGCATCTTTTCTAGCAATAAACTGGGTAATCCGTATTCCCTTCAAGAGATACTCGCCTTGTAATTCCAATGTTTCCTTTTATCTGACAAGTTAGCTGCAATATCTTCCCATTTCTAACACCAATTCTCCAGACAATTAACCACTAATGTTTTGGCTTACTTCTTGTGAATTATTTGCAAAATTAGATGGTTTAACAATATTTTGTGCGTCTCTGAACTACATCACTGCTGGGAGTTTTGCAAAGAGCATCCGAGCAGCATATCTTATTACTGTTAGCCTCACACACTGAAGGGGGAGCTTTTAAGATTGAAGAAAGCCTTTGGAAGATTTTACTACTGGAAATGAAAATAGGAGAGAATGAGCTGATCAACTAAGATCAGTACTCAAGTGATTGAACAAGAAGGAGCAACAAAACCAAATGAAACACATATCTATGTTGATCAATTGCACCAAGTGCTTTTTCATTAATAACAGGTCTTAATTCTGTAAGTACCTGTTAATAAACGTACGCCATATACAGCCTTTTATAAAGAGCAACAAGTGCTTCAAACAAGCAGAGCTCTATAATGATCTTTTGTTTTCTTACACATTTTTATAAAACATAAAACTGGTGAAATAGGAAAGATACTGCTTCCTTTCACTGGCTGGAATGTGCAGCCTCTGTTCCCTGCTTCTGTTCCTGGCTGACTGAGCATGGGACGCAAAACAGGGGCCAGAAAAATTTGTGAAGAGAAGCCAGGAAGTTGTGAACATATGAGAAAGTCTTGTACCTGATGCTGCACAGAGACCTGCAGGCAGGAGGAGTCTGCAGTGCTCCCTGGAGCAGGCTGCACTGCCACTGCCATCCAGGTTTTCCCAGGAACACCAGGGCATACAAAAGCAGGAAGAGGAGAAAGATTAGTCCCATCCTGACCTGGAGTCAGGCAGAACATCCCAAGTGTTGGACTTGTGGTCCCATGGTCCCACAAGTGTTTCTGGATGACTGTGCCTTGCTGCCTGGGGCTGAGCATGCACTCACCGGGGAGTTCTCCCAGGGAGCTTCTGAAAGGATTAGATAGCTAATACTTTAAAACCTTTAAAAGATTGAAAAGTTGAAAAAGACTTGCAAAGTGACCTTATAAGTTTTAATTGTTTACAAACCCTGTTTAATTGACTCAATTTGTTTATATTTACAAATGTGACAAAGATGTACTTCACTCTATGCAAATTAAGATGCATATTGTATTTGTCCCCTCAAATACTGTAAATCTATAATACTGTTACACACATAAAGAATATTTAAACAGAACTTCATTTTCTGATCAAAATCTAATTTCAAGACTGATTTTTTATTTGGTTTTGTCAGTACTATAGTAGAATAAATGTTTCCATAGACCAAGTAGTCCCACAGTTTGCAAGCAAATGGGGAAAAATGCAATTTGCATTTATTTAATCACAAATAAAACCTGTGTGTGTGTGTGTCCCCGTCTGGACTTATACAGTGTTACGTTAATCATGAACAGAAAGCAAAAATCTATTAAATAAATGCTTCAAAAAAGCCCTCAAAATGTAGATTTCAATGTGCTGACTAAAGCTAATACAAACGCTACACAAATAAAACAACTGAACCTTTGTTATTGATAGAAAGCACTCAGACAGACCCATGTTTCACTTGCATACTGAACAGATTACTGCAACAGCAACCAACAAAAACTCACCACTGGTATTGATTTGATTTTTGAATTTTTATAGAAGATGGGAAATTTCTATTACTTTTCAAAGAGGAGCAGCTTATAAATGAGTTATCACAAAGGCTTTTTTTTTTTTTCCTCTGCATTTTATTCTGTAGATTCTGTTGGCTACGTTGCAGAACTGAATGTGTAAAAAAAGTCCTTATGATTACATCCCTACACCCCAAAACGTCATGATTGATGCTTCTTGTATAGATCCTATCAGAGATGATAGACTTTCAGCGCCTCCTCATTTAATCATCAAAGCCACATTAGGAGATGTTTTCTTTTGAGGTTGCATTTCATACATAACAATGCTACATAAACTTCTTTATGATAAAATAATGGTTACTGTTCAGCCAGATCAATTTTCCAATATAATTCACATTTGGTTTCACAAACAATTAATACAGAAAATGTTGCCCAAGCTATTGCTGCCTTTTCAAAAATGCTTACTGAATGTGCAGCTTCAAAATCAACGGAAATGCTTTTCCAACATGAGCTGCTTGGCTATGTCCAGAAGCAGTAGTGTTGGCCAATAGGAGAATAAACAGCTGGCCAAAAGAAGATCTGCTCTCCACATTTTACACATATGCACAACAAATCCCAGCAATCTTCACCTGAAAAAGCTGGCAAACCACACTGAAGCACTACTAGAGAACTGATGCATACATATACTCTTGCTATAGAAACTCTATTCAAGTTTCAACTAGACAGAAAGCTTCTTTCAAACAGGCAGAAAAAAAAATAGTAGTGTATAATAATGACATGACAGATTCCTAACACAAAGGGCCAATGTGCAGTAGTTGATAAAAACAATAATAAAAAAATAAAAATAAAAAAGGTTACAAATTAAGAGGAGAGAGTGGTCAAGCATTGCAAGGGGCTGTCCAGGGAAGTGAGAGAGTCCCCATTCCTGAAGATATTCAAGAAGCACATTGATGTGGCGCGAGGAACATGGTTTAGAAATTGGACTCAGTAGGCCAGGTTGATGGTTGGACTTGATGATCTTAAAGGTCTTTTCCAACTTAAATGATTCTGAGATCCAGTATCCTCAGACTAAATGATACTTTTGTGTAGTTTTGTGAAAGAAGATAGGCAGTCTGGAAAACACCCTTTAAAAATCCTAAAAGAACAGTGAGAAGTTCCACTTTCATCAGGCAAATCATCTTGTCACCACTTATGCGTAAGCAAGTACAGCAAAATACATCCAGAGGACAGAAGATTAATTTTGTCACCTTGTCAGCAGCAAAAGAGATTATATTTTTGGGGGGTGCATTTCTCTCTCCCTCTATACACTTGTACAAAAAGAATGAAATACCACAATTTCAGTCAATCATATTAGTTATATGATAGAACTGTCTTTAGAACTGCCTGTTAGTTTAAGGATGGAGAAAAACATACACCTATATGAAATCTTCATGATTTGCATTTAGCCTTATATTCTAACTGTAACCCAACCTTCTTAAAAAGCAAGGCATCTTAAAGTTAGTGAATGTCTTTGGTTCTACTTTTCAAACAAACAGCTGGCATTAACATCTGGCTATTCCAGATGGGGAAAAAAGTAAAATTTTATTTAAATGAAAATTATCTCAAATTAAATATTTTTTTTTTTTGTTAAACTGTGAATACAGTCAATCATTTATGCTCTTATATCACACTTAAACGCCCAAAACATTAGACTAGTTTTCTAAAGCTTGAATACAAATTTCAGATACATAATGGGAAGAAAGTTGCTTCTTCAGACTAACACAGTTCAGGCAGAGGGAAATATCGGTTCAAAAACAATTTGTCAGACTTGTGTTTTTGTACACGGCATATTAAGATTTGAAAAAGCAGTTCATTAGCTTTTGTGAAGTTATCAGAATACAGCTCTAAGAAAAACAATCTCTCTCTTCAGAATTTAGCAGTAAATACATAACCATGATTCAGTCAGCATTTGTTATTCTGATATAGAAAGTGTTTAGATTTTATTCACAGAAATACTGAATTTTTGAGATCTGAAGATGTTTATTTGCTGCTGTATGTGCACTAAATTAGTTCAACTCCCAGAGGTACTCAATAACACTGTATTTTCCATTATTTATTAGTGATTTGAATCTTTTATTTAAGATTCTGACAGATATTAGCCATTGGTACATTAGGAACGATAATTCAACAACACACCCCTATTCCCTATTAGCTTTAATGATCACATTACATAGCCGCGACATCCAAGCAATATGGAGTTCAGAACATGTCAGAGACAAAGAAATAAGGAAGAAAACCCCTCATCAGCCCAGCCATGTGTTTGGGACAGTGCACCACAGCAGCCTTCCCCAGGTGCCTGCCCTACCAGGCCTGAAAGCCAGGCAGGCTGCAAGCTCCCTGGCTGCTCCACTCGTCTTCCAACACCTCTGCCCTGGCACTCTGATGCCACGACTTTTTTCTACAGAACTGCTTCCAAGTTTCTTCAAGCGTATTATCCATTTTCCAAGTTCTTCTCACAAGATCTAATTGGGCTGTGTTTTCATGAAGCTGAATCTCACTGTGGTCCTTTTGCCCATCTTTCTAATCTCCCTGAAGACCTTGTATTGGTTTTCTGAACTTTCAAACATTTCTATCCCCACACAATTTAGTATCACATGCTAATTTGACTAGCATGTTATTAACACTCTCTCCCAGATCATTAATTAAGACATTAAAAATGACTGGTTCTAGCAGCGATCCCAGTGGTACCCTCAAGACGCCCTTTGTTTGTAATCTTTCAGCCAGTTTTTAATCCACATTACTGTGCTCTTATCCTAGCCAATTTGAATTAATTTTACAAGTAAGACTTAGCAAAGCAGTGGCAAACCTTTCAAAAAAGCCAAAATTACTTTGTTGTTTCATATACTTTAGATATGGTACAAACATTTGTTTTCCTCTGCTTTCTTCTCACTATTTTAAATCTCCTTCATAGCTTGTAGTATTTCAAAAGGAGTAGACAAGGTTGCAGTACAGACAGCTTCTCTAGGCACTGATTTGGAGACCAACAAATGGTAAAGAATATAAAAACCATATGCCCTATACAGAAAATAAAACCATGTTTAACTTTAAATGAATCTGTTATGTGCACTGGTATGACTTAAGTGTATGTTTTAAGTTGTAGAATTACTTTAGTTTATTTTATGAAAATGTGTTCAAGACCAAATCAATCAATTTCCAATGTAAATAACATTAAAATATTATTCAGTCTTCACCACGGAAATCCTAAAGATGAATACCAAAAGCCATAATATATGACAATTGTTGAATAAATAATAAATAAATTATTTGTGTGCAAACATATTTTCTAGTTATTCCATTTCTTGTTTTTTTTTTTTTTTTTTTTTTTTTTTTTATCAATAATTTACAGAATTTAAACTTATTTATTGCCTAGTCATGTTTTCTCTCATTTTTCATTATTAAAGAGTCCTATGTAGTATCTCAGGCAACCAACTTGTCATATTTAGTCACAGGCTGGGGCGGGCGGCAGAACAGGACATGACAGGAAGGAGAGGGAGTGTTGAGCCACAGCTGTAACATGATTACTTCACCTTTTTGTCATTTTTTATAACATACTGATCTTTGTGTACAAAAAAAAAAAAAATGATGATACCACAGTCTCAGAATTTCTCTATTTCTTCAAGAATATATAGCAGCTACAAGAATCAAGTCTAAAATGCCATTTTATAAAGTCTAAAGAGTTTTAATAACAGTCACCCTAGAGTGGACAAGAACAGTTATTTTGTAAAATCCTTAAGGGACAGAATATATTTGATGAAGAAATATAAGGAAGCTTATAGAAAGCTATCGAAAAATGGAAGCTAATGCTGAACACATTCAAGCTAGAATCAATCCTTTATCAGTGGCAAGAAGAACAGCTGTATTTGATCAGAGTAAAAGGAATGATGCTCAAATTTCCAGGATAGGAACTGGTAGAGCACCACAAGCTGTCTCTACTCTGCTAAATACAACTGCTAAAAGATGATTCCCTAGCCAGAATTCCTAAGGAATAGAGTAGCTGCGCATGTGTCGCCAAGTCCACACTGCAGGTTAGCAGTGCCCTCACTGCACAGCACTTGGGTTCTCACGCTGCCAGGAAATGAGGATTTTATGTTTTAGCAAGTTTTTCTGACTCTATTTCCTCTTCACACAGCCCTTACAATGGTAAATGTTTAATATTTTATGAGGGCTTCTGCAGTTCAGTGTGGCACCAAGGTCACGTGATGCATGTTCCATTATGTATGTGGCCACAGGGATGAAGGAAGGTGCCACATCTGTTAAAGTGGTGCTCAAGGACAATGACAGAGAAAACAAACTGTTGTGGTTTTATCCTTAGGACCTCTTGGGAGTGGTTCCTCACAGGTATTACCAGCAGAAAGTTTAGTTGCATTGGTTTTGGTGCCAACCAGTTGATTAATTCCAAAATAAAGTTTGGAAATGAGCTAACTTTCATGGAAAATCAGGGACCCAGAGCCTGGTCATGAACTGGGTATCTAACTTACTTGAGTTCAGAAAATATTATATTATATTATAAAGACATATCACACCTTCTGTGAAGCTGCACAGAAGGATACACAAGAGAGAAATGTATTCCTCACAGGTTAATCAAAGATAGAGGTGCCAGATGATTATCAAACCCTCATGTTTAAAACCTACTGGATAATGCTGGTGAACTGGATGAAAATAAAACATTTAAATTACTGCAAAAATGCACAGGTCAAACACATTTGCTTCTTTTAAAAAAAATATTTTAATTAGTAATTTTACTTGGTGCTTCTACACCAACTATCAGTCTTAACCATTTGCATTTGCAATGAGAATTGCAAATGCATATCCATATCCATATGCAGGGCAGCCTGCTCTAAGGAACCTGCTTTGACAGTTGGGTTGGACCCAATGATCTTTTGAGGTCCCTTCCAACCCCTACAATTCTGTGATTTGTATAAGCATTTCCCTTATGTATTCCTACTGAGAATATTTTTCTGCTGATGCTCTTTGGAAGAATCTTTTCTTCCTTCACTGCTCCTTTTACTCACTCTTCCTCCCACAGTACGGTCTGATACTCTTCTCTAGGCCTAAATTATTGGACAGTGCCCAGTACTATTCAGTCCTTGTGATCTCACATAAAATTCAGGTAGTTTAAATGGACAGAAAAAATGAGCAACATATAGATAAAAATCATCAGCAGCATGGTGCCAGTAGAATTCACCATTCTGGTCTTGTTCTTTACAGATCTGCCAGGCCTGATCACTGTGCTACACCTGAAAGAAGGTGCTTGTTTGGGCTGAGAGGTGAGAAGAATAGGATATTCTGGATCTTGGAGATACTTGTTTTCCATGACTACAGCCACATGCATCTTTCCCACTCTCCGAAATTGAGGAAACAAGTAGCCAAACTTTCATGTTGTTGTTCTCTAGCATGACGTTCTGGGGAATCAAACTCATATGCAACACTATGCTTTCCACTAACAAAAACAAGTAGTTCAAAGCCTCTGCTTTCAAAATTTCCTTTAATTCTCTCTCTTTCATGTTATTCTTCATCAGAAGTATATTATCATTTGTTCTTACAAACATATATTACATGATAGAATGAATTATCTGTAGCTGACACTCAATAAGCATTTTTACTTAGGTATCATATTCAAATTTCAGGGATTTTTGTCAAGCAACTTATGTAGGTACAAGCTCCTTAAAGTGTCCTTTGGGGACATCTGTCTTCCCAATTTCATCATTTCAAGTGAATATAATACTAGTGTCCCCAGGTAAAAGTAATGATGCAATTCTATCAGACAGTTGCTGTACTTTGAGCAGCGTGGGTGTGAGAGCTAATTTTGTCCTTAGATTCAGAGGCTTCATTAACAGTCTTAACACATTCACTGCAGCTTTCTAAATCCTTTCAGGCTTTAACACTTAAGCTACTGTGAAAAAAAAAAAAAAAAAAAAAGTTCATATACAGAAAATACTATTTCTGTAGCCCAAATAAAACAGGTCTTTCAGATAACATTAAATGCCACATTACAGCAATGTTATACTAGTGAAATGAAATTTATGATAAATTAAGTACAGCTAGTAAAGGCTGTAAAACACTATTTTAGCTGTTATAAAATATATGAAACACTGAATTGACATGTATAAAGAGTGGAAATTAGGTTTCAATTATATGCAGGCATATGAAGTTCACCATAAGCACTTTGCTGTTATGTTATGAATAATATTCAAAGAATCTCATCACATGACAAAATACTGATCATAACAATCAGCAATTAAAATATATGAAAAACAGTTTATCTTCCTTCAAAAGACAGACATCTATTTCCAGCTTTTAAATGCTTTGCATAGTCAAGTAAATTTTAGTTGCTTTCTAAAAAATTCTGAAACCCTCATTAATATTTTTCCTCTACACATCACTTACCGGAGGAGAGAAAAGGTAAGTCTGTCACGTGGGTCCTGCAAAGCTCCTGTAAATAAGAATGTTTTCAACGTGTTCTGATATATGTTGTATAGGAAAACCTCTTCATTCATTGTATTTTTTCTTTAAAGTAGTCTGTAGCAGAAATTATAATACAGATGATCAAACTCCTACCTGTTGCTGTTTGTAAGCCATGTGAATTAAAATTAAAAATCATCTAAATAATCTGAATTATTCAGAATCTAGCTACATTTCAAATAAATGTAACTACAGCTATCCTCATAACTTCTGAGGGAAGCCTTACACTTATATGGATATTACTTGCCGATTCATCTCTATTCATTTTTTAATGCTCAATAAGCCTAATTCACTGTCCGCCTCTTTTTGATTTTGAACTGTGATTGAAATAATGTAAGAAATTTTAAATTATGGATTAACTTAATTCCAGGTAAAACTGCTCCATGATGTTACTTCCAACACCTGCAAAATACTCTGCACACTACTTTCTCTTCAGAGGTAGTGAGGAATAGTTGGAAGAAGAAATTTTGCATTCCACAAACAAGCATTATTCTGGCATCTCCCAAATAGTGACTCTTGAATGCTTTCAGACTGGTATGGGAGGCCTTTCCTAGAACAAAGGGATCCAGACTGACTGAAGAACTGAGGTCACTAACTAGGCTACTTTACTCATGAAAAACTACAGTAATTTTCATTTATATATTATATATATATAAAGTATATTATATATATATATTATATAATTAAAAATTTCTAGAAGCTCTCACATGACTTGTTTGATGCTGTAGCATCCAGAAACAATTAATCAGGAAACTTAATTTGTTTCAGAATCTAAATGTACTCACAGTAAAGTCATAACGACCTTGATCCCTAATTTGCCAATAGATATCAGTCAGACAGAACAAATTTGTCCTCTTGTGCGAACTACAAATACTTAGAAAAAAATATTTAGAAAATAAAGGAAAAAATAAGGCAAAACAATTAGCATGTTTAGATTATTTTGTATAAGCAGAAATATGCTGACACAGGGAAGGGAGGCAACAGAAACAGATTCATTTCTCATGACCTTTAAAACCAAATCTGTCTGGAGTGAAATCTGCACTTGAGAAAATAAGATGTTTAATTTTCCTGCTAACCTTAAAGATTTCTGAATTATTACATTTTCATTATCTGCTGTCCTCTTAAGTTGAAGGAAGATCCTTGCTGATCTCTGTCCTGCAAGGCTGAAGAAACGCTTCCCCAGTCCCTGTGAAGCCGCTATCTGCTGTATGTGAGCTGACAGTTCTGGGAATGTAACTGTAGGTCATGGGTAGCGTTTTTATTTCACTGATGGCAAATTTCAACTCAGGAAACAGGTTCTCAAGTTCTCTCAATCAGCTAAAGTGGTCTAAATGCCTTTTTTTTTTTTTTTTTTTTTTTTTTTTTTTGGCATCTCAGATTTGCTTTTACCTTATCTTCTTCTCTTCCTCATTAGAGGACTGATACCAACTGAGGTAGGTTAAGGCCTGAGTTTGCTGTGGATGAAAGTTGTCAGTTGCATATAACATGAACATCATCTGTGAAACTAACCTTTGCTTAAATAGATGTATGTTTCAAAGGTATGTGATACAGAACATATTGCTTGAATGGATATTATAAACATTTCCTCATGTTCACTGAAATTAAATATTTTG
This sequence comes from Heteronetta atricapilla, assembly GCA_011075105.1. Lineage (NCBI taxonomy): Eukaryota > Metazoa > Chordata > Aves > Anseriformes > Anatidae > Heteronetta > Heteronetta atricapilla. Next base: position 98,378,273 of record CM021731.1, read on the forward strand.
CCAAAATGACAACAAAAATTCCAAAGTTTACTAATTTTTGAGAAAAAGCTCTGTAAAAAGGCATTTTCATTCTGGGATGGGTTCCTGTCTTCTAGCCAGGGCAAACATGGATATGGCTGTAATAATGCTTTTTGAGGTTATATTATCACTAATTTTTATGGAAAAAGTTAAGAAACATATATCCAGCAGATACACTACTACTGCTGGAAAAAAGCAGCTTGTCAGGAATGCAATCCTCTGCACTTTATTACTGAATGACAATATTTTAGGGGTATTTTTTGAGTTTTAAAGTAAGTTTCTAATGCTTCTTCCTATGCCACATTCTACAACCGTTTAAAATTTCTCTCCTACTCAGCTTGTCTCTGAAAAAGAGAAGGTTAACATAACAGTAAGAGGAAAAACAGGGTACAACTAGTTTACTTTGAGAAGCTTTTCTTGCTCTAAACCACTTTGTGAACAAAAGAATCATGTCAAGGCTATGAGCTATACTGTTCTTAAGTAACTCTTCCTTATACAAGTAGCTCAGTGAAAACATGAGCAGTGAATGGCCAAGTGAAAGGTTTGCAACACAAGCTTCTGATTCTCCAACATAGCTGTGAAAGATGGTTTCCTATCAGTAGATGCAACACAGTTGTGAGTAAACTAATGTGATTTACTCCAGTTTGCAGTGAAAGAACAGGGGAAAAGTATATTCACAATATAGGCTTAAGCCTTGCTGCACGATATCAAAAGATTTCAGTTACTGAAAAGACATTCATTTGAAGTCACAATGTGTTTGAAAGCACAAACACTAAGTGGATTCAGGTGTATTTTTCTCCATAAAGAAGAGCTTTAGAAAGGCCTGGTGGATCAAGGTGTACACCTTGCATGCAGAATTCCACAGATGTTCCTATGAACTCGATTTACAGCCTTTATGACCTCTGTCACTGGGAAATTGCAAGTCTAACTCAGCAATAATGTCAGAATCTTAATGTGTAGATACACAAACAATTAGCTGGACTCACACTGATTTATCAAAACCCAGCACGATATGAGACTGGTATAAGGCAACCTTCAAGTTTAAATAAAAAGGGATGAAATTAAACACAATAGCAAAGATGAGTAAGATATGTCTGGGGAAAATGAGTTTTGGGGGATTTATCAAACTTTTGAGGAATAATTGCAGGACTAAGGAGCGGGGAGTGTTAACTGTTGAGAAAGAGACACATCAATATGTATTTTGTAAACACCTGCAGAGTGAAAGACATAAATAAATTTTAGGAAATAACTAATATTACCTGGTATACTAGAGATGGGAAGGAGAGTTTAAGAGAGGAAGAAATGACACAAAAGATACAATATTTGATTAAATATTAAAATATTAAAATATATATAAAAATATTACAATTAATGTATTATGTACTTAATTTTCTAAAGAAAACTCATGATTTAGTGGGACAGTCCCTGTGTGAGACTGGTTCAAATTTCAGATCTCAATTTTAGGAATATTGCCTCTGGTTGCCAATAGGCTTGACAGGAAAAGCCTGCTGTCCCTTAAGAAAACTGCAGAGGAAATGCATGTTTGATTCCATAAAACACATACTGACTTGGCATCGATAAAGGGGGGTCCATGTGGTCATTTGGTGGCTTGGCATGGACTTCATCCACCTGCCAGCTGGTGTGAGACTTCCCAGTCTTCTTGATGTGGACATCCCTTATAAGCAGCTTCAATCAAGTTGGACAACTTTCTACCATTCCCTTCCTCTTCTGGCAGAAGATAAAGAATGTTTGTCAGCTCTTCTCAGAAGTGCTGATTCTTTGCCAAAAGTTTAGCAATGCTGAGGGCAAAAGCAATATTGCTTTCTGTTAGTTTCTGTGAAAGCTGTCTTCACTTTAAAGCCTTGTAGCATAGGGGCAATGAGAATGGTTGCATTCCCATTGAACTCCAGATAAAAAGTGCAAAACTCTGAAATGAGAAGTGCTGTGTAATCATAAAATATTATGGAATTAAATTCCACTTCTTTTGAGCATTATATATGAAGACAGATGTTTTATTAGGTCATCTTTCAGAGAATTTACTTAGTTCCATCAGTGTTTGCAGTAACTAGTGTCAAGCACTTATGTGACTTAAAATGAGCCAACATATGTGGTAACTAAACAGAACAATCAGTGAAGATTTATCTTCTAGGAATGTTGGCACATCAGGATAACAAGAAAAGAATACCAATGTCTTACAAAGGAATCATAATATTCAGGATAATCAGATCTAACTAAAATGGCAAAAGGTTAAAATATTGAAAACCAATATAGCTTAGATTTTTGAGGAGATGATAAATCTATACTTGCTGTAAAGAAAAATGACATGCAAACTAACATCTAAGGAACACCTTTCAAGAGTAAATAAAGGTTTGGGAGAAAACTGAAAGCAAGCAAATAATAAAGATATGAGATAGGTAAAAGTTTATCCATAAACCAGGAAAAGAGAAGCTCAAAATCATTGTATGACCTAATATTGAAAAACAGGTCTGAAACCCCTGCATGAAATGAAAAGTGTGTCCTGACTGCTAGAACAACACACAGCTCCATTTTAAAGGTGAGAGGATACAGGATACAGGCTACACAGTCAAGAAAAACACAAGTCCTCTTCATTAGATCCAGAGCTGGTAGAAGCACATCCTATTGTATGTATCAGGATACATGGCAAAGAGTGGCACTCGGCAACAGCAAGTTAAAATGTCATTCCTGCATTAGTTCTGATGCAACACAACAGACCATCCCTACACTTGACATCAAGTCTGCAACCCCTCAAACCAATAAACACCCCAAAATAAACTGTCAAAGTATAGGTGAACTATATTCAAGCAGTTGGATAAAATTAACCATTTTGGTGCAGCTAGACTAATAGCTATTTAGAGGACGATGAACAGACGAAAAAAACAAAACTGAATCTGACAAGAGAATGAAAATAAACATCAAATAATATCAAGAGTAATTACTATAATTAGGTACCTTAAAATCCTGTTTTCTATTATGATTAAAATTTCAGAAATAAGAAGAGGCAATTTAATTTGATCAGTACACATCCATAACTGCACAAAAATGATGAGGAAAAATAGTATTTGAAAAATAAATTAAAGATGACAAGAAATTTGAAAAGTCAAGTTTTCCCTCAAACACTAAACAGCTCCTGTTAGTGAAATTATTCCTAAACTCCAGTCACATTAATTACAATTGCAAGTTATCATCTGATACGTGATTCTCATGATACTTGTTTTTTAATCCTCGTGACTGTATTAGTGCATGACAGTGACCCTTTTCCATTCCCAAACTAAACATAAATTAGCCTTTAAATTGGTATTCACACTCTATTTACTTATTAAAAAAAAAATCAATGATAAGACAACTTTGCTTTCTCTGAGAAAAAGAGCAGTATTAACATTCAATCTGAATAATCGGAATACTACAATATACTGAACCAATGGATAACTTAATTCTGTGTATTACCAATCCAAATGAACAGAAAGGCAAGGACAGCAGCACCACAACAGAATTTTCTGAGGGGCCTAGTGAAACTTTGAGCCCTGTTCCAACAGGTCATTGCAGCACATACTCTTGCCTCAAGTGGCATGAGGACAGTTCACAGTTTGCCCACCCCACTTGGGTTGGTATCCTCCCAGCTATTCTTCAGAGTGTTGAATGATCAAATAAAACAAAATCTTGTTTGTGATAAGGACCAAGTACAAATGATTTGAAAGTGAACTATGAAAATGTCATAACGAAGCTGGTGGCACAGTATATTATGGTTATCTGTAAATAACACCAATTATTGTGCAGTTCTTTTTGTGAGGAATAAAAACAACACTTGAAATGTTTAGTATTTTAGTAAGAAATCCAATGAGCTAGTCATGCTCTAGAACAAAGTAGTCAGAATCTATACTGGGATGTGGGCTAATAGTAGCAGTATTTCACTAATCAAACCACTGTAGTCATAAAATTAATCATTTGAAACTACAGCAAACAAGGCTGAAAATTGGGAAAGATGAAGGTGGATGCAATGAACTTGTTTCCAGGAGACATGTCTCAAAAAAGTAGCACAAGAAAGAAATGGACAGTAGCACAAAAGGAAGAATATATCGTCTCAGATTCTGAAAACTCTACCTGCTGTAATTCTGACGTTGTGATCAGTCATTCACTATTGCTGTGTTATGAACACTACTACTGTCACAAACTATTCCTCGATAGAAAGGTCTTAATGCTGAGACCACTATCTGACACTTAAAAGCAGTGTTGTTGTTAAGCCTCTGATAACAGAAAGTCAAGGTGTATGTTGCTAAGGGTTTCCTTTAAAGATAGTTCTAGTAGTGGTTAAAAAAAAAAAAAACTCCTTAAAGAGCTTTTATAAAGAAAAAATGAATAATTTAAATGAGTGAATGACCGAACAGGTACAGTTTACACTTTAGCTTCAGTCTGAATTGTCTTGGTATCTGGACCTTGACCTTATTATTCTTAAAAATAAAATAAAAATCTGTAACTACTCGGCCATTGAAAAGGAGACCACAGTTTTCAGGCAAGCCCCACAATCAAGCTAACATTTATTATATCATGTTAAGGAAGCTCCATGCATGTCTGCATCTCTTTTGTGCCCCTTCTTCCCCCCCTAAATTTCCCTCCCCCGGTCCCCATCATCATGATAACAACTAAATCAGAAAGTCCTCTACAGGATGGGCCAAGTTGCCACTGTATCAACCACATTTTCTGCTGAACTTATGACAGAACATTACTAAGCCTACACATTTTTCTTATATGTCAACTGCAAGATTGTATTGTGTTTGTTAGTTGTGAATAATAGAGATCTTTCTGCAGGCTACACACTCTTAAGAAGCCATTTTCAGATCTTTCAGATGCACTTAAACAAAAGAACTCAACTTTAAAGTCTTTCTATGAAAATCAATAATTGCTAGACAAGAAAGGTCAATTTAGGAGCATTAAATGTTTAAAAGACACTAACAAATAGTACATATAAATAGTCATCTTCAAAACTGCTGAAGCAGCTATTGCACAAGGAATACAATGAAAGTAATACCTAGCAGTGTAACTTTACTGCAGCAACTTTTTGATGCTTATGTCTTTTTTTAATCCCTACAATAAACCTACTAAACACACATTAATTGCAGTAGCACTATTAGTTATATATAAGGATATTGGATATTCTTATCAATGTAGTCTCATCTGGGATTGTATGTGTACAGAATACAGACAAATGGTCCTTCTGTGGAGAAGTACACAAACTGGAGCACCCCACTCTGGTTTTAAGTGACATACACTTTTTCACACAAGGTTTGTCCAAACTTTATCTCCATACCTCAATGACTCAATTAAAATCAATTATCAGGCTCTCTGGTGACATCAACTAGAAAAAAATAATCTCTTAGCTTGAATTGCTGCCACTATATACTCAGAGTATGTTATCTACTAAGGGATATCACAAGTTCTGCCAATGACACAAAATTATTTTAACTTAAGTGCCATCAGATTTTTACTGGGAACATTAACGACCCTGAATTTCAGTATTTGAGATTCAGAAAGTTTGAACATGTGTTCTACATCTAGAACACCTGGGTTTACAACTGTAACTCTTTACTAAGACAGTTGTTTAAAAAGTAAAAATCATTCTGTAAACTGCATGAGCTTGGTATATAGGATACTTAACTTCTAATCATCAGCATTTTTATCACTCATAATGTATCACTAGCTTTTTACCACTGTAAGGATGTTTTTTGCTTGTAGGTAGCATCTCTCAAAATATGGCCTTTTCAAATTTTGAACATCCTCTTTGTGTTCCTGTTAAGACATTTTGCAATAGCACTATTTCTGAACAAAGCACTCTTTTCATTGGGTAACTGACATAGGTGAGGGTTAGATGACCTTGGTGGTGCTGCTACATTTTTAATTCTCCAGCACAATCAATTATCTCATCCTAATGTTTTTATTTATTTATTTATTGTCAGAGAATACTGTAATGCAATGAGAACTTGATATTTTTTTCTGTAAAAGAAAGTATCTGCTTTGACTGGGACACAAACATTCATACATGTGTCACTAACTGACAAAGGAATTTTAAATTACTCAGCAATAAAAATAATAGTAGACATTTATATAGCACTGTACCTCACACATAATGACTTCTAGTCTCATTATAAGATGCATTATTTGTCAAAAAATTTCAATGACCACCAAATCTTCCAACATACTTCATTTTAAAATGGTGCACAAAGAAAATCATAAATTTCAATTCATACACCAGTTAAGAGGTAGCCTAGCATAAGACAACAGCAATTCTAATCATTTTGTATAAATAAAAATAAAGATAATGAGAATAAAATAAATGGAAAGTTTGAAACAGAAAATTTATGCTGCGGGTTTCACAAATTATTAGCAGAGAGGAAAAAGTTCCCCATAACAATAATATAATAATCTCATTAAATATATATCTCATTATATATATAATCTTATATATATATATATGTATATACATAAGTATATATAATATTTTATATACAATTCTTTTATGATTTAAGATATCTTATTTCATAGAATTTGGAAAGAAAAATCTAGAAGTAAATGTGAGCTCTTATATAGACTAGATGAAACTTTTCTGAAAGTGTAAGCTATTTGCCCTGCTTTCACTGATAGGATTGGCTACAGGACTGAGTTCCCTAATAATTTTGGCAACCATCTGAGCACTGAAAAGTTTAGAGTAATTTAAGCTGAAAGGGATCTTCAGAAGTCTCCTGGTCCATGCCCATCTTCACAGTAGGGGTGACTGAAGTTACTAAGAGTGGTGCATTTTGAAACAAACCAAATTGTAATGCTTCTACGAACAGGCAACTGTTGGCATCAGAGCCTCAACCACTGACATTAAAAACAGAAATGCAAGAAGAAATATTTCACCACAAGCTATCATTTGAGAATAATATTTAATCTAAAAATCTTCAGAGCAATAAAACATATCATCTCACATGAAGCCAATCAAAACTAGAGACATCCCAGTAAACATGTCATAATAAACTTGACCGAAAGAGGGTGATGAATCAAAAAATGATTTATGACTCTACTAGTGATTAAGCTACAACTGGTTCATCTATACAACCTCAGATTTCTTCACAATAGCATTCAAGGTTTAATGAGACACTACCTTTTAAAAATCTATTTCCAATTTGCATTTGTTTTCACTAAAGTGCTCAAAACCCACAAAATACCTGAACAATAATATACTGAATAATAACATACCAAGTGCATGGTTACCGTTCATCGCTGCATCAAAACACATTAAAATTAGGCATAAAAATTCATCAATATCAGGATCAAGATTTAAGACACTGTAGCATCATATTCCTAACCCTATTTCAAGGAGTAAATGTTAAATTACTCACCCAGCGACACCTTATTCTTACAGGAAAGTAAAGTACCCAATTTCATATGTGAAAGCTTTAAATCACAGATATTTAGACACACGGTTTGAAGTTTAGGATTTAGACTAGCATCTGAAACAAGTGCATTTTGTCTTTAAAAAAAAAAAAAAAAAAAGGAGAAATAAAAGAAAATATATGCACAACCCTAAGTCTGCTTTGAAATCTTATCATCCAAAAAAATCTAGAAAACACTACATGACTAATAATTAAATATTGATTTGCATAATATGAACTATTATCTTCAATTTAACAAGAAAGAAGATGCATTTTCCAGACTGTTGAGTATCGCTAATAGTTAAAAAAGAGAGTAACAACTGAGAATAATAATCACCAACAAAGTACATATCTTCGGGATATTTCCTGTTTAACTGGCACAGCTTTTAGATAGTTAGTTTCTGAAACTTTAACATTTCTTAATTCATGGAAGATGATCACATAAGATGTTATAGTCGAGTATAAATGCACAAATTACATAAGAAATAGGGATCACCTGTTCTGAAGACATATACTTAAATTTGAGGTTAAAAAATTACTTCCTTCTATAGTCTGCCAACTAAATAGCAGTAGAAAACAGTAAATATGTGTATGCATGTATGTACACCCAGACACACATGCGTTACATTATGCATATGCAAAAATACCGTTATAAACAGCATGAATAGCAAATGATTCACAATTATTTTATCTGTCATGTATTTTTTCCTTCTTTCTTCAAACAGATTTCAAAAATTATATAAAGAAACATAATAAACCCCTGCAGCTTAAACCATTTTCTTGGTTTAAATCAATTTGAAATCTTTCAAACTGTAATAAAAAAAAAAAAAAAAGATGAGTGGTTGTCATAAAAGTTCTCACAAGAGATTTCAATATAAGTAAAAGTCAATCACGTAGGTTTATCAAATTAAAAGAAAACCTTTGGACAAGAAGTCAATGAATTCCAGAAGCCTGGCTTTTCTCCTAAGAATGCTGCCCAACAGTACAGACACGATACATCTCCTGAAGACCAATATAATTGCAGGAACTCAGTAAAGGACAGAGACATTCTCTTGAATCTCTCCAACTCTAAGCCATTTAAAGCTCTGTAATCAAACTATTCATGTAAAACAAAAACAAGTAGCAGCCGATTCCTAAATCAGTAAAGTACATGACAACTAAAACTCAGAGATACTTTAAAATACCCCTGGGCTGTTCAGCAGTTCTATTTCTGCTCTTCCATAACCTTCTTCCTCATTTTCTCCAGAGGACATGAAGCAGTGGGTGACTGTGGGAACCTCCAGAACTTCAACTGACACAGCAAAATAGGTTTATTCGCACCTGTAACTGCTTAATTTCTACCATAACATGGGAGACAGATTTAAGAAGAAATTATTCCAGTTGCTTGATTAAATGTGATGTTGGGAAATAAAAACATCTGAGTTTAAGAACTTCTTAATCTGGGTCTTAGTTCCTACTTTTTCCACAATAATAATTTATCTCCAGAATCATGAATACAAAGATGAATAAAGGAAAATAAAATGTCCTCCAATGCCACAGCTGAGACAGAAACCTCTTGACATTAAAAACTTACATGACTAAATCTATTTTCCCTCACTATGAAATTTAACACAAAAGAACATTTAATTAAATGTTTGACTTTGTCATATATACAGAGTAGAATACACTCTGTTTAAAGACTTTCAATTCAGGAAAATAACAACAAGGTTCCTTGAACTCTCATAACGTACACAATTTCTACACTATCTGATGCTAGCTTCTTAACTACAAATACTGCAAAAGCCTCTTACTTTGTTTGCCATAAACACTTGCTGTCACCTTGTAGACAGAAAGAGGAGTCTTTCTTCCCCACTTTCTGCATTGATCAAGGTCTGGATGCTTATTTTTTGTTCCTTGGCATTATAAAGTTTATTTTAAAGTACTTGATTTTCAGCTTCCCAAACCATGAAAAATTGTTTATTTCCCTATAATTTATAGCAAAATAAATACTCTGTGTAGAAACAATTCCACAAAACCCTGCACTAGACATTATCAGTGTATGATTAGTCTATTAATCTATTTTAGGAGCTTTCACACATACTAAGTCCCCAATTCCCCTACTGCTAGGGCACCGCACAGCTCCTATGTTCAGAGTCTTGAATGATTTTATTTTCCTAGCACAAGGGGAATGATACACACACACACACAAAAAAAAAAAAAAAAAAAAAAAAGAAAAAATTTTAAAAAAAAAAACCAAGAGAGTTTGATGCTTTTATAAAATGTGGCCCTCAGTAATTCACTTAAGATCACAAACATGTTCAGTGGCAGGAGAAAGATTTAACCCAGTTTCCTGAATATCCACTGGTATTGGACTAGTTATTTCCAGCTTCTGAAACTCACATTTTATCATGAGTATTTACAGATTGATCATATACTGTTGTCTTAGAGAAGGTGAACATCTGTGGTATTTTGTACTTCTGCCACCTGTCAGTCAAGAGTCTCACAGAGCATTAGAATGAAGACGACTCACCCTCTTATTCTAAATCAGCCACTGTGGTAAACAGTACGACACATTGCAGCACCTAATGGCAGTCATGTATTTAAAAACACAGCATGCTATGCTGAATAATGATAAGCAAGTTTATGTAACTGATCATTAAGCAACCAATATATATTGAAATACTATGAGCTTCATTGGCTCCATCTGCAAGGGAGCAAAATTAATACTTATCAAATATTTCTCAGTGTACTTATAAATGATGTAGTAAAAAGGAACATCATATTCAAATAGCGAAATATATACAATTCTTTCAGGGCATATGAACTTGCTCCAACCCAAGAGAAATACACAGAAATATGAAATATGTAGTAAATCAACTGGTCAGAAACAGGAAGGAGATTGGAAAAGCATGGTCAAGACTCAGAAATGAATTCCTAATACAGAAATGGAAAAAAAAAAAAAAAGAAAGGAAAAAGGGGGAAAAAAAAAGGAAAAGGGAAATCATATTCTAAATGTTAGAGTGACAGTTTACACAGTAGCACAATTAATACTGTTTAATTTTCACAACAAAAATAAAATAGAGGGAAAACATTTAGGCAAACACAGAAGTCCTTGTTTAATACTCTTATAGGCAATGCTGATTCATTCAAGATTAACTATTGGACAAATATTGCCTATTATTTTGCATTAATCCAAATTATGTTTGCAGTAGTGTTTATAATAATGTCTATAAGAGTCCTTTAGTGACTGAAATTTCTGAAAATACAAATCAATTAGAAATAGGCTGCAATGAAGTTTACCTTTAAACTAATATGTACAATGTTATTTTTGTTTTATACATATATTCTAGAAGTAAGAATTTGCACAATTTTTGATTTGAACAGTACTTACAGTTGGCTAATTAAATATTCATCGTACTCAGTATTAAAAAGAAAATACAGGTGAATAATGAATAAATGTATCTATTCCTCTGATGCTGTTAAAATGTTTATATTAATTTTGATAAGTAAAGTTCTGGAAGCAAAGAACGGACACACATCTGCATGGTTAGTACTTAACTAGCTTGTATGAACAGTCTTCTGACTGTTCTCAGAAGAAATGATCCCAGCCCTCTGCTTTCTACGGGCTAGCTAGTATATATAACCCAGCATATACCTGGGATACATTCACTCTCATTCTTGGGCTAATACAGGAGGGGAGGAAATTCTTTTACTCTTCCTTCAAATGTCTCTCTCCAAAGAAGAGAAACTGGTGATTTGATAACAGAGCAATTCATTAGACACTTCACGAGTCTCCTTCATGTGTCCCTACAAAAGCTCGAAGGCAGCTATATTTAAATATCAATTCGCAACTGGTAAACTTTTGCTTTACTTCTTTAACCATCACTGTGTTAGATAACGGGAGGTAAGGGAAAAAGAAACTATTTGCTAATCAAAACAGAACCAATATATCTTCCTTCAGAACTAAAACCCAAAGCATGAATAACTCCATTGAGGAAAAAAAAAAGAAAAAAAAAGGAAAAACACTTTATAACCACAAAATACACAGGTTCATGGTGGATCCCAGAAGTTCTGTTAGCTGACTGTTGGGTAAACACAAAAGGCAATGATTGCACAAGTAAGTAGAACATAAGGCCCAATTAAGGATTTATTGGCATTTAATCGTTATTAATCATGCGATGTTCTGTCATAACAAATCATCAACTACGCACAATATGCTGCGCTTAATAGGTTCCCATAAAACCCCATTTCTGTATGCGCGTACATGCACATGTATACATAACCATGAAAAAAAAAAAAACCACTATTTTTCCCCTTATTCTTAAAGACAAAAATAAAAATACCACTATCACAAGGAAATTCCTGATTGTATTTAAAACTATGGATATTCATCCAATCAGGTACTTTGCTCAAGGAATTAATACTTTTGTAACTACCTGATGGCCTCAGCAGGGTTCCTTTCACTGTTTATTATTTTGGAAAAAAAAAAAAAAAAAAAAAAAAAAAAGGCCATGAAACCGTCATTCCAGGAAAGAAAACTTTCTTGATCCTCAGGACACTTGGAGCTTGGGAAACAGCAAGAGTTTCCTCAGACTACTCCAAAATGCCTCAGCAATACCCAGGAATGCTGGATTGTCCTTGACCTCTTGCAGAGGCTGATGAAACCAGTGCCAATTACTGTCAATTTTGTTGGCTTATTCTGCAGTGTAGATACCTGCAGACCATGAAATGGAACAAGATCACAATTGCTTTCACACAGGTCACCGTGCAGCCAAAAGTTGGTAACAACTGTCACTCATTACCTATTGAAAATGTAATCAGATTGACAGTACAGAGATGAAAGTTGCTGTTCTCCGTCATCATGAATCTTCAGTATTTATTCCTTCCACAGGGAGAAGACAGTCCTTCTCATCTTCAGAAATTTATAGTAACCGAATCACCCAAAACAGCAGCCATAAAATACATCTCCATAATATATTAAACAATTAGAAACACTAAGCAAGTTGTCTATGACAACATTCTCAACTCACTTGCTCCTACAAAGCTGATGAAAAGAGTATGCACATTCATGGGCAGGAGACAAGGAGGGAATGAAAAGGGAGAGATTGATTTTATCATGTTCTCGAAGCCTAAATCAATTTGGCTGCTAGTGGAATAAAGACAGGAGAAAGTCTTGAGTTAGATGTCCCCCACAATTGCATCCAGCTAACAGTTTCTTTCTATATATATTAAGAGGATTGTGTGTCAGCCATCGCTGCTGACCCTTGGTCCAGAAATACATAAGCAGTAGAGCAGCAATTTTTTAGCTGATCAGTTCTTATGTAAACTGAGAGAAAAAAGAATTACCAAAGTTCTATCTCCAAATAACAAGTATAACAACAACGGTAACAAGACATTCCCCCACAAAGAGAAGTTCAACACACACCAAGGTGTGGTGGTGAGGAGCACTTATGACTTGCAAATGACAAGTAGCATGAGATCTGACAATGCAATGCTGACCTTCAATAATTTCCTCTTACCTTCATATATCATAAAAATATGATAACTTCTCTCTGTTAACTAGGTAACAGGCTGTTAGTTCTTTCCAAACTTTAAGCCTGCATAAAGAGCTTTGCTTTGACCTACTGAAACAGGAGTCCAACAGATAAGAACAGAGACAGATATGTCCAGGCTGCTGAAGATGTTGTTTCCCATGCCATCTCCTTGGCTTCCTCAGCACATTTTGTACTGCTAGTAAGGCTAAAACAGCCTTTGACATTTAATTAAAAAAAAAAAAAAAAAAAAAAAAAAATCAGTCTGCAAGAATCTCCATCATTAAACAGCAAAAAAAAACCCAAATGATCACAAAGGGGAAAAAAATGAAATTACGGTTAGTGGAGGTCATCTGCTATGGCAACTAATGTGTTTTCCACCAGAAGGATTAAATGATTGCCAGAGGGACCTTCCCTGAAACTAAGGAGGAAGGGGAGATATTTCAGCAGTGAGAAATACTGTTAGTATCAAGTTGTTGTTAACCCTGTAACAAGAGATTTTAACAATAGGGTCTGTAACACTAATTGCACTTTGCCTACCTCTGATTAAAAAAAAAAAAAAAAGAAAAAGAGAAAACACCTCAACCAAAACATCCTTTTGCCCCTCTTTCAGGCAAAACAGAACATAACATCTTCCTTTCTTTTTCTGTACTCCAAAAAAAAAAAAAAAATCCTCCTTTTTACCTATGCAAATGTTATTTAATTTCAAGATTCAGGTTCATTTTAAAATTGTGATACTTCTGGTCATTACAAATAACAGACATTATATTCAGACTCTATATCGCAACATATTATGTCTGCAAATGAAATTCATTCAAAGGATGAAAAAGCTAATATTGCTACAAGAACAAGCGAACAAACTTATTCTTTCTCCTCTCTCTCTCTCTCTTTTTTTTTTTTTTTTTTTACAATCAGGTAACTAATTTACAAGAAATCAAGAAGGGACAAACCTTTGGAAAAGGAAATTCTGAGATTCAGTATTTGTTACGAAAAGCTGTTCACATTTGAATGTTTGGAAGTCATGATTTTTTATGATAGTACATAACCTTTGTCATTTTACTTCTTCACAATATGAAATTTATTTCATTAACTGGATACCTCATCTGAACAATGCTACAGAGTAGCAATTTTGCGATAGCCGTTGAAAATAAGAACTTGTTATTTAACAAACCTAGAAGCACAGTATCACAATGTACTGTTTTTATTTCACTTGTATTCAGTTGTTTAATATGAGCTTTTAATTCTAATACTCTCCAGTTTTATCTAGTGTTTAAAATTAACAAAGGAAAATATGGACTAAGAACTGAGAAGTAAATAATGTATTTCTCTTTGACTGTTAGCAGCTATTATTTTTTAGCCAGTATTTCTTGAATGGATACTGAAAATGGCATTTTGCCTCAGTTGTTGCTTGCACATTAAAATGGATTCTTCATCCTTCGCATTTTAAGCTGATCCACATTAGGTCAGGTATCTCATCCTTTTCTATTTTTTTGTTCTTCAGTATATCTTGGTACTTCACCAAGCTAGCAGACAAGCTAGCAGACTTCACCATGCTAGCAAAAAAAATAAAAAAAAATCTTTGTGAAACATTTCATTGAAACTATTTAATAAAAACATCTGAAATATGAAAAAGATAGCATTCCTTACAAGATTTTGGTTGTTTTAGTAAGCAACATGCACTTTGATGGCAATGGGGCTTATATAAATAAAAGTCTTGTGAATCTCCTGCAAAGTAGCATGTGATGTAGTAAGGACATCTTATGAAAAGAGTGAAAACCAAAAATCTAAGTAAAGTCAATTTAAAAAAAAAAAAAAAAAAAAAAAAGACTGTGAATACTAATACATGGCTAATATATTAGCCATATATAGTTGTTATTATATTGCCACCTACTTTGCATTTTTTTTAAAATTTAAAATTTTTCCCCCCCCCCCCCCCCCCAGTCATTATTAATTACAATTCTAAAAAGACATTGGCGTCCCAGTGCTCGTTTTACAACTTCCAGAAATTTCTTCTCAGGCAGGAGTTAGACACAGTGCCTAATTTTATTAAAGCTATTAACTCCTTTAATTCCACACATGCAAGCATAGACAGAATAGCATACAACAAATACTAATTAACTGAACTATACAGCGTATACATTTCTATACACAATGGTTATATCTATGCAATGATTTAAGAGTTCTGAAAACTTCTACCAGATGCATAAAGACATCCACAAATTCCACCCACATGAAAGAAACACAGTAGGTTATAACCAGTTAGGTTAGCCACCTAAACTAAGCTTAGCTTCTGAAAATATATCATCTATGTGGTCAATATCATCTTAACTACCTCTGCAATAATACTATTTTCTTTGAGCCCCTACAGATACAGGAAGAAGCAATTGTTTTTTTTGTTTGTTTGTTTGTTTGGTTTTTTTTAAAAAAAAAAAACTCTAGCTCTCTATCTATACTCTAGAGAGTATCTTCAGTTCTGAGACAATGAAAAGAATATTGAAAAAATCATTTTTTATGATGATATAGTAAAACTAGCTCTGTAAAGATTAAAGATTATAAAATTATTTCTGATATTTTTATTTACTGGCTATTTTGTAAATACTTTTTTTTTTTTAATAGAAACACAATTTTCAATGAAAATTAAGAGAAAGTCTCAGAAGTCAAAACATAAAAACATTAAAACAAATGTTGCAAAGCTTAGGAACAAATATTGACAGTTATATAGAGAAGACCAATAAACAAGATAAAGCCCAAATCATTCTGACTTAAAGCTAAGATTAAAAGAATAAAATATATTGTACTTAAAATTAACTAGATGGGTAGTAGCAATTCTAGCTTTAGAGATACAACATTAATTTGAAGCATGTTGTCAAAATCAAATTGACCCAAGTAATGTAGTTTCCCATTAAGTATCTGACTAAAGCAGAAAAGAAAAACATCATGAAACTCTGCAGACCAGTCACTCCTCTAGTTTGCTTCTTACAATATTGGAGTGAAATACAAAGAGCACATAGATAGATCAAGTAGCTAACACAGTAATAACAATTTTTTCCATAATTGTTATCTTCCAAAATTTTTAAAAACAATTTTACCTCTACAAAGGAAACCAGCAAGAAAGAAGGAACAGAAAGACAATAAAAAACAGCTGAAGTGTTTCTACTAAAATAAATAGTCCAGAATAAATCAGGAAACCTGATCTACCAAAAATGGATACATCATTCTTGTAGTAATGTCACTAATAAAAATTCCTCTTGTGTGGAATTTTATGGTTTACAGCCTTTTCAGTTAAAATCTAATTTTTGGTGTAAAAAATCTCTCTTGATACCACATACAGTCTTGTGTTTTTATTTTGCTTCTGTCTTCCATCTCTTTGTATTATTAAAAAAAAAAAAAAACACAAAAACATAAAACTGAGGTAGTTTTATTTATATACCAAGTCACATGTTCATTCCTCTACATCAGAAGATGCCTAAAACTGATGAGTATCAGTTTTGAAACCTGTGACTTAACATAGAAATTCTAATTTATTCTCAGCTACAGCAGTCACCAGTGCTTTTATTACAATGAACACCCTTGACTCTAGCCTAATAAAATTGTTACCAATTAATAACTTAATATTTTGAAAATATTGGAAACATTTTAAATTTTCAACATTTGTATTATTTTATTGCAGATTTTATTTGTTTGTTTTTATGTGAGAACAAAAATCTCTTGAATAAGTTACAATGGCATCTGTTCTGATTGCCTTCTTGTGTATCACTTGGTTTAAGTTGTTGAGATGCAGTCTTGTGCTATGTTCTTTCAAAGAATCTTGCAAAATCTCATTTTCTGTGCAAGTCCAAACTATAAATGATAGTTAGCACCACAAAAACTGAACATAAAATTTTAAATTCCCAGCATAATGACATTACAGTAAAATGTTAAAACTTCAGGAGGTTGTATAATAAAATTTGTAAATGATTAATAATTGTTGCAACTAAGATTGCAGAGGCAAGGTACTAGCAGTTGTGGAATACCTAAGGGTCTACTGACTGATATAGCCATGTGTGAAGAAAATTCAAGTGAACCCTGATGTTTCCTAAGAATAAACTGTATGAACTATTGTAACTGAAATATAGGTTTATTTTATTGCCTTTGTTTCCTTGCAGTAAAATCAAACAAGAAACGTGGAACTGTTTGTATTGTAAGGGACCATATATCCCACTACCCAATAAACATTTTACTTTCATCATAACTATTGCCCGCAGTGTATTCCTTTGTATATCACCATTGAAGTTCACCTACAGTTAATTTTCATATTAAATATTTCAGTGACTTCTCTACACCAAAGGATAAGCTTCATCTAAGTGCATTTCCAGAGTAGATCTCCATATTTGTTCAAGTCTTTATAACATGCAAGTTCTGATCTAAGCCTAAAGCACTAAGGTAATCAATGCTGATGAATGACTAGAAATGGCTTCTTTATTCCACTTCTCACTGAATAGAAAGTTTCCATTATCTTCCTCAACATCTTCACTCTATCAATCTGACAGGGGCATGCAGTTCTACACTCCACTGCCTTCACTCTAGAACTGTATACAGCTTTTCTATCTTTTTCTAATATAAAAGAAAAATGATAAACGATACAGTCTAGTGAAAACTTCTTGTCTTCCCTCGTGTCATTTTTTTTTCTTTTAATTGTTCTATATTTTATTAAAATGCATATTAGGATAAATACCCAGTGTCAGTCAAAATATATATGCACAGAATGCAAAAGCTTATTTGGACAAGCAGAAAAAGAAATCATTACAGCACAATAAATGGTAATCTAGTTAAATCCGGGTGTAATGCACCTGCTACAAAATTTATAACATCTTATCTGTTTTGACTTATCATTGCACCTGCAAAATATTTCTCTAACAGAGAAACATTCTTGAACATGCATTGCTCAAAGATAATTGGAAGAAAATGACAAATACAAAAATGTTCATTTGACTAAGCAGGGTTTTATCAAGCTTTTGACAGTAAGACAACATACTGTTAATTGTAAAAGCAAAGTATTACAAACATCCAGGAAAGCACTGCCAACAATATTAAAAAAGCAGCTCCCTTCCCTCACTTAGGCCATTTCTGCAGAACTGGTCCTCCTACACAGCGTGGTGTTTGATCCTTCGTAAGATTATCTCTGATTTCTATAACAAGGATCCCGTTGCTGCAGGGACCCAAGATACCAATGGTGGTCTTTTTAACCCTGGTTTTCTCCTTACTGGCCCATTATATTTCCAGCTTTCAGTTTTCAACAGAGGCATAAGGTTCATTGCAGTGTACTGATGAGCTTTCACATTGTCTGTCAACCCTTTTAAACTTGTTGCCTTACAGTAAGCAAACGTGTAAGAGTCCCCTGTGTACTTAAGTTCCCAACATTAAGTTTTATGCAAAATTAAAAATTATACTTTAAAACATTCTGTATTTGTGATAACTCACATATTTGAATAACATATCTTGGTATTAAGAAATGTTCTGAAGAAGGGATCATCAAGTTCCAGGTGAGCACAGGATGTGGATCCCCTTCAGGGATCACTGTGCAGCAAAAAACGTAGGATGAAGGCAAGGGCTTCACCAAACACCATACTGAAAAGCAGAGCTAAGAATCACCTACAACTCCTTTACCACCACTTCCTCTCTGTTCCCCCTTCCCACCCCACCCCAGGAGTCACCAGCCCCACAACCACAGGACAGCTTCCACGGGACCTGGAACTCCAGAAAACAGATTGCGGCATCACCACATGCTCACTGCCTGCCATGGCTACCACATCCCCAGCCTCCCATCCTCTCTCTCTCTCACCTCTTCTACCCTTACTTTTGCAAATGAGAAGCTTCTGTAAGTAAGTACTCCACGCTGGGCTATGGAAAAAGGAAGAAGGCAATGCTAACTAGCTGCTGCCAAGACAGCAGAGATTTAGGCCAATGATGATCAAAATTAATATGTGGCAATAAAACATACTTTTAGAATTATGATACTACAGTGTCATTCTAGCAGTGTCCATTGCTTTCCTAAGTGGTCAATAAAGGACCTCTTTATATTAAAATTATCCCCCTACATGTGTATTAAATTTACATCAACTTCTGTATCATTATAAAAGCTAAAAACCAAAAACAAAACAAAAAAATACAGTAACACAATCTTCTTACTCTTGTTTTACGCTCTATCAAGCCATTCTGCAAGAAGTAAGGTACTGATTTTCAGACAGAAAATTGAGTTTAGAACATTTTCTGTAGAAATCCAACTGAAAACTTACCTGAGCATGTTCAAGAACTCCAAGAACTTAGGCTTTAGATATCATAAATTTTTTTTATGAGTGGAAGATTAATTTTGGAACTTGGATTATATACGTTGAACTACTTAGGCTGTTAAACAACCAACAGATTCTGCAAAACAACTGCTTTCTCCCATAGCTCCTGCTTGATACTTAGTTCATCTTTAACAAAGCTTCAGATAACGGGAAGTGAAAGCACCCATAAACATTACATCTCCACAAACACTGTCCCATGGCCTTATTTTATCTATGTGGCATACTCATTTTAATCCACATTACATGCTCACTTTAAACTTGCGGGGTTTGGTAATTTATGTTCCAGTAATTAATTCCATTAACCAATAATGCCTAATATCTGAAGTACTCCATACATATTGGCAACTTAAAGTATTCACTCACACAAGAATAACAAGCCTGAAAAACTCAGAAGAGAAAAAAAAAATACACACACACGAAAAGTAAGATATCCTCATGTCTATGCCATAAAATAAGTTACTTCTCATAATTTTACAAATAAATAAATGAAAATTAAGTTTAGTTTTGATGTGATCAGTTTAAAAAAAAAAGGTGTTCAGTATACCTAAGTTTGTTTTACCTTTGTCACCAAGTAAAGGTCTTACTAGGCAGAGTTTACTTCCTCTAAAAACTAATGGTATCTCAATTGATTTAGACTAAAAAATATAACACCTTCTAACTACAGGCTGGACTCAGAAAAGAAACAAAAAATAAAACTTTTCCTTGTATAACAAAATCACCAAGACTTACAACTAATCATTTTTTCTCCATATAAAATTGTTTGTTTAATGGATCTTCTAAAGGTGGCTAGTATTTGCTTAATTATACCATTTTGTTTTCATCTTTGAGCTTTATTCTTGAGCACCATCATCCAATAGCAGGTTATGATGAAAAGCTGTTTCAGTGCCTCCATGTGCAGATCACATCCTCTTATTGAGCTCCCTGCCCTTTCCTACCTGTCCTTCCTCCCTCCCATCTTCAAAAAAGAAGTAAAGCTTGATCTTTTCCTTGATCTTTCTGTAAAAAGCAATCTATAATATTGACCTCTAAGAGGCTGCTAGCAATTAGATTTCCCAAGAGGCTACAAGAGTGAAACCAATGTTAGCTGATTCACAAATTGTAACAATTCCAGGGGCTTTTCTGAATAACCCTTCTTCACAGACACAGAAACAGGCTGGCTAAGCAGGACAGCCAGCAGTGCTGGTCTCCACGTCACCCTCCCCACAGCTCAGGCTACTGCCCTCTGCCTTGAAAGCTGTCAGCCTATTCTGGAGGCACCCTCAGCTCCTTCAGGCAGCGAGCGCCCCTCAGCCAAAACTCCTACTGTTCATCAAAGCCCGATGCGTCTCCAGTGTCAGCCATCTCCATCTACAGCCATGTCTGTAGACACATGGTGATGGGAAGCTGCCATTTTTGTCTCTCATGCAGATGAAAATGACTGAGAGGTTTCTTAGCTGTGGACTGCTAAAAAGAACCACTGATATATGGGTCTGAAACAGCCAGCAGAAGTGAAAATGCCCTGCATAGCTGTATAGAGATCACTTTCATTACTCAATAAAAGCATTAACTATCCTTCAGAAAGATTGTTCTCACCTGCTTTATTAAGTTTTACAGGAAATTCTTACTTTTATTCATATAACTTTGTCTTTATGAACAATTATATATAATGTAGCATGTATTTTAGGAGAGTAAAAATATCATTCAGTAGCCAGCACAGTTAAACACTTCTTGAGAAGTTTCTCACTTGAAAATTAATTTCCCTACATACCCAAGCTTTGCTATTCTTTAATAAATCAATCCAGAAGAACATTGTTCAATTGGTTTGTTTTCACATCTTGGAAGTTCGAATATCAGTCCTGGGGCCTGACCACCACCGATCTTCAGGTGAATCCTTTTGTTGTGTGCTTGATTATTTTATGAAGCATTTTGCCAACAATTTTGTCTCCAAGATACTCTCACAAAGCCTATCCAGGAACCAAAGTCAGCAGACCATAGGTTGTCCCAATACCCTCTTTCTTTTCCATCTATGGACAGAACCACAGGCCATTCATATATATTGACCTTGATACTAAAGGACTCCCCAGGCAACTAATTCATTTTTAAAACTAAATTCGTTCTGAAGTCACTAAGAGGTCTTTACCATATATTCATATAAAATTTTAATTCCAGATTAATGTGTCAGACTATTTGTATACATGTTGAAAGAACAGACCTGCAAGCAAATTCAGCAGTCACTGTTTGCTACACAGCCTCCCTCGGTGCAGCATGTGGAAGTGACCTATAGCAGGAAGCCAGATGGGAATCGTGTTTTTGGCTTTTTAAGAAACTGAGAAATTCATTCATGCAGTGGACAGCAATTCTTTAATGCAGTAGGCTGGAAGCACAACTGCTGAATTTCGCAATTTTCAAGTTACAAAGGAAAGTCAGAGCTTTTTTTTCTTCAGTTTTTTCAATAGGGCATTTGCAAAAGTATCCTGTTTCCCTCTCCTCCTTTATATGAAAGGAGAAAAAAAAAAAAAAAAAGCTTCTATGGTAGCTGCTAGTGCAAATTTAGAACACCAGATTAGGTGTGGAAAATAAAATAAAAAGCATCTTTCAAAAACTATGCTTCATATAATTCTTGATATGTATGCATGTATGATGTACATGTGCTCAAAACTGGAAAAAAAAAAAAAAAAAAAAAAAAAAAAAAAA
>CM021731.1:98400329-98410985 GCA_011075105.1 Heteronetta atricapilla
AAAAAAAAAAAAAAAAAAAAAAAAAAAAAAAGAAAGCCTCACACCCGAAAGTCTTAGTATTGTTGAAGGACACACAAAATTTGACAGTTATGTGAATCAAGAGCATCAGTTTTGCTGACATTTCCAAATCTGGTGGGATTACCGAAATAAGAAAGTTTTTTGAGATCTTCCAGTGAGAGCTAGCAGAGATACATTCGGACCAGAATATAGGACTATGGAAACATGTTCACATTACATTTAAGAATGAATTGCTTCAAGTTATACAAAAAACATACAATGTCTTACTGACACTTCAATTTCATCATAAGAATATCCCAACTAAAAAAAGAAGCTGATAAATCTCTCAACATTACCAACTATTCTGTGTTGCCTTATGGAAAACACTTGGTGCTTACATCATGCTAGTTACAGAATACCTAGTGCAAAGCAGATTACACCAGCATAAGAGAACAATCTTCTGAAAGAGTTTGCTATGGCATGGAAAGCATCGGCCTCCTTTTGACATTTTTATTCAGAGAATAGATCTTAATTTAAAAGAAAATGAAGGCATGAAAAAGGTAACATTTCTCTCTGAGATGTCAAGCAAAATGAATCCACAGCATGATCTTGTGTTATCAATGCTGTTAGAGACCATCCCTTTATAGAGCCAGAAATATAGCACTGTTACTGTTAGCCTACACTAATAAGTTTGGTATTACTCGTAATTACTCTCCATAATGTTCAGGAAAAAAAAAATTAGTCTATTTTAACCATAGAGCTCAACAAGAAAAAAAATTGTGATGGTAACAAAAGCAGAATGCTAGCAGCGACTTGAGGGTGAAAAACCTGTGGCCTAGGTAGTGAATAAAGGGATAAAAGAGTAACCTGTTCTGCACACCATGAATTTCCAATTTTAACCTAAATGTAAACTGAAAAAAAAATCCACATTGGCATCAATAAAAACACTATTAAAATTAGGAAGAAATTCCATCCTTCTTGGCATTCTGTCAGCTTTTGGGATTTGAGGAACAAATGTTTTTCATTGGCCCTTTTATCCTAATATAGATTTAAAAAAAAAAATAGTTTTCAAAGCACTTAAAGCTTCTATTGATTTCTGCTATTTTCTAAAAAATGATCTGGAATTTGACACCAGTATTTTTGCCGTTTTTGGGATTCTCCTTGATTTCTTTCTTTTCTTCGCTTTTCCCCTTCATTCTTTGAATACGTTTCAGGAAAGGATTTTAATTTAGCTAGACAATACTTTCTTTTGCAACACTGTTGTGACTCAATGAGAAAAAAAAAAAAAAAAAAAGAAAAACACTAAAATCAGTGACTAAGGGCATACAAAGATGATTTCTGGCACAGCTAGCTGCAATGACTGAAAAATTTCTGCACCAGATGCTCATTACTGACTCTGGTCATTTCAGCACGAAGTTATTTAGATTTGACAGAAGCCTCACAGTGATTTGACCAACAGCATTTAAACAATCCATTAATTCAGCTGCAAAAGTAGCAATCACTAATAAGGTGGCAACCATTTTAAACAACTACATTTACTGCTGAAGAAATCATTAGTCTGTAGTCGACAACTGTTTGATATTGAGAAGTGTGCACCTTGGCTTTTGGTGAGTAGTAAAAATGTGCTGAAGTTTTGATAGTCTATCACAATGACTGCAAATAAATCAGTGCAAAAATACAAGCTGCATTTTCTACTTTTAATCATCTTTCCCTATTTTTTTAGGGATTTCTCTTATTTTACCTTAAAGGGAACAAAATTATTCACTAGAAGCACTAGTAATAAACATTTTAGCTCATTTTGAGTAACTTTTTCCATCAGAAAGACTTTCAAATTGGACTTTTCTTATATTAAAGATCAAAAACATAAAATGATCACCTCTAAATCCAAAAGTAATAGGAGACAACGTTCAAATCAAACCCTTAATTCAAAAGCATCTTTTTTGTTGTTGCAGCTTAAACATTTTTTAAAATACTTAAAATAATAAGAAATATAAGTATAATGGCTGATGCCATTGGAACAAGCAAGTTAAAATGACTTTCAGCTTCTTAATTACTTTGTGTTAACATCAGCTAACAGCTTTGACACTTTGGCACTACTTTATCCATGAAATAAGTGCAATATTTCACAGCTTTATTCTTCTGTAAGTACCTTCTGCCCTCAAAGAATATTAGAATTGCTTAACACAGGATCAAAGTTTCAATTACTTTTCCCTATTGTCCAATTAAGATACAGAACACTCAAAAAAATAAAGCAAATGTACAGAAAAGGAGAAATGAAAATTAATACGTGCAGTGAGAATGATGAGAAATAAATATTAGAAAGAAAATTGTTACAAAGCCTGAAGGTGATGAAGTAGAAAGAAGCAAACCAGAAAGCTAGAAAAGAACAGGTCAGAATTTCAAAATAAATTAAAAAAAAAAAAAGGCCATAGAAGTAGAAAATAGCTTCAGTCAAATATATTTGAGAGTATGGGCCCTGAATTAAGAAGCTACAACACACAGACAAAAAAAAAAAAAAAAAAAAAAAAGTATAATTGCATTATATTAAGTGCATATTGCTGCATCAAGTGCAGTCATTTCTTTTTGAAGACAAACAAGAAACAGTAAACATCTAATGAAAAGTAATGAAATAGTCTATAGGTATCATAATCTACTTTACAAGACTAGATTTGGAGGGGTAATACTCAAGTAGAAGAGCACAAACACATCCCAACCAGTAAGATGTGTGTATATGAAGTATAGGTATACAAAAAACTAACAACCTAGATCTACACAGGGTCATTTTTTAGCTTCTTGCACGCATCTCCCATAAAAAAATACATAAATAAAGATTCAGAAGTTCCCTATGCTGAATCCAGTTCAGTAGATGCATCCAGCTGTATGTCAGTGCTTCTATTCAACCAGACTTGAGTTCAAAACAATTTGCCTGAATATATTCACAACCAAAGGATAACATTTCATTAATAAACCATACACAAAGATATCAAAAAGAGCATTGGTTTTCATTCTGTTCAATGGGCTATAATAGAGACCACATTCACGTTTGAAACCTGTTATTACTTTCTTAAAATAGCAGTAAGTGAAATGATCCCATTCATTCAGCTTGTTTAGTGGATAGAAAATATGAGTAAATCTACCTGGCACAACAAAAGACAAAAAAAAAAAAAAGGTACACAAAGCTGTATCAGAAAAAGTCTGAACCTTAGCCAGGCTTGTGACACATAAATAATGTAGGCTTCTCATTTTCCATAATATTGGACAGTAATTTTATTTTTCCTCCTTTCCTGGAATCTACATAATCTTAAATGGTATCTTAAATAAAAACCCAAATAAATCATTGATTGGATGATGAATTAAAGCTTATTTCATTGATTGCAGTTTTATAGACATGCTTACTAGACAGGCTTTTAGCAGGTACTTCGGATAAGACACTATCTAACTGCCTGTTAGATAGATAACTGCTAGCAGAGATTATGAATAAGAAATCGGGAACCTGGATGACACTCACCCAACAAAATTAAATTCCTTACAGTTTTCTAATGTTAGCAAGTCTGCAGTAAATGAATCTAGTGTGTATAATTGCAAATCATATGGAAAAGTCTGAAATATTTTACAGTTTAAAATATATTGAAGAACTATTCAAACATTAAAAAGCTAAGAGATATTTGTGCTTCTCTTCTCTAGATTAAAGCTCTAAAACACAGAAAAAAAGAGAGTCTGGTGTGAGGAACTTGGGAAGAAACAATAGCTCACAAAAGAAAGTCTCCATCACTGAAATTAGCACCTAACTAGTGCAGTTCTGTAAATAATCCAGTTTTGCTTTGTGCTTGTCTCCGTTAAAAAAAAAAAAAAAAAAAAAAAGTAAAGTATGAACATCGTGGAAAGGAGTATCCAAGTAGTCAGAGATACTGTCCAAACTGGCAACTTCATAAATGAGTAGCTTACATCCCATCCTAATTACTGCATAGTACAAGGTGGACTAGAGTTTATCTACAAGAAAGACCAACAACTTCAATTTCATGATATTCTGTGGCAGCTCAATTGCTCAGCTGCCTTTCCTAAGCTGATGCAGATAGGAAGTTATCTTGTCTCTTCTGGAAGATGCATATTTTATGATGTTAAAAAATATATACATATATTTCTTCAACATCAAACCAGGAATTTTCATTTCAACACACTGCTTTATCTGCCAGTGAGTACCATCTCAGTGAGCTTATGTTCCCTCCCTGTCTTTCTTCTCCTTATTATCATCTTACTGCTGCACAACTCTATCTTGCAAGCTGAATGAAGGATAATATATTTTATTTAGATTGTAAGTCACATAGCTTATTTTCTGTGCTATAAGTAATAAAACAAAAACATAACAAGATGTTCAATTAAATTGCACATCATAGACAAGGTACACTGTGCCCTGGAACAGCTTCCATTCGCTGCATAGAAATATGCTGTAGACATGACAAATCTTTGCAAAGTTTCTCTTAGTAATTACTCTGCTTAATGCAGGCTGTCATTACATGGTAGCTTTGATATGGAAAAATACTTAGTGTCATACACCTTGTGCATATCTGCCAGCAGTAAATATAAACGCCTTAAGCAGAGCTATCTTAACCGCACCTAGTATGCCCTCCTCTTTGAACCCAAGCCCTGCACGCTGTTTGTCTTGACCTGGCCTGCTGGGCCAGCAAGCTTCAGCTCACCCATGCCACTGGCCAGAATCATCCTGCAGAGTAGCTGAGGCTACAGAGGGTGCTGGGCCCTGCACACCATGTAGGCAAAGCCACCTTGCACCCTGCCCAAGGCCAGGCAGCTCACCCGTGGCTGAATTTGCACCCTGTGCCCCTGCAGTGGGAGTTCCTGGTTCCGACCCAGCTGTTTGATTTTCAGTGTTATATGTCTACCTTATCATCACTTCAAAGTACAATACAGAAATTATAAAGGATTTTATATATACAGATATACAGTAGATATACAGTCACTAGTGGCATCCCCCAGGGCTCAGTGCTGGGGCCGGTCCTCTTTAATATCTTCATCAATGATCTGGACGAGGGCATTGAGTGCACCCTCAGTAAGTTTGCAGATGACACCAAGTTAGGTGCGTGTGTCGATCTGCTTGAGGGTAGGAAGGCTCTGCAGGAGGATCTGGATAGGCTGCACCGATGGGCTGAGGTCAACTGCATGAAGTTCAACAAGGCCAAGTGCCGGGTCCTCCACCTGGGGCACAACAACCCCAAGCAGAGCTACAGACTGGGAGATGAGTGGTTGGAGAGCTGCCAGGCAGAGAAGGACCTGGGAGTGATGGTTGATAGTCGGCTGAATATGAGCCAGCAGTGTGCCCAGGTGGCCAAGATGGCCAACGGCATCCTGGCTTGTATCAGAAACAGTGTGACCAGCAGGGCTAGGGAGGTGATCGTTCCCCTGTACTCGGCTCTGGTGAGGCCGCACCTCGAGTATTGTGTTCGGTTTTGGGGCCCTCGCTACAAGAAGGACATGGAGGTGCTTGAGCGGGTCCAGAGAAGGGCGACGAAGCTGGTGAGGGGCCTGGAGAACAAGTCCTACGAGGAGCGGCTGAGGGAGCTGGTATTGTTCAGCCTGGAGAAAAGGAGGCTCAGGGGCGACCTTATAGCTCTCTACAGATACCTCAAAGGAGGCTGTAGCGAGGTGGGGGTTGGTCTGTTCTCCCACGTGCCTGGTGACAGGACGAGGGGGAATGGGCTTAAGTTGCGCCAGGGGATTTTTAGGTTAGATGTTAGGAAGAACTTCTTTACTGAAAGGGTTGTTAGGCACTGGAACAGGCTGCCCAGGGCGGTGGTGGAGTCACCATCCCTGGAAGTCTTTAAAAGACGTTTAGATGTAGAGCTTAGGGATATGGTTTAGTGGGGACTGTTAGGGTTAGGTTAGAGGTTGGACTCGATGATCTTGAGGTCTCTTCCAACCTAAAAATTCTGTGATTCTGTGATTCTGTGTGATTTGTTTACCCTGGGAATAAAAGGTATGTTAACAAAAAGCCTTTGATTTAACTGAGGAATGCATATGCATCTGAATAAATATATATATATATATTTTTTTTTTTTTTTTTCAAGAAGAGGACAAAATAAGTAATAGGTATCAAAACACTAGACTATTCATTCCTTTAGTTTATTCTGCTTTCACCCAGAATAAACCAAGGCACAGTCACAGTGCCCAAAAGTGCCCACAGTGCCTAAATTCAAATTTCATACCAAACTGGGGATCTAATGAAGTATTAAAGTTTTTCACAGGCAAAGGAAAACCCTTTACAAAGCTATAGCCTAAGCACACCTTTTTCATTAGACATTGTCCTGACTGCTCGAATTGTTGTGGTACTTCAGAAAACGTGTAGCTTGCCTGTACCTTGATCCCACAGCTGCAGGGGAGTCAGCATGAACGCAGTGCCTCAGGTTGTTGATAGGAAGTGCAATGTCTACTTTTGTGTCAGTTGAATATTAAACATGTTTATGAAAAGATTTGGGAAGATGCTTCTGTTTTCAAAAGTTATTTTTAGAGTTAGGCAGTTTATGGTTCAATTAACACCGCAAGACAGTCTCATACAGCTGGGGGAGGAGGGAGAGGATGAAAAGCAGGATGGGAGGATGGCTATGCTCTAATTTATTCTTACAGAACTGAAGCTATAATCAGTTGTAACTATAAACTAATGAAAACTGTATATCAAGTTTTATTTTAACCAAGAAGAAATATCAACCTGGCAACAAAAATAGAAGTTTACTTTTTTCTTTTTTTTTTTTTTAAACTGTGCAACATAATTTCTCTGACATTTACAAAAGCAAGTGGTTTTGGTTACCATTGTAGTTAGAAACACAAACCTATACAAAGAAAGATATTGAAGAATAATGTCAGCATGTAAACAAAGCAGGTGTAATTAATCAAGATGTCAGAAGATGACATTCCTGCAGAATTTTTTAAAGGCATCTATAATTTTAAAATACAGCTTGTTCTTATGTACAACATTTTGTATTTAGAAAACATACTGTACCTCTCTAGACATTTAGTAGAATTACTTAATTGGATAGCAATGCAAATGGCATTGGTATTTTCTAACTGATTTGTTTGTAACACTATTAAAATGTCTAAATTAAATTTTCACTTCCCTTTGCTTTGCTCTTAAGCTTCATTAAATGAGACTCAGATTATTTCTACGGAACATATAAGAACAAAATCTATTTTAGGTTCAAGAGATGTATGTCACCAATATTTTGTGACTATTCTAATATTGTCAGAGGTTTTAATAATAATGAATGTTGCCATAAAAATTCCAGAGTTTGGAAAGACTGGTTCTGCTTCAGCAAATACTAATAGAAGAAGGAACTGTTTTCACATTACATATTAATATTCATTTTCCTGTAGTACCTTTTTCAAATCTAAGTTTCCAAACAGAATCCATCCTAATATTTAAATGCACGACCTCAAGATTTCCTCTGTGAACCAACTGTACAGTTATACAAAAGTAGTGCAACTGTGAATAATTCCCAACAATAGAACTGACACAAGAGAACAAACAATAAGATAACATTCAGTTACCTTATTTGGTAGATTTACATACACAGATAGTTGGAAATTATTATGAAATACCTCTGAAGTCTGCAAACGACATTGACATTTGAATCAAGTTTGGTTCAAAAACCAGTCTATACATTGTAAATATTATCTAAGAAATCATGAAATGAAAATAATTCATCGCTGAATAATTTCATATGGGGTGAATTACTGAACCTACCTCATTTGAAAGCAAGATTTCCATTTCCGTCAGTGAAGCTTATCACTTTATTCTCTGTATTTCAATTTAAATAAATAGTATCAAATTTGATAGAACAGATTTTGTGAAAACCATTTCAAAATGAGAGAAAAATAGTTTCTTGTTTTCAAAAGACACCTGAACTTCAAGCGTTTTTCATTAGTTCCTGGGAAGTTAGTTTGCTATATCAGAATATAAAACCAGAGATACCTGAATACACAGAATACTTTTCTAAACCTCCCCCCCCCCCCATCTTTTCTGGAGATTGTTAGTTACCATTTCAAGCAGAAGTAAATATGCTAGTTGCAGAATAACACTCTGACAAACAATGCTATAGGCAAAATAAGGATGCCATAGTAAAATGGCTGACAGGCATCCTGAATCAACATTGTTCACTGTGTTTTATTACACATCTTCTGCCATGAATCTCTGAATGCATGAGTATTAGATATCTCTGTACTCACATAGTCTTCTTTGCACATTCTATGCAACATATAACGCTATTTAGCAACCTTTCATACAAACTTTCTTTTCCCCATAATGTTTTCCTGGTTTAAATACACTCTCAAAATTCTCATTTCCTAGAAATAGGCTATGTCCATGTCCTATGAATATTACTGCACAAGTAGTATGGATATATGAACACGGAATAAAACCACATTTCTTTGTTTAACAGTATACAACAGAAATGAATTACTGGTACAGCATGTAGAGCTTCCAGGAGAACCTAAGATAACATCTAACACATTTTAAACATGTCCCTCCCTCTACAGAGGAACCATTAAACCATAATAAGACAGACATTTGACAAGCCAGGCATCCATGTTCACACCCCACTGTAATTTCCAGAAAAAAGGGATCATTCAGTTAACACCAAAGGCTTTTAATATTAATTTCACCAACTATTTTAATTATCTTTTAAATAAACTACAATTTATGCAAAGTCATAACTGAGGTTATTTTACTGATTTTTATCATATACATAGAGGTTGATAAAGTCCAATATATCTCAACCATGTTGTTCAAAGTCTTTCAGAAAAAATCTATTTCCAATTATAACAGCCATATGGAAGATGGAAATAATGACTTAGGAGAATATTACTATTATACCAGAAACTAAAATTTTCCTAACAACTTCTAGAGAACCAACACAACACCAAAACATAATGTTGGCCATTAACAAAATTCAAAATATAATACATATAATTTATAAATATAGTAGTCATGCACAATATTTCTCAAGACATGGGATTATAGTTTACTTTCATGTACTCTTTTTCCCTTTATAAACAACACATCTGCAAAGACCTCAAAGTTAGAAATTGTACCCTAAATATATAATTTAAATGTCAGAAGGACAAAAGTCAGAAAAGTCTATGAAAACTCAATGCCTATCATCCAAGCATCTCCGTATCAAATATCTTTTCAAACGTTACAGATTTTTACATGTTGTTAATATAGGAACCAATTACAACACTGATTAAAACACTGCACAAGTTGTTACCAATTATTCACTTTTGCTTATGTGCTCATTTAAAAAACAAACAAAAAAATGAATATTTTTCTCACTTACCCACAATGTACTATAGAAAAAGCATTAAGCATACTTGACAACCAGGAGTTCTGTTAACCTTCAGTTACTCACCTAGGAAACAGAAGAAAACACGTAAGTACTCTTTTGTATAGGGAGGAAGAATAGAGCATTAATTTTTAACATATATAATAACTTTCTACATTTTGAAGATCTCTGAAAAAACGTATTTTATCTTTTAATCCAAATTAAATGAAAGGAGCAGGAAGTATTCTATGTAGGGAGATGGACCACAAAACAACAGTTAGATAGAAACTGCATATTTGTTGTGTAACATCCAACCAGTTTACTCATCTGTAGCACTGATACAATACTGTTCTGTTACCACAAGAGGAGTCTCAAAATCCTCTGAAACTATACTGGATAAAGATCCTGTGTTCCAAATACACTGCCTGAAGCAACATTTTAGCAGAACACTGTTACAAAACTAATTAACTTTTGTAACTGCCATAATAGCTTTCAAGGTTTCCCACAAAGCCTGGTGGGAGGTCCAACATTTTGCCCAATAAAGTTATATAACTTTTTTGAACTGGCATATTTATATATATATTTTAAGCTCATTTTCTGTTCAACAGAACAGTGAAGATAATATGTTTTAAGTAATGCCAAACATATAATCAACGCTATGTTCTTCCAGAGGTATAATGAATTCAGCATTTATTATTGAGTAGTGTGTGTGAATGGAAACCAATGATGAATATCAGAAAAAAAAAAAAAAAAAACAAAAAAAAAAACTTCATCAATGTATATTCATACGCCACATTTATTTGGGGAAAAAAGCTCAGATTTCATGTTTTAAAGAAATAGAAACAATAAAAACAATGAAAATGCATCATTGCTAAAGGAAGCTTATAGTTTCCTGAAATATATTACATAAAAATTGGAATATCTCTAGGAAAGATTAAGTTCTTTCAAATTTTGGAGGTTTTACTGATGAATTAAACTACAAAGGATGTAATAAAATGTAAGACACTAGAAACTAAACATAAATGAAGGAAAATTGACTAGTCTACATGAGAGGAGAAAATTTACAAGAAATATCATTTTTCTGTAGCACCTTTAAAAATGGTACAAATGGCCACATAAACAATGTTCTTGACATGAGATTTGTTTTTAATGCTGGTATAGAAAGTACTTTGAATTCCTCAGGCTTTTGTGTGCTGCTAATATTCTTCTTCTGTTAAGATTATTCTGTATTTTTTGTGTATTTTTCACTCTCCAGCTGATGTAGGCAAAGTTCTCCAAAAATGT
This sequence comes from Heteronetta atricapilla, assembly GCA_011075105.1. Classification (NCBI taxonomy): domain Eukaryota; kingdom Metazoa; phylum Chordata; class Aves; order Anseriformes; family Anatidae; genus Heteronetta; species Heteronetta atricapilla. Next base: position 98,410,937 of record CM021731.1, read on the forward strand.
AACTCATACAAAAAAAAAAAAAAAAAAAAAAAAAAAAAAAAAAAAAAAA
>CM021731.1:98411085-98427477 GCA_011075105.1 Heteronetta atricapilla
AAAAAAAAAAAAAAAAAAAAAAAAAAAAAAAAAAAAAAAAAAGAAAAGAAAAGCATCACAGCTACTGCCTCAAGCATGACACAAGTGGCACACATCTCAGTGCATGGATGGCCACTGATACACCTTGCTGATGCAAATCACACTTTAGTACCCTGAGGGCTAGATCCAGACTGCTTAAGTGAGAATTTGGTGCAAAGTGGAAGTAGGATATGCAAGGCACTTTGCACAATCAACAAGAACTCTGGACACCTCTAGTAGCATGCAAAGGAGTACTAAAAGCACTCCTGTTACTCCCCTGCCATTCTTTGCTAAGTTCTCTTTTATAGAGGTCCTTCAGCAAAGACTGAATTGCAATGTTTAGAAGATTATATGGGCTTACTGTATTTTACATTTTTCTATCACAGCATCTTTTAGGTGTCATTTCAAGCTCTTGTAGGTATCCCAAGGTTCAGATAAAGCAGTTTTGTTTAGTTTTCCTCCTCAGTGTTGGGCCCCCCCCCCCCCCCCAGTTTCACTTTTCATAGAATCACAGAATCATTAAGGTTGCAAAAGACCTCCAAGATCATCATCTGGTCCAAACATCACCCCTACCACCAATGTCACACACTAAACCATGTCTCTAAGCACCAAGTCCAACCTTTCCTTAAACACCCCCAGAGACGGTGACGCCACCGCCTCCCTGGGCAACCTGTTCCAAAGCCTGACTGTTCTTTCTGAGAAGAAATGTCTCCTAATTTCCAACCGGAACCTCCCCTGGTGCAACTTGAGGCCATTCCCTCTAGTCCTGTCACTAGTTATCTGCAAGAAGAGGCTGATCCTCAGCTACCCACAACTTCTTTTCAGGTAGTTGTAGGGAGCAATAAGGGCCTCACTTTCTCCGGACTAAACAGATTTTATCTCAGATTTTGCACACTTCTGATACCTTCAACTCTTTCTCTCAATGACAATGCATTTTTAATTGTCGTGTGTTTTTTTGGACTACCTAGTACTCCTATGTGTATGTTATACATATAAGTTATTAAATAAATACTATGATTAGCTTTATCTATATTTTGAATGAAAGAAGATACATTCACATATTCTGCTTGAGAATACAAATACATGCCTAGTAAATAAATAGCTCATTCCCTACTGGGGTGCATTTGAACTGGGCTTCTACAGTTAATCTTACTGCCATAGGGATAAATCCCACTTCCAAAGATATGTAATTGTTGTGTTTTTTTTTGTTGTTGTTTTTATTTGTTTGTTTTAATAAAAGTAGACATGAATTAGCTTACACCAAATATGTATATTTTCTTAAAGGAAAGTAAAATATTTTTTAAAAACACTATTAATAATTATTTAGCATTCCAGAAAAACACTGAATATGTTAATGTTTAATTCTAAAGACATGTTCCTCTATCTAAAGATAGTTCCTCTGAGTTTTACATAGCTATCTTTATCTCAACATTAATATACACATGATATTCAAGACTAACATTTCAGAACTCTTTTTTTTTTTATTCTATAGAAAAAGAGTCTCATCATCTTAAAGGTTTGCATTTTCAGGTTGTGTTGCTTCTAAGGATCTTCTGGCTACATTTTACCAATACCAGTTCATATGCAGGCCAGAAAGGACAAGGAGTTCCACTCTTAGTAAAACTGTAGCAGAAAGTTGTAAGCAGCAAAACAATATATGAACATGTTACAGCACATAGCTCTCCCTCTCTGGGTAACCTAGGTCCAAACTAGACAGCTTTTTACAGGTGGCACCCTGCAAACTTAAACCCTGTACAAAGCCAAGTGGCAGCTCAAGTAGTCATGATAGCTCCGGAGTACTTTTCCTAAACATTTGCTCAATGCAAGAGACAGAAAAGTTACCTACTCAGACAAGACCATCTATGTGAAAGTTTAAAAATAAAATATTCAGTGTGTTTGTACTTCAACTGTAGCAAACCCAGAATTAAGGTTGAATTGTACACCTGAAGACAGAATTTAGCTGGCCTGTATATGAAAAATCCCATGACATCTTTAAAGCAAAGATTATTTTCTGAAAACTTTATAGTCAATTAAGTATTTAAGAAATCATTAAACTAACTGAGGTCAGTTCCTTATAAAACTGAAAAAAAAAAAAAAAAAAAAAAGTGTTAGGAGGTTTACTTCTTTTCTAATTGTCTTTGCGCAGTCTTCAAACTTCCAATGCAATTAACCTTAATGAAAACTTTAACAATAGTTTAAAGATAAGGGAACAGCATTGTGGCTATCCTAGATAACGTACATCCTTCCCAAAACGCCAAGCAGTGATATTCTTTGCAGAACTCTCCACACACCTATGCTTTTTCAAGCTGCATAACACCTGTAATCATCTTATCCTGGGCCCAAGCATAACTTAACTATTCATTTCTTGCACTTGTAATACATTTTTTTTTAAATGATAACAAGTAGTAAGGATGCAGGTTTTTTTCACCGAATGCTGAAATATTTTCTGTCACACATTAGACATTGTTTATTTTTCTTTAAGTATCAGGTACTTGACCTTATAGATGTATTAAAATTTCACCCACACAAGAATCCTAGTAAACACCGCTGCAGTTATACTGTGGAAGAATTGTCATATTTCATACGATAGTCAAAATAGATGAAATATAGTCTCAGTAAGAACGATGGACCAGTGCTCCAAGGAATAGGAATCCCACAAACCCACACCTCCTCTTGGCTAACCAGAAGTAAGGCAGGCATGATTGGGTTCCGAAAGCCAGAGACTGCTTCAGGCCATGACAAACTGGCTTCTTCTTGGTGACCTTCACAGCAAACAAGAAGCTAGTGACTGAGTAATGACAGACCAATAAACCTAATCTCATTTATTAACACATTCTGTACACAATGCAAACTAGCTGTTAAAAGACGGTAGGGCAAATCAACATAGATATAAAAGAGAATCTCTATAATTTTTTTCCAGTTGCAAGCAACCCACTCATGCAATAATATTTTGGAAGTTTTGTGTTTGAGCTACAAGTAACTCACTTTCTAAGCAGGAAAACTTCTCTCCAGCAATTACTTAAAAGCAATCTGAATTATTTAGAAATATCATTTTTTGAATAATTAGCTGTTTATATTTTGCATAATCATCTTCAGAGATACAAAGCCATTTTTGTGCTGTAATTATTTTCCAAATACAATGTGTTTCTTTCATCTATACAAAATATGGATATGAGTATGCTAGAAAGTAATTGCAGTTATCAGAAGATCAAATGTATGATAAAATTAAAGTATTGGATCAAAGCTTTCACATCATTGTCAAATACATTTGGAAACATACTGTATGATTTAAGGGTATAAAATAGCTCATGTATATCCAGACACAGGCAGATGAACACACGCACATTACTACAGAGGCTCTCTTGAAAATGTACTAAATGTGATACTTGAAAGTTTACATTAGTATTCTAAGATCTTTATATCACTGAACAAACTTTCTCAGACTAGTGGCAATCAAAGTAACACTAAAATCACACTGAAATGTGCACTCAAATTTATTTATCTGCTTTTTGAAAGTTGGCACAATTTAAATTCACAAAGATTAAAGGGGAGCTCAGATTTTCTTTCTAAGTTTAGCGTTTACCATACTAAATTTTGAATTAAGACATGGAAATAAAACATGCTATAATTTATGAGTGTTGGTTACAGTGTTCATTTTTTGATACTTCTGGAACTAGCACAATACACCCCTTTAGCAAACACTCTGATAACTGGAACCCTGATGCATGTGACAACTAAATGAGCTTATTTGAGTTGAACTTTGTCTAGCTATTACAAAAAAAAAAAAAAAAAAAAAACAAAAAAAAAAAAAAAACACCATCAGAATAAATAACTTGCAAATGGTATACTACACCTTCATATTTACTGCCAATCAGCACTGAGGCTAGAATCTTAAGATGAGATCCTGAGTTACTACATCATACTGTGATAGTGAATTGACCCATGTTTACTTAAAAGCTACTTTTTGAAGTTTAGAGATATTATTAAGATAGTCTTTATGTATTTTGATATAAGCTTAATAAGATCTCTATCATTTCAATGCTAAGTGCCTAAGAGAAAGACATCACATATTAAATTGGAAGGAGGGCATTTTTTAATGAAAAGTGAAAAATCAACCTGCAGCAATTGCAGACTTGGAATTTTCACTTACTATTGTCTTCCAAAACATGATAAAGCTAAAAGTTAGATGATATGATCACCTTCCAGATATTAATAATGTCCTTCTCCTCCTCCCTGTATGCTGGCCTCATGTTGGCTCCAGCAAAGTCTGCACACCTCATGGACCACTCCATGGTCAGCACCTACACTACACTGCACATAAAGAGAATCAGATTCAGTTACAACGACCACCACCTCCCCCAGTGCCAGCCTTTTCTGGCTCCAGGAGAGCGCATACACTGCATTTGCAGAGCAGCTTAACTTCTTAGCTGTTGAATGACAACCCACTTCACCCACTGGAATATAGGCCACAGGGGAAAAACAAAGTGCTTCAGAGAAAGTGTCCTATACATGTTTAGTGTAGACACATCTCTGAAAAAAAAGCTTAAAAAAATAAAATATAGAATCCAATGTTTGTCTATTGATTTCCAGAGTATTTGAAGCCATAATGAGATGGGTGAGAGCTATGAAAAACAAGATACTTAAAAAACTGGTTTACAGTCTAAAGGGCTGTTTCTTCATTCAGCTTTAGAAGTAAACCACGTGAAAAATACCCATAGCATAGACATTGGTTTCCTAATTCATCCATATATTAACAGCCATGTTTTAAAGTTGTTACCATTGATTCTAAATTATGGTTCCAGAATGCATATTAAATGATACAGGGAAAAAGAAAAGAGAAAGTTGCTCCTTATCAGGCAAAATAGCTTTCCTTCAGTGGAATGATATCTACTGACACCTAGGAACGTTATTTTTAAATAGCACATGATATGTTTGTTGTTACAACTGCTCCAAGCACCTGGTGAAATTTGCAGCTGAGAAGGCCTAACAATTTAAAAATAACTGAATCACAGCTTACTTTTAATGTCAAATAATATAATCACCTGTGTTTATTATGCATATTTAGACAAGCTGCCCATCTCTGTTCCCAATAACTTCCTTCCTTCTGTCATCTCAAACTTGACATTTTTCAATTCTAAGTATGCATATATTTTTTTTTTCTTGGATGTCCTGTCATTAAAACTGTCACAAACTGTGACAGTTTTATATTTATATATTTATGTATATCTACGTAGTGTTAACATAGCAAAATCTCCACAGACATCACACTGGTGCCGTTTGCTCATGTCATTCTCCTGCCAACCCTGATTTTCACTGCTGCTGATACAATGCCCTTCTGTGCACAGCAGGCCCCCTGCCTTTGTTGACTGTTTCCATAGCACTGCAGGCCCAGGCACGCTACCTATGTTTCTGGTTGTCTTTGTTTTTCAAGTATTTTAGGAGTCACACCTAGTGACACCACATCTTAATGGAAGGCCAAAATTATATTAATAAAGATCGTATATACGGCCTATACAGATAAGTCGTTTTGATTGATTTGAGTTTTGATTTTTTCTCACTAATGGGGAAACCATCCATAACTCCAATTTTTAAGTCCCTGATTTCAAAGGTTTTCACATATGCACACCTCAGCTATTTACAGCCTGGCAAACACATTCCTCAATAGGTCCAGCCAGGCCTTAATAAAAAGGTGGGGTGAAGGAGGGGGTAGAAGAAGAAGAAATAGAAAAAAAAAAACAAAAAAAAAAAACAAACAAAAAAAACTTTTTATTAACTTTGCACTGTCTATATTTTGGCAAGCAAGTTGATGAAAAAAAACACCTATTTTGTCTTCATGCTTTTCAAATCATGTCTTCTATTCATCACCCTCTCCACTCCTTATTCTACAATTCAAAGCATTACTAAACTTTTCCAGTGTCAAACTTACTGATATATCTGATATACCCCAGACAATATCTCTCCCCACCGAGCCTGTTATTAAATTTGGCTCCAAATCACTGGCCAGGATAACGTTTTTAATGTTCTTTAATTGAAGATCCTAATGGGTGAAATGTAAATATAAATCGAACTGAGGCTTCATTAATTACCACCACAGGTTGCACATGACAGTCCTTAGCAGTAACTTGCATCTCCTGTGAATTTATTAAACAAACTTCTCACAACATACATAAATCGCACAAGGGGCAGACACAAGCAAACATGGAGAGGGATTCTTTATCAGGGAGCATAGTGATAGGACAAGGGGGAATGGTTTTTAAACTAAGAGGGGAGATTTAGATTAGATATTAGGAAGAAATTCTGCACTCAGAGGGTGGTGAGGCACTGGAACAGGCTGCCCAGAGAAGCTGTGGATGCCCCATCCTTGGAGGTGCTCAAGATCTGGCTGGATGGGGCTTTGGGCAACCTGGTCTGGTGGGAGGTGTCCTGCCTATTGCAGTGGGTTGAAATTGGGTGTTTTTAAGGTCCCTTCCAACCCAAACCATTCTATGGTTCTGTGAAGCACATCAGTAATAGCAGAACTAAACACTATAAGATGAAATAAGATCACCATCCAAAATAAAACAAGAAGTAAGAATGTCTAGAAAAATAAAGTAAAGCTATTAGAGGAAACAAATTGGAAAGATCAGGAAGGAGCTTGTCTCCCCACTGTCTGTCACAGCTGGAACTCTCATCTAAATCACTAAAAAACAAGTAATGATCCTTTTTTTAAAAACTGTTTTTTTTTTTTCTTTCTTTCTTTCTTTTTTTTTTTTAATATATTTTCTTCTTTCCCTGCAAATTTATATGATGGCCAAAACTCAGTATTTCCTTCTGTAAATTTCACAGATACAACCTTGTTTGACGCTATCACCAATATTATCCATGCCCCTATCTCTTTTTACAGTTCTAGTAAGTACTAGCCTGTTTTTCTTTCAATGCCAATCACTATGACTATTTGGACCAAACTGCTTTTTTCTTTCCTATGCCTTCTCAGGTTAGTCTGCTTCTCAGAAAGAACACCCCACTTGATGCACGGTTTGTCTTATTTCTGCCACAACAATTTCTCTTTCACAAACGGAACCATTTTCTTGGACTTGTTCCCTAAAACTCAACATCTTTTCCTGATTTTTGAAATAACTATTAAACCCATCACTGTAGGATAAAACAGAAGAAATTGATTCAATAATAACAACAAAGTTTCAAGAGTTGCATGGTATTTTCTGCACACAGACTAGGTTACCAGACTTGGTAGCATTAGATGGAAGTCCATGAAGAGCATGAACCTGCTACTTCTGACTCATTCTCCTTTCTCAAGTCCCCATGGTTGTTTATTGTATTGATATCTTTCTCTGGGGTTGGCGGTGTGCCAGGGGGCTGTTAAATTTTAGTCTAAAGACTTAAATAAATGTGCTTCTTTCTCATCTATTTAGGAGAACACACACCATAGCTTGAGGAAAAGAAGTCAAAGGCTCATCCTCTTGCAAAGTCCACAACCAAGGCCATTCAAAAACTATACTGCAAGATCCAGGTGTCCAAGGTGGTAAGTCTTCTATACTAAATCTGACCAGAGAAAGCTTACAACAGCTTACATATTACAAATAAAATGTGACTTGACATAACTTGACATTCTGGAATGCAAGAAAGTAATTAGATAATGTAACAAAAAAAACAAAAAAAACAACAAAAAAAAAAAAGCAGATTTTCTAAGCCTAAGCATAAGATCCTGGGGGCATTTTCACATTAAACTGATTAAGGGGATTACTAAAATACCCCTGTGGAAAGGCTATTTGGCAGGATAGCTGACTCTCTAAATGGCAAAATACAGTCGACAAAATATAAGATTAATTTTAAACAATTACTCCAGACACATTATTCAGTCTTAAGTCCATTCAGTCAGTATCTGAACTCACAACAGTCTAGGTACAAGCTAAGACCCTACAAGCTAAGATGAGCGCAACTCAACTCATATTCTGAAGGTGCTGCAAAACATGCAAATCTTTAAATTATGTGGGCACTAACTGACACACTGCCTAATAAACTACTACTCCATTAGATTTCCCAGTTAAGTAAATGTTTATTAACTTTCCCTTCTATTATCATGTTACTAATCAAAGTACAATGCTTTGAAAAATAGCCATATACATTTAAATTTCACAAGTTATCATCTTGTCTAAGATATTTCAAGAGTTCAGACTATGCAGATACATTCTATGCAAGTGTTGTTTTTTTGGTGTATTTTTTGTTGGTGGTGATGACTTTTTAATGTTTAGTCTTATTGTAGGTTCTGTAAACCAGACCCTTGAGGGGAAAGTGCCTAGACATTCACCTTTATTGAATTACCCTCAAAGGATCAAAACTCAGAAAAGCCAAGTTTTATTAGAATATAAAATAAGACAGTTACCTGTTTACAAAGAGAATATGAAAACTGAGTAGATATGACAAAACTGGCACTATTTTCCACTTAACTGTTCCCTTTGAAATTACTTTTTGGTATGTCCTTGTTTCCAGAATCAATTATGTTTGCAGTGACTTCCTAAATTGTAACAAATGCTACTCAGGGTGTTCTTGTGCCTGAGAAGCTTTTTTGCCTATGCTGCAAAGTTTCTGCCTATCTTTTCACTCTCTGTTCATCTCGACATTTTGCAAGTATCTGCAACAAAAACTGTACACGCTCCAGGTCCTTGCTGTGACTCTCTCCTCGGCCTTCTTCCATCTTTTCTCTTGCCTACCCACCCTGCATTTGTGGAGGCTGCTTTTCTTCCCCTTTAACTGCTTTTTGCAGGAAGAAAGCCACTCTTCCAAACGTTTATTTCTTCCTTCTTAAAACATTATAGCCTGTAAACTGAGAACAAATAGATTAAACATGTTCTGAGTTATAGGGTCAATTCATGGCTTTCATGTGAACTTGGTCCAACCCTAGACATGAATAGGACTCCATGTGTTAGCAACTTAGTTTTTGTTAGTATACGAATGACTTGACTCATGTAAATCTGGAGGATTAACAGCCCACAACTTTAGTCACCATGCAGTAATTTATATTGAAAAAATATGAAGAAATAAAATGCTGAAGATGTATTATGCATTATGCAAGCTATTATACATATTATCAGCTTGAGAATATCAAATTTGTTCAGAAGAAACAAAGAAACTTTAACAACTGTTCAAGTTGTGATCGCTCTACTGTAGCGACTGAAACCTTCCTATGAATGGGATTTTTACATGTTTAAAATACTTGATAAGTATTGCCAGTCTACCACATTCAAGATGAAGCCCTAACTTGGATCTCAGTTTCTCATATTAGGTATGTTCCACCTACATACATAAATGAAACATCACTTAGGATTGGAGTTTGAACTCAGGTCTTTTATCCAAGCTGAGTGGTCCCACCAGTCAGTACACATGCATCCTGTGATCATTAAGTTCTAGGGAATAGCACACTTGTGTATACTATTCACTTCCTTATCTACTCTGCTGCACGTGGGTTTTTTTGGTTTAAATCACGGTACTGTGTGACTAACTATTCAAATATCAACATCATTATCAAGACAGAAGAAAAAAATTGGAGTATGCAACTAAATCAGGACATGAGAACAAAAACCATAAAATGGGTTCGATTGGAAGGGACCTTAAAGACCATCCAGTTCCAACCCCCTTCCTATGGGCAGGGACACTTCCCACCAGACCAGGCTGCACATAACCCCATCTGACCTGGCCTTGAACACCTCCACGGATAGGGCATCTACAGCTTCTCTGGACAACCCGTGCCAGTGCCTCACCACTCTGAGCAATGAATTTCTTCCTAATACTTAATCTAAATATCCTGTCTTTTAGTTTAAACTGCAACTCTGACTATGGCCATCCAGCCAATTTCTTATCCACTGAATAGTCCATCCTTCAAATCCATCTCTCCAACTTGGAGATCAGGATGTCACGTAGGACTGTGTCAAAGTCCTTACAGAAGTCCAGATAGATGAAATTGGTGAGCCTTCCTTTGTTGACTGATGCAGAAGAAAAGCTAATTTTGAATTTTTGGCTTATAACAGTTAACTGCTTTTCCCTCAGAATATACATATTGGATTAAAAAAAAAAAAAAAAAAAAAAAAAAAAAATCTGCCAGGAACTGAGAATTACAGTTTCAAGAAATAGAGTAATCTTTAAATTTATATAGGAACAGTCCCAGGAAAGATGTGTGTATGAAGTCAGAATGTCAAGCTTCCATCCTAAGAAGTCTATGTAGATCTACAGATGTGAAGAGAAATACATTTTTAGAATCATAAAAGAAAATGACTTTTTAAACACAGGAAAGATGTCTCTAAATCAGGGTGTAATCATATTAGTGGAATAACATAGAGTACTATTAGTGTGAAAGCCATACTTGCTTGCTCTGTGCTAAATTCATTAAAATTACAGAGAGAGGGAGAGGGGCAGAATCAACTAACAAGCATCCAGAGTTTAGGGAAAACCAGCATCGGTGCCAACTTCCCAATAAACCCATATGACTCAACCATGAAGTACACCAATAATTTAATCGCTGCCTTTCCCACCCATCTCCTTCCACTATTTTATAAGTAGCTTCTTAGAAGTAGATGTTGTAGGGGACCTTTATACTGAAGGGATCTCAGTCACAGCATAACAACAAATTACCTGAACAGGACCAACATGAATATATTGCCTTTCTGTGATCAAACCATTTTAAGTAAGGTACAAAACACAGATTTTAAAAGTTAATTTTTATTCCTAGTTTTGAAAAAGAAAAAAAAATCTAAGTTATTAAAATACTCTATAGCTCCTACACCTAACAATCAAGCATCTGGTTTTCCTTCTATGACAGATGAAATCTCTGCTAACGAAGTTAATACTTTAAACAGGAAAGAGCATAAAGAAATTAAGGCATATGAATATTATTTTCTGATGAACAGTATCACAGAAAGAAAATGAGGTAAGAATAAAAACAAACAAACAAACAAACAAACAAACAAAAAAAACCCAGAAAGTTACTTCTTTCCCAGTATATTCAGTTAATTCAATATTCCATTGAATTTTCCCATCTATTTTAAAATAGTATGTACATTGCTGCAAGTTTGTCATATTTGGGGGAGGGAGAGGGGTTAGTTACAAGTCTAAATTATATTAACTGATGTTTATCTCTAGTATTTACTGAAAAGTAGGAACTGCAGAAATATCACATAATACAGTTCCATGTCTGAAAGTAATTTTCCTCATCCAAAGAGGTGAGCAGAGCTTTTGTTTTCTTCAAAATATTTCAGATATATATCCTGCTCTAGGGAACCTGCTTTAGCAGGGGGGTTGGACCTGATGATCTTTCAAGCTCCCTTCCAACCCCTACAATTCTGTGATTCTGTGATCCCTCATCTTGTCTACAGTTCAAGAGACTACTGCAATTACTTCCTTTCTTTACTGTGTGTAGGAAGGTGTGTAGGACCTGAGGCAGGCCTCCACTAAAGTTGCTCATGTTTTCGATGCACTATGCTTTTCATATGAAGTACTTGCCTATCATAAAGGCAAACTCTATGAATATCATTATCAAAGTCTTTATGCCATTTTGTACACAGTCATTAAATATATTTCTGGTTTGACAACTGCAACACAAAACAAGCTTCAGTAAACACATTTATGTGCTTTTAAATTAAAAGTTTAAGTACGTTAACATACAGATTTAATAAAGAAAATTCAACTGTTTGTTATGCCTAAAACTAAACTTACACTCCTTTAGAGTCCTGGGATTTATTTATTCAATCAATCATTCAGACTTCTGTGATGGATAACAATCTACTATGTTTGCATGTTTTCAAGAGAAGTGGAAGAATATGCTACTGAACTATATAGAACCTTACAGGGACCTCTAAGCCATAAAAACATGCCTGAGTTACTGAGGGCGTAAAAGGGATTTTATAAAATATGTAATTTATATAATATACATATTATGTATGTAATATGTAATTTTAGTATGCAATTTAAAATTTTGAAGTTTCTAAATAAAATCTGAATATATATTTCACTTAAAGTCATAATATATCATAAACTAATTCCTTAGGAGAGTTAAGGAAAAAAAATGGAGATTTAATCAAAAAACTTCTCTGCTGTTTTCCTATTAAATTACACAAATATTACCTTAAAACAGAAACATTTTAATAATCCTGTACTAAATTTAAAAATAGTAATTACAAACAAAACTGTCTTTTATATTTGAATTGCATATCAATTGTTTAAAAGTAAAAAAAAAAAAGGTCTTGTGTAAAAGACTTCCTGAACTATTTTAAAATACTAAACTACCTATTTTCATTAAAAAAATGCTTACAATTATCTCATTTCAACTTTCTTCTTGCTACTTGTTCCCTCTTGTGCTGCTAGAAAAAAGCACCCACTTTTTATAGTAACGATAGGTGTTTTTTTAGTTGACCAGTAAAATAGTTTAGATTCCTTTACAGAAATAAATATGACAATCTGCCTAGATCTTACCCAAAGAGGCTAAAGAGATTTGTTTTAATCAATCACCATGTAAAGAAGTCATTAAGTGACACAGAATTTGCTTCATAAACAAATGCAAACTATATTTCTGCCAACATGCAAAAACATCCTAACTCTAGTTTATGCAACTCTGAATTTATATACTCTTAATTATTTTTTCCATCTAAAAGACGAATTCTGAGAAAAGTAGCTTAAGTTTTCATAACAGATGTATTTGTTAACGTTTCAAAACAGAACATTAAAATCTGAAATAAATCCAATTCCTAAAAAGATTTAGTAGGATTTTCTTGCCTTTTTCTCATTTACTAAAAAAAAATAATAATAATCTACACTTCTGCTTTATAGACTAATGAGGAAAATGGGAATCTGTGTCAAGGCACAGATTTGAAGCTGGAAACTTCTGGTGTACAACAACCATCATTAAAGTAGTACCAATTCCAACATGATTTATATTAGCATCATTTGAAAAATATGATGATTGAATAGTCAAGGTTCTTCCAATGCACTAATATTTATTGCTTGATCTATGAAGCATGTTTTATGATAAAATTTCATTGCTTTATTTTTTTTCCTTTTTTGGGGGGTGAGGGGAAGGGGTGGGATGAAGAGGGCTTTTTGCTTTCAATTAGTGATGATAGATTTGGACGCACTAGACTCATGATTCACTTTGTCTGAACTCAAATTGTTCATTTTAGAGAAGCAAAATCCATTTGTACATTGGGCAGAATTATGCCATTGGGTACTCAAAGTCAACCATTTCTTTACTGTTATGGAATCATATGGCACATAAAGAAATTAGATCCTCCTGTGCAAATTTCTTCTATAATTCTATTATGAACAGAATCAGAATTTGTTTGTCTCTGAAGTAGGGCACATTATAACAGATATACTCAATTGTTTTTAGTGATAAATGTTTCAAACAAGTACCACATTTGGTATTTGTAGTTGTACTTGAGTTGCCAAAAATGTTTCAAATTCTGAATTTGGATTCTTTTTGTTCCACCACTACTGATTTCAAATAGATCCAAAAGATCTTGTATCTAAAAAAAAAGTCTCCTTTATTAACTTTTTTGACTTTTTTTTTTTTTTTTAGAAAAAAAACCTCTTACCCTCACTATAGGGCATTACACCTCTTCTTTATGTTCAAGGCCTTAAAATATCTTTCTAGTTTCCAAAGAACACTTATATTCTTTGTTATATGTACCTAATATCCAAGAAGATAAACACAACTCCAACAAATCTAACAGGAAATGCACAGAGGTACAAAATTGTAAGACAGCAGTCTAGCAGCACTGAATTACAATGGACACTTTTGGATTGTGTCCACACCCTAACTGAAAGTTGCTTCCCCTTTTCACCTTGTCCAGCAATGAAGCAAGACGTATTTTGGGAGGGTACCCAAAGCTGACCTGAAGCAGCATGCACAGTGATAGCCAATTCTCATATGAGCATATAAATACCCATGAGAAGAGATATCAATTGACTAGGTAATAAAAGCTGAACTCAGTAGCTCAGAAATCTCCACTACAAAATAAATATTGAGGGAGATGATAAAGAAAAGTTACCAAAACAGTCCTGGAATGTTTTTTTTCATGACCAGTGAAACCAAAGACTGACAGAAGACAAAAAAGCTATTTCCCTATCCAGGATCTCCCTTAAAGTCTTTTCTTTAAATGAAACTTTCACAATGTATTAGATGAGTAGTTTTACCAAATTAGTTATTTAAGTCCATGAAGTCATCATCTGCAATGAAGGAGATACAGAACAGTACAGAATAGGGTACCTGCTGGATGGTTGGGTTTTCTTTGTTAGTTTTTTAAGAAGTTAGCATTATCTGAATCATGTTAATTACCCTTGCCAAATCTGGGGATATGATCTTTAATTATTAGCTTGTTTACTGCCAAAAGAAACATACTCTGTTCTACTGGCATTTGTGTATGCCCACTGATCTTGGAAATACAAACAAGGCAATTATAATTTCAAACTCTACTAAATGAAATTTTAATATTAATTTACTCTCTTGCATTTTGTACTTCATTTTCATGAAAAATATAAAGACTATGCATATATTCATTTATAATGAAAGCTACCTCACTTTCCAGCTTTTTTTTTTTTTTTTTTTTTTTTTTTTTTTTTTTTGTGACCAATTGGTAATATTCACTGGATAGAACACATTTGAAGTAGTTCTTCTGTTGGAATGATATCATGATGTAGTATTTGAGTATCTGGCTGAGTGCTACAACTACGAATAAAACGGACATATTGAACAAACATTTTACTGTATTCCATGTGAGTAGCATGGCAATTTATGTGCAATGTTCACTTTAACGAGTGATTCTGTCAAGGAAAATAAAAATGTATTCATGGTTCAATAAATGAGTCTGATGATTAACCAGACTTGACAGATTTTAACCTCTAATGTTTTAATTCTCTGCTATCAATGATGCAACTTCTTCTAAGCTAAATATTTAAATTTGAAAGAGTAATTTTTGTTTACATCAGCTGGAAAAAAAATTATGGATTACCTTTGGCAAATTGCCTGACATTAAAAATTTATATAACAAATTTGAAGGCATGTATTCCAACTATTAGCTTATAAAATTCAACTGAATTAATTTTTGAATTTTTACATAGGAGTGCATGATGCATTCTAATTATCAGCTCAAAAAACATGAACTTATCTTCAAGAATGCATAAACACTGAAAAATACTTAGACTTATCAGTGATATGCGGAAACCTGCATGCACACCAAAAATGCATGCAAATAAAATATTCCTTCATGCTGATAAATCTTATTTTTCACCCCTTACTCACCAATTTTCAACTTCATAGGAAAAAAACATCACTGCTGTAGTCTACCACATCACATCTGCTTTTGGTAGTAAGTATATAAATGATATGTTTTGTATTATTTTGGATATAAAAAAATACAATAAAACAGATTGGTTTGTTCTGTTAGAATGTAGGCATTATCGCAAGGACTGTGGATTAAATCTTATGCCCACTGAAACTGGGAAGAGTATTTACTACTTCAAAAAACTGGAAAATCAACTTAATATTCAAATATTTTAATTTAGTTGTTTCACCATTCTAAAAATAACTTAGTCATAAGATGCATTTTACTTCCATGACTTCTAGTAAATTGAGTAAGATTCCTTCAGTGACAAAGCAAGCTCCTTTTAAGCATCTGTAGTGAAAAATGTCTGGTATTTGATTTTCTGTTCAGAGACAAAGTAAAGTTTGGATCTTTTATAGCTTCAAGGCAAAAAGTCTATTTTACTTCTACTTCATTCCTATTACTATGGTAACCCAAACTATCAACATAGATGCATAGATGCTCAAAAAACCAACCCACCTGCTTCTTTTTGATATTATGCTAGATGAAGAGCCTTCAAATGTTCTTGTTTTATTAAGCTCTATCATTATTTAATAGGGCAAATGTTACTAACATTCTAAGTTTCATATTTCAGGCTTCATAAACATGTTGGGATTAAAAATACAAACTACAATATAAAGATAATATATATTTTTAAAAAGATATTTTACATGTTAAAAAAAGAGGTGATTATAGATACCTATATTCAGTAAATACTCCCCATTTGAGAACAGAGCTTCTCTTTCTGCTCTGAGGTATGCACCAGCACAGAAAAACAATGCTAAGGTTGTGCTCAAGTGTTCTTAATTATTTTTTTTCTAGTTCTTGAGGCAGATAACTCAACGCTTAGATAACTAGCTTAACCTAGCTTAACCAGTTGAGAAAATATTTTGAAGAGATGATTTCATGAACAGGAAAATGCAGGAACAATTGTGAAAAATTTAAGACCCATGGAGCAGTTAATCTCACTCTGCTTATTATGTGCTCAGCTATAAACCTTGAGCTGAATATCAGTAACCTACATGGGTAT
>CM021731.1:98427877-98583584 GCA_011075105.1 Heteronetta atricapilla
TTATATAGTTATATGTGCTGCAGTAATATACATAAGTCTACTCTGGAGATCTATCTATCATAGGGAAAAACATGCTTTCCAGGCTCATTAAGTAATGGAGTTCAAAAACTGCCTGTCCTGTGCAAATTGTTAACTGAGTAACACCTTTTATGTTCATCTCTAACAAATAGATAATTTTACCTTTAAAGTATTAAAACTTACATAACATTTTCATAAAGCTACCTATATTTACAAACAAAGTCGTTTTAGAACTAACCAAGTGAATTTTTAATTGACAAAAAAAAAAAAATCAGTATATTGATAGAAATCTTACTTTTGAGAAGAGATAATGAACTTCAACTTCAGTATCTATTTTTCTGACTTTCCAATTATAATGTAGATATCCTTCAACCTGACAGAGTTGTAGCCTGCTACCATTTCAGATTTTTCCTCAGTGTCCATTTTTTTCCAAAAACAGAGAGGATGTCATTTGTTCTAAGATGATATATTTCTTACATTTGAACACAATTGTCTGAAAATCGTGCACTAAAGCTTGTCCATCTAAAACCCAAGAACTTATAAACAGTACAATTCCAATCTCACATATTTCTCATTGTCCTAGGTAATCTATAAAATTTATACCAAATCTAGATTAGAGAAAAAAATAAGAACCGTTTCATGGCAACTATTTATTCTGAACATAAACAGTCAGCTTTTAAAAATAAAGGAGGCATGTTGCCAAACAGAGCAATTTTTATTTTTAAGCACACCATTGTTATCTTGATGTCACTTCTAATAAGAATGTAGCATGAAAAATATTACTAAAAGAAAAAAAAAAAAAGTGCTTTCATGAAAATAATTTCGTAATGTATAAGGAAAACAATTAATGCAATTAGAGATAGCAAAACATTTACTGATAATGCAGTTAATCAAAACTTAAAAGAATCTATCTATCCAGTAGTAGCTTCATTTAATTTCTATTTATTCACGGGAAGACCAATATATACCCAGCACAAAAAGTGTCATGATGTGGGGGGTAAAAAGCACTTATGAACAGTTGTCTTTATCTCAGAAATTTTTCCACATTATTATTTTGCCTTTAGTCTGAGAAGCAGATGATTGAAAGAAAGGGATCTAATAATTCATTATGAGGTAAAGGAAATTAGTTTCCTTTTTTTTTTTTTTTTTTTTTACATGGATGCTCTAACCACAAATTTCTTGAATAGAGGAAAGAAAGATCAAAGTTTCATGACATTCTTCATCTACTTTCCTCTTTCCAACATCTAACAACTCTTTCCAAAGTTATTTTTTCCTGACTCCATCAGACTTTTTAGCAATTGCTTTTATTTTTTTTTCCTTCAGTAAAAACATACATCAAGAAGTATTTTTTAGTTATCCAAAAAGAAGAGATATCACTTGTTCAATTATGAAATTATAAAAAACATTCTTTTCAAGCAAGGAAAGAAGGGAGAAAGTTGAAAGTTTCAATACAAAATGAACAGCTATGCTAGCATAGCCTTGGGAGAAGCCTGAAGACTGCACTTTTGATTTGGGAACTTAACACGGAAATGATCTTTGTTTCTTCTTTCCTACACAGGAAATTTCAGTATAACAATTCTACAAAAACAGCAAATATATAATAATGGACAGATTTTGCTCTCAAATAGCTTCCAACCTACACCAAGTGGCTGAGTATGGGTAAAGTGGGAATTTAGAGAAACAATTACTGTTAAGTAGCTCATTCTCTTGTACAAGTAACATGCAACTAACTGAAAATCATCCTCCAGATACTCCTTCATGTTTCCACTGATGGCCAAAGACCAAATAAATTAAAGATATAGCTCTGTTATAATAGCAAGCCCTGTATTGTTGACATTTCAATCAATGTACAGTTTAGGTACTTTCTGAGTTACCCGTGTGTAATTGGCACTAATGGTCTTTTGGTAGATGTGTCTGTTAGTTTGTGCAATATTCACATCTGGGCAACCATAACATCTTGCA
Source organism: Heteronetta atricapilla (assembly GCA_011075105.1). NCBI lineage: Eukaryota > Metazoa > Chordata > Aves > Anseriformes > Anatidae > Heteronetta > Heteronetta atricapilla. The sequence continues at coordinate 98,429,858 of CM021731.1, forward strand.
ACCAGGTGTTTCACAGATTATTTCATTTTTGAACAGGCGTTTCCTTTTGAACCAAGACTCGCAAGATTTTCATTTTTTTTAGCCAAGTTACTAATAACATTTCTGTTCCTCTTTCCCATGTTCTCGATAATTGTATACTACTGTTGCCTCTCTTCAAGGTAAAAGTGCAATAAGTTTAATCTCACCCCAAATGGCAGTCTTTCCAAAAGGATAATCATCTTGCTATGTAACTTCTGTATTTTTAATTTATGAATCTTCAGGATAATATGGCTCATTAACTTATAACTACACAACAATTCTCTTTTGTTGATTACATTTTCCTTCTGAAATTCAGCATGATAATTAAACTAAAAGTTGATTTTTTTCAGAGGACGACCCATAGCATAGGACCATAGGATGACCAAGATCTATTTTTCCAAGTGGTAATAACTAATTTAGAGACATATTACTGTAGTAGTAAATATGTAAGCTTATTCTTACATCAGTATTACTTTTTTAAACTTAAATCTCTGGAAACCCATAAGCAAAGACCTAGACAGCAAAGATGAGGGGTACAATTGCCTGCTTCTCTCAGTCTAAAAATCATTCCTGAGACCTGTTTGGTAGCTATCGCAAGTTACTGTAAGGTAAATGTATTCCTAGCTGTCCACCTCCAAGGGAAAAACAAGCATCATGCTTTGCTAACACTGTTGTTGGTCCTTTCTGTAGCAAGCCCTGGGGCAAAAACAGCATGAAGATTGAGCCATGTTCTCAAAGGTATAGGTTGTACTTGAATTTCCTTGACTCTCATGTAGGACCTTTGCACTTCAAGTTCTGCTTACACGAACTTGTACTCTGTATGATCAGCTGGAGAATTAGCAATTAGGTGCTAAAATTAGGCTCAAGGGCTGCACAGCTCAGAAAAACAGAAGTCTATAGGATTTGTGAACATTGTTCCTGCATTAGTTATAAAATATTTCAAGATTGTCCTATTCTGATTATTTTGTGACTTTCACGGGATTTTTAACTTCATTTGAGACTCAAAAGTGATAAAAATACTAAACAATGTTTTCATTTCTGCAGATTCTCAGTGTCATGTCCATTTTTCCTATGATACAGCCTCAAGCTCGACTGCATACCCAAGGTCTCAGCACTAGCAGTATTTACTTTCTCTTGGAATGAAACAATTTTCCCCTTAGGCTTCAAAACTGTGGCATTCAGAGAGCAACTGACTCTCCAGTTAAAGATCAGAGCAGTTCTGCCTGTAATTGACCACTTCCCTTGAAGATTACAATTCACACACACTTTGAGAAGAGATGCCCCTGGATTTGATGTGGTAAGAGAAAGAAAATCCCTTTTCGGCTCTCTTCCTGTACCTCACAACTGAAGAAAGAAGGCTACTCAGGGATCCTTGACACATGCAGGTTCCCTGCCATCCATGCTGCTGAAATTCTACCACTCTGGGAACACAGTCAGACATGTGCCTTGGCCTTTTATTTAACAATCTGGGGGATCTGTAATGGAAAAATAGACATATGGAGTCTTCCTTTTCTGTGTAGCTCTATTTCACATAAAGCTGGGCCTGAAATCCTGCACCAAAAAAAAAAAAAAAAAAAAAAAAAAAAAAACAGCCTTAAATAAATTGCTTTGTATTTATGAGTTGCCTTCACACTTAAGGGTCCCTCTGGTAAATCTCAAGAAAGAAAATTAGAAGCACTTTTGAATGCCTTTTCTACAAAACCAATTCCTAGGAAATTAAGCAAACTGAAAACAAGGGAAATTAAATCTGAAACACATAAAGAAAACATTAATTATGAAGTGTGAAGGAAGAGTCATTCAAAATCAATTCAAGAAGGATTAAGTGAAAAACATAGAAAGTCAATGCTCACATTAGTGCTGTAATGATACCCTTCTAGAATGCTTTAATTTAATTTTTAAAAAATCTAGTCTCCAAAATGAATTGCTTTTAAGTGAGCAAAGTGTTGGGCCAATGTACAAGCAATTTTGACAGGGCTTGTCACAGAATAGCCCAAGAATGACATCTTGCTGTTAAAATAAACAGATAAGCCCACGTATCAAAAGAGAAGTTTAAGACTGAATGATGTTACAACACTTGCCACAATTACACTGATTTCAGTTCTACTTCCCACCGGTTCATGGCTCCGAGAGAACAGAGACCAAATTTGACATTATCAATCCCTATCACTCCTGTTACCTGAATGCAGAAGAATATCCATCTATAAAGTTTTTAACTAGGCATGGCCAGAACAATTTCTATCAAAACAGAGCTATAACTAGTGGCATTTAATTTGCAGTAGTAAGAGATGAATTGGCCTCCTATGTGTTTGAAGTTCAGACTTGGACACATTTTTAAATCAAGCTTGAAAGTGATCTGAATTAACCACCCAGCACAATTTCAGTATTGTGACTACTGCTCTGATAATAAGAGATTTTATTAGATACGTAAATTCACTTTTATTCTGGAACATACATAGATGTGGCATTACACATTTTCTTCTGAAATGGAAGGCACAGTAATGAGGATTTCTTTTAATCTTCCAAAAAGAATGCTTTTTCTTCATCTCTTACTCTTGTAAACATGGGGTATGGAAAAGCCATTAAATCAAATAGAAAGAACGCTAATATATCACTATTGCATCCAGATTTCAAATTTCTTTTTAAATTCAGGTGTGAATAAAGAAGAAAAAACTCACACCACAATTTAATTTTCTTGAAATACTGGAGAAATCAAGTGTTACTTTATATATTCTTACAAAGAAGAGCGGTATAGTAAACTAAATTATGGAAGCCAGACCACTAAAAAGCTATTATTAAAGAAGCTCACAAAAAAAATCACTATGTACAACAGCGCATTGTTCTATTCCCACTATATTTGACATACTGCAAGTAGCGACAAGTGTAAGTACATTTAACCACTGTGACTGTCTGGTGTGAATTTGGCTGTATTCCTATTGTTCATGTTTCATGTGAAAAGGTTTTTAAAAGATACTGAAAGGAAATTAGGTCAAATAAGATGTACTGTATTCTCTGAATAAAATAGCTACACAGTTTCTCAAACGCCTATTTGTGTCAGGAATGCTTTTATATTTAGTAGGATGCCGTTAATAAATTCAAACCACATATCTGCAAATGGTTCAAATCAGTCATTGTCTCCACCACTACACACAGACAGGATAGCAGTGATGCAATTTAGCTCAAGTAAGGTACCACACAGGAAGAGCAATCAAAAGCCTACTGCTAACTGATGCCAGGGAGATCTACCTCCTTTTCTACAACTTCTTTGTTCTCCTTTGAGGGAATGGACTACCAACAGGTCAACACTAATCCATCCCAAATTACTACCAATTGCAGTCTTCCAAAATCTAACAGTCAAGGGAATGCAAAAAGGGGCTACTGTCCTCATATTATCCATAAAACATAGAGCTTCAGTAAAAACTAATTCAAAACTAAGAACTAAGATCAAACAGAATGTGAAGTATCATTTTACTGTAAGCAGACTCCAATTTTGGGTTACCAAGTGCAGTCCTCCTTACTGGTTAGTTTACTGCACTGGTACTTCGTAACTACAGCTCATAGAATTTCAAGGTTTTTCAAAAAGGACCCTTTTTGTAAATTTTCTAAGCTTATTACATGCCCTAAAATGATAATGAAGTAGACTGTGGTGTGATACAATCAACAGTACTAATCTACAACATCTAATAAAGCAGATAGTAGTAATTATACATACAGTAACATCAGCTGGTTGACTGACTTGTATTTTATTCTTACTATGTTTTGTACCCCACCCTCCACTCTCAACTCAGTACACAAAAACTGTTACGGATCATCAAACTTCATGGTTGACTTGAAGATTATTCAGCTAAGAATGAGACACCAAGCAAAACATCCTCATTAAAAAACAAACAGAAAAAAATTAAAACTACTTCTAACTACTTCAAGGCTTTCTCTCATATTAAAAAAATGACAAAGAAAATAGTTATGTTTTTATTAATATAAAAATGTGGAAATAAAGAAGAAAATTATTTTCAATCATAGTATTTGATTAATGTATATAGGAGTTTCTCTACAAATATTTGGCTGTAGGTGGACTGTAGATAGTTTGTGCAAGTGAATGTTGCAATTCCATTTAAATTTGAATTACTCCCTGCTTTAAAATCAAACATATGATGCAAAGATTATACATATATGTTGTTCCCATTCACATAAAAAATACAAAAAAAAAGTTTCATTTATATGTTGTCTGCAACCAGAAGAGTGATATTGGACTCCTGTTTCACTATAATTTTAAATTCTTGACAGATAATTCAGTATAGTCCTTCACTAAGATTTGAATTTATTTCCTAACTTGAGGCAACACAATTCAAATGTCATCAACAATGTACATTTTGCCATCAACAATGTCATTAGTGACAGCAAAATATGCAAGAATAACTAATTCTCTACTTGCTTAAATTGCCACCGAGCTAATTTGGACTAAATCTTGAAATGCAGATTCTATTTTACTTCTTAAGCACTACAACTCTGTGTATAAACAGATGGGTAGTCAGAATAGGTTGGAAAATACAGCAAATATATGCCCAGCAGCCCACAGAATACTTTCCATGTATACTATATATATTTCAAGTATTACTGTCCTTTAGTGGTATAAGACAACAACCAGCTTTTGACAGACTGGAAACTGATAAAGTGGCTTGATCCGAGTCAAATTGAGAAATTTACTCTCTTAAGACATATAAAACAGTGTGCCTTTACTAGATTAAAGCAAATCTTGTTAATATATTTGAGTTAGCAATAACTGTTTCTATTAAAGTCAAACTATGGAACTGAACTGATTATAAAAGAGACTCAGTGAAAATTTCATATATGCACACAACATTTTTACAACAGCGATCCAAGATGAGTACTTTGCCTTTCGTTCCCCTAATTCCAGTACTATTTTCAGAAAAAATAAAAATAAAAAAAAAGATGCTGTAGTAGTTTATACATATGTACATTCAAGTGATGTCATTGATACTTAATGACTGTGGTATGTCCATGGTTGTGAAAAACAGAAAATCCTAATTTATGTCACAGCTTCTTAATTTGAGCAAAGCAGATTCATTCAACTGAACAAAAATGCAACAGGCCTCTACATAATTTTTTGTAGAAGCAGCAAGAGCTCATCGTGATCTATGAGTTTAGTTTAAATTTAAGTTTTGGACCACATTTTGGAAAAAATCAAAGAGGCAGGTTAGACCTAAGCACTTGCTTGCAAAATTCACCAACACCTGAGATTTTTGTTCCCCTCTCCCACAATCAAAACAAAACTCAGAAAACGTTACTCCACATGATAGCTGACAACCACCATGTGTAAACATAATTAAGGTGAATATACCCCCAAGCACAGCAACTAAATTCATATTATTTCAATAAATTTGTGACTCATATTACACTTATATCAATATAAATGTGTTGGAGTTAGAACAATTAGAGAAGACTGCTTTTAAGTTCTCCATGCTACTCCCATGCCTCTCTTGCCACACGTAAGGATTAACGCTGTCTGACTAGTCCCAGAGCGTATATATAATGTGCCTACTGTCATACAAGCTATATAACTTCTCCAGAGCTATTCTGCAATGTGTCACCCAACTGTAAAGCACAAAATGTAATATGAGTAGTGCAATTTGAATCCTGTATTTCCACCGAAAAATCCAACTGTTTCTTCTCATATAAACACTTCTACCCTAACATATTTTCACTCCACCTTCCACATCCTCCTCCTCTGTTCTTTCACCCATAATCACACCTGAGCTGCAGTTTCATCTGTCTGCCACGCTGCCACAATTAATTCAAAAAGACCTATGTGCTGACGGATGAACAGGTACATATGTGATTAGCCTGCAGGCCAATCAAAGCAGCTAACTGGTGGCACAAATAGGAGATTTTCCTTTCTATCAAAACTACACAAGGAAGCAAGATGGTAAAAAATAAAGGGGGGCGGGAGGGGTGGACAGGACACAACTACACATGGTTGAATAAATAATAAATTTCACTTCCAAAGCCATCAGTAGTTGAGACTAGAAATCAAAAGAAGTAGAAAAAAATAAAAAAGATTCATTAAAAGTTACAAAAACATCATCTGGAAAAACAGTAGTGCCTGACATTTTCATCTTAGGAAAGCCTGAACATCACAACCTCAGCACAACCAAAACAACAGCAGCAAAAGTAGACTAAAACTGTCCACTCTGTGGACAAAATGTTATTCATCCATTTAGTATTTCTGCCTTCTTAATAAATTGGTTGTTATAAGCTGCAACCTAATCAGAAATACTAATTTAAAGATTTCCAGAATAATGTATAAAATTATTATTAGGCTGGATTCAAGCAAGAAAACAAAACAAAAATCTAACCTCACAACAGCATCCAAGCTAAGTCTGAAAATGCTGCCTTTCCTGTATTTTGAGAAAACTTAATTTATAGCTACTGGTTATTAAAACAGATTCTTTAAAAAAACAGTCATCTTACGTAAACTTCAATTTCAGAAAGCTAGAACTCAATTCCCAGCACAAACTCGGATATAATTCAACACTAGAGCAGCTTCTCAAATGTACTTTATAGCATTATGACTAAGAGGTAGCTGAATTGATTTTCAATTCAAGTGAGAAATCAAGTTAACCTCAACCTCCCAACAGAGAAGTGCATTCTAGTAGTGTATGGGAAAACATCTAAAGGTTTCTGTGGTTAACACAAAACCCACATTTTGTTGGTAATGCAACAAAAAAGATACTGCAAAAGTTCAACCTGCCTTCTAAAGAATCTCCAAATATCACATTTCAAGGGATGAGAGATGGTGTCCTTCTCCACCTGATGAGGATCTGGCTACAATATATTTGATATTTTCAGACTATCATAGTGTAAGTAGGAGAAACTGGCAACAATGCAGATGCTTGACTTCTCACAGTACAACCACACCTGGCCTGGATGGGACATCACAACAAAATCACAGCACACTCTTCTGACTCTCAGCATAACATCTTCATTATTATCATCATCATCAAGGCCATGTCAAGCCCAAACCACAATTTCCCTTATATAGTACTTAGCAAACAAGCACCTAAGATAATGAAAGCCAACAAAAACCTATAAAACACTGAACAATAAGTGAGAAACACTTCGGTGTGCTCATGGTAACAAAATGTGGTTATGGATCAAAAAAGATACTTGAAAACCTAACAAAATTAATTACTTGAAAAATGCACCAAAGAAACACTATCCTTTTGATGCAACATATCCAAAAGGATAAAAAACTTATAGCAAATACTGACATTCTCCTACCTCTACTCATCTCTTAGGAAGAACAGCTCTAACAATGAACAGGAACTTCAACTACAGGTTCACTTCACTTAAGTGCGAAGATCACAGTGCAAAATGACAGAATGATAAAAACAGAAAAAATGTTCTTCAATTTCGTAATGGCCAGGAAGAGTAGAAAAACTCTTTGAAGGCCAGCCTATTCAGAATACTAAGGCTCAAAACATCCAGAGTATTAGTAGCTTTCCAAGGTATTATTACTGTTCATGTTATTTACGTAAAGGTTTTACTTCTCTTGAGAAAATAAAGTTGACTGTGGCTGATCCACTTAGCATTTCCCATGCTGGAAGGTTAAAACACTGCTCAGTACCAAGGTTTCTACAATGGGAAAAAAAAATAAAAATGGGCCAGCTGGATTAGTTGAATGTTTCAGAAAAACATGCTTTCAGAAATTGATTTTTTGAACACAGAAGAATGAAGCAGTTAAAAAAACGAGATTAATGAGCTATACTCTTGAGTGAAGCTAAAACCACAGAACCTGACTTTAAAAGATAAAACACTTGCTGACTATTAAAAAGCTTCCTAATTCACCTGGTATCATCTAAATAAATTCAAGAACAAACATTTTCTGTTCTTCTCACAAATCAAACAACTGATCAAAACTTTCTTATTATTTTACAGCAGTTAAGTTCTAAGAGATTGCCCATGAATGAAAGAGAGCTATACATTCAATGTAGCATTCATTTGTAATGTTTTTGAAGTAGTGTTCTGGGAAGGATTTAGTAACTACTCACTGAACAACACATTCTGGTTCACACTGAGAAAATTGGTTAATTGTTGAGAAAACAATAAAACACCACTTCTATATTAAATATATACATATATATTCAAATGTGTATCTCCTTCCTGAAACAAGCATGATTTCAACTAAAATCAAAGAGTTTCTTGGATGAGAATATGCAGACTGCATGTTGTCTATCACATTTTTCTTAATATATAAAAATACCTCTCATTGCCAGAAGACTTTTTTCCTTAAACCTGAATGAGATATCTTTGGAAACCCTATAAACACGACATTGCTGCATTCTTGGCAAGGTGTGTTTTGTGTTTTGTTTTTAAAAGGCTGTATTAATTCGTTTTTTAAATGAATGGAAATTAGGAGAAAATGGTGTGAGACTGAATTTCAGAGAAGACTATAAATAAACAGGACTACTTAAATACTGTTTTCTCTTAAAAAATAAAAATAAAAAATACTGTAAACTCCAGAAATCCAGTCAGAATCTGAGGAAAATACATTACTATACAATTATTTTTTTTAAAAAAAAAAAAGCAAAGCCAAAACCTCAGATAGAATTGAAGGCCATATGAATATTTTATTATGGCGTATTTGAATGCCTGAGATAAATTTAGACTCTCCTGTGTTTTAATGCTTAGTGAGAAGAACTACTTCATAAGGGTATGGAAATTATCCAGAATAACTAACATTCACACTCATATTAGAGAAAAAACACCTTTATCTTAACCTATTTTTTCCTCTTTGGGTAGTCCTAAGAGACAAGGTAAACCAGTACTTATTTGACATTCTCTGAAGGTATTATTTACATAAAAATACCCAAAACAAGTTGCGAGGAAAGCAACGCTTGTGAGCTCCTCTGTTTCCATGCATTTGTATTCAGTTTTGTTATCCAAGCTATCTGAAATCACTGTGGGTACTACTGACTATATAAGTGCAGATATTTTATCCTTAAATTAAAAGTTATAATTACAGTTAACTTAAACTGAAATTTAAGCACAGTAACAGTAATAAAACTTCATGACACTACACCTCTGAACACAGCATTCAGTGTCATCTGATGGTTTATTTCTATAACCCATTAGCAATAGTGGCAAACAGTATCAGCAGAAAGATGAGTCCAAGAAAACAAAATCCATTCTAGTAACATTGTAAACTAAGGTTTTACCTTTTGTAAAAAAAAAATAATAATAATAATAATAAAAAACCTGAAACATTTCACTGCTGCCTAATGATACCCTCTACTACAAACAATTTTATTTAAAAAGAACAGGCACTGCTTTTTGGTCTGGCCTGGATTTTGTAAGCCTCCACACTGAGTATTCAAAAATTGCTTCTCCTATTTGCATATACACGTATCTCATTAAGCATATAACCAGCACTTTATGTTTTCTGTTTATTCCTCTTGAATTATAAAAAAATTGGAAAATCCATTTTACTGCTTTTGTTGACAGCAACACTAAATGAAAAAGCATGCATACAAACAGGAAATGATTGTTTTTGTGTAATGTAACTTCGACAGTGGGCTTTGCAGGTCTCCTCCTTACATAAATCCCTTAGAAGCTACTCAGAAATTATATATATATATATATATATATATATATAATATAAAACCCCCTCCTCTCCCAAGCTCTCCCCACATGTGTTTAGATGAATATAAATACAAACTATAATTTAGTGGACTTCTATGTCAGCAGTCTGATTATCATCCATTGAATCTCTTGCTGCAATAAGAATATTCCCATCAAATGTTGTTAGCTCCTTAAAAATGCAGAGCTGATGTACAGCTGTGAGCTGTACAAGAACTTCTGTACCTTTTGAAGTAGTATGCTGCTCAGCAGCAACACAGAAATGTAGCAGAAACAGGACACCATCTCAGCCTACCACTCTTACAACTACCTTCCAGCTAACATTGTCTGATAACTGTTTCAACTACCTCATTTTCATCTCTGCATGACACAGTCTGCAGGACTTTAAAAGGGGAAAAAAATTCCAAACACTTTTTCATCAATTTTTTTTTTTTTTTTTCCAGAACAGTTTGAAAATGCTTTCTAAGTTTCAAAAAATGTTGCTGTGATTTTTCCATGTGATTAAGTTTTAGTTTCTTTATTATTATTATTATTTTTCCATTTGATTTCTGTTAAATTCCGAAGTAAAACACTGATGTTTCAAAATCAGAGAGGAGTCATCCAGTATCACCTGGGCAAAAAGCATTCAATATACCTGAAATGAAATTATTACAGTGTCATTTCTATAGTAAACAGGTTTTATCCTCTATTGGAGTGAAAGTTAAACAGCAGAATTTCCTATAAAGAGAATTGTTTTCTCATTCTGCTAAAAATAAGTCTGAAGAAACAGTGATGCTTCCTTTCTGCCCTCCTAAATCCGTCTCCCAGTCATACATTGCTGTTATCCGCACGCCATCTTGGACTACATTCTAGTAGAATAGATGCTGTAAGCATCCCAGAAGCATCTGTATTTTATTGGTTTTGATCTCTGGTATCTTTTTTTTTTTTTTTTTTAAAAAAAAAAAAAAAAATATTTCTACAGCTAAATGTTCCTTTATGGGTTTCCCATCCTTAATTAGCTACTTGAGACAACAATTTTTCAGACTTACAAATTATGTGAATTGACTTACTGACTTCGTCTATAGATGAAAAAAATATATTTCTAAAAGAATTAAGAGAGTGAAATTTCAACTGTTCCTTTACCTAAGAAAAAAGCACATACCAGAACACAGAATATGACACAAAAGATATGTCAATGATGCTTACCAAACACATGGTCTTAGTTACAGGCATAATTAACAGACAGAAACAAGTAGTTGTCCTGTATAGAGAGCACAAAAAAGGACTGATTTATAAAGGGTGCTAAGCAGATGTATGCAAGGACAACAACAACTAAATCTAGACAATATTTAATGGGAATTTCTCTTGGTTCCTGGAACAAGTTGTGATTCAGTTGTTACAGCCAGATACAAGAGCAGCTCTATTCAAGGTACGCGAAGGAGTGAATGGGAGTTTGAGGAGTATATCTAAATAAATTTGGTAGCAAAAACACAGTAGCAGTCTCACATGTCGATATGCAGTGCAGTTGCTGAAGGGCAACAGACAACCACATTCTTAATGTGCAGTATAGACAGACTTTGCAAAACACTGCATGGTGAAGTTGAAATTTGGCTTCTCTCCCAGCTCTGCCTGAAATAGCCTTGTGCAAGCCGTCAGTCAGCATGGGTGAATGATGTATCCCAACGCAGGAAACCTTGGCTTATAGTAAGGGTTGTTAACAGCAGTCTGTAGAAGATTTGGGACTACTATAGATAACCTCTAAGATCAAAGTTCACTGAATTTTCCAGTAGGCTACAGTGCACACTAGGGAACAGGTTGAGTCTCCCAAAAAAGCATATGAAGACTTGAACATTTTTATACCATTGTGATAATTATTTTGAGAATGCCTCTGCAACTGGTAAGACTAGAACTGCAGTACATGCTGAAGATGGCAACACTGAACTCAAAACAGATGTCATTTCAGGCTATCCCATCAAAGCATTAAGACTTCTCTTAGACAGAACCAGCAGTGCACTTATCTTCTATCAAACTTACGTCGTACATCTCTTAATTCACTTTATGTACTACATGTGACATCACGCATTTATATAATTAGAAGTCCAGAAAAGACCATCAGGTTTCTCAGACAAGTCACAGAGAAGATCTCTATAGGAGCAAAGTTCTACACAAAGAGCATTTACCAAGCCCAGAACAACCGAATGAAGAACAACAACAGAAAGCAGAACTTGGAAATTATGAACTTCATCATGTGCAGGAACAAGAACAAAGCAAGGCATGATGACTGTCCCCATGAGAATCCATGAGAATCCATGGATGGCAGCCTCCCCAAACTCGCTTTCAGCTTCTTTCTCTTTTCCCACCTTCATCCCCAGGACAAATTCTCTTATTTGACCACCAGCAATGTTTCTGCTGATAATGCATAACCTGCTACCATCCATTGTCTGTTCTTGATACCAACCATTTTCTTTTTTTCCCTGTGCAGTGGACAGAAAACTTGATACTTAACTGGTTAGCACTTCTCAGATCCACTCAGGGATTCCAGGAAAGCTTTCCCAAGCCTCAACAATTTACAGACTGGTGCAGGCTACTCTTGAAATGCTAGTGTGTTGTGCTTGCAGACTATTACTGAATTTCACTCCCTTCTATCTCGGAATATACATGTAAAGACACGCTGAATTACGCAGTCTTGCTACCTGCAGCCACCAGAGCCCTTGGTGGCCAGAAGGGCATGAGGACACAGCTTCAGCTGCCAGCACGCAGGCTCAGACAACTTGTGCAAAATTCTGTTTCCCAAGCAGTAGCAAAGTCCATCCCTCATCCTTGTACCTGTGATCAGTCTTACTCCTACATGCAGCCATTTTTAGATGTTATTTCACTGTCCCTTTCTTCTTTCTGAGGACACACAAGTTTATTAGTTTAACATCTGACACTCAGATATGAGCTCATTGAAGGTAAAGAGATTTTCCTACTAATCCTGCATGTGATCTCCAAACTGCATCTCTCGCTTCTTACTAGAGAGCACACATCGGTGCCCACACTGGTCCAGGAACTGGGAGCACTGGCAGCGAGCTGGTACCGCACTGGAGAAGCTCCCCCCTGGCCCCAGTCTCACTCAGCTCCCCTCTCTGGGCACCTCGACCCTCTCCAGGGTTGTACTTAACCGCTGTGGCCCTACATGTTACTGCACTTTCAAGGTCTGAGATCAGAACAGCAAGCCTACTATTGACTGGGGAGAAAAATGCAGGAGGGAGAGACAGTCCATCTTCTTTCCACCTTCAAGCGAGATTTTTTTTTAATTCACGTAACCAAGAGATTAACAATACTACCTGCGATCTGATTTACCTATCTCAGCGTATATCATCTCTTCTTCATCCTTCCTTTCCATCTTTAAGGCCACTGCCAAGCAGCATGTATATACACATTTTTCTTTCATTGTCTATACAAAAGGTTTTTTTTTTTTTTTCTTTTCCCCATTTTCCTTAGCTCACCTTTAATGATAATTAAATTAAGAATAAACAACAATTTAATTGCCTAGAAGAAAAAGGGCCATGCAGTGACTAAAATAGAAGTTTGTTGCTGGTAGTTATCTAGCTTGACTCTTTGGCTAAATTGCTTCTCTCCCCCGTCTCAAATTCCCCACCTGGAAAATATAAATAATAGGGATGAATTGTCTGACTACTGTTTATAAACAATTTGAGACTCTCATCAGACTTGAAGAAAAATTGAACATGGCATTATTAAAGGAGAATGCTGAAAGATGAACATCACATTCAAAATTAAAACAGACCTGATATGAAAGCACAGTACTGCTTGACTGATTTTGAATTTTCTGGACTGAAATAACCACAGCAACAAAAGAAATGTGTAAGAAAAACAGCTGCAATACAGTATTTCTTGTGCATGTACTTATACTACTTAATACAATGTTGGGGGAGTTGTTGTCATTTATTTGACAGCATTGGTTTTAAGCCAGAAAGAAAGGAATGAAGATGAGAATTTAAGGACATTGACCTAGAACCAGAGTTGGTGGATTTGGGACAATAAACACTACAAACTTACCTAATGCAGGAACGTACAAGAGGTGGTTTTGAAAATATGTGCTCTGTATCAGAATGGACCTACATGTTGACTGGCGCTTGAGGCAGGCTTCTTAACTTTGTTTTTAAGAATCAAGCACTTCACACGGGCTCAATGAAAGACTGCATAGCTACTCAGGTAAATTATATTGCAATCTGTCCATATTTACAGATATCATTTTTAATTAATTTGATAAATCTTCAACAGTGGAAGATGTAACCTCATTTACTCCTAGAACTCTGATCATGTGATGGGATAAAAAAAGGATGGAATGCAAAGATGCTCCTTCCTTCCACCAGTCTACGAATGTTGTGCAACTGTAAGCATGTGCAACATTCTGTAAGCCAAGAAGCAACCTCCTTTGAAAAAATAATCAAACAAACCTATACCCGGAGCTTATTAATCTTGTTTCATGACTTTGGTATACATGTTCCATAAAATTTGGTTTCAAAGAGGGAACTATGCTGCTTACATTTTCTCACTCATTAGAATTAGCCTCTTTTCAACTTCATATTCTAAGAAAGCCAAATCTTTCAGGCATGAGATCCAGCCTATCCTCCTACCATACCGAAGTCAGCTTCCATTGCCATTATCAAAAAATGCACACAACAGGCAAGTTATAGCAATACCATCCAATAGCAAAATCACAAAACCATGCCTTGGCACCAGCTCTGCTGACGATCTGCTGCAGTGTTAAGTTTCCATCAACTGTTTTTACTTTAGTATCTAACCCTATAAAAATAAAGGAACACTTTGCTAATATGACTGTCATGCAAATAAACTAATTAACGTTCACAATCCCTTCTGAGGAACAAGAAATAACAGAACTGAATTAAACAAATTAAAAATGCATTACCGTGTTTGCATATATTCAAACCTCTTCACATATTTATTCACACATTTGCTACACTGCTTCTGGGGTCTTTTTTAAGCTTTCAAGATCTGAATACTAAAAGACTAAGTCCTTTTCAAGCAAGAAGTTGTCATAAACTGATAAAACTGATATAACTAAAAGCAATACACTAGGGTATGTTAATTTTAACACAGCAACATCTTCCAGTAATTTCTAACTTCAGTCAATACCTAAAATACTCCTGTCAAAGAACTCATTAAATTACTCAGTTATTCAAAGGGGACAAAGCTCTGGTAGAGAATAAAATAAATTCCTAGAAGTTAACAAATGTCAAGGGTATTTGTTCACTTCTTAGTATTGAAGGGGTAGAGGGCAAGAAGGACAGGAACGCTGCTAGTAAATGACTAAAATTGCATGCCCCCCTTCTCATCAGGATAAGAAGCACAGTTGTGTCATCATTTCTCTGTTCATTGCCACTTCTAGTCTGTGTGACAGTGGCTACAAGAGATGTTTTGGAGCTAACTGCATAAACAATAGTGGAAAATGCAACTATAACAGTTTAATGTATTTTAGACAACAAAAAGCTGTTAAAATGTAGGCTTTTTTAGACTAATTGAAGTATTGTGAAGTGCTGCATCTTCTTATTCTGAAAATTTGCTTTCTTCAATCTTCATTTCAGATTTTCTATCCCAAAACAGTTGAGTTCTGATCCTACTCCCTGAAACTGGTTTCCACACCCAACATGTACCCTTTTCAGTAGCTGAAGTGGTTCAAAGTAACTGCAGAAAAACAAACAAAAAAATGTATCCTCATAGATCTGGTTTCTGCTGAAAATAGTGAGAACAAGAAAAGCCAATAGGCTTGTACCTATTTTCAGGAAATAGGAAACAAAATAGGTTTGGTTTATTGTTTTCAGTGTGCTGGTACAACAACTTACGGAGTAAAAACCTCGAAATATCATTTACATAGAAGATTTTATGGTATAAATGACCAATTTGGTATTAATACTGAGCATTGGGTGTCAGCCACTGAACTGGGTTAGGAATATGCATATGTATTTTCATATTTGTTAGCATTTTATAATACTAATCACTCTCTAAATGAAGCAATATACATCAATTTATTCATGTAGAGATTGTGGGCAACTATTACCAACAGAAGTGGCTCGTTGTCTTCTTCCAATACATTTTTATTAGAAATTCTCACAGGATTATGAAGTTCAACTTTCACTAAGCTTCAGACAAAGTATCTCCATTTACCAGCCTTAATTTCCACTTACAGCTGTTCTTTCCTGCAGTTTGGTGCCCCTCCTAGCCAGCTACACTGTCAGACATAATTAGATCACCATAAATCCTATTCTGCTGCTTTACTACTGCATATATTGTAACTGAATGAAAATCCTCTCCACAACCCCTGCTTCGTTCTCACCCCCCCTGCCCCCGCTGCCCTTTTCCCCCCTTCCAACCTTGAGGCACTCCCTACATTTTACAGCAGACCAACACAAATGTACCTTTAAGAATTTCTTTGACAACTGTATGCTTCCATGAGCAATATAGCATCACATCAGCCTTTCATTTTGTTTTCAAAGAATTCATAATAGAATATGATGCTTCTCAGATAAATATTAATACGATGCATGTCTAACAAACTTGGAATATGCTCAACAGTGAACACTATTCATATTTCCTGTTTTCTCTACATCTCTTCTAGCAAATGGCACATGAGAGTGCTGCATACATCAAAAAACTAGCCAGGCGTGTTAAAGTATGCACTCTTTAAGTTCATTCCATTTGCATGTCTTAGAAGGACTAGCTGCTGAAAATCTAGCTTTGCTCCAAACAGAACCCTTTTGATAACTATTACCTTAGGTATAAGATGTGGAAAATGCTTTGTAGTTTTTTTGTTTTGTTTTTCCTTGAGTAATCTGAATAAATATCATAGGCTTTTATCTTACTGGGAATTCTAGCTTTACATATAAAGGACAATGAAAATCTGACTAAGAATTAGGACACCTGAAATGTTTCTGGTAGTACCGAAACCCAGAGCATATTCTAAGTTGGAAAACTGAATTGACATAGTCAGCTTGATTGTGCAAATTCCTTAAGTATAAAGTGGTGTTTTTTTTCACTGTCTAGTTTATTCTTCTCTATTATGCAGTGTAGAGAAGTGATAATTAAGTTGATACACAGAGAGGCAAAGGATTGCAAAAATTGTGTATGGAAAAGATGGTCATAGAACCCCCAAATTGTTTAAATTTGCTCAGACTAAGATTACAGTCTTTTCACCTAAGGCATAAAGTTAATATATTCAAAATTAATGCCACTTAACAAAACTAAGATGATTATGGATTTTAATTGTAATAACTAATTTTTAAAATCCATGAAAATAAAGGCTTATTAAAAAAGGTTTGACAGATAATCACTGCTCCTGAAGTTCTTAGAAATATCTTAAGTTCTTTGCCTAGTAAGAATTATTCATCCATAACTAAATAACAACAGCCTGAGGTCTTTACAGCATCACCTAAAATAATGTCTTCTGTTTTTCCACAGAAGACATTGCTCTATAGAACACAGCAAACATTTGCGGGAGGTCAGTAACCAAGGAAGCCGCATACATGTGATTCATTTAACACTACAGAGGAGACACACTGCAATTTAACAGAGCTTTAGGAAAGAAGCCTTACCATATGAAGGAAATAGCAAGGCAGCAGATTACTATACTGGGCACTTTTGGCACACCAGCTTTTAAGATATCTCTTTAAGACAAAAAGCTGATATAAATTTATTTTTTCTGTTGGTTTTCTTGCTCCCACTGCTCTAGGGCAAATCTCATCATAAGCTGCACTGAGTTCAGTGTTTCAGATTTTTTTCTCCCCAAGCACTTAATCTCACTTTCACTTTTAGACATTTCTTTCAGAAGAGCTGCCTGCTGAAATATCTTCTGCAAGAACCACAAGAGCCTATGTTTGTACATGGCCTATGTGGTTGAGGCTTGCTTTGCCTTTTTTTACTGGAAGGCAGCAAGCAAGCGTTCTTGTATAGGAGCACAGGAGGAAAGTTTATTCATTTACAGATCTCATCCAGGTAGTGATCAAATAAAATAAAAAAACGGAGAGGGAGAGACTAGCAGGTATAAGAAATAAGACTAAGAGATACCTGTATCTGTAAGGTAAGAGGTTAAGAAGATAAGAGTTGTTTTGGAGCTAAAAACTGTAACTTATGGAGAAAGACCATGTATCAGACTAAAACAGCATTATTTTCAAGCAAGTTTTCCCTATGATATTTTAATTCTTTCATGTAAAAACTTGAAGTTCAGAACAATACAGAAGCTAGAGTGTCATGGTTTTGGCTGGGAAAGACTTAATTTTCTTCACAGAGGCTCACAAAATGGTGTGTTTTGGATTTTTGATGAAAAGAACAGTGATAGTCCGCCAGTGTTTCAGCTGGGGTAGAGCAGTGCTCACACAGAGCCAAGGCCGTTCCAGCTCCTGGTGCTGCCCTGACACAGCCAGGACAGCTGGCCCAGGCTGCCCAAAGGGATGTTGTGATGAACAATAAATATGGGGTAAAGAATGAGGAAGGAGGCATGTTTGGAACGATGGCATTTGTCTTCCCCAGGAACCATGCCACATGCTGAGCCCTGCTTTTCAGGAAGTGGCTGACACCCGCCTGCCAAAGGGAAGCAGCAAAGGAATTCCTTCTTCCGCCTTGTTGTGCACGTGGCTTTTGCTTTGCCTTGTTGCGCACGTGGCTTTTGCTTTGCCTTGTGTTTTTTTGTTGTTGTTGTTGTTTTTTTTTTTTTTTTTTAATCTCAACTCATGATTTCTCCCACTTTTAGCTATCTGATTCTTTCCCCATCCCACCAGGGAGAGCACATGAGCAGCCATGTGGTGCTGAGATGCTGTCTGGGGCAGTTAAACCACAACATACATGGGGCATTTAAAATAAAGAAAATAAAACACCTGAGCTCAAAGCCTCCATTAGGAATATCTTGTAACACATGCACCATATAAAATATATGAGCAGCATTCCCAAAAGACCTATGAACTCTCTCAAGAGCATATTTGCAGGTACATTCTGCATCTGGTTATCACGCAAGCCCATCCAGACATACAGGGCAATGCTGATCTGGAAATCACATGAATTACCATGCTGAAGGTAATCAAACACTCATCTTTCAATAGCAATAAATATTGCAAAGTTACACTGACCTGCCTCATACAGCTTCTGTACTGGACTTAGGCTCAATGTAAAAGGTTTGTAGTCTACAGGCAACAGTCTTGATCCATCTACATTAATTTAAAAAACAAATTGGTGCAAAACTTGACTATCTAGTTTGAAAAATAAACCTGGAATGGCCGTTTGACAAAGGCAGCAATACCCAGCATTTATATGTTCTAACCTTCTCTTTTAAAGTATGATCAAGAGATAGGTCAGAAGAAAAAAAAACAAGGCAGCTGACTTTGCAAAAGCATCACGACTTTGCAGATGAACACACTTTGCCGGCTAATAATACAAACTTCACCTAAAACTTCAGGGAGAATTGCTACCTATGCAAAATCCTTGAGGTTCAAGATCAGCCTAGGAGAAACCCAAACAGTATCAGCAACAGCACATGCAGGAGTCCAACAAAGGTCACAGCACATTTTTAACTAGGAAAAAACACACACGTGAAAAGGGAATCTGAAAAAATGACACAGTACTGAATTTGTGTATGCCAGAGGCCTCTCAAGGAAATCAAACACAAGAAACCAAATAGAAGAAACACAGCTACAGCATGCAAGTCACCATGTTCCAAAGACCCTGCCAAAAAACATTAATATCTCACTGAAAACTCCAAATTCTAACTAATCATATTAACACACTCATTAGATGCTGTCAATGGATAATTAAATGTATTTGCAGTTTTTGCAGCCTTTAGCACAAAGAATGGGCATTCATCCAGGTAACCAAATGTTCACAGGGGGAGGCATCAGCTTTTTCATAGAAATATCTTTCACTAAAACTGTTTAATGTAACCAACTACAGCAGTGATTCTTTTTCACCGCTTCTCCACTTTGCTGCGAGTCCTTGAATCTTTTGCTACCCTCTATAGAAGTAAAAAGCTGTTTGGCTGGGGAGTTTTTTTTTTCAAGAAGCCATTTAGGTGAAAGAATAGCAAACACTATATTTCCCACATTCACAGAATGATGTTGCAGTTCTTAGAATGAAATAGCTTCAGTGTACAAAAAGACCATAGTCATCCCTACTTTTCTACAGATTCTTATATATAATTATATTTCAAGTATGAAAATTGTTAAAACATTAACTCTCCTTTCCATCCATGCCTGGTTCTATTTTTGAGGAAGAAGACAAGACCTCTTTTCAATACGCACTTCAAAACATCATTTTGGATGAAATGATCGCTGTAAGTCAACTAGAAATTAACAAAATAATCAACTCTTCACTGATATACCTGCCCAACACAATAATCAAGTGTTTGGTTTGAATTCCTCACACCAACTTTCAAAACGTAATTTACAAAAAATGTGGTTGGTTTTACAGGCATTGGTCACTCATGAAAGGGGTTACAAAGGAGGAGGAACAAAGCTATCAGCATTCAGTCAAATCCAGTCAAGTAATGCACCTCAGGAGATGAAATCACCAAGGTGTATGTGGGCACTACTGCTAATAGCAATCAGGCAGATTAAAGCTCTCATCATGAGGACAAGTATTTCCAGGAGCATCAGAAAAATACTTCAATGGGACAGAAAGTCTTTTACATCCTGGTATACTACCAGTATACTACCAGTATACTACCAGATTTAAAAGTCAACCCAGAAGTACATACAGACTGCATAACTTACAAAACTGGTTTAAGTACTACACCTGATTCAGATGTGACAAGAAGAAAGGTGAATATTCCCCCCTCCTCCCCCCCCCCCCCCCAAAGTTAGAAAATCATCTTCTTTCATGGACCCTCTTATTTCACCTATTCACCCATAAACTCTACTAGAATTTCAGATATATTTTAATTTATAACTTGGTTTTCTAAATGTATTTTTGGTTGACTAACAGCAGCTGCTTTTGTCATGGCAATCAGAAGATAACCTTACTAAAATCGTCATCATGTTGGCATAATCTAGAGCTCAATTAATTTCAGAGTTAAGTATTGTACCCTGTTTGGGTGAATCAGTGCTTGTGACTGGTATTAGATCTGGCCAAACTATATCAGTTTAATGTTCTTCTTTCATAAGCTTAAAACTTAATAAACCTATTTATTTATTTATTTTTTTATAGAGGGAAGAATTCATCACAATCAATGGTACCTACAAGGGAAAGCACAATGACGGGGAACTTCCAATACAGGTATACTGAACTTCAGAGAACTGTTAGGAAACCAAGCCTTAACAGCATCACTGCTCAACAACATGCCTCTTCCTTATTTTGCTTTGATTCTAGAGGCCCCAATCATACTTTTACTGTCTCATACAAAAACTAAAACTAATTTCCAAATGTGAAATGTGAACCAATAGGCTACACTGTTGTCAGTAACTTCAGAATAACATAGGATTTTTTAAAATAGACATCTTTGACTGAAACACTATTTTCATCCTCAAAATATCTTAAATGTAATATTTATTTACTCATCATACAGAGATAAATGAAACTAGGCTGCAAGCCTAAGAAAATATAATCAGTTACATGCTATTAGAAGTGATTTGCTGAACAGCATCCCCTCTAAAAAGCAAAACAGCAGCACACAGTCAAGCAGAAGACATTACCAAAATAATGGGACTTAATGTGCATAGTATGTAATAGTAATTTTGATCATATGCATTTAAGTTCTACACTGAGATTTGTCTGCTAATTTAAACTAAAAAACACAGAAAACATATTCACTGCTATTTGCTAGCAGTGATTTGTGAAGTATCTTTACATGGTTTTTGTTACTAGAAAACCTGCAATTAAGGATTTTTAGATTCAAGCAAAAAAAGACAGCTTGAAGAAAAAGTGACCATATATACAGAGTATATTAATATTCTGTAAGCAGTTTTGAGCAAAAAAAACAATTCATTAAGAACATTATGTTTGTCATTTTCAATCAATTACAATGACATATTACGATCTGATAAATATAATGTGGATGAGGTAACAAAAGAAAAATAACCAAGCCTGAGGCTTTTTGAGGCATTTCAGAATGTTCTGTGCAGCCCCTTCTGTTTTTAACAGTAATCCATAATTGATGGCTCATGACGTTGCCATTCTCAAGCTATTAGCTAGACAATAACAGTGTTAATTGACTACTAATTAAAACTGCCACATTCATACTTCAAGCTTGGAATACCTTAGCTTCTTTCCACATAGAAAGGATAGTTACCTTAATGTCTATCTAGACAATTATGTCCACAGATGAATCGAAGGGTATATAAACTACAGAATAATAACAACAATAAATAATAATAAAGTAACAAAACAATCAAACACATAGGATTCTTTACACACCACCACTATTCCCCCATTTGTAATGGATTCACGATGAACTTAGCAAGGAAATTAATTAAAACATAAAACCAAGTTATATGTAACATCAGTACCACATGTATAAATATTTTCTTGTGCTTCTAAAAAATTGAAGCATTTTTTATTTAGCTTCACTTCCCTGGCATCATGCAAGGTTGTATTTGAAACTGGTCTACTCTTATTTGACAGCACAGTGCTTGGGCCCTATTGACATAGCCTCATAACGAACTGCATTTAACTTGGAAAATGCACTTTAGCTGTTATGTCACATACAAGAGTAGCTACGCATTTATCTTTCAGAGGAACCTGATTTTACAAGAATAAAAAATGTAGAAATACCTTATTTTTTCTTCA
The DNA here is from genome assembly GCA_011075105.1 of Heteronetta atricapilla. Classification (NCBI taxonomy): domain Eukaryota; kingdom Metazoa; phylum Chordata; class Aves; order Anseriformes; family Anatidae; genus Heteronetta; species Heteronetta atricapilla. The sequence goes on from CM021731.1 coordinate 98,452,295, forward strand.
ATATATGTATGTGAAACCATATTCAACAAAAAAAGGCTTTTAAACAAAAAAATTATTATTTTAAACTTACACACTTAAAAAAAACATGGTTCTACCTTCGTTCTACAGCACAAGCTAGTTATTTCCATTACCTTTTTCCCCAAAATGGTATAACCTTCAGTCAGTCCCTTTTCCTCTTACAGTTATTTTCTGTTGGATAAACATGTGCATGCTATATGAATTGGCACTTCTGCTTAAAGCTCTGTGTTTGAAACCAGAGCTTGAAATTAGAGCCTGAAGTTTTACAAAGAACTCAACCTACCAGTCATCTTGTTTTATGTTAGTATATATAACATATATATAGTTCATAAATACAATTATATTACTGTTTAGTTACTGTGTTAATTCCCTGTTAATAAAAGTCCAAAATTCAAATGAAGACTGTTCCTCTGCCACAGTTATGATATTCATATAATTGCTTACCTTTTCCTATTTTCTCTGGCATCTTAGATGTACAATTTGAGATTTGCTCCGTCTAGGTTGTCTCTAGTTACACCATGTGAAATCATGCTGAAGCCATTCCCATCATCAGGAACACTCTCTATTCCTCCCTTTATGCATTTATTTGAGACTTCTACCCCGTTATCAAATGTAGTCATATTTGACAAAACATTTATTAGTGCCTAAACAATTATAAACAAGAAAACATTATTTGTTTGTTTTAAGAAACAAGCGAGCCTCTTTATATGTATTGGTAGATAATGCGCAATTTACAAAAGCTAAGGCTAAGTAAACTTACGAAAACCTTATGAAAACAAAAGGGCGTATTTGATGGCCTGTTGTATAGTTAGTATATGACAGTCTTAAGACAGAAAAATTCAATTTTATATTTAACTATCCACTTATAAGGAATTCATGTATACCAAGTCTACTATATAATGGCAAGTCATTAGAATCAGAACTAAAGCCTTTCAACATCCCAATAAAACGATGGAATGACTTCCCACTTTTTTCAGCTTGGTTTCACCCACGTATTTTGAAGGCTTAAGGATACTAGCACTCAACATATGAGACTTCTACTTTTTAATGCAACCATGTGGTTGGTTGTTTTCTCTGAAATAGTCACTACCACATGGCTACTGCTGCTTACACCCGTAAAAAAAAAAAAAAAAAAAAAAAAAAAAAAAAAAAAGTTACAGTGCAGTAAGCTTTATCTAACACAAAAGGACAACATTGAAAATTATTAATTTCAGCTTCAAAGATCAGCCAATATTTTTCTTAACCTGCACTGACTCACTTTACTCACTGGAAAGGAAAAATTCAAAACATTTCAACTTTTCTACAACAGAAACACATTCTTCTTTGTAGAAACCAATTCATACTTGGTAATACTTCATTTACCCTGATATAATTTCTTACATATCACTCAAGAAAAAAAAAAAAGTCATAATATTACTTCAAAACTTATCCTTTAATATCTCCATTTCCCATTCTATTTCTTTACTCCCTTCCAAAATATGTAACTTTGGCAACCACAGATACCCATGGCTGTAGCTCAAAAGCCCTCAAAAGGCCTGTTACATAGTTCACTTTTTTTTTTAAACCTTATTTTTCTCTCAGAGCAACCACAGCCATTTCTTAATAATTTTAATAAAAGAATTGCTGGAGCGTTAGTATTTCTTACTTTTTCATTTTCTTCAACTATTTTTCTTTCAGAAAATCTTTTCTTTCAGAGATCTTCTTTCACCATTCCTGACACAATATCAATAGATTGCTTTTTCTTCAAGCTCTTAAGTGTCAAAGTGATTTTCATAGTATTGCTAAAAAATTCAAGTAAGTTTCAAAGCACTATGCCTTATCATTAATTTTTGGTTTATGCAAATAAACCATCTGAGAACTTGATATGATGCATTGTGGGCACATGGAAAGCTTACTGTTAGTACAGATGTAAACTTTTGGCTGGGAAGGAAGGGCATAAGACTTGTATGCCACTTACCTTCAAATAAGAAAGAAAGACAGGGTTGTAGACATATTTTCTCAAGTAACACAAGGGTTGAGCCGTTCTAGCAGAAGACTTGTCCTTCATTTTATGTGTTGCTTTACAGTCAGGGTTCTGAAGAAAAGATCTTAAGTAATAGATTTCAGGTATAGGAAAACAATTGGATTTCCATACAAAAAATCTTTAAGAGGCTGTCAAGACCACAGTTGTAGAAAACCCACTTTTTCTAACCTGAAACACAAAAGCCTAATGCTGTGTATTACAAAAACAAAACATAAATGATTTCCCTTCAGATCACTACTTGTATACTCTCATTGCTTGGACAAATGAATATGCAGACATAGATTCCATACAGTGAGGATGCTGTTTTATTCAAAGGCAGCTTTAATCCACATCTACACACCAGAGTTCCAGAATGTTTTCATTCATCTCTAGTTACTTAAAATGAAAATCCCATTGCACAGCAGCCAAGGATTATGTGCTGTCTTACTCCCGTCATTGGAGAGCTGAGTCATCGCTGTTTGTCTGCTACATTCAGATTCTTCCAGGACTATGGAGAACTAGAGAAGTATTCACTCAGCAGCTGCGTAAATTCACTGCATTTATTACTGTCTTTAGAAGGATCAATCCGTGCTAATGCTAGAGAAGCGCTCATGCAGAAGTACGCTCTGTAACACTCAAAAAATCTTTATTCTAAAAAGCCAGATACAGAACTGGGAGACCATCATGACACTACTCGAGGTCTATCTTCTCTGGGTTTTGCAAAGCTTCTTTGTATTAAAGATATAGGAATATTGAATCATCAACAGCAGAATCAGTACATAGAAAAGCACACAATGGGTACAGAAATAAAAAATTAGAACAAAAATCTACTGTCTCTACCATCAGCTAGCTAATGAATAACATTCCTTAAACTGTGTCTACAGGAATGATAATAGCTGGAAACACTGATATTCTTGAGATTACAGTTGGAGGGAAAAGAAAACAGTAGGGTGAAGAAAGAAATATCAGATATGTGGAGATATTTTAAATTTAATTTTATATCACAAAGTTTTAAATTAAAACAAAGGCCAAACAGTTGTACCTGAAGACCTACGAGAAATGTTATTTTTAAAACTATCATCTTTTCACAAACAAAAAAGAAATCAAAATACAGGAAAACACAGCAACTGAAGAGCACCATTAAAAAAAAGTTAATTATGGTTAAAGGAGAAAAAAAATAGCATTTTTCCTTAAGTTTCTGCACTTGAAACGACTAGATGATGACTACGGTAGTGCTTAACTCTTGTAACAAAAACAGTTGCCAAAAGGGTTATTTAAATGTCACAGTCAAAATAATTTGAGTGTAAAATTTAATCAGCAAGCCATTACAAGTATCCATTCATCAGCAATAATTTAACCATAAATGATTCCAATGTTTCATATTTATTCAGAGAATGAGTTTTCTATATCTGAAGCTATCAGTTCATTTGATTTTTTTCTTCATAAGGAATATTTTATTCTAAAAAGTGATCTCTAAAATTGTTTTTGATGTCTTAATGAAAGATACTTAATTATTAGCATATTAGTAGCAGCTAAACTCTTATTTCTAATTTTCCTGATTTGTTTTCTCAAAAAAAGGCATCAATCACTAATGGCACTAATAAATACCAACGTGGTAACAAATGCAGACTGATTTACAGGCTTTGTATCAATATAACACTACTGTGGGCTGTCTTGCTTGTCACACAAAACACAGCCAGGAGAAATAAAAAGCACTCATCACAAATCAAGAGTGCTTCAAAACATATATTCACATTTACACCTATTACAGTCACACAAATGCCCTACTGCTTGAGACCAAAGAACTTCTCTTCCACTGAACTCATTTGTGCCCTTCCATTTTGTTTTAACTGGCACCCAAGATGTTAAGCTAGAATGTGATATTTAAGTTTGTAAGAAGAAAATACCCATGCAATCCTGCAAAAATTCTGGGAGGAAAATGCAAATTGTACCAGTTGAAGAACTGCAGTAACAGATAGCATAAGTCAGTCTCCATTTTTCTAGAAAGAATGGGGAATGTTTTGACAACATTAGGCAAGGTACGCTAAAGCCATTAAGCAAAAATGATAATTATGAGATGCACCATACACCTGAAAATGAAATTTACCCCAATTCGGAGTGTAACTGAGTTGTATCAAGAAAGGGCAGCTGAAACCATTGAGAGCTGTGATAGTTCCACACATTATGACACAGATGAAAAGAAAGTGACACCAAGGTTGAACATATCTGCAACTAGATAGATATCTTAGAGGATCTGGTATTACTCAGCGTCTGACTTCATGGCATTGCATTTGAAACCTCCAACCAGTTCGTACAAAGAACAAGTAAAAAAAAAACTGCTTAATAGCATGTGATCCTCAGACTCAGACAAGCCTTCAAGGAGTCATAATACACATACAAAAAAAGGCACAGAGTGTTCTTAAATATCTTTTGTTCTTACAGGAACAGCCGCAGATGATCACAGAAGTACCTAGATATTTCAGTCAATACATTTGGCTATTGTTTTGGACTTTTGGGGTTGCAGGTTTTAAGCATTTTGGGAACATGAGTATTTTAAGGAAAATAATGTAATTTAGGAAGACTGTTTGCAATTGTTATTATTGTCAAAGGCTGTTCAACATCATCAGCTTAAGAAACGCTGCCAAAACAAAGATAATTCTTATAAACAAGCTAACAACAGGAAAAAAATGTAAAAAACAGAAGAAAAACTACTAGTAAAGAAAAGAATGGTTCTGAAAAACAGAGGAGAAAATTCTGAAATGAAAAGAATAAGATAATGAAGATAATTTGTGGGAAGTTAACTATACTCCTTCCCCAATTATGATATTGCGAGGACCATAAAAAAAATCCTTTATTTTGAAAAGGGTATTTTTGAATCTTATCCTTTAGATACTCTAAGCAGTTGTAAACACTTGCTGTTGTGGTAAAAAGTGAACTCAGAAGGAAAGAGAGAGTAAAAGGTATGTCAGTGGCTTAAACTTTCATGTCTGCCCACCCAGAGCCAGTGTCCCCCTGTCCCCCTCCCATTTAGTTTCCTGGTGTATAATAAACTAAAATAAAAATCATCATAATTATAATAGCTCCAAATTTTATCATCCTGCCCTAACTCCCTTTGGATTAAGTTCATCAGAACTAACAGACTTTAACAACCTATTTCCTTTGTGATTTCCTTTAACATTGCCTACTCTTATTGATACTAACTATAATGGTTTATCTTTTCGGACCTTTCCGAACTGTCCTTTACTAAAGAGCCACTTCCAACTCCCTATGATTTTATAGATTAATCTGACCGATCACATGAAAAATACAGTACAGGACACAGAAAACCTTACAAGCAGAAAATGCAAGCATCACTCCGTTACCTTATTACACAATTTCTCAAATATATCCTTAACTGTAGGCAGCAGATGAACAGATAGCCTTCTCAGTCTCATGACAAAATGCAAAGCTAGTACCCAAAATAGACTGTTCCTGTTGCATATCTGATCAATTTTGATGGTGGGTGGAAATTGTAAAAAAAAAAAAAAAAAAAAATGTATCAGGTTTCTGACACGTAGTTGAAGGCTAGTAAGTTTTAAGGATGAGAAAGACTTCTGAATTTTAGAGCAAGTTACAGAACAATATTCATGTGAAAATGTTGGTATACTAAGAACCTAAATTCTGTTTGCATTTTCTGATTTTCTGTAGTAACCGTATCAATGCCAGATAACTCATATCTAGATTTGCCTGTGATTACTACCATTGCTGTCTAAAAAGCAGAGTCATTCACATCTGTTTTGAATATGCATTTTCAAAGTACTTCATCTGCAGACACAATGATAGATTTGTAATACTTTAGAATAACCATACATCTCATATCTCCATAATACCTGCTTTATTGTTCACGTTTTACTCTCCACACGTTCACCCTACAAACAAATTACTAAATTGCATCACGTTCTACTTTCTGATAGAGAGACACACAAATAAAATAGTGGATCTTTGACATAAATACACTTTTTGGTAAAAGCAATACTGCATGATTTTTTTTCCCCTAAATTAATATTATCCACACTATGCCCACCTGACAGAAAACTGTGAAGTGCCAGCAAGTATTCCATTGAGATAAAACTAGTTTGGTCAGCTCTATTACTAGTAAAATATTATTCCAATCTAATAGATACTTGTTAACATGGTATGAGGTAGAATTGTAGTAAGGTAATATAGCAGGCCATCTTTCAAAATTTTTGGTTTAACAGCCACTCCTAAGCTAGAAAGCAAAAATAGCTGAGTATGTATTCATTTTCAATGAAAGCAAAGTTATCTGATAATAAATGACCCATTAGTTCGCTCATAATTCTGTCACTTATTACAGTCTTTAGGTTCTGAATGACTGTAATTTACTATAATTGGTTTGCAGGACAAGAGATAAATTTGACTTGCTCAATTGCAGATTCACTGAAATAATTTTGAACATTAAAATGATTTTAGAACATAAAGGTCATGAAAAAATCTAACAAAACAAAGAATGTTAATAGAAGGAAACATTAGTTTGATTTTTAAAAACAGATTGATTACTGAAAATTACCAGCCTGCACCTCAAAGTTTAGTCCTAACGTTGTATAGATTTTGTCTTCTACATAAATCTTCCAGAAGCCATCTTTACATTGATGTTTTGTAAGGAAAAGGTGGATGAGAAAAGATATACCTCAACTAGTTCTACACACACTTCATGAATATGAGGCTTTGCTGAACATTTATTTTCCTCTCAAATATCTAGTTTTAGACAGGAATATATCATGACTTAAGATGACACATGAAAACATTAATACAGGAAATTCACTGAGTTCAAATTTGCATGTCAACAATTTAAAATTATTTCTGTTCAGTTAGGTTGCAACATTTATGCAAGTTTCTAACAGCTCTGAAGTCTTCCAAACCTTGAAATTGGAATGGATTTGTTTTGATTTTTTGTTTGTCCTAATGCAAACTATGAAATTGAAAACAATACGACAATGACTGTAGTGCAGAGATCAAGTGTTTTAGAAATCCTTCCCTTAAATTCAATCTTACCATTTAAAAAAACCCTAGTAACCACAATCTTTTAAACTGCAAGATGCAACAAAACCTTTGCTACCTTGACCTCCCTTCTGTTTACTTCCTATTCAAAAAGGAAAAGAGTTGTCAAAATATTTATATTTTTTTCAGAATCTCAAAGCACTTCGGTTTCAATTTTTGTGTTTTAATTGCCCTGAAGAGAACATAAATCAAACCAGTATCACACACTTAAGTATAGCAGTCTTTTTCTTTGGGAAAAAAAAAAAATAAAAATAAAAAATGGAATACCAGTAATTCTGGACTAGGTAGCTTATTAGATGTTTTCTCCTGTACAGGGCTTTCAACAGTGGTATCAGAAACACTTGTCAAAGGAAGGCAAACTGACTGGCAAGCTCAGTCTTTTATACATCGTAAAGGTTGTAACTCAGTTTCAAGTCAAAAATTAGTTTTATTGGATTCCATGGATAGCTGCAATCTGTTATTGTGACCAAGTCAAAACCTAATGAACTATTCTTGTTGTACTAGGATTTGGTTCACAGTGGATAAGGTAAAATATACAGTAATATCTTGAATGGAATGTCCAACACACACACACAAAAACGAATAGCACGTGTTTTTCTAATGGTTGAGTTCAGGTGGAGCTAAAAGCTTGATAAGCCTTAAATTTGTTTTTTCCCCCCTGCTCATACTCTGATGCTGTAACAACTAAAGATGTATCTTGAATGATGGTTTTGTTCTTCCAGCAGCTGAGCACTTTCAAAATAACAAGAGTAAGGAACAAATGACCCTTCTGTACAGATTTTGACCCTTCAGGATGGGGGCACGGGGGGGGGGGGGGGGTAAGAGGGGGGATTTGGCATAATTTCAAGTGTAGCATGAAGACTGCATAAAGCTTAAACTTGCTCTCCCATAAAGAACTTGGGGGTGTAAAACTGGTATACATTTAAATAAGGAGTCCTTCAAAAGCTATAAAATACAAAGCACTACTTCCCTAGGAAAGCTCTGTAGAAGTATTAAAAACAAATGCATGCCTGAGAAAAGTGACACACATCCCCTTCTTTGTCCCTAGAGACTGTATTAGAGATTTTGGTTTTAATGAGGATACACGTTTGAAAATTCAATGTGGAAGCATTTGTGCAGGCACAAAGACTGCTGATGCCCTGTGTAGACAATCATCTTACCATGCATGATCTACACATCTATGATGTTATTTTGCCCAGAGATTCTAGTCATCTGAGCTTAGCTGGACTAATTATGCTAAAAAAAAAAAAAAAAAAAAAAAACACTAAAAGATGGGAAATACTTGATAAATCAGATGATTTTTTCAGTAAAGGCAGTCTGTCAGCAGACATATTTCCTGTGTATACATCAGACAAAACATGTAAACATTTATCTGGGAAAAAAAAAAAAAAAAGAGAAAGGGAAATCCTAAGCAAAACTACAGCTCCTTCCCCAGAATCCATTCCATTTAGCAAAAGACTACAATCCCTCTCTTTACTCACTTAATAAAAATCAGGTTAACCTAATCAGGTTAACTTTAGAAAAACTAAAGGTTCATTACAATTCCTTTACCAGTGCACAATAGTATTAGTTAGCACTTAGAAATAATTCAAGTTACTCGTAAGTCAACTTGAAAAAGACAAAAGATCATTAAAGTAACTGGAAAAAAATGATGAGAAGTTATCTTTGATTTTCATATTCCAAAATACCAGGTTGTAGATGCTCTTTTTTGGGAAGAAAACTGAACTGGAACTACTTAACAACTTAGCTAAAGATCATGCTAGAAAAACTAAAATCCTTAAAAAAATAGCAATTAAAGTTATTGTTAACAGTTTGAAATTCCCCTGGCTTTTTATTCCTGTTGAAATGTATCTGCTATTGCATATCTGGTCATAAAACCCTTCCAGAAAACAGATTTTCAGAAGCTGAGTTATTAGAAATATAAGAGTGTACTAAGGAGAAGAAACTGAAAGCAGAAGCAGCATGATCAAGAAAAGGAGACTGACAATTCTGAGAGAATCTTCTAGCTCTGTCTCAAAAAAGAGCTGACAATTTTATATGAGGCAAATAATTTAAATGAAAACTTGCAAGGAAAGCATCCCCAGTTCATTTCTCCAATAAGGGGTGGGGAGAATTTTAGCTGCTTTCACTCTTCAATTGTTTCAAAAAAGGAAAAAAAATACAGTAACGTAAAAAGAACGTACATTCCTTTTACAATAATGGCATTTTATCAAGCCATTTAATCCATACTCAATATTTGACTTAAGCTCCGATTAAAAAAAAAAAAACAACAACTCAGGAAAGAGATTTTACTCTTACACAAAAATCTTACACTCACATTAATTACCTATGACATCAAAAATTAATTATGCTTGAACATTTTTCAGGTTCATACCACAAAAGAGATTCAATACTAACTCTGAATTCTCCTCATCCTTAAATATCTGTTATTATGCATTATTTATCAAAGAAAAACTAAATTTATTGAAGAAAACCTAAACCTCCCTGAACTGAGGACTTCTGTTTTTCTACCTTCTACACCAATGTAGTATCTATCTCCGCACTCTAAAGATACTATTTTTTTGTTTTAAAAAAAAAAGAAAAGAAAAAAAAAAAAAGCTAAAGGCATATGTTGTCATTCATTACTATTTTTTAAGAAGATGTGGAAAGTAGAGCATCACAGCTAATAAGGAAGGATAGTTTTTTCAGTGGCCCAGTGAGATTTCTGTAACTTTCTATACCTGGCACGCCTCCCACTGTGCCTCCTCCACAGACCCCAGGGAAACTACTATTTTCTTTGTCCATAATAAACTTTTCTTTTTTTTTTAATTGTAAATTCTCAGCATGCTTGCTGTTGTGTTTGGGAGCAAGTGTGCTTGCATTTCTAGCCATGTTTGGTGATAAAAAAAAAAAAAAAAAAAAAAAAAAAAAAAAAAAGTTTGATCAATGAAATGTTTTTGTGGAGGTCAACTCAGAGGAACAAAGACATTCAGGTCTGTGACATGACACTTTTCTACACAGTGATTAAAAAATAAAAAAAATAAAAAGGTAAAAAAAAAAAATCACACTGAGTGGTTTAAACACAATACCACTTCACAAAATGTGAGACTTACTGTCCACACTTACTTTTTATTCCTTCTCACATTGGGCTATCAATGAAGTCACATCTAGATTCAATTCAGCCAGAATCAGATGTGCATTATGAGGATGGGCATTTTGTCTCCACTTGGCGTGTGTGCTACTCTGTGACAGGTTGCCCTATAGCTGGAAAGCGGTGGCCCAACTGGATCCACGTTAGGCTACCATGGTTCCAAGTATTTGGTGTTTTGACTTAGAGGCAGAGCCAAGAGGTTCATTTTTCCACAGCAGCGCTACTGAACTTCTACAAAATGCTAAAGGAGTTTTTGGCATCTACTTTCAATGCAGAACTGGAACTGTTTGCATCATGCAGACGCTGAGCAGTTCATACCTCAGCCGGCTAATGGGAACAAAACTAGTCATTCTACCAGACATCTTGCTTTCAAGGCCCTTCTTTAGTGTAGATGCTTATTTCACATCCACAAGAAAGCCTCTATTGTTATGTAAGTTACCCAGTAAATAGGGCATTAATCAGGTGATGATTGAAGATTTCTTTTCCATTTTGTTCCAAGGGATTTATACTGAAAAGGTGTTCAAAGATTGAGACAGACCAGCCAAAAACAACGTGGGGTTCAGTATTATCCTGCGAAATAGAGAAGAGCTGTATTTCCTGCAAATCAATGGGGGGGGGGGGGGGAGAGTAGCAGTATAATTCCAGTTTTGAAAGCCCTTTAGCCTTCCATTTTTATTAAAAGGACATTTATTCTTCAGTGTTGCATAGTTAAGATTGTGATCCCTGGCACAACACAGTACTGTCTGTAGCTGTGAGTTCAACATTCACATTTCCTTTTCTCAGCAAGCTAACTTAAGTCATCCTTACTTTTTGTTGGTGTCTGACAACCTATTCTGAAACACCTACCATGCAAATGACTAGATATTGAAGTCACTTTTAGAAGAAGCCATAAGAACAGCGATCATCTGTTCTCTAAGATGGCTTACACTGGAAAATCATCATTTTTCTTCTTTCATTTACGTGTTTCATTCTCTACAAGACTTTCAATTTCTATAGGAAGTTACAGCAGAAACCCTAGAGAAAACAGCTTCATTAACTGTACAACTCATTCATTCTCTAAATATGATCCATCCTATGCATTAAATTAAATAAGAATGCAGTGAAAGTGTGTGAACATGTAATTAAAGACAATTATAATACATACTCAAAGGGAGAATGGAGGGCAAAATAAAATTGAAGTAGCAGCATGGATTCTGGCATTCCTAACTGATACAAGATTATAACCTACAACAGCTGTGTGAATCAGCAACAGAGAGAAATGGAACACACATTTTCTGTTAGTGGATTTCATGGCTACTTGCCAACATCAAATGAAGTCTAATATTCAGGAATTTTTGATTTCTTTCCAGATTCTTCAAGTAGTCTTCAAGACCTCTTTTGCACCTGCCTCTCCCAATAAAGTTTGTAACTCCCAATTAATCCTTCTTAGTTCAGTTCCTAATAGCTTGCTTTCTTTTGTATTGTGTTCCTTATTTCCCACTCCAGCTGGCAACCACAGCTTCATTCTTCACCTATATCCAGCCAACTCACTGTGCTAAGCTATGCTGCTACCACCTAACCGGATTTTAAATATTAAGCATATGTTATAGATCCCTGCTTCAGTCAAAGTGTTGTTGATCATACAGTTCAAATACGGCTGAATTAAATCCTAATACAGGTTAAACATTCACATCAAGTAAAGAGTAAGCCCCATATACAAGAGGATGCAGGAAAACAAAACACCAATCTTCCCCCATGTTTACCTTTCACAATTCATAATGTCTTATGCAATCAAACAAAAACAGAAAACCAAGGAGAATTTTTTTTTATTTTTTTATTTTTTCCAAATTTTATCCATAAACCCAATGGCACAGCAGAGAGAAAACCTGAACCTCAGTCCCCAGCCTACAGTATCTTTAAAAGTGAGCATGATTGCAGAAGACTTGCACAGCATTTAAAAGCAGATGCTCCTTTCTGTATGAGAAACTTCTGTGCTGGCAGTGGCTAAAATACAGACCAGTTTCCTACGATGCCTGCTAAATTCACATGAAAAAGGGGAAGATCAGGCCCGAGGAATGAGAAAGAGACAACATGTCAGGCAGAGGTCTCAGTGTAATTTCACAGAAGCTGAATGAAGATGTAATGACCTGAAACAAGTCAAGGCTGGTTTTCCAGGAGTCACAGGCAAAGGATATAGTACTCATCTACAGCTGACACTAGTACTGTGGAACAGTTTGCTTATGTTAATGGAGAGATGCTCAAGCACCTGAAGAACAGTACAGGAGACAGTTAAGAAGTGCTAACAAGCAGGCAACAGAAGCTCATTTAGTTTAAATAAGTGAGAGAAACTCAGATTCTGAGTAGGACTGACTGCATCAGAAAGAGAAGGAATTTTCAAGGGTGAAAGCAGACATATTTAATCACATACCAATGCCAGAGACCCATCCTGAAAACAGTTTGCAATTCACTATCCCAACAATTCTAATTCCAGTTTATTTTTTCAGTTCAACTGAAAGATGAACATATTTATAAACAGCTTTAAACCTAAATACACACAAACAACCTTCCCCCAAGGGGAAGGGTTGAACAAATTAACTTACTTTCACTGATGATACTCAGTTATTTTGAACAGGAAGTGTAATGAGCAAATGTAAAGAACTGCAGATGATCTTAGTGAGACCTTAATGGTATATGAAATTTAGTACCAGTAACGTGATGCACATGTCAAAAATCCAAATTTCTTTTTTACATTTCTGGAGACTAAATTGAGCATCACCATTTAGGAGCAATGCTAGATAATTCTATTATTTTTTTCTCCTCCTCAAACCAATCAATGTTGGTGATTAGGAAAACAACAGAACTAAACAGTGGTGATCATTAGACCACAGTGTAAATTATTTCATAGCTATTCACAGTTCCTCTGCATCTTGAATACTGTGTTAGGTTTTGATCACCTCAAGAAAAACAGCAATAAAAAACCAGCATATTCAGGCACTTAAAAGCCACGAGTCTTCAAGTCTACACAGTCATCATTGGCACAGAGATTGTAGTTAAGTATCATGGTACATGCTAATTTATGAACTAACTACCTAACTGGACTAGTAAGTCTGAAACAAAAGGAAGTAGTTTGTCTTGCAACCGGTAATATGCCTGCCATATTCTTTGCCAAAGGGTAAGTGAAAGCTAAAACCTGTGTTGGAGACTAGACAAATTAAGAATGCGATGAAGGTAACTAATTATACATATAACTATACATGTATAATTGGTTGGACTTGATGACCTTTAGGTTATTTTGACAGGACAAGGGGCAATGGCCACAAAACAGAGCACAGGAAGTTCCTCACCAACACGTGAAAGAACTTCACGGTAAGGGTGACAGAGCACTGGATCAGGCTTGCCAAGGGAGGTTGTGGAGTCTCCTTCTCTAGAGATATTCAAGGCCCATCTGGACGCCTACCTGGGCAACCTGCTTTGGCAGGGGCGCTGGACCCTATGATCTCTTGAGGCCCCTTCCAACCCCTAAAATTCTGTGATTCTGTGTTTTCCCAACATAAATGATTCTATGATTTGATTGAAGAAAGCAAATGCAGCTCCAGAAGTTCCTGAAATTAAGGGGCACAGAGATATTACAGGTATGGTTATAAATACTTGCACTACTCTGTTCACTGCTGGAGACAGTAGAATGATATATGGTCCTTTAGACTGACCCAGTGCAGTGACTCTGTTCCTATGAACCTGGCCTACAAAAGTCTTTTGTAGTCATTCAAAACCCACCTGGACACGTTCCTGCGTGACCTGATTCTCCCTACTCTGGCAGGGGGAATGGAGTAGATGATCTATCAAGGCCCCTTCCAGATTCTTTGATCTGAAGTCTAAACTGTATTTCAGCATCAACTCCTGTCTCAAGTCACATGTTGACTGAATTGCCACTCCAAACCTGAACTTCTCTACAGTTGCTAGAATTCAAGAAAAGAACAATTTTCAACTTTCATAGTTTACCAGTGTTTACAAATCAGACACTGGAATTTCACACAGCAAATGACAGCTCCATTAGAGTCATGGCTAAGTGAACAACTTGTCCTAATCTGAAAACAGAATATTCAAGTCAAAATGTTTTGTCTGAAGTATCCAAAAGACAGAATGTAATCTTATTTGAACAGTAAGATTTTTTTTGTCTTTTTTTTTTTTTTTTCCCATTTTGAAGCCTTCTTTTGGAATGAATAAATAACTTCCAAGATGTGTTGTTTGTTGAAAGAAAATCACAGAATCGTAGGGTTGGAAGGGACCAAAGAGATTATCAATCGAACTTGATAATCTCTATTTCAAGATATCTTTGAAAAAGTAAGGTCTTTTAAACCAAGGCCTTATTGAACAACTTCTACCTTCCCATCTAAAGATTTCCATAAAGAGAAATTTACTTTCAGATAAGATTAGCCTAGCTTACAATTAGGAGGAAAAACAAAACCACACTTACTGCTTCGATGAACGTTGCATTGGACAATCTACTTTAGACACACAGAAGTGTCTTTGTCGTTATACTTACCTTACATTCAGAAGTCTTAAGTACCTCCCTATCAAGCAGGGATTCCTCATTGGGAAATTCTTTTTTAAGCTGCTGAAGTCACCTTGAAGAAAAATTGTCTAGAAGACCAATATTGGTAGGTAGAGAATGTGCTCAAAAAAACAGACAAATCAAAGCCTCTTATAGCCATTGTGTTGTTGCCTTTCCACTTTTTTTGGTGCACACATTTGTGTTCCAGTTGATTGAAGTTGGCTGCAAACATCGACATTTGCAAGACCATTGAATTCTTCTTTTTTTTTTTTTTTTTTTACCTAGATACAAAACCGTGATAGTTTGTCACAGACGTGAAGTAACATGAGCTGCTGAAGGAGGACTGTAGAATGAACCGCAACTCTGTTTTTCAGTTTCAGGTTATATAAAAATATAGGAAGAAAGAATAATCAGATATCCTCTGATAAATATTCCCACTATTAGATCAGTGTAAGGCAGGAAGCGACTCATGGAGACTTGGAAGACAAGTGGAGAGGTCACTCACCATTATTCAGAGAATTCTGTAACAGAATACTTCCACTTTAACAATACTTTGGCTGGTATTGCATCACAAAGATTTTTCATGAAAAAAGAGGGATATATAAGAAGTGCACATTCTTCAAAGATAAAAACTACTTTCAGTAGCTAATGTTTCACTGTCTTCATACTAGCACTACATCTTGCAGTGTATGAGCAAAAATAAGAAACAAAATCACTCCATATTATACCCTAGAATCTGAAAACTGAGAAACTAGAGATTGACTGCAATAGTCCATTTCACTCTGACAATCATGCCATATAAGCACCCTTTAAATTTTGCCTCATTTGCTACACTTTTTAGTGGATTTTGTTTCATATTCAGATGAAACATCACCTAGTACAAAATCAATATCTCTCACAGAAAAAACTCCAAAATCTTGATTTTTTTTCCAGCTGTTTTCTGTAGATATAAATAAGACTACATTAACTTATGCAGTAGGTAATTGGCTAATCTCTCTCTGTGAAGAGGAGAGTTTCCCTTTCTTTCTGCTTAGAATTTATTGACCTAATTCATTATCTACTATCAAACAATATGGTGAATCATTAAGGGTCCCCCCCCCAGCAGCTCAATTATGATCTTTTTAATATTAAATAATATTATACTGAATATTATATAAGAGATAACTTCTTTAAAGTGGAAGAGCATGACTTTTTCACCCCTCTTCTTTTCAACTGAGACAAATGAGTTTATTACTGAGCTTGGCTTTGAGCCTTACAAGTGCCATCATTTTTGCTGCACAATTATCATCAGTAAACATTGTTTAGAGTTTCTTATACATTAAGTAACTTAGAACATTTGCTAACTAGATTTACACATATTTAAACATTAACACATTTAGATTTCTAGTAAGAGACGTAACCCAGAAGCAAAGTGTTTGAAGCCTTATTCACTGAATTATTCAATGCTGCCTAGAACTTCCATCTCCAAATATTAGGAACAATACTGATCTGACAGGACACAGTCAAATTGAAAGTATTCTCTTCTCATGAAAATCCTCTGTTAAAGTCAGTAACCTGTAAAGTCTAAAGTCTTGTATATAAATTAAGAAACAAGTATTTACTGTGAAAGTACTATGAAAGTCATAGAGTCACAGAATTGTTAAGCTTGGAAAAGACCTCCAAGATTATCTGGTCTAACCATCCCCCCAAACACCAATGTCACCCACTAAACCATGCCCCTGAGCACCACATCCAACTTCTCCTTAAATACCCACAGGGATGGTGACTCTACCACTTACTTTCCTGGGCAACCCGTTTCAAAGCCTGACTACTCTTTCTGAGAAGAAAGTTCTCATTTCCAACCTGAACCTCCCCTGGCACAACTTGAAGCCATTCCCTCTTGTCCTAGAACTTAGTCAACTTTATGTAATCATACTGATTCTTTTTTTCATCATTTTTAGTTCAATAAAACAATACTACATATGCAATTGTGAAGCTGCTCTCCAAAATGTTGTAACCCATTATCAGAGACTGTTCTGTAAAACTACATGCTTACAATTTCTCTTGGCATAACTCAAATTCCAGATGAAGTAAGTTACTTCTTGGCTGCTTCCAAGAATCAGTTCTGTCAGTATTTACTGTGGTTGTCCAACACACTAGTGCCACCACAACTTATCTAATTTTCACTGCAGCACGAGGGTACAGGTTACACAGAGGATACTATCTGTATAAATAATGAGTTTCTCTGTATTTTTCAATTATTCAGAGTAGTTCCAGTTGTTATCAAACTACTGCTGCAGTGTAACAATCCCCCCAAAAATTGGTGTCCCTGAGCTTGAAGAAATACAATTACACCTCTAGTCACAATATTCCTAGTCTTCGTCATTTCAGTATCCAGGCTGACAGCTGCTGTTAAGGTTCAAGAGTGGTTATACCACTTGATGCAGTGCTCTATCTTGATAGACAGTGTTCATTCTATATTTGTTCACAACTCTAGATCTCAACAAGTACTTTGTCCCACTGCTTCACAGAAGTCATCTCTCATTTGACATAATACTACCTTTAATAAATATCCTTTTTACAAGAAAGCCAAAGTTATATTTTGAAAACTCCTTATAGTTCTAAACTTCTGGTATTTCCTCTTTGGATTGCTGCTATAAAAATTTTGATAATCTATCTTTTTTGCATGTAATTACTTATTTACAGCAACTACAGTAGCAGCTTGGGCATCCGAACATTATTTCTGTGAAAGAGCCAACATAATTCACCACATCTTGTCTTCCTCTTCTCTAACCCCAGTCATGCTACCAGTCCTATCCTGGTCTACCCTCCTCTTTCACACTTGATTCTAATTTCAAAATGTTTCTGATGAATTACAGAGATTTCAATCTTTCCTATTTTTCCTCCTTGCTCACCCCGTCCCTTTCTTACAAGCTATATTTTTGATATTACTATTGGTCTAAGTATATTTGCTTTTACTTTTTAGCCGCTAATCAAAAACATGCAACTGTATTCTATACATGGATACATGACTAATAACATTTGTGAGGGATGGCCGTATTATGAAACGCAGGAATGGAAAGTGAATTTGTCGAAATACTGTTGCCTAAAATAAAGTGGAGTAAAATAAATAGCAAGGGCAGAACATCTATATTATTGTAACACATTAAACAACTAGCAAGATCCATTATTTTGCTAAAAATTCCCTCTATATCCTGATGTGCTAGAGATAAACTCAGATCTACCTGGGTAATAACTGACAATAGGCATGTGAATGTATGCCTTTGAGATGCCTGCCACAGCACTGACATATTATTTCCTGAAATTTGGAGGTGCAAGATTCAGCCCCACATTTATGCTACTTAATTCCTTCTTGATATGACTGTGAAATATTCAGGAGACTGCATTAAAAACATAATTTGATCACGTATCGTTTTCCAACACATATATTGTTAGCTGTCAAATCAAAGGATTGTTTAAAGTTCTGGGACATATGCAATAACTGGGAAAACCTGTTCAAAGCACTATTTTTTTCCGATCAAGACTCTGTTTGACTTTAGTTACTCTTGTCCCTTATTTTTACTCTTACAAAGTATATTTTGCATTAGCCACTGTAAGATAAATCACCTGAAAGCATGCATATCCTGAGCTTATACAAAAAAATATGGTTGCAAGCACATCAATGTCGTCTGTGTCTGAGTAACAGTATACAACTGTACATAGCTAAACTCAAGAGGTCAAGAAATACACAGAGAGGACTTCTATCCCTTAGAAGAGTAATTATAAAATTTTACAATGTATTAAACAAAACAATTGGAGCAATTGGGTCAGCCAGAAGAGAAGTAAAAGGCCTGTATAAAATCCTTGAGCACTGTATCCTGAAGGTGAACTCCTGCTACCACTGTTTATGGCAGTTTGGGCAGCTCCCATCTGAGCAGCAGCACCTGGAGCCCCCTCTTGCATTTGCTCCTCTAGCCCAGAAGCATCTCGCCCTCGGGAGCTCCAACTCCCCTCATCTGGTGTGGTAAGCGTAACACAGCAGCATCAGTAACTTCTGCAGCCATTGAGGGATTCATTACTTGAAATTTGATTATTTTTTTTACAGCTGTAACAAGCTTAGGGCACATAAAATATAACCTTTTAAGTCAGTTTTACCAACATTAGTTAAGGAAATTAACACGTGTATACATCCTCTGGTACAGGTTTAGACTGTAGGTTTAGGAGATCTAAAGAGAAGGCAGGACACTTCCTTACTTACACGTTCATTCCTTACTCATGTTTATAGAGGTTACAGAACAGAATTTCTCCCTCAAATCACAAGTCAGGGGATGCTTAAGAGTTTGTCAGGACAAAATCACTTTCAGAACAGTGTTTGCAAATCTGTTTCAAAATATAAGTTTATCTATGCTTAAATTTGCTGATGTATTTCCTCAGTGAGTTAAACTGAAACACTCGAGTTTAAATTGATTTAAGAGCATCCAACACAAAGGTGTGCTCCTACAAAGTAACATCTGCTTGAAAATCACACATTGAAATTACACTGAATGAGTTTTTATGAGTGAAGAATGACTGAACCTCACTAGCTATCCAGTTTTTGTCTCTATTTCTTTAATCTCTATCATTCCCTTCCTCTCCATCAAATATGCACTGAGCTTCAGTTCTCAAACTGCTGCTATATGCAATAGCTCAAGCTATCTTTTGTTATGTTCATAAATTTGCAATAGATCTGGGCATCATTCAATCCGCTCTGCCCCAGCCCACAAACACAGCATAGAAATTTCAACGTAAATCTCATTAAAAGAGCTGCAAGCTGAAGATGGTCATTCATTTACTACATAAAAAGCAAATTCCATACTGCTTCTCTGATACATGTAAGCTACTGATTACACAGACACAGTAAAGACTTGAAAAATATTTTTCTTGATTTTTTTTTCCTGTATTAATTAGGTAGTCTGGACAATTTGACTGTTAAAAATGGTTAACTGGACTAACAATAAACACTTGGCCCTGTATACATATGGTGCCTTCCCTTTAGCCTGTAATAAGATTGAGTGCAGCAGAAGTAGAAGATAAATCCCTTCCTTGCAATTTCAACAGGACACGGGTATTTTTTAAAAGCTTAATTTAGGATTCAGGGGAGAACAGTATGTGTGCATGTGTATATGCAGATAGTGAGAGACCAGATGTAGAAAGGTGGTAGTTAAAAATATCTGCTGTTCACTGCAGAGCTTTCAATACGATAATCATGGAAAGGCCCTCACTCCGGCCTCACCTGGAAGACTGGGTTTAGAAATGCAGTTAAGTACTGCAAACTCCAACCCGCAGAAACAGACACACCTTCTGACACAGTGCCAGTCTTTGACGAAGTCTAGATAGAAGGCAACATTTTAATGAAATACAACAAATTTCCGGTCATACACTCTAAACTAGAATGTTGCAATCATTGTTTTGTTCCACATCCATCCTCAAGACTCCTAGGTCTAATTTGGGATTCAAATAATTAAATGAGTTAACATCAAAATGTTAAGTGTTAGGAACTGTCCAAATATTAACTTCCGAATAACATTTCAATGTTCCACCCACCAGTAATTCCAAGAAAAACTCAGCAAGAATCTGTCTCTGATAAGGGAAGAAAGTTCTAGGACACGTGAAATAGATGTACTCCATATTTATACTTCAGGAATGGTGTAAGTACTGTTAGCAAGACTGCACATTAACAGAGAACACATGGGTCTTAACAGAGGGTTACATTTGGATGCCCCGTTCCTGGAGGCGTTCAAGGCCAGTTTGGATGGGGCTTTGGGCAGCTTGGTCTGCTGGAAGGTGTTCCTGCCTACGGCAGGGAGGTTGGAACTGGGTGGTCTTTGAGGTCCCACCAACCCAAACCAGTCTGTGGGTCTATGGTTTCACTACTGTAGTAAAAATCATTGAAGTAATCAAAATAAAATTATGTTATTTATTTTTTCTTTTTTTAAAGAAAGATCCTTCAGGAGCTATATGGGAACCATAAACAGCATCATGAACCATGAAAGCCCGTAACCCATACAGCAGCTGATGCTCTACACTATTTAATATAAAACATTAGACACATTTGGGAATATTTCCTGAACAGCGTGGTTCCTTCTCCAAAAGTAGCTTCCCTGCTTTCACAGAGTTCAGAATTAACAAAGTTCTCATTAAGACAGAAAGGACTACAGGCAATCCAGCAGAACCTCATTCCAGAATTAGTTTGATCTCAAATTTAGAAGAAAAAAAAAATGGGAAATTCCAACTAGTACATCTGCTCAGTAGTGCAAGCTAGTATAAACACATTCACTCCATACTTCAGCATAAAAATACGTAAAACTTTTCCATCAGGAGAGATACCTCTGCCATTAGACAGGACAGATCCAGCCAGTAAGAACTGCATACTTCTCCACTACCTGAGGAAGTTAGACAAGTGCTGGTTTATATTAACTGTATCAGCATAGTTGTACAAGCTACATGACAAAAATTGCAACATGTCAAGTATCTTGAAATATATTAGCTCTAGTATTTCAACTGCTCTGGAAAAAATAATTTTTAAACACCCTGCAAATTACAAAAAATGTAATTTTACACTTAACATTCCCTAATGACTTACTGAGCCTTAGAAAGTCAGTGTGCATGCCAGCTCTCCAGAACTACTCACAAACAAGAGAGACCTTTCACACTAAGGAGCTTGTTTCAAATCCCAGTACTGACAATCTGCCAGAATTGAAAACAGCAGGACAAATAATAATTGGGTATCTGTTTGCATATTAATGACCAATATTCTATGTGCAAAAATAAAGCCATGTTATTTCAATCCCAATGGTAGATAAAGATGTACTATGTTTAAAGACTGACAATTTTAGCACCCGCAAAGCAGCACAAGTACTATGATGCTATGGAACACACCGAAACAATATTCTAACCAGCACTGGGAAGATCACATCAGAAGCCCACAGAACATTTCTAGGCAAGGTATTTTTTTCCTGCAAGTTCTAACTGCTGATTCTCATTGTTGCTTTGCCAGTACCAAAGTAAAGAACTCCTAAGCATGACAACAGGAAATCTCCAACTCTCTTTTACCAATGAAAAGGAGTAAAGAACTAAAAGCAAAACCACCCACATAAGTGAACACACTTATGTTCACCCACATAAGTGAACACACTTATGTTCACTTTCCACAAATTCGGCCTTCAAGATTTGCATTTCTTCAAAGAAAGAATTCTACAGTTGCTTGAGGTTGGTGCCAGCATTTCAGCAACAACAATATTCCAAGGAGTAAACAATACTTTTCACCTAATAGTACCAAAAAAGCCTCATCAATAAGGAATAAAAGCAAACAAAAATCAATTGAAAGGAATCTAAACTTAATCTATAAATGTGTCTGGTCTTTCATTAAGACCAGATGTACTAATAGCAACAGACCTAGTTAGACAGCATGGACTATTATGGATTGGTAATAATGGTGGGTGGCACATACTATTTCTGGCAAGCTTCATAGGTCTTAATTGTTTGTTGTTGTTGTTTTCCTCTTTTACCAGAGTTTAGAGAGATGCCTACCAGTGATTTACCCTTTTAGGTTAATCCCAGAGTAAACCCTAAAGTATATTAACCATCGGGAAAGTTGTAACTGCTATCACCTCTCTGACCATGAATGATCTCTGACAGGTTGAAAAGACATTAAAGTTACCAGGCCTTCACATAGTGTCCAAAGCAACTAATCTAAATTTCCCTTCTGTGGCGCTGATGATATAAAGGCCATTACTTAAACCTAATAAGTGGTATTTGGCCTTTCAATCATTTTGGATATTATCTGGGTTCAGATGGATACAACTAATAGCATTACAGCAGGATTTCTTTGTATCTTAAGCAAATTACTCTTTTGTGGATTTTAATTTGATTGGCACTCATGACCAAGACAGCAAACAGAGAAAAAGGCACCCTTTCAGACTGCAGGAAGTACCATTTTCATTACATGTTCTTTCCCATTCATTTAGAGGGAATAACATTAAGGTTTATATAGGCATTTCACCTTTTCAGTGGGAAACAGCATTATGTATTGCTTCCACGATGCATGCATCTTGTCCTGTGATTTTAGTTTAGATGGTACAAAGAAATTCATCCCCACCCCTGCTCCCCATTCATAATGCAGAGTGGGAAAATAATGCACAATATTATCTTGGGTTGTACCAGAAAAGCCCATGTGTCACAGGACATGGTACAAATTAATCTGTCAACAAGGGATATAGGGTGAAGGGTACAGCAATTTTAGTATTTTTCCTTAGATGATACTAACAAGAACACTATGCACTGCCAATGCAGACATCAAATGATTTAGCCGCAACAAACAGGCTATGCAAAACTTAGAGAATATTAATGATAGTAGAAGTTCAAATTATGTAAACGGAAGCCATAAAAGAACAAAATAAAATCTACTGTAAGTCTTCGAAAATATTTTCAGGGAATTAAAAGGATCTGGCCATGATAAACTGGAATCTGATTATCATCCTCCTTTTCCCTTGCAACATCTTCCCTCACCACACAGTAAACTATTATGAAACCGTGGTCATTAACAGAATAGCAAAACCACATGAAAACTGATGCAGAAGAGTAATAAGGTCTGTTGATTCGTATAACATTTTTATTAGCATTCCAAACAAGAAAGCATGGGATTCCTCAACACAAGCTGTTTTGTTTTCATAATCCTGTAAAAGGCAGCAATCACCACTTCAAATCCTTCCAAATGCTCAGTTTAATAAATATGCCAAATATCTTAACAAATGTTTCAGGTCTGTATTAAGAGTTCTTCTCAATTATGTATGCAATAAGCTGAACAAAGAAGAAATAGGTGTGCAAAGGTACCTCCCCCCATCCCTTTCTCAAGCCAGTACTTTTTTTCCTTTTATGAATATAATTCCCATCTCTGCAAATCAAATTCACAATCAAAAGATTAAAGAATCAAAAGCTTCAGATTTCTAAATTAGGCTTTCTTATGGACATCTGCTTAAAAGTAAAGGTCGTATTTGTTTGCCATGATTCAAGCTTTCAGAAGAAAATACTGACATTTGCTTTTTGCAAGGTGAATGGGGTAGAGTTTGATAACATAATTCAGTTTTGGAGAGCCAGAAAGATAAAATTAAGAAAACTAGCCTTAAAGCCTTTGGAAGGTTTAATTACTATGGAGACAGAGCACAGTAAAGGTATTGCAACAGCCTAACTTTGGGATCAGAATCAGATTAAGACTCTTAGCAATTGAAATAAAGTGACTCAACATAAACCAGGACATCAATGTAGTTCATTACAACTACGATATTTTAAATTAATTAATATTCCCAGCCATGTTATACCTGGAGAAAAGAAATCACGTTAGAGTAAATGTATATATATATTTATAATCTATAGTAGCTTTAGTGAAAGGACTACTAGTGGAAATTAATTTCCTTTCCAAAAGACAACCTGATGAGAGAAAAATGGGTATTAATTGTGATGTTTACATTCAAATGGTTACAATTGTGATGATGCAGGTAATGCTCTTTAGTGACTGATTTAGACCACTAACTCATGTCATGTAGGCCACTGGACAGATGGTCACAACTTTCAATCACGTCCAGCCTCACTGCAGTTCAAACTCATGACCAAGAGGTAAAAAGCTTTGTATCCCATTAATAATCTCCATGCCATCTGTTCTCTGTAAATGAAGACACTTTAGGACAATTCCAAACATATTTTTTATGATAATATTTATTTCAAATCTTTCCAGCAGCTTACTATTTACCCCACCAAGATCTAATTTGGCAAATGTTAATCTTCCTCATTTGAATTAGTTAAGAAGCCACGAGAGTCATTTCTATTTACCAAACTTCAGCTGGCTTGGCACCCTAGAACTGAATTGCCTTTTGCATGCCTTTGTTAAGAAATACTCATTATTCAAGAGTTTGTTCAGAACTTAAAAAAAAAAAATAGATTTATATTTGCATATGTGAGACAGGTTTCAGCTTCACCTATCATTGTAATGGAATTCAAGAGCTAAAAAATTTTACTGGCCTCATGAGCTATGCTTGAACGCACTGACTCCGAAGTGCTTTAGCAGAAAAGGAACCAAAAGTCAATTAAACAATCACGCAGAATATTCTCAACAGCACATGTATGGATTACAACTCCCTAGATGTTGAGTTGACTGCCTGTGTCC
Source organism: Heteronetta atricapilla (assembly GCA_011075105.1). Classification (NCBI taxonomy): domain Eukaryota; kingdom Metazoa; phylum Chordata; class Aves; order Anseriformes; family Anatidae; genus Heteronetta; species Heteronetta atricapilla. The sequence continues at coordinate 98,477,211 of CM021731.1, forward strand.
AGCACATGATAGCCCCACAGTCCCTGCTGCAAATACTTCAACACCTGCACAGTTAAAGATTCAGACATCTGATGTCACCAGCCCAGTTTAGACTTTTTTTTTTCTATTATTTAAAACTCATCTCAAGAAGCATGAAATAACAATAGAAGTGCAAGTATAGTTGTTTCCCTTCTTTATTTTAATTTCTGTCCAAAATTCTGTAGTAGTTAACAACCCGTAGCTTGTTCCATAGTAAGGAATAAGATTTTGTGGCTATACCTTCTCTAAATTTGAAGTGTGGTGGAAAAGGCATGTAATGCAAACCATCATCCTATTTATAGGCGAGTAGTGCAACTTGCCTCCATCCCTCCCGAGAGGCAGGGCTCCTGTATGCAGCAGCCAGCATGCTGCCTGTCAACTCCTATTCTCTAAATGACTCAAGAATGTAAGTAGGCGAAGGGATTGGAGCATGGCTCTAATGTGCACTGGCTCTTGTTTGAACTAAATATTCGAATAACTGAGGTTTTAACTCTATGTAGCCTTTTCCCTTCTCCTGCTGGCAGTGATCTCAAACACAGATAAAGCAGGCTGACAGATCCAAGTGCTACACTTCATGGATGCTGGCAGCAGAAGCAGAGCAGTAGGCTTTTAAGAACACACAGCAGAGTATTACTCTTCAGTCTAGAAAAGCATTTGGCTGAGGCAGAATTCTCATTCCATGGTTGCCTTTTGCTCTTTTCATTTCCTGTCATTCCTTGGAAAGATGGGTTTTTAGCAGACAAAATTCACTGAGAAATAACAAGCCACTTTAAGAACTGGCAGAAGTGGAGGGGAAAAAAAACACTCCAAAACCATGCATCAAGCTGCATGTTGCACAATGAAGTACAAGAATGGTGAAAAAAACTCACCACTGGGAAGCAACTGAGGGAAGGGAGAAAGTTTTTGTTGCACTTGCATCAAGAAAATCACAGAATGGTTTGGGTTGGAAGGGACCTTAAGTATCATCCAATTCCAACTCTCCCGCCATGGGCAGAGACACCTCCCACTGGAGTGAAATTACTTAACTATGACCAATAGCAGCTGCCAAATCTCAACGTACAACTTAGGTAAAAACAGATCTCTAAGGACTGAAATATGCGTTGCCCCCATGTCTTCACATAACGTTCACTCACATAGCGTTCAACTAAAAAGGCAAGGAAAGTATGAAGTAAAATCCTATATTTCAATGAACGCACTTGTTCTCCAACTAATCTTGCGAATTCTAAGTTAGTATAAAGCTCTTGACATCATTTGCCTTACCAAATTCTCAGAGATCACTTTCACTGAGACAGCCTACGCGGAGCAGTAGCAGCCAATGCAAACTTACGTATATAGATGAGGAGGCAGAGTGGGGAAATCAGCACAGCCAGAAAAATAGATGAGGTAGAACACTATTAAAAATATAAAACTTACTCCACTCCCTGTGATGAGAACTAGTTAAAACAATTTTCACTGAGTTCCTGAAAGCTAAATTAAAGTTTTAGTAATAGCAAAAGGGTGAAACAGTATGAAATACAACTGTACCTCTTGACTTCTTGTAGTTTAGGTTAAAGTTCTACTTTTCAGAAAAGGTGTGGAGAAGAGGACCAACACTACATCCCCATTAATTCACCTTCTTAATGTCACTTCATCTTCCAAACAGCAGCTGTCGAAACATTCTGCTGGTGTTCCTCCTTTATGTTAAAGCTCACGAACATACTCGCATCTGGAGTACCAACAATGATTTTTTTTATTCTTTATATATATAAAGTAAGTAGTGTGCACTGGATGCTCTCACAGTATATATCCAGGAACAAATTTAACATGTTCAAGAGCTATCCCATTTAACATTGCTTTCAAGTAAGTGAACAATTTTTTCAGTTCCTACGAACATTGAAAATTCCAGCATCCCAATCCTGCTTTTAGTTCTACATCAGGCAACATTATCATCAGTGGTAGACTGAATAGTAGTAGGCAAAGTTTCTGTCAGGACAGCAATCCAAAAGTGCACAAGGAACCCAACGATTGGTTTGGAGAGCTAACAGCCCTACTTCAGGTGAGGTAGTCGCATTCTTGCATGTACTTTGGTTCATTCTTCAGGATAGGGCTGTGCCTGCTGTTGTGGTGGCTTTATTAATGCACACTGACAATACTGATGCTCAAAAGCAAATGCTCTTACTTGATTTATCTGAACAAGCTGATAGTGTTATACAGAAAACACAATATGTTCTAAGGAAAAAAAAATAAAACAAATAAACCTAGTTTTGGATGTTACCTTTATCAAATTCTTAAGGAATGCAATAATATAGCCTAACTCAAGCCTCCCAATTCAAAATATGATTAGTGGATAACACATAATATGTTGTGACATTAAGGAGATCAAACTAGGTGATTTAGTGCTCCCTTCTGCTCTGAAGCTCTATGTTGCTACAAAGCTGGTTACCCAAACAGCATGGATGGCTAAGGGAACTTGAACTGGGCAAGTTCCATGGAGCTGGAGAAAAAACAGCTCACAGCAGGCCAAATCCAACAGTACAAATAACAATCTCATTTATTGGAGGTTTTTGTTGTTGTTGGTTTTTTTTTTGTTTGTTTGTTTGTTTGTTTTAATTCTGGTTTTCCTAATTCAGACCTTTTGGATACTATAAAGCACATTGGAACACTAACTAATCATAACTTTCTTGCCATCGTGTATGTGCCCAATTTTCCTCTAGCAAAATCCACTCCTCACTCTCTGCCCACAAACTGCAGGAAGAAAACTGTTCTTTCATCTCACACAGGTAGGATGGATCGTGGCTACATTCAGAGACTGCCAGAGATTGCCCTTATGTTTAGAGAACTAGGTAATTGCAACTACTAAGTTACCAAGATTTCTTACTACTATTATTGTTATTAGAGACAAGGCTGCAGAAAAACAGCTCAGTCATGGTGTGAAGTTACAAGAAATGGAAGAGATGGTCATAATGTCTGTTCGGTATCTTTGACACTGAGCATTAATTATATTAACGATGTATTAAAACCAAGCTTTCCAAACAGAATTACCAATATAATTTAGGTCTCTGCAAGTTAATATAAAATTCAAAAGAAACGTCAGGTTTTATACATACTTTTATTTCCCAAGTCTGATGATTGAAATAGTATTTTTATTTTCACTTACATTTGCCTATACTTAACTCTGATCTGTTTAACCAGAAATGAATTCCCTAGAACTACACTGTTAAGTACCACCAGCCAGCCAAAACAAAAGACAAATAAACCACATTTAGATTTTTTTTTTTCATTTTATTTTACTTCAAACCATGAACTTGCTTTAAAATGCACTAATAGGTATTTTTGTAGAACTGCTGCCTTCACTTTACCTTACCTTAAAAATAGTCCTCAGAGAAGAACCACACAACAAATTCACTCTGTATTAGCAAGAGAAATGCTTTTACAACTCATTGGGTGCCATGAACTAAATCATTATAAACTACTAATTACTTAATCCCTAAGTTCCTCTTCATATCATATAAAACTCATGATATGTACTTGAAGGAAACCAGACACATCCCATTTAAAATCTTAAGCTGTAGGAGAGCAGCAAGTGCACTCTAATCTGGTTTCACATTGCCACCAAACTGGAATGGTACCATTGGTGCACTTGACAACAAGGATGCCTTTCAGAAAGACTTACAGAGCCTGGAGGAACAGGCCACCAAGAACCTCAAGGATTCCAATATGGTCAGTTACCAAATCCTGCCCCTGGGACAGACTAACCCTTGTATCAGCACAGGCTTGAAAGCAGCTCTGCTAGGAAGTCCCTGGGGGCTGTGGGCCAGAAGCAAGCTGAGCCAAGGCAGCCTGATGTGGCAGCAGAGATGGGCAGTAGCACCCACAAATGGATCAAGCCTCAAGGGAAGGAATTATTCCCCTCAGCAGTCATTAAACAACACAGAAAACTGTGTTCTTGTATTGGAGGGCCAAAAACTACAGGATGTTAAGCAACCAGAGCAAGTTCAACAGCCAACTGATGAAGGAAGGCTAAGGGACCAGGGAAGACGGAGCTTCGTGGGGGACCCAGCAGCATCCCTGTGCCTATGGAATGGTTATCAGTGAGACTGAGACAGGCTCCTCAGTGGTGCGTGGTGGGAGCGCAGAAGACAACAGGTGTACACTGGAACAAGAGGACCAGACCAGATATACAAAGGAACTTTCTCCCCATGAGGATAGGCAGGCAGTGGTACAGACTGCCCAGAGAGGCTGTGCAATCTTGGTCCTTGGAGGCTTTCAAGACCCAGCTGGATCTAGGTTTGAGCAACCTGATTTGGCCTTGTTGTTGATCTTGCTGTGAACAGGTTAGATTAGAAACCTTCCAAGGCCCCTTCCAACTGAGTTTATCTTACCCTTCCTTATCTTAACCTGGAATTTTAGAAATGGCTTTTATAAAAAACTTCTTTCTCAATTAAATTATCTTTCTTCCATCATATTATAATTAAGTCTTTTGCAATAACTGTGAAATAAGAAATTTTAAGTGTAACTAAACACAATTTCTTATGTAGGAATATCAAATGAACTACTAACTGAAAGAGATGACATGCTCTCCTAGTTAGTTTCACTGAAACAGAGAAAAACATAACATTTCTTCAAAATGGATCATGAACAAAAATTAATTACTTATCTCCTCTTTATCAAGATATTTGCAAACAAGTATAACCAGGCCAACTTAAATTTCAGATTTCCCAAACCTGAAAATCAATTAAAGCATTTTTTGTAATTAAACAGATTACAGTAGAAACATCTGCTTCGGTTGGATATTTTCCAGAGTATTTACAATTCAAATTTGCTTGCATTGTTTAAGAAAAGGAAAGTTAAAAAAAACAGTAATCAAAGGAGAACAAGAGCAAGTCTTTACTTATGCCTGAGAAAATGAAATCTAAAATAATTTAACTCCAAGAAGGTATTAACTGCTGAAATAACATTTTCAGCTGATGCTTGAAGTTCAGAACTGCTAGTTGTTCTTTCCAAAGAAAAAGTATTTCGTCCAATCTTCCAAAAGCAAAAATGAAATTCAGTTATGATAAAATGTAAGCCATTATTGTATTTCAAAAGTATGGAGACGGCAGATGAACCCCTTTCAGATGGATGCCTCTCTCACCATTACCTTGTAATTTCACACTCAAAAGTTGGAAGGAGTCGAAAGAAATAGCCCCATCTCTTCCTGTATCCCCATGCTACTTATTTATGCTGCTGTGCTACCTACCTCTTACTACTGGCTTCTAGATTGGTAAAGGGATAAAAATAAAAACTAACCTAGCAGAATGACTCATTCTAATCTACAAATTCCTACACCTCATCTGTCCCCATTGTCAGAGCAATACCCAGGAGTAATTCAGGAAAAAAAAAAAAAGCACTGAATAAACAAAGTGTTTATGTTTTTGAGCATAGTAAAAGTAAGTAGAGCAGCTGAATAGATAACATTTTGTAAGATTTTGTTTTATATTTCAGCTCTTGATATTTGGATAGCATTTGGTCTTCCAAGAAACGTGAGAAAACTAGAAACTTATTACGAACTTAAAACTCAAATCATATATACAAAATAGTCAGTTTCTCATCCAACATTTGATGTTCCCAAATATTTCAGTCAACATGTTTATGTAGTCTCAAAGATCTAAAGAATCAGCAATTATAGGTTTAAAGATCTTCAGAGAAATATTCAAACCAAAGGGAAGAACAGTACAGGTAACCATACAGTTAAATTCAATATAAACATAGACAATCTTCAAAGAAGAAACCATAGTCTAATGACAGCCAAGAAATAAAGGCTAATAAGAAAAGTTCACATAAAAGATTTTTTTCTTCAAAGCAAAGGCTACTATATTCTTAAGCATAAAAAAAAAAAAAAAACTTAAACCAAAATTAAACACATTTAAATGAGACTCACAAGCAACAAGTCATAATCTCATAATCGCAGTTATAGCTGTACTACATTTGTGGTACATATGTTACCACAGAAATGAAGCAGCCCATATTACTGCATGCCCCAGCTTTATATTCTGAATTGTACACTGTTTTACTATACATGCACTGAAATACTTCATAAACTTGGAGAAACACAGGAAAGTCATATGAAGAAATATATACAAAGTACAAGAAGAAACAGCTTCAAGTTGCATCAGGGGAGGTTTAGGATGGATATCAGGAAGAATTTATTCAGTGAAGGGGTTATGAGGCATTTAAATAGGCTGCCCAAAGAAATGGGTGAGTCACCATCCCTGGAGGTATTAAAAGGACATGTGGATGTCATGCTTAGGGACATGGTTCAGTGGTAGACTTGGCAGCGCTAGGTTGGGGGTTGGATTTGATGACATCTTCTCCAACTTAAATCAATCTATGATACACAGTAGCTGTATTAACAACAAAAAGATATAGTGTCACTAAGTACTGACTGTATAAAGATTTTGCTTATTATCTGGAATAATGACTACCATTGCTTTAAACCTAAAGAGCTTGCAGCGGGAAACCTTTTGTTGTTGTTTGTTTGTTTAAGTGTACAAGTAATTTCTTACAGCTGTTTTGTTACATTCTTCAAAAATGTTTTGTTTTTGGAAAGATCAACAGCCAGCAAGACCTAGAATTTGATTTCTAAAGGCCTTCTACCAAAAAAAAAAAAAAGTACTGCTATAGTGTTATACTAAGCTAGACTGATTTATTACCTTTAAGAAAAGCATAAGGAGCTTGCTCAGTTTACAAGAAAAGATTAAGTTATTTTTAACTTGCAATATCACAAACAAGCCTGGATATTCAGTTCTACTGGTATTCTGCATTATCCACAGCAAACATTTCTTAGTGAGAAAATGTTTTCCTGCTGCTGCCTGTGACACCTCACTCTACAGTGAGCTTCTCCATGCATAACTGAAGGAGCACACCAGCAATGTTCACATTCATCTGGTAGCAGACGTACAAGCTGTTTACAGAGACACAGCTTTTAGTAAGCAGTACAGAAATTCTTTCTGAAATGAAGTATGCCTAGTTAGCCTATATCAAGATAAACACAAGAAATACAGTGAAGAGGTAAAAAGGAATGTCTTCTCAGTTTATTTTTCTTCAATGGCTTTTATTGCCTTTAATTCCAAATTAGTTCAAGCAGTGCTGTTTGTCTATGTAAGCTGCTTAAAGCAGCACACTTGTATGTTTGTTTTTAGAACCAGCAACTTTTTCCTCTGCATCTGCATGCTCTCTAGCATTTTCTGAACGTAAACCAATCACGATACAGAACCCAAACTTATTAAAATTACTGTAAAATACAGGAAAAAAATCTCTTTCACTAACTATACATTCTCTACTTTTAAAACTAATTTGGATTTTTCTAGGCAAGTATGAGCAAACTATCTGCTCTGATACTGTAAGCTCTTCCTGCTAAACACATGGACAATGTTGAACCCAGAGCTGTAATTCTTGCTGAAAAGTCTGGCTGCATTAGCTTAAACATGTATTGCTTACAGTTGACTTCAAGAAGAGAGCACATCTATCTCATGTCTGCCCACGAGATATTATATAACACAGTAGCATGCACAAAACAGAATAATTCATGTGCCACTGCTTATGAAAAAATAGTATCTGTTATGTAAACACCCATTAAAATAACAGCACTGGGTTGCAAGTTACTGAAACACTTGCTAATGTCTTTGTGTATAAGAAAATGATTCTTCCCTAGTAGAACTAGTTATTTTCTATTTATCAAAGGGATAAATCTTTTGGAGCATTAATGTTTTCAACTGCGCTGTCAAAATGGATTAAGGTAAAACTGGAAGTATTGTATAAGCCATACCAGTGCCTCTGCTCACCTGTTCACAATAATGGATGCTGCTGAAGCTGTGTTTTCCATTGGTTAGGTTGCAGGGCTCCAGGAATTGCACGTTCCCAGATCTGCCTTTCCATGGGTGGGTATGTGGCACTAATACCTAGAATCTCTCTTGTAAATACAATTCTGAACAGAGTTGTCATGCAGAAGTTAAGATAAAACAAAATGAAGAAAAGATAAAACAATGTCAAGGATATAACTGTCCTCCTTCACCAAGTTATCTTAAGAGCATTTTTGTGTATCTAACAAACATAAGCTGCAAAAATAGAAATTGAAAGGAAGAAATAACACGAGATTGAAACTAAAATTCATTGACGGTGCTTCTTAGAGGTATGAGTATAGAATACATTTTTAGCTAAAGCTCTGAAAACAGTAAGTTAACTTGTAACAACACTAAAGCTAGTATCAGATCTGCATACAAAGCATCCACAGGGAGAATTAGACATGTGCTAAGCTTCAGTATCTGCAGCTTATAGGTGATAAAATGAGGAGAGGCTAATCAGATCACAAGATATAGAATACTATGCCATTGCTGCTTATTTGTAGTATGTACCACATCACTATTTAAAACGAAAAAAAATACTTTTTCATGCATCTTCCTTGATAACAACAACAACAAAAAAAGAAAACAGTTCCACCTCCTCTACTGGTTCAATTAGTTTAAATCTCAACACTTAAGTCTGTAACATTGACAAACCTAATTGTCAGAGAGCAGCAAGCGCAGAGCTACTCCACCAGCAGGTGAACAAGTTGGCAGCCAAGTACACCCGGGACCTCCCCAGTGTGGCACAGCAATGAAGCACCTGAACAGGTCAAACAAAGATGAGTGCTGACAGGAAAAGAGGCCACCAATAGTCCAGTGAGTAGTAGGGAAAGGGACATGCCACAGTCAGTTTGGGAAATCCCACTGAAATTCCATGAATAAGGAACAAGGCTGGAGACACACTCAAGGCCGGACCAGCTGCCCAGCCTGAGATTAAATGGAGCTCCTGGGCCCAGAGGGTGTGGGGTTGGGGTTCTAGGTGAGGCTTGTCAGTGCATTTAAGGCCTAGTAGTGTCCTCAGGGCCATGTCACTATTGATTTCTTTAAATTCCACTTACCACAAAATAAAAGCTTTTTTTTTCTTTTTTTTTTTTTTTTTTTTTTTTTGTTACACAAAAATTGTTAAAAATATATACTTTTGTGTCCTGTGGTGTTTACTTCATTCTGGAATAAAGTGACATTTCAATACTTGAACAAGCTTTAAGCAGCTGAACTACAAAACTTAGCACTGGCAAATGTTTTACATACATCTTTCATTGTCATAATATAAACATTTTTATCTCTTTCTTGCCTGTCTTGCTTCTTTGTAAAGAGTACTGCATAAAAAGTAAGGCTATTTGTCAAAAAAAAGCCAGATGGAAGCTAGGAAGTGTTAAACTGCAGAGAACATAGAAACAAAAGAAAAAAATATGAAAGGTTCAAAATAAATGAATAGCATTTACCAAAAATTATTTGAGAATGCAAAAAAAAAGACACTAGATAACATGGTAAAGTAGGATAGCAGAAACAAGTCATTCTCCAAAACAGCACAAACGAGGAGGCAATGTAAAACTCAACAGGTTAAAGGTAAGAGCTCAGTAAGATGGACCAAAGAACATTTGTGAAGTTATAAAAATTCACAGTAAATTCTTTTTCCAAGCACAATATGAGCAGAAAACATCCTTTGAAGTATATAGCATCTTCTGAGCAGCGATGTCTAAGAGCATGTGCAAAAGATGTGTAACTAGCTGTCTGCTGGAAGGGAGCTTCTTGTGCTGATGTTCTGTTTCATGAGGGACTCAGAGGATTGATTGGGCTCAAACCTTTACAAGGAAGGCTGCAAAACAAAGTGAACAATAACAAACGACTGGGACCAGAAGGTGTCCACCTAAGAACTCTAAAAGAACTCAAGGATAAAACAGCTGAACTACTAATTATACTATGATATTACAGGAAAAAATATGGCTACATCCAATTCTCAAAGATTTTATCAATATTCTATAAAAAGCTGCAGCTCTGTAAACTTGATGTATTTATTGAACTAAGTAGTAGAAATTGTAATCAAGAACTGTTTAGCTGGCTTGAGGATCAACTCTGACATATCGGGTAAGGATCAATGAGGCCTTTGTAAAGGGAACTGGTACATCACAGAGCTACTACAGTCCTGCCAAGGTCTCAAAAAAAAAAAAAAAAAAAAAAGGATAGGAGTCTACTTTGAAATGCAAAAGGATTTCAACAATGCCCTTTGCAAAGATGCTTATAGAAACAAAGCTCCTATAATGTCTAAGATCCAGCATGAAAAAATTGCTGGACAACTAAATTGGGGTACATGTCCACAGTTTCCTGCAGAACAGTCACCAGAAGAATTCTGGAAGTATTGGTAGTAAAGTCTGAGATGTTCAATTAAGTGCTCTAGTTATCAACCAAATGGTCCAATATTAACTTAGCTGAAAGATGAGATGAATAGGAAGGTAACAGAGTTTGCTTATAATACTAAGCTCTTGAAGATCAGTGTGAAGTCACCAGCTTCTGAACACTCCTTTCTAAGGTAGTTTTTTTTTTCCTTTATAGATCATGAAGATGAGGCAGCCGCAGTACACATTTCACAGTGTTATACCTCATTGTGCCCATGGAAACATCCTGAAGCTATTTAAGTAGGTAGCAGACTACTACTTAAGAATCACGTTTAAGCCAAGAACATATAAATGTTCTCATCAGCACCAGCAACTGATAAATGAACTGCTGGGCAGCTTCAATCCCATTTTTCACTTAATAACAACACTTTTAAGATACTTTGGATCTGTCCCTACAACACAATTTAATGCTTGCTGTGTAATATTCACAGCTCACATGTTAAAATTGCATTTAAAATTGCCTCTACCTCACAGATAGGATATAACAGTTTTTGCATGTGACACTTGGTTGTTGTTGTTAATAACAATTCAACAGGGTTCCACTGTTAAGAAAACTGCAGGCCCATACACCTGATGTCTATATTGGGCAAAACAGCAGAGACTATAACAGGATAACAGAAGGTACTATTACTTGTCTGTGTGGATGAGTATGATTTATATGAAGGGTCAGCATAACATAGCCTTTTTTTAAAAAAGACAAAGTTTATTGTGATTCTGTGAGGAACAACAAGCACATGGTTAATGATGTTTCATCTACAGAATTTACAAAGATTTCCAAGAGGCTTTTAAAGAAAGCTAAAATAATTCACTATACATTTTATTTTATTTTAAGGGAAGGAAGAAAGCTTTAGACTGAAACCCCTTGGAATTCATTTCAAAACATTAAAAAAAATCAGGAGCAGTCAACATGGATTTACAAAAGGCAAATCATGCTCAACCAACCTATTTTCCTTCTGTGACAAAATGACTGTCTATGCAGATAAGGAAAGAGTAGTGAATGCAATATATATTGACTTTTGGAAAGCTTTTCACCATCTCACACAACAATCTGATTTGAAAGCTGAGCAAGCCTTCCTGTTGAAGAGTAAAAACACTGAATTAAGTGACTTACAAGATAATCCTCTGGCATTATGAATAAAGCACTAAGGCATGGAAAGTTATCTATACTGTTTGAACAATGCATTTTGTACATTTATACAATATAAAAACATTATGAACTAAATATATGCTACAAAAAAGCACAGCAGCTCACTGGCAAAAAGCATACACATGGCAGAAACAAAAGCAAATAACTAGATACTATCTTGAACATTAAAAGGCAGCCCCAGAACAGCAATTCTAACAGCTAAGTCAGGAATTTAATTAATACATGTTCTCTCTCTCTTCTAAAATCTTTCTTTTCACTTATTAGCATGATGTGCTTAGGAAAACTACATGAAATGGAGTTTGTTCAGTGAAGCCCAGTATGGTGGTAGGGTTGGTTGTTAAGTGTTTCCTAATTCTCTGGAGTTAGAATTACCTCCTAATTCTCTGGAGGTAAGAATTCTGGCTTACAAGCCAACTACATCAAGTAGTAATCTACGTGACTACTAATCTTAAACAGAAGTTATGAACAATATATCAGGAGGGTATACTTTGCAAAGCAAGGTTTTTTGAGGGACCTGAAATATATTTTCTATTGTGAATTTATCTCTTGGGCATTTTCCATTTTCATCTGGCATGGAAGAAATAAAAACAAGTTTCCCATATGACCAAAAAAAAAAAAAAAAAAAAAAAAAAAAAAAATTTTTTGCGCTCTAAACAGATTCCTCAGCAATGAAGAAAAAACACTGTATCTGATGTCTTCCATCTCCTACCTCACCTCTGTCAACAGAAAGTTAGAGTGAGGGCACTCCTACTAGCATTCCCAGAAGGGAAAGTATCTAAACTACTTTCTCAGCAGTTTCTCTGAAGCTTCATTTCAGGCACTGTCACTGATCCCAATTAAACAAACTCAAGTACAAACTGGTGTACTGGTGTCTGATAGCCAATTTCCCCATTTCATCCTTCTTATAATTCTTTTACTTTGTTTTTGTGTAAATTAATTGCTTACATAGAATACTGGCCTTTTCTGATATTAAGCACATTTCCTACTTGCATAGCTAACTAGAGTTATTCTAGGTTGTGCCAAGAAGCTACAGTATGCTATTCAATAAAATTAGAACAAACAAGAAAATTTGTCATCACATAAAATGCAGCACTAATTCATTTATCACGTCTGAAAAAATGTAATTATAGAGCATTTCTAATATAAAAGACATTGCTGCATAAACTTAACATACATTTTGCAAGTTCAAACTAATTAAAATAATATTCAAAAGTGAATGGTTTTAGAATGTTACGTGAATTAAGGATGTGAAAAAGTGACAAAATATTCATTCATACTTATTTTTAATCAACCAACTGGGATACAAAATTACTGTTTGAGGTTTTTCAGAATACCAAAATCAAATGGAATTACATAAAACAGATGATAAAAAAATAGAAGTCTAAAGCCATGTGAGTAAATTACTGAAAGTCACCAATATGAATACTTAACATGACACTTAAGATGCATTTAAATTATCTGAATTGAAACCAATATTGCCAATTAAACACTGTTCACTGAAAACATATAGAACAATAATAAAAATATCCTTGAATCAGCCCTCTCATTTTAGTTCAGAAGTTCACTGACTGCTTCTTTTGTCTAAATGCCTTGGCTAGGGAAACTTCAGTTTTTGTTTTTTGTTTGTTTTTAAATCACCACTCTAGAAGACCCAACATGTGCCCAAACCAAAGTGGATAACCTGTACAAAATACAACAGACAGACACGGAATCGTGAAAAGTTTCATAGAACAGAAATCTCAAAACTGTTTTGTATTTGTTAGGCTGCTAGTACCTATTAAAATACCTCTACGAGGAAATTTATCAACACTACTATATTCAAATGAGTTAATAATGCAGCAACATTAGACTGCAACATTCTCTTTGGTGGTCAGGAGAAAGTTATACCCTTAGGTCAGGCTGTATGCAGAATTAATTTGTGTCCTGGTTTCAGTTAGGACAGTTATTTTTCCTCCTAGTAGTTGGTAGGGTGCTATGTTTTGGAATAGGATGAGAAGAGTGCTGATAACATGCAGATGTTTTATTTGCTGCTGAACAATGCTCACACTAAGCCAAGGACTTTTCAGCATCTCACTCTGTCCTGCCAGCCGGCAGGCTGGGGTTGCAGCAAGAGCTGGGAGGGGACAGACCCAGGACAGCTGACCCAAACTGGCCAGAGGGGTATTCCATACCATCTGACGTCATGCTGAACAATATATAGGGGTGGCTAGCCAGGGGGGGCTGGCTGCTCGGGGTTGGGCTGGGCATCAGTCAGCGGGTGGTGAGCAATTGCATTGTACATCACTTGTTTGTACATATTATTATTATTATTATTATTTTCTATCTTAATAAACTGTCTTTATCTCAACCCACAGGCTTCACTTTCCCGTTTCTCTCCCCCATCCCAGAGAGGGAGTGGGGAGAGTGAGCGAACGGCTGTGTGGTGTTTAGCTGCTGGCTGGTTTAAACCACAACAATTTGTTTTTCAAAACACATCTTACCTGTAGACTGAATTTTAAAATGCGATTCAGATCTGCCAATATTATCATTACTATTTTCTCTTATTTCTTTCATTGTACTAATATTACATTAGGCTTACATCAAACTGAGCCAATTCTTTACTCATCACTACTAGAATAATCATAACACTTTACTTGGCAGGTATTAGCTTTTGCAGAAACAAACAAAAGCAAACAAATCTGGAGGCTATATAATTTTCAGAAAACTATGAAGATAGGCCAAAAATTCAGAAATTATGAAAAGCTATTCTATTTCGAGAAAAAATAAATTCTTGCAGAAGCCGTCTTTAAGCAATAGAATCAAACTATGATACTTCAGAACAACAATACTCAACATTTACACCTGGATTGATTAGCAGAGTGGAACGCAAGTCAACAGTAAGGGTCTAGTTTGCATATAACATTCACAGAAAGAGCAATTTAAGAGCAGAGGAGGCACACTCAGAATATATATGTATATATATACACACAAGTTGGACAACTCAGTATTTCTCTTCATTCCACACTTTTTTATTCCAGGTTTCATAAGTTTAAGCATCTTAAGGTAATACTGTCACATCAAGTCTGAAATTTGCATCCCTAGAAATGGAAAATAAGAACCCTTCTTGTCTTCCACAAGAGCACCAGTGAAAGCAAAAGGGATCAAGATATTCATGATCCACTACAATTTAAGCAGAATGCACAATATCCCATGTTTACAGTGTTTTGTCTACTAACTCAAAAAAAAGGGGGGGGGGATACAGACTTGCTACCCAGTCCCCCAGAGTATCAACCCACTCCACTCCATCTCACTCAATGAAATATTTCATTTGCTAGCACAGCTTAAAAAGTTAAGTTACTTCACACTCTTCTTATCAGGACTGTAATATTGTGTAGGAAAATGTTCATAACCAGATGGGCTAGAAAGAGAATTCATAAAGCAGTATTCTCCATGGCCTCTGGTTAAAGCAATTATCTGAGACAGGTGAAATCTATCAATCAGCCCCTGAAGACTTAAGTAAGAGTCTGTTCTCTGACAAGACAGGAAAGAGATGCCAAGATATTCAGGTGGTGGTCTTTTCCTATGTATGTGAAAAAACTCTTAGAAGTTTACTTAGTACACACTGATTTTCTGTCAGAGATAGACTCCTAGACAAGTAACTGAAGATCATTCTTTAGATACCTGTGACTACGTTGTTTTGGTAATCTGGGCTTTAGTTTCTTAACCAGTAAAGAAAGAAAAAAAGAAAAGAAACAAAAGACAGCAGGCTGAACCAAAAATATATCCATGGTTTCCTGCTGGCTTTCTTCTGCCAAGAAAGCTATTTACTCACATGCTCAAGAACTTCTACATTATCATGTAGTGAGACATCAAAACCATAACCCTGTCTGACTTTTCCAAAAAGCTGATGTAGAGGAGAAGTAGCAGTAAACAGGGTTTACGATAGTGACTTTCCATTCATGCTTTACAAAGAGAAAACACTAATTATGACAATAAACTACTGGTCAAAGCCAACATGCAAGTGTACTGCAAGAAAAACTAAGATTCCTCATTTGCCTTATGCAGATCCCTAACATTATACTTGCAGAATATAATTTCCCTCTGCCAAACTAGGTTTTCATAGCCTCTTTTTTTCATAGTCTTTCAGACCTAACTACAGGAGAGTGTTTAATTGGGTTTCTTTCCCCGTATACTTTTCTCTTAGGAAGCTCCTCAGTTCTTTTAACTTCTAAAATACAGATGCTTAAGAAACCTTAAAACAATGACAAAAAGCTTTGGACTTTTTTTTTTCCCAGTTAATATTTTTTTTTAAATAACAGAGTTTAGGAATTAAGCCTGGATAGATACTAACGTACAAAAATTCTGGTTTTACTTTTCTGTAAGAAAAGGGAATATCATTGTGATCCATTGCAGAACATGTTTTTTTGCAGTTTCAGTTTGTATTAGTTACCTTCAGAAAAAGTAAATGTAATATAATTATTTAACGTTATGTTTTCAATATTGACTCCTAAATGAAGTTAGTTATTTCCTAATTGAATTCTGAAAAACATTAAATACCACCAGAATATCTCAGAACTGGTTGACCTTTTAGGAAAACAAAAAGGTTAAGGCACAGTACCTGGAAAGGTTAGTTTCCCTTCTCTGCAGCTTCAGGACAGGCTTCCATAAGGGCAGGAACTGCACAGCTACCTGGGTCCATAATCAGGGAACAGCCTTTCCCCACCACCTTTCTCTAGCACAGGGAGCCTGAACACTCTCTGAAACACAAACTCCAAGGAGAAACCTGAGCATCTTTCTTCTCTAGTCTATGAAGAATTCCACCTCCTGACTGAAAAACTAGGAGCCTTCAAGAGAGCTCCAAGCAATGGAGCCTTAACAATCTTAACAATCTTGCCTTAACAATCTTGCCTTAACAATCTAGAAACTTGTCGGTGTTTCACCTTCACCTCATCTGCTGCATAACTGCTGTTCATTAAAACATTGATTGCTATTACTAATGTGAAACAGGCAACTGCTTCAAGTACACAGAGCAGTTTCTGATCTAACAATCTTTATCTTTTTTTTAAAAAAAAGTATCAAGATATTTTCCAGTATTCTTCAATTACAGTTATTTATTTTTTTAATCCTGAAAAGAAAAATGGGAAAAATTGTTTTTCCCCAAACACACACACACACACACACACACACACACAAAAAAAAAAAAAAAAAAAAAAAACTTAAAATCAGTTATTTTACCCTTGATATCATATTTCCTGTGCATTAGAAATAATGATGCACATCTGAAACTAGCACCTAGTGCATCTGATGGGACACAGTTGGGCTGGTTGATATCAGCAATTCTTTGCATAGAAGAAAAATGCTGACATCTTTGCCTTCCCCTCCACATTGAGACAGAAGACAGGGAACTTGTTTTACTCTTTCCATGACAACATGCTCTGCTGAAATAGTTTGGCACCTTTTTGGACTAGTATGCAGAAGTCCTTCTGGCCTGGGTAGAAACACAGACAGCAGGTTATCCATAAAACCTGCATGCATCATAAATGACTGTCTTCCATGCTCTATGCAAAAAGATGAATGAGACAGACCTCCGTTCTGTCTTCTGCTCTGAGTGTTTGTGTTCCATGCTGAAAACATGAAGAGCTTCAGGGCAGAGTTAATAAAAATTAATTAAAATAAACGAGATCTCTATTTTTCTTCATTTGTGCCTGGAAAATATGTTGATACATTACATTAAATTTCATTAGGGAAAGGAACAATTTAGTACTATTAAATATCCTGATTAATATTATTTTTTCCTTTGAATGTCTTGTATTCTTTATCTAAGATGATTGATTTTTTCTTCAAAGAACTCTCATAATAACTACACATTTTCTTAATACTCTTTGGCAAAGTCTTGAACATTTTAACTAACTTTCTGATTTATGTTGTAACAGAGAGTTGTCACTGAATATAGGAGGCAATTTTTTATTTATTTTTTTCATTGATGAAAAATCTTTGATCTGGAGGTAAGCAAGAGATGATTGCTAGGAGGTACTGCACTTTGAGCTCACTGGTATTTTCATCCCTCCTCCAGAACACAGAAATGTTTTTGTGCTGAGAAGGCTGTAAACTGTTTCAGTTTTCAACCTTTATAAAATATTAACTAAGCAATATGTTAAGTAGTATTAAAATTTATTTTTGAACCAAACTGTCTTATGTTTAAAACCACAGAAAATCATGCCACAAGCAAAACATATGCAGATACATTAATAAACAAGGAGCAATGTCTTAAACTTTGAAACACACACACAAAAAAAAGGTAAAAAGCAATGGCTCTCTGAGAAAAAAAAAAAAAAGAGAGAGAGAGAGAGAGAGAGAGAGAGAGAAGAGATTCAGCATTTTCAGCAGTTGCAGTATCCATAGCCAAAAAAATACCAAGACTGAATCTTTTCAAAGAACTGTTTGATCTACAATGTGGACTCTGTCAGCACCATTCTGGAGCACAACTCTGAATACTGGCATTGCTGACAGGGAGTTAAATTGAACCACCCACAAATCCTCCATGCACAAATAAGCATATCATGAAAGAAATCTTAAGGAACTAAAATCAAAAGTAAGAATAACAGCACTTTTCAGAAAATGGTGGATATAGCAGAGTACCTGAGTGTTTCGCAAAACAAATTCCTCTTCAAATTTTCTTGAAGTGAGTTTTCCCACCTATACTTTGTCAACAGAAATTTTAAAATCCTCCTTTAGCTGAAAGAAATCCACTTGCAAAGGAGTTTTAAAAAAGCATTTCTATCTCATTAAGCATCAAACTTTCAGAATAAGGGATTGGCAAGGAGTCTTCCATTGGGACAACTCAAACAATTTACTGTTGCTTACTGTTGCATAAGCACTCAATGTATCAACGGAAAAGATGAAATACCACACACAAAGATAGGAAACCCAGGATCTGGGGAAGGTGGGGAGGGAGAGAAGGGAAACTACAGTCATATTCCTAAATTCACAGAACAGGGAATTGCAGAGCTCAAGCTGAACTGATGGCTTATTCTTTCCATGGCAGATTTGTGAGATTAGACTTAAATCTGCTTTAGTACTTTTGCCAAGAACTCCAAGCACCCAGTAGTGGCCAGAAGGTGTGGTTAGGATTCTTTGCACATCTCCCATTGACTACGGTGATTCTGAAGAATTCCAGTTTATTACTTAAGTATTGTGACTTCATGGCCTCTAAAACGGGTACACAGAGAGAATATGTATCTAAGGCAATTCTTTCTAGTAAGATACTTTTCTCTCGAGGACATTTTTTTTAATAAAAATTATCAAAAACTATCAGCTATCATAGGCATCATAGGCATTCTTACTATCCCCAGAGATAACTTTGTCAACCTTGTCATTTCCAAACAGGATTACCACAGCTTAAAATCATAGTTAAATAAATAAATCTCTCTTGAATCTGATCCACAGGTTAGTCAGCACTTGAGTAACCAGGTACTGTGCATGACTAATTGTATTTACACCAATGTTTGTAATAGCAAAAGATTTAAATACGTATATACTGTACTTATTTTATAAGCTTATCTCACAATTTATATAGCCACATTAGTTTACAGGGAAAAATAAAAAATAAAAACTTTAATTCCCCACCCCCAGCACACTTTCAAATAATTCCACCTACACAGGACTGAAATTCTGTTTTCTCCAACCTTGATGTTAATCTCAAGAAAAACAAACATCAGCCTAGACCTTCAGAGACTCAAAATGTAAACAAATTTCTTTCAAAGATCTACTCTGATAAAGGAACTGGCCAGAAGAAAATTACAATTTCTACTTCACTTTAACAGTAGGCATTTCCAACCATTAAAACTATTCAATATATATTTTTAAAAGTCCAGCAGGCCTATTTAAATACCCAGACGTCTTTGCTATACCATCAGACACAGAGAAATAACAGCACTGTCCATTTAGTTTCCCAACTGAACAGCTCTCCCAAGGAACAAAGAGATGCCTCCTGAGATGAAAACACACTTTTCAGGCTGATCTCCACAGTCTGAATGCCAATTTTGCATAACATAGCTCTGCATGCACTAAAGATTATAAAACAGTTTTTCAGGGTCAAGAAATCTTTCTGGGCAAAAAGCTACATTTACCTCATCTGAAAAAATGGTAAAGAATAGAAATCCATTACCACAGCAAGAAGATCCACATTACATCTGTTTTCAGACTTGACTAATCTAGGCTCTATTTCTATAACCAGATATCCTCCATTTTATTGAGGAAATAAATGGCAGATTAGACAGAATCATGTTGAGATTTGCATTGCAACAGACAAGGGAAAAAAAAAAAAAAAAAAAGGAAAAGAAAAATGATTGGTCAAACTGCAGAAACAATGATAATGAAGTAAGAAAAACTACCAGGGAATTAAGTTGCTAGGCTACTGAGTGCTAATGAGAAATCTGACATACCAATTGAAGTAAAAGTATATTTTCAGGATGTAAGAACAAAAATGTTTATTAGTCTGAGATAAGTAATTAAATGGAATACTGAAAACAGAACTAAATGAGAGAAAGCAGTTCAAAATACTGTATAGCCAGTTTGAAAACCAGGACAGTATCAGAATCTTGAAAGGTCAATTGATACACTATAAAAAGATATTAATTTGACAGTAGCAAGTACAGAACTCAGCCTAAATTTTCACTTATACCATCAACATGACCTATATTGGAAAGTTAGTTTCAAGTTTTTCTCACTGCTACTGAGGTGACAGTCTGAAAGGGTTAGAAAAATTTACTCATACAAGTCAAACCATGATGATACTTTAATCAAAATAACATCCTGATCTAAGCCTTTTCCGATAAATATGGTTTGTCTTTTTACCTAGGTATACATGATACCTACGGTATACATTCCATAATGTATACATAACAGTTCCATATAATAGACATCATCAGAAGATCCACTTTAATCTTTTTTGGAAAAGAAACAGAGGTACTTTTAAAAAACATATATTTTATAAATATACTTATATTTATAAAACACTTGGGGGGGGGGGGGGGGGCATTTGGCCAGAAAGTATAGAAAAGTAACAACATTATTTTAAATGTACCAGGCTACATCACCATGCACAAGTTATGTAAAAAAATGAGCTTAAATTTAAACTTGATTATAAGTTCTTCTTTCTTGCTAACTATTCACATTAGTGTTACCCCTCCTATATCCCCCTAATCTAAATACAGAATGCTAACTGACAGAAATTACTAAGTAACCTTAAAGCTTCAATTTTGATGTTACTTTGATTATTGTTGCTGTGATTTTGATTACTTGCTTTGGGAATTAACTCATTTCCTTGCATACAACTGTCCAAACATTAACCTTCAGCACAGTAACTCCAGAGACATGCCTGGCGAACAGTGGAAGCTGGCAATGGCAGCAGCCTGCATGCTCCAGCTCCCCTTTTTCACAGCCTCCACTTGAGGACTTGGTGAAGTTCAGGACTCCTGGGCAGCTGGGGGAAAATGTGGCGCAGGGACCTCAGCTCCTCGTGGAGCTGCCCCTAGGGACAGGATCCTGAAAACATCTCTGATGTGCCACTGATTTAAATGTTGAAAATGAAAAGGTGCCACAAGGGAGCTTTCAAAAGCAAAGTAGGTTTTATTTTTGTTTGGGAAACATTTGTGAAATGTAATTTCAGATAACCACAAGTATCATTGCAGAAACACTGTTTTATAAATGGACATCTGAAGGACTAGGCAACACAACAGCCAGATGCTGTCCATGTTCACTAGAAACATCCCACTGTTCTCAGAGAGTACTCACTGAGCCCTTTCTATGCACATACATCTAGAAGGAGAACAAAGAGAAACACATAGTTAAGGGTATATCATAATTTTTCATTTAACCCTGTCCTTGAAGATGTAAGCTAACTGCACGTATGCAGTGAAGCTATTAACATGACTCCAACGAGTGGAATCATGACAAAAGAATGAAGAAAAACTTTTAGAACCAACAATTTGTTAGGTCCTCCAGTTGCCCCAAGTCAATAGCTGCATTAAAAAAAAAAAAAAAAAAAAAAAAAAAAAAAGTGAGTCTACAAGTAATGTAAAGTAATGTGGTCTACTTAGAGATTCATGAGTGGACTGAGCATTTGAGTTAAATAGCTTAGCAGCTCCTAAAAGCCACAGTTTGCTGCACCTCACCATGTTACACACTAAACATAATTTGCGTATGGTTATGAAAAAAATATTAATTTTACTACTTCTAAATAGAGAAAGCCAACAAAGAATATACCAAATACAGGTACAGACACAGGCAAACAAATGATAAATATCTCAAAGTCATACCCTAGAATCCTAAGAACTACAACAGATTGCTTATAACCATACCTTAAATATTGAATTCCTGTTCTCTCAACTTAAAGCATGTTCCCCGCTCAATTATTTTTTCAGTAAAGATAATTAACAGCCATGTGTTTCCATCACTTCTGGCTGTAATAATTAATATATGTAACCAAAATATTCTACCTGTATAATCACATTCACTTTTATGAATGTGGAATATCTTCTTACCTAAAATTACTGTTGTAGTAATTTTACTGTGAATAAAACTATTATTCTCAAAAAAAATAATTTGTGAGTTTTTGAACCAAGTAAACACTCTTCATCAAATTCAATAGCAACATCAAAATCAGACTATTTCATTAAAAAAACGCTTCAGGCCTCATACTACAGTACAATAATATGCTAGCACATGGAGATGACAAAAGATGCAGCAGATGGAGCGTTGTCACTTGTAAGAACACCTTTTATGCAAGACTCAGCATGAAGAGAATATGCATACTCAGGTTCAGAGTTCCAGTGAGCTGCAGCTACATCTCAAAAAGATAATTTGTGCAATTTATTACATCAGTAAGCAACAGCTAAAACCTCAACTTCATAAAAATTACGGACCTGCTGAATCCTGATGTTCTGAAACTGGAGAACCATCACTTATTTCTATACAGAACCTTTAGGAAATAACTATCTGTGAATACACATGCAAACAGCTGATTTGGAGGTTTTGGACAACAGAATTTAGGAGGGTAACTTTTTTTTCTTTATTTCTTCTATTTTTTTTTTTTTTTTTAAGTTTGAAGTCCAGGAAACTGAAAGAAAGGATGACAGATTCCACTGAGACTTCTTTCCTTTTCTCAGACATGACACAAAAGTTCCCTGCTCCCCAGTATCCACTGTATTACAGAAAACTTCTACAATGCTGTACAAGTCTGCTCCTTGCATGCAACATCCTTCCTATCCAGTAACAGATTCTGCTTTGAAGTGCCACTGAATCAGGTAATAGACAGCTCTTAGAACCCAACAAAATATGCTAGCTTCTTTATGTCCAATAGATGGGCCATAAAAGTTTGAGGCAGCTAAAAGAAGATATAAACCAGCTAAAATATTTCAGATAAGACAGGAAGGAGCTGCATCACAAAAGCATCCAGTAAGCTCCCTCTCCTTTTTCTTGTAACGTACATTCTTTTCACTACGTATAAATGGAAAAGTGCTGGTAAGTTATAGAAAAGCCAACTACCAGTTAATTAAGAATGGCTATTTTAAAAGAAAAAATAATTTACAGCTGATTAGGAGTCTCAAGGTGAAAGAGTACAGGAAATTTGGTTACCAAGATCAACACGTAATTGTCTACCAAAGCAAAATAAAACAAAAGTTTCAGCTTTATTTTGCTAAAATCTAAATAAAACACCACAAGCTCTCACTGTTTCTTCTAGTTACAACTACATTTACATTGTATTTTATTTGTATTTGAGATTTGAACAGTAATCTAATCCATTTTTGTCCCCAGTGACAATAAACAGTTAAAATAGCTCAAACTTTAAGTTGCTAGCAAGGTAAGTAGCACAAGTGCCCACAGGTTAAGTCTCAAAAACTACTAAAATAGACCATTATAACAATCCATAACCACATCAGTATTAATCTTTAGAATGACTTGCAGTGATATCTATTATCACAGAACAAGCAGCAGATCAGATGAAAGCATAGTGGTATAGCTGACAGGTTCAAGATTGGCTTACATATACAGTAAAAACTTACAGCAGTACAAACTATACAGAAGACATACAGTACTGAGAGTGAATTAACAGGTTTACTTTTTGGTTTTATGAGATGATTTTTCACATTAGACACAGAGTATCCCAGTAAAATTAA
Organism: Heteronetta atricapilla; assembly: GCA_011075105.1. NCBI lineage: Eukaryota > Metazoa > Chordata > Aves > Anseriformes > Anatidae > Heteronetta > Heteronetta atricapilla. Next base: position 98,500,789 of record CM021731.1, read on the forward strand.
ATTTTGCAAAAGTTTGAAATTATACCTCTGAGAATAAACACTCTAAGTAGCTAATTAAAAACCTATGTATGAAACATCGCTGCTTATTTATAAATTGTTCCTTTTTCCTGAATTTGTAAATTGTTTTAAAAGACAAGAATCTGAAATACATAGTGTTTTCTTATTTTTGATAACCATCCTGATTTCCAGAAGAAGGGGATGAAGTCAACCTCTCCTATGCAAGTTCAGCAGCAATGCAGCTCTCATCCGTGTTTGCCCTTTTACCAACCTGTACTGGGTCTGGCTGGGATGGAGTTCACATTCCCTGCAGCAGCCCATACAGTGCTGTGCTCTGCACTTGCAGCTAGAACAGCATTGGTATCACACCAGCGTTTTGCTTGAGCAGTTGCTGGAGCAGTGCTGACACAGCATCAAGACTCCCTCCAAACCCCCCAGGGCCAGATGGTTGGGAGTGGGCAAGAGGTGACATGGCCAGGGCAGCTGACCTGAACGACCCAAAGGGTATTCTCTACCATATGATGTCACACTCAGCAATAAAAGGTAGGAAAGTGGAAGGAGGGGTTGCTCACATTATGAAGATGTCTGTCCTCCCAAACACCTGCTAGGCATATTGAGGCCCTACTTCCCAGGATGTGGCTGAATAACACTCATTGATGGGAAGCAGAGAGTAATTGATTTCATTTTTTTCCTCTTTGCCTCCGTGCAGCCCTTGCTTTTTTCCCCTTTCATTTCCACTTTAATCGAATTATCTCAACCAGCACTGTGCTCAGGCAGCCAAGAAGGCCAAGAGCATCCTGGCTTGCATAAGAAACAGTGTGGACAGCAGGTCCAGGGAAGTGATTGTCCCCCTGTACTCAGCTCTGATGAGGCTGCACCTCAAGTACTGTGTTCAGTTTTGGGCCCCTCACTACAAGAAGGACATCGAGGTGCTTGAGCGAGTCCAGAGAATGGCGACGAAGCTGGTGAAGGGTCTGGAGAACAAGTCCTATGAGGAGCGGCTGAGGGAGCTGGGACTATTTAGCCTGGAGAAGAGGAGGCTCGGGGGCGACCTTATTGCACTCTACAGGTACCTTAAAGGAGGCTGTAGCGAGGTGAGGGTTGGTCTGTTCTCCCACGTGCCTGGTGACAGGACAAGGGGGAATGGGCTGAAGTTGCGCCAAGGGAGGTTTAGGTTGGATATTAGGAAACACTTCTATACTGAAAGGGTTGTTAGGCATTGGAATAGGCTGCCCAGGTTGAGTCACCATGCCTGGAGGTCTTTAAAAGACGTTTAGATGTAGAGCTTAGCGATATGGTTTAGTGAGGACTTGTTAGTGTTAGGTCAGAGGTTGGACTAGGTGATCTTGGAGGTCTCTTCCAACCTAGATGATTCTGTGATCCAACCCACGAGCCTTTTTCTTTCCATCATATTTTTCTCCTGTTCTTATTTTGAGGAAGGGGAGCAAGAGTTTGGATATGGTAGAGTCCAGCTGCCCAGCAAGGTAAAACCACCACACAAGCTGATGATTACATCTAACCACTTTTCAGTTCTTTGAGCTCACTGAAAACCTCACTCTCCAGTTTCAGTTTGACTGTGTTCTCTCTCTTCAATTATTTCTCCTTCTTCCATATTCAGAAAATAAACACTCATCTTTGGGCAAGTTTTGGACAATAAACTTTCGAAAAATACTTCTGAAATATACAAATTTATCCCCGTAGACAAAAGATTATGCAAGAACCAAACTTAATGAACATGTGGCCCATGTAAGGAGAAGTTATGACACTGTTTCTTGATTGTATACATGCTTCTGGTGTAAAAGCAAGTAAACAAATACCTTTTTTCTCACGCATTTGAAGTCCAGAAAAGCCTACTTGCTCGCTGAGTACAGATGAACCTTATGCATATTGTAGCTCAGTGCACACAGTTAACATAATTCTCACGTGTTAAAGCCACCACAATTAGAAAAACAAAAAGTAACTTCCCCTTTCCCAAATCCTCAACACTTTTAAATAGTTCAGAGTTGATTAAACTGAAATATTTTCAGAAAGTCTAAAAATGCTTAAAAAATAAATATGCTATTCATATTATTTTTTTTTCTGTGAAATGTTGATTGACTTGGAGGCATATGCTTAATCCAAGTCCTGAACCTTTTTAAAGTCAAAACAAACTCATTAAGGCCAAATATTATCAATAGAATCAAACACCATAAGAAACAGCAATATACAAACTTAAGTAGATGGCAGTGTAATGAACACTGCTTATCTTATAAACATGTCAGAATACTTGTTCAATAATAGAAAAATAGAAAAAGTCAACATGTCGGTATGCCAACAGAGCATCTGCATTTTGAGAAAATCAAAATGACATTGGAGTGAACAGAACATTGGTGTTTTCATTTTACTGACAAAAAATGACAGAGTATCTTGGATTACAGAGTTTTAAGTTGAGTTGAAAATTTCTTATGTTTGTTACTGGAATATGCCCTTTAGTTTATTACCTTGAAAGACTGCTCTGACAGGAGTCTTTTTGAACACTTAACAGGTAGGTAAATATTGAATAAATACAGAGACATCACAAGATTCAAGGAGACAAGAGTAGGAAAATCAGAGTGTGGTTCCCTTCCTGTTTCCATGGTGGACAGTCAGGGGAAGAATAGCAAAGAAAAAAAAAAAAAGTGGGAAAAAAGTGGGTGGATTTTGTATTATTTTATTTTTATTGTTTATTTTATATTATTATATTAAAAGCAACAAAACAACAGAATAACCACAAAACAATCATAAAACCACAAAGTGTTAGAAGTCTTGTTTTGTGGTTTTAGCAAAAAACAGGAGGACGATACTCAGCAATAGCTAGGTGAAAGGTATGACTGACGTTACTCTAGGAAGACGACTATGAAATAAATCAGTTCTTCCTGATTTTTGCAGGATGACTATTACAAAATTAGGGGTTACTGCAGAGTTTAGAACATCATAAGATCTCAAAACTTCTTTTTATATTGTATTGTTTTCTATTAATATATTAAGTCTTTGTAAACACTTTGAAATTTTAATTGGAACAAGATTCTTTTTTTTAAAAAAAAATTTATACATATTTAACACTGTCTTGACCAGTAGAGATAAATGAAATAGTCACCGAACTTAATCATTGCATCATCAAGGTAGAGTACTAACATATCAGAACTAACATATCAGAAAAATAGAAATTCATTTACATGTAGTTTGCTTTTATTTTTTTGTAGTACATTGCATCAAAGCAACACGTTTTGACATAATGGAAGAGCAGCATTTTATAATGTAATTTTTGTTTAAACAAAAAATCATGTTTACATATGCACATTAAACTATTGTAGCATTTGTTGTTGCTACAAAATATTTCAAAAAGTTACTGAATATGTAAAACAAATTTTATGACATCATCAAGCCTGCAAATGTTGGCAGGTGTAAATTGTTCTGGATAGCAGAGGAGGCACTTAGGATGTCTTAAAAATGATCGTTTTCACAGAGACACTAAGATTATTTTGTTCCCAAGTGGAAAGACGTACACAGGTCAATAGCACTCCAGCTGTGTCCTGAACTCCAAGCTCACGGATTAAACTTCCAGCAGTGTTGGGGTTATAATACAAAAAAAAAAAAAAAAAAAAACAAAAAAAAAAAAAAAAAAAAAAAAACATCATTGTATGATTCATGCGTATGTGTTCTTGTTTGAACCTTTTTATGATGTTGATTCTAATAGTATAAAGATACATCACCCAAGTAGGACAAGTAGCTCTAAGTACACAGTTTCATTGGCACCTTCCACCTTCTATAACGAAGCCCACAGCCACTGTTCCGTCCTCCTGCTTGCTTGTTCACTTGTTCATTTTCACAGACCCTCATTTCCTTAACAGACGCTGCTACAGATTCTTTTCCAGCTTGCTCGTGTCTATTGTTGCTGCCACATCCTCTTCCTCATGGCTTCTCTTTTCCTCTCCTGCAAGCACCGTAGCTTTTCTCATTCTTCCATCTTCTCTGTGGCTCCTCTTCTTTCTTTCACTGCTCCCCTAAGGCAGTTGATCCACCTCCTGCTGCTGCTCCATCTGTATGGGCGAGTGCAGAACCAAAAGTACTTCTCAACTGAGCTACCCAGCTGCCTCCAGAGTCACTCTGTGTTTCTCAGAGCTTTCTTCTGGCACAAGAAAAAGGCAACAATGCAAACCCATGCTGAGGCCTGTGGACAACTGCAAAAACTGAGCAACACCACACACTTGTCTATAACCCCTGAAAAGCCTTCTGGATACACAGCCTTTGAAGATGCTGACTAAAACTGCCATCCAACTGATCTATTGTTCTCAGACCACTTAGAGCGTATCTAGCAGCTTTAAGTTGCAGAAAAATACACCCTCGCAAAGTCAGAAATGATGAAAAATTTGGTCACTTTTCCAAGCAAAAATATTTAGAAACATGGTGGGAGGATAGTGATCTCTGCCAACAGACACTTAAAATAAACAATGACTCAAAGCTTTTAATTTTCAGTCTCAGTCTAATCACTGAAATATGTTAAACAACTTCTGAAATATGGGTGATTAACAGATACCCCTTCCAATAAAGGCAACAAGTAAACCACAGGTTTGCTTTTATTTATTGTTGTTTCTTTCTGTCTGGCCTGCTCCAACATTAAAATGAATCTTTGAAAATGATCTTGTGAAAAAGATCAGCTACTGTTAGCTACTCTTCTTCCTTCTGTAAGCATACTGGAAAGAAATCTTCTCTAGCCATTGTCTTAGTGCTTACTGAATGAACATCATTTTAAATTGACTTGTAGATAAAGAATGGATGTCTGAATAACATATAATGACTACATTTCATCAGACAGCTGTTTTGTTATCTAACTTGAATTAAACACAGTAGTTTCTAATGAAACCCTTCAGGGGATTTGCTCTCATCTATTCTGCAAAGGGACCATTTTAGAAGTTCAACTAAAAGAAGAAATTAAAGAATGTCCATGAACACCTATATGGAGTTAGTAAAAAAGTATCAGATTAAGTGTACAATAACATGATGGTAAAATATTCTAACGAAAGTTTACTTAAGTGTGCACATGGTATTAGCACACAATACTCACATCCCTACTTATATATCTTACATACTACAAAAGAAATGCACTTGAAGATATCTAAGTCCACTTTCTAAAAGTTTTTATTAAAATCATTAAACTTCACAGTTGTAAATGTTTTAGGGGAAAGTATAAAACAAAAAAACCTTCAGTGTCAGTCATGTTACATGAAACTGCCCAAAGTAGAAAGACAATGAAGCTGAGACAGATTTTCCTTCTTACTACCAAAAAAAAGATCATAACTTAACATAGAAGTCACTTTAAGCCATTAAAAAATTATAATATGCAAATATGCACACATATCAATGCAGTTTCAGTCATGAGAAGCATTTACAACTATAGATGGTAAAGAATCAATTTCAAAACTATACATACTGATAATGAAATCTCTTTAAATGGATTTAATAACAATATGAAAAGAGTGCCCAGATGAAAAACAGCTTTAGTTTAGTAGAAGTATTAACATTAACCAGTAATTTCTCTATACCACTGTCGAGTAAATGTACATGCTATACCTAAGTCATAAAAACTCCTTAAGTCTACAAAAGGTGTTAAAGAAGATGTTAAGGTGTTGAAGATGTTAAACAAAGCCAGAAGTAAATGCTTATAAGTAGTTGAGTACTAAAAGTAAAATGTCATCCATTTTATCTGCATTGTGATTTTAACCCATGCAAGAATTTTGGAAGACCTTTAGGAGAGATTCCTTTTTAAGTTCAATCCCTATTTACAGCTGGTTTTGGTCTGTAGACCAACTTAATTTATTTCATAAATTTTCAGTTTCCAGATATACATTCAAGAACTATGGTGCCAATACTAGGAATAAACAAGTGAGACAGATTTGTGACTTTTTGCCACAAGGAGTCAACTAGATGTTATCTTAGACTGTTTCATTGACCAGCTAACACAGAGCGAAGAATAAAATTGGAACTGAAAAACTGCACATTTCAGATTAGAGGATAAAAAAAAAATCAAGCTTGAAATCAAACATTTTAATTTGAAAAAAGGACAAAAAGAAATTAAAGCATCTGCAGCAAGACCATTGAAATGTGAAAGTGCTGAACCTGACAGTCTTCCACATAAGATTGTGTTGAAAGAAAATAGCAATCAAGGTAAAGAAATACAAAACCCTTATGGAGAAACTTTACTGTATAGGTAGCTATGTCAAGAAAGTTCTCTGAACAATTTTTACCTAATCCTGATGAAAAAGGATACTTACAAAAAAATAAGGCAATGTTAAAAATAAAAGAGGGCAAGAGCAAATTCATGCTTAGAAAGAAGGCAAAGAACTACCAAGAAGTAAAATCTTGAAAAAAGTAAAAAGATTTAAGAATGAAAAAAGTATTTCCACATGTATAGACTTATGCAATGCAAATGGTCTTTTTATAAAAAAATAAAGCCAATTTCATATTTTTCTTCAGAAATTGTAGAATACTTTAAATATGATAAAGGACATATTGAATGAAGTTTAAAAAGATTACTTAGCCTTCCTACCACAAATACAAGATAGGAATCTAATACCCTCACATATTGTCCCAAGACAGCAAATATTGAGTGTTTCCTAGAGAAAATAAAATTTACTAGCTTCTGCTTATTTGCAGAGATCCACAGATTGGTCTTTGGTCAAACTTCATTTAACAGTCTCATAACACTTCCACATAGTTAAGAAAGTGCTGATCGCTAATTTAGGAAGCATGCTCAATACAAGGAAAACACAATTTAACACAGAATAAACTTCGTGACAAAACACAGAAATAGTAAGAGAGACTGAAATTAGAAATTCTAAGTATTCATGCCTTTGGCATACTGTAAGACTTTCCTGTTATGAACTGACAGGTTAAGATTTGGGAACAAAGTGGGTGGGGAGGGAAGAAAAACTTTTAAAATCACAAGTGTGAGCTTCAAATGTAATAGTGGCTGTAAAAGAGAAATGCAGTAATCCAGCAACAGTGAACATTAAAAATGAGAAAAGATTAGTAACAGAAATTCCTAATCTTATTTATAAATGCATCCGTAGTTCATAGAAGGGATAGTAGTACGTGGCATCTTAAAATACATATTAGTGCTGATGTGTTAGTATACTGTATGATACACATACCATATATATACTGGGTCTCGCTGGGGGTGGAGTTAACTTCCCCCCAGCAGCCTATACAGCACAGTGCTCTGCACTTGTAGCCAGAACAGCACAAACACCACAACGTTTTGGCTATTACTGAGCAGTGCAGGCACAGCACCAGTCAAGGCTGTCCATCCAAACACCCCCACCCCAAAAAGCCATTAGGGTGGGGGTGAGCAAGAGATGGGAAGGGGACCCAGCTGACCCCAACTACCCAAAGGGCAGATAGAGTTATCTATCCCATACTGTATGTTGTTGTGCTCAGCAATAAAACTGGGGTGAGGGCAAATGGGGGAGGAAAGAAGGGGGAAAAAGGAAATAATGAGGAATACCCTCATTATAAAAGCATTTGTCTTCCTGAGCAACTGCTAGACATACTAAGGCCCTAAAGAACTAAAACTGCAAATGAAGCTCCACCACCAGCATTCCAGCTTGTAAGAATACAAAATATGAGCAAAGATTTTTCTCTCATAAGAAGCTCTTCCAAACACTTCCATCATAACATTATGAATTTAAGCCAACTCCTTATTCAGCTGGTCTTCCACACACATGCAGATTCCAGATAATTGATCCAGCAGATGTTGCTGCTTAGTTTTCAAGCAAAGAAGCTGCATCTACTGATGCAATCAGTAATCTCTGCAAGTTTCTAGAAATACAGCATAAAGTTCTCACGAGCTGTGTTCCATCACTAGAGGCATGAGTTGGCAAGAAAAGATTCCTAATAAAAAATCCTGCCTTCATTAGTTTATACTTTTAGCAAAACACTTGGGAAGAAAGTCTATATCCAGAGCAATGCCTTAACAGAATTTTATTGTTCATGGTGGTGAGTGGTGGTTAGACAGAGAGAGGATAGTAAGGCAAGTTTTTGTTTATGAGCAAAGCCTATCGCAAGTCTAAGCAAAACTGGTTTTAGGCCCTTTCATGCTTCTACCAAATTCTTAAAGTTCATTTTTCACAGAAATTACTAAAATTTGAGAACAATTACTTAGATGTTGCAAGTAATCTGATATCATCTGAGGAAATTTGGTCCTAAGTTTAACCTTCTGAAAAACAGACAGATAAAACAAGCTCAGTAAAAGTCTTAGGGAACAAATAGCAGCATTGCTCTCATGAAGATCTATCTATATAGAAAGAGAGCTTCACTGATGACCATTCTTACATTTTTGGCATAAAAAAATGAAGACAAATCAATGAAGACTATGCCACTCCTTTTGAGGAGTGTATCACTCAATGTAAACTTTTTTGTATTACTTCTGTTTCCTTACTTCTAGATCTTTCCAGTCACCTATCAGCAAAAAAGTTGATTCCTGGACTGGTGTGTTTATAGAGAGTATCTGTCATTTCTTTGGCAGTTTTAGTGCTTCCCTAATGTTTTGAATCCTGTTATCAGTTAGTTTTCAGGGAAAAATCATGGTGAGTCAACATTTGATGATGGCATTCTTCGTTCCATTTTAAGAGGAAAAACACCCTTATCTCATAAGGATCAGAGAAGTGTTAAAAAGTGATACTCGTGTCAAGCTTAATTAATCATAGTCTGTTGCTAGCTGTTGACTCCCTAGGACAGTCTGTAAAACAGCCTGTAAGAATGAAAAGGATCAGAGTTTGGATTTAATCTGAAGAAACTTCCACATAACTCGCATGACTATTGCTACCTTCAAACATTGCAAATCTTATCCTTCTCCCTTACTTTGTGCATAAATGCACAGTCAGGTTAAAGCACATGCAGTTAAAGCAAGATTAGTGCTTTAACTTCAGTATTAGCAAGGTATGGCAACTGTCCTCATTTAAGTCAAAGGAAGTCAATAATAAAAGTGATACATCTGCCACTGAATATTTAGATCACATACTTCAACTATATAATAGTTATTTCGACAATCAGATTTTATTAGATATATTACCAACTAACCCTGCTACTATACGCTAGTAAGTAGCCTAATTAGTTAAAGAACTAGTGCTTAACAAAAAATTTCAAAGAATGAAAGAAATAATTCTTAAAGCCAAGCCTCCCTCTCTCAAATGCAATACAAAACTAGGGGCATCCCAAGTGACCTTCTGATACTGTAAACTTTAGGCTTGTTTATGTGAAAAGAGGAGGTCACGTCATGTTTGTTGCTATTTCAGATTATCAGTCAATAATCTCAAGTGCTTGCAAAACTATTAAAAAGATGGAAAGTATACTAGACACTTCTGGTTCTACTTGTTCAGCTTTACATCAACTCCTACAGCTACAAACAAGAAAATAAGAAATTGAACTAAAATGGCTGCCTGCAAAGCTGAATTTTAAAAAGACTGGCAAGTGGACATGTACCCATTTCACATAAATTAATTATGACTCTCCAGTGAACACCTGTTTCATGATAGTAGGACAAAGGCTGGAACTTAATACAGCCCTTCACTTCCAGCATTAACCAGATGCCCCAAAGTAACCTGTAACGGCATCATTTCAACAGCACCCACCTGATTTAGTACAGTCATAACATGATTACTATATACTATATAAATACTAACACATTTTCCTGAGAAGAATGGGACATACGCTAAGAAAAAAGTTAAATGGTTGTGCTTGCAACAAGAAGCTTAGGAAAAAAGTGTATTGAAGGTGTTATGTAGCTGAGAAACAGCCACATGATGTTTCTAGTTTCCTGCACTTGTTCAAAGTTTATTTTAAAATTTCTTTGAATGTCTCAGCCTCATAATCTGTATATAATAAGAACTGATTAACTATTTAGAAGACATAATGTAGAATAAGACAGGCTCAACACAAGAGTTAGTGCAGAATCGAGAACTCTTCTTTACTTCATATTTTGCCTAATGGTAGTTTGCAAAAATACAAAACCCTAAAAGGGAAAAGTTAGAAATGTTGCTGGATCTGCTGGTAAACAAGGCAAAGGGACATGAAAACAGACCAAGTCAGCTAACAGCTTTATGTATTGCATTGCTTTTCTGAACACATTTCAGTATTTGCACCATCCCAACATACACCAGGTACAAACTGCAAAATAGGAGTAGTTACTAAATAAATACTCCATTCTTGGATGAAGGTGCTTAGAAGTATGCATAGGTAAAACGGTGCTGTTGTATGTATGAGTTTTTTATACAAGAATTATTTAAGACCAACAGTTTAAGCACGTGACATCTCTTGTGACTGATTTTTCATTCTTTGACTTCATCTTTGAATTTTCAGAAACACATACACAGCATGCATATAGACTGTATCTACAACCCAAACTTCAATAGTAAAGACTCAGACTAAAAAGAAAAAGACAACACAGAAGTAATTCCATCACAGTAATAAAATCTTCGTTCCAAGCACTGCTATCAATGCTTCTACATTTCCCAAAGAGAGAAATTGCAAATAAGACAGTTCTCTATAGATTAAAAAAAGATAAAAAAATTATCACCTTTGATTAAGTTCAAATAGATAGTTTCATAAAAGACAAGACAGACTTTAGAATTTCTTTATTTAACATCCTTGATTTTCTTTTTTTTTTTTTGTTTATCTAAAACGCTGCCAGCAAGGTTTTATATACATTCATACTTGCATGGTGAAGGGGACAAACACATGTGAAAACCAACACTTTGTTTCTTGGATACTGAGAATATTTACATACAGTCAGCTAAACAACTGAATTAAGTTAATCAAATAACGTGCAATAATTGACATGTCTTCTTAGATCCAGGAAACTACAGGCCTGTCAGTCTCACCTCTGTCCCTGGAAAGGTGTTGGAACAGCTTGTTCTGGATGCCACCTTCAAGCAATTGGAAGAGAAGAAGGTTATGAGTAGTCAGCATCAATTCACCAAGAGAAAACCATGCTCGACCAACCTCGTTGCCTTCTATGATGGCATAGCTGGGTTGATGTGGGAAGAGCAGTGGATGTCATCTACCTTGACTTTAGAAAGGCTTTTGATAGTTTCTCCCACAACATCCTGCTAACAAAGCTGAGAAAGTGTGGGATAGAGGAGTGACAGTAAGGCGGGTTGAGAACTGGATGACTGGCCGAGCTCTGAGAGTGGTGATCGGCAGCACAGAGTCCGGCTGGAGACCTGTGACTAGCAGTGTTCCCCAGGGGTCGGTGCTGGGTCCGGTCTTGTTCAACATCTTCATCGATGACCTTGATGAGGGAATAGTGATCACCATCATTAAGTATGCCAATGACACAAAGCTGGGAGGAATGGCCAACATGCCAGAAGGCTGTGCTGCCATTCAGTGAGACATGGACAGGCTAGAGAACTGGACAGGAAGAAACCAAATGAGGTTTAATAAGAGCAAGTGTAGAGTCCTGTGCACCTAGGAAGAAACAACCACATGCATCAGTACAGGCTAGGTGATGACCTGCTGGAGAAGGACCCGGAGGTGCTAGTGGACAATAGGTTGGAACCAGCAGTGTGCCCTGGTGGCCATGAGGGCCAATGGGATCCTGTCATGCATTAAAAGGAGTGTGGCCAGCAGGTCAAGGGAGGTGATCCTCCCCCTCTACTCTGCCCTGGTCAGGCCTCACCTGGAATACTGTGTCCAGTTCTGGGCTCCCCAGTACAAAAAAGACAGAGTCCAGCAGAGGGCAACCAGATGATACGGGGCCTGAAGCATCTTCCATGTGAGGAAAGGCTGAGAGACCTGCATCTGTTCAGCCTTGAGAAGACAGAGGGGATCTTATCAATGTTTACAAATATCTTAAGTGTGAGAGACAGTGGGATTGGGCCAACCTCTATTAAGCGGTTTGTGGGGACAAGACAAGGGGCCATGGCCACAACATGGAGCACAGGAAGTTCTGCACCAACAGAAAGAAACTTCACAATGAGTGTGATAGAGCACTGGAACAGGCTGCCCAGGGAGGTTGTGGAGTCTTTCTTTGGAGATATTCAAAGCCCGTCTGGATGCCTAACTGGGCAAGCTGCTCTAGGAAACCTGCTTTGGCAGTGGGGTTGTACCTAATGATCTATTGAGGTCCCTTCCAACCCCTACAATTCTGTGATTCTTAATCATTTATTTACAGTTTTTATAAAGACCAACATATGCAAACACATTTTTGTGTCTGCATACTTTGGTATCTATCTTATGTCTTCTATTTAATTTCCCTATGCTTGTGACGTTACGCACTTATAGATGTTTTCAAAAGGAATTAATCATGACAAACACTATGAAACAACTCTCAAAAAGACATTATCATAAGCTTGCATAGCCTTAGAGCTCAAGTTAATTAGAATTGATGAACCATGGTTAAAAAAACTAAACCTAAAGGTTCTGAGATCCCATTCTTATGGAAAGGAAATATTTCATATACTCAGTTAAAGGAAATATTTCATATTTGGGTTAAAATTACATATTTGGAAAAAAAAATGTGTTTTCCCCTCAAATTTAACAGCATATTTAACTTTCCTGTACACATTTGTTACGTTTAAATTTCAATTCTGAAGTATGAGTTGTCTAAAGCCGTTCCAAAGAATTAAACCAAAGTCATACTCTATTCTGATATTAAAGAGCTTTGATTTAACAATATTTGAGAGTCAGCAGTTGTTTTAATTGTCAACTGAAAATAACTATAAAATATGAAAAAAGTCTTAAATTCTTTGAAATATGAAAACAAATTACCTAAGAACTTAAGGTTGTGCAACAACAGCAAAAACAGGGACATTGTTAAGAAGAAAGACAACTATTATATCCTTCCCACAACCTGTATCCCTTCCATAGCTACATTGAGAATTCAGTGTCCTTGGTAAACTAAATTCATAAAAATTAAACATTAATGTTCAGTGTTAATTTGTATTGTATTTACCCAAATCCACCTAGTCAAAAAAAATTTGCAAGATTTCACTCAGCCACCTGTCTCTCCAAGAAAACCCTGAATTGTAGCTTTAGACAGTATGTTCCTCATGTTTTGGCCTGAGTTAGGCTTTTCCCTTTAACTGATTTAATACATTGGAAATATAAAGTCTTCACTAAAAACAGAATACCCAAAGTACTCAAAAAAAAAAAAAAAAACCAAAAAACATTTTGTCAAGTTATGTCAGTGTACTCAGAAAGCTATTCCAAGCTTTCCTGATGCTGTGGAACCACATGATTCCCCAAATCTACACAGAACCGATGATAAGAAAAAAAGCTGAATTTTTTATTATTTGCTTTGTTTTGAAATAATTCTAATCCTCTCTTCCTCAGTTCTGAGGATCAACTAACACCTATTTTCTAAAAATTGGAATGTTTTATAAATCACAAGACCTTTTCAGTGCAACTAACTTAAATTAGATTCTTAAATACCATCTGTAGCTTTGAAAAATCTCTCAGTAACACACCAGTAGCTCTAACACCTCACTCCTTCACATGTTCATAATTAACTGTTTAGGAAGGAGTGGGCTGGCATTGAAAGAATTCAAAGTTTGTTTTTATGCACAGACCTAGAATACAGTAAGTAATTGCTGCTTTTGTTTGTTTTGAATTGGAAAAACTGAAAAACATTAACTACTTGAAATAAATTCCTAAGCATTTGGCTGGAAAGAGAAGACACGTGCATATAGGAGGACTTGATTCAGGGATCCAAGACTTTTCTGAGAAAGAGGAAAGTACTGACAATGTAGTACCTAGATGTTCATGTCTATGTGCTAATTCACAAGCTGAACTTCAGGCTGTGGCAGAAAGCAGAAACTTCTTAAGGTAGTTAGTGCAATAATTTTCAACTTAAAAATTGTGTTCAGAAGTCTTTAGCACACTTATATCCAGATACAGTTAGCAACACCATTTATTAAAGTATCCCTTTTAAACAGTCTCTTAACCCATGCAAATTGAACCGCTGCCTCTGATACACAATTCTGAAAGAAATGCTAAGCAACAACTTGACAGCATTGAGTTTTCATTAGTAGTTTTTAATGGTACGATACATACTAAAAACAAGTCTACATATAGTACAGTACTGAAATACAGTTTTGCCTTGAGTGCTGAGAACACATGATTATCATGAATGAACAGGAATTTTTTTAGTTATTTATTTTTGCAAATACGAGTTGTTTTGATTGCTTTCCAATTTCCAAAAATAAGCCTGACAATCTTTTGGTACTCTTCCAACACCAACAACAATAGCTATAGCTGTGACAATGAAATATTTTTTTTTTAAAAAAAAAAGTAAACATAGAAAGGATTATTGCTTTTAACCGTGGTACATTCTCATTTTTGATTGCATGGATATTTATACATCTCACAAAATCTGTCATCTAAGCCAAGGAAAACATTTTATGGTTTTTCATGAATAATCAGAAAGTACAAAAACTTTCTGCTACAGATTCTTCTCTATATTGCAGAGCTTTACAAAGAATAGGGGAGATAAACTGCTAGAAAAAGTGTTTTCACACTCCCCCATTTGTGACTATTAACAGCTACAGCTTATTTTCTTGAATAAGTAATTACCTACTTACAGCAAACACTTTCAGAAGTTTGACCTAGCTAGAGCACTTTTTCCTCACTTTCAGTACAGAAGCACATTTTTCCCCTTCTTTCTTTTTTTTTTTTCCATCTGTTCTTGCAACATTACTGTCTAAGCAGTGGTCAGTGTAAGGCATTCTCCACTGAAGCACTACATGCTGAAGTTGGATTATAATTAGACATTTAGAAATCTGCTGCAACACTGAACTCTGGTATAACAAATCTATGTAGACCACAGGCAGTTCATTATAGTCTTAACTTCACTATTTTCTATTACAATGATAATGGCATAGAGATAAAACAGTATATTAAAACTTTAAATTTTTCTGTAAATGCAAGAAAGTCCAATAAATTGTTTTTCTTGCTTAATTTACTGTGGTTTATACACTGCTGCTACAGTTACAGCAAATATCTTCTAGCTATTATTGATAATCTCATTGCACTGTTAGGAAATTAGTACCAAAAATATTTAAGAAACCAACAAAGAAAGGGGATGCATAAGTTCAGTGCTAGAAAAAAGTCGTATTTGAGTAATCATGCATCTAATCATGCTAAACTGGTCTAATCAACTAAGCCCGAACATACAGCCTAGTCATGACCCAAAGAGACAAAAAATTATTAGAATTCACTGCAGTCATTCAAACTGACAAAAAGAATGAAACAAAGTGCATTATCTTGTTGAATTAAACTAAATCATTTGTTGGATGCAGAAATTCTTCTACATAGAATAGACAGTGTTATATTTATTAACTCTCAAGGTAGTATTCTTAATGAAATCAGAAATATTATTTGGACACTTAAGACAGCTTAAATTCATTCTTGAAAAGTAGTAGCCTGATGTTCTGAGTCCATACTTAAGAATTTAGCTAAGCTACAAAGATGAAAGAACAGCACCACCTAGTTCTCTATTTAAAAGTTTTCAAATATTATCACCTATTGATTTATGTTTGTAATCCATATTCACACGTGTGTGTATCGTGCAATGAAATCTGTCACATTTCCATATGGAAAAATACTAACAAATTTGGCAGGAGTTATTAAAGTATCTGATGAAGACACTAAAGTGTGTTCTTTGAAAAAATGTTTGTATATGCAAGACTGCTAGAGACTTGTAATAATGCAAATATTGTTCAGAAACACTATAAACACCAAATGGACTCCTCATCCGTCCCCAGTGTTCTTTATGGGACCGTTTCCCTAATTAAACCAAAATATTGTACAGGAATTGATTCCCCCATACAGTAACTGATATTTTAGGCTATTTGTATGTGCGTTCCAGATGCAAAAATACATTCACAATACAGACAACATCACAAGAGCCTAAGTAACATGTTAAAAAAATAGTAACAATTATAGTTCGTAATTTTTTTTTTCATATTGACATTTCCACTCTGTAAATAAAGCCTACTTCAGTACTATGGCATATATTTTAGTTGTTAGATGGACTGAAAGCTTTCACATGAAGAATTTCCCTGCTAGAGATTTAGAGAGGTGCGTCTCAACAATCTAGAAGTTTACCATGGCACAACAGCAACACCTAAGGAGCTACCTATCCTCACTATGCAGTCATCTTAATCAATGTTTATTAGCATTGCTGCCTGTATAGCCATTTGATGAGTACGTAGCTATACAAGCAGAATAGTTGGTCTGTTTTTCTGAATGTGTTGCATTTTCTAAGATCTTGTTCACTTCAACAGGACACAAAAGCAGTAGAGCTTAATATTCCTGAAAACTTTTTCTCTTGACATTTATCAGTGAAGTCTGTTTTCTTATACCAGTATGCATTGCAACAGATATCTTCTCTAAGATTCTAAGTTGAAATAAAGCACAAGCGACATTGACACTCTATCACATTTTGCATTGTGATGGCATGTCTTCTAACATTAGAGAGAAAATGAAGTTAATTGCACCTACAAAAAGGTTTCAGCTGTGTTTTGGAACAAAATGTTCAAAGCAAGCAATTGATTTATCTAACTTAGATCAATGAAAGTGAAAGGGAGATATGTTAAAATGATCTCAGGTGGCACATTTGCATCAATATGAAGTACATCTAAATTCCTGTTTCTCATAGGATGGCTTTTAAAGTATTTTCACCTCTCAAATTTGAGGCTTCTTACTTCTGCCTGTAGGAAGTCTTACATATTACACTGAAGCAAAAATCAGACTCTTACAAGATTATAGAGAACACAGGCTAATGACTACCTCACTAACAAGTTTCTGTAATTGGTGCCACTGGCAGGAGTCAGGTCCCAGCACTAGGGACTTGTTCCCCTTCTCCTGTTAGTGCACAGTTCAGGAAGGTAAAGTGGAAGGAATTAATTAAGAAAAAAAAAAAAAAAACTCCTACCACATCCCTCCCATGTATTTTCTGTTCCAATGTCAGCAGAAGGCTGTCTTCTCACAGCTTCCGTGAATGTGTCTGCCCTAAAATCTTCGCATGCTGGATCTCATTTTCCAGGGAAAGGAAGAGGTAGAGAGGTCACTACAGTAGAAAGATGAAAATGCATGTCATATCCTGTAGGACTGAAGCAACAGAGTTTTGTTCCAGCCTGACCTTCATGTGTGTCCTGTCTTTTAAAGTAAAGGGTGTTTTAACTCCTGAGGGGATGGTTTGTCCATAGAGAAAATAACTTGCCCCTTTCCCAGTCCAGCCCACCTATCACCACAAAGGCCACTTAGCTGTTGGCATGTTACAGCTCACTTGTTGCAAGTTTGACACATTAACGTAAAGAGATTATACAGGATCCAAAACTGAAGCCTTTATCCTCAAAAACTTAGAAGGGAAAGACTTCCACACATACACATTCAGGCTACTGTTGTTTCACCACTTCAAGTTTCACAGTGGCAAATGCAAAATTTGGTTTTCTTGACAGGTATCCCAGGCAGACAAGGCCTGGAGGGAGATTTCTCTATGTTTATCTGTGCCCAGTGATCTATGACCAGCTAGCTACCTGTTTTGAAATTCCTAAAATAAATTCTTCTAGAAGTTGTTCAAGAGTTTTTAATGACCAATTAAAAGAAAAAAGCCTACAATATTAACCATCCATTAAACAGCAAATTTGAACTTGCTTACTTCAAATGATACGGTCTAGTGGATTCTGTTTTCCTCTTGGAATTTACAGGGTATTTGAGTTTGCAACATGCATAATCTAATTAATATGAAATGCACCCACCCTTCCAAATCCTGCCACACGGGTGCCAAAATAAATGAAAAATACCTCCTATACAAGGAGCTGATCTGTGTCCTTTACCCAGATTTCCTTTTACTCCATTCTGTGTAAGATTAAGAAAGAATTGTCGTTTTGTAGAACAAAAGTATCATTTGCTCTTCTAGCATACAAAAGCAAATCTATATCAAATCTGGTATTATTCTTTTTCTCACAATACAAAGACAGTTTGGGTAATTCTGCAAACAGTTTCAATGACCATGCACTAGCATTGCTTAGGAAAATATATATAGCCTATTCACTTAAAACAACTGTATTCCAGGCTATTTTGAAATTGTTTTTCTTGCATGTTAAACATATGAGAACATCCTATAAATAAGTCTATAAGCCACTGAGGTTTTTATCTAGCATAAGTGATCAAGTGATCAATAATATAGGCCCTTTCCTTTTGTTTTTTTTTTTTTTTAAATCTGCTTTCACTCCCACCTCCTAAATTCACCATTTAGAATTTAGCAATACAATAGCGACTTATAATTTGCAAAGCAGTTATTACTTAAGAAGCAGGAAACGTTTGGAAAAATAAAAACTCAAAATTATTTTATGGGGAAACTACTGAAATGATGCAGGATCTGGTCCATTTTTAGAGGACTGAACAAGGCATTTTCACCTAAAGAATGACATACACTTCGCATTTCACATATCAAAAAGCATTAACCAGTAGTTTGCTATCAACACACAACATTTTGTGTTGATACACCAAAAACTTGACAAAGAGATCCTAAGAGTACAAGGAAGATGTTCTGAAGAAGATGGGCAAATAGTTGAGGTGCTGGCCCATGCTGAACTTAAACTATCAGATGCTTCTCATATTCAAAGACACATCATCTTGATTACCTTTATGTAAGCACAGCTCAAGATACATTCCAAGATTGCAGCATGTTACAATTTAAGACTCCGGTGTTGCCTTTAAAAAAAGCACAGCCTTTAAAGCAAATTCACTCATAAATAACTTGTTTTCATCGCCAAAAATGAAGTCCTAGTAGTCTTTAGATGTAATACCTACATTATGAAAAACATCTCCATTAGTTGTGTTCATAAATTCCACCATGTTACTACCACTGGTTTTAATTTAAATTAGAAGTGATTCTCTAAACTGTATGGATATTACTTTTCATTAACCAAAATGATTATTAATCAAGATGATATTTACAGCTTCCTCCATATTAGTCCATATTTCATCTATTTTTCATAATATTACAACGCCATGCTATAAAAGCCCAGAAGCATCAATAACACTATCAGAAGTCTTCAAGTGCAATGGAAGAAGCTCAAATATGACAAAATTAAGAAACATCAGGAATATCATAATTATTCTATTGAAGTAGATACTTTACAATGTCACTTATGCTCAAGAAAAAATTCAATGTTAGTTTCTCTCTCCCCAAAGATACAGAAAAAAAAATCCTCATTTTTTACCAATATTTAAAAATATCATAAAAAAAAAGACCTCATGCAACAGAAGTAAGACAGTATATTATGCTATTTAATGCCTGCCAAGAATTTGAGGTATTCAGTGTTAGCTCTTGAGATTAAGAACTTCATCGAATAATACCTCTAGCTACAGGATTTATCTTACAATTTGGAAACTTATGCAGTTTTATATAATTTATTTATTATATATTATAAATTTATTATATATATATATATATATATATATATTAAATACAGAAAAGTGTATTTCCATTGATGTCCTGGAATATGAACAAGTATTTTTGCACATCAAAGTTTTCTTTTCCTGTATAAACCAATGGAGACTTCTACTCTGTTCTTGAATTTAGAACCATGAAGCTCCAACTAGCATGTCAAAATTTAAACTTCTCATATAACAAGAATATTAGTAGAGAAAAAGAAAAAAGCCTTTGGATGTTAAAAAAAAAAAAAAAAAAAAAAAAAAAAAGGAGAAAAAGAAATGAGCTTGACATAGCAATGTATTTTGTATAGTCTTCCAATTAAAACAAAATTTTAATATTATACTCCAACTTCATTTTGTCAATACCATCTCATTGTTTTTGCTTCCTATTTTGTTGCAAAAAATATTCAGCACATAACAATTTTGTATTGGAAAGTAACAAGTTATTTCAGTAGCAAACTCAATGACCTTAAGCCCTACATAATTCTAAAAACTGATTGCTTCTGCTTCAACTAGTATGGCTTTTCCCCTTGTTAGGGACTAACCAGAACAGCTTTCCTCCCATATAGCACAGCAGCAATAAAAGCAGGTCAAGTTACACTGATAATCCAGCAGATGTAGGTCAGTTTGGGATAAATATCCAAGCAAATGGAAAATACCAAAATGCCTACTACGACTGCTGCTGTGAAGGAATTTGGTCTTATTCTCTTCAGAGCTGTCTGTCAGTCACAGTTGCGGAGTTTCCAGTGTTGAACTTTGAAAAGCCCGAGTTTTTAAGACTTAGACAGATGGATTGGTATAGCTGTGCTGGCCTATTTAGCTTCTGCCAGGAGAAGTGGAAATAATGCAATGCATTATATATTGATGACATCCAGCAAGGCATAAATGTGTTCTTCTTTGTGGCCATAAATTCTTTTTGCATGTAATAGAATACCCAGGTTACCTTAGTTAAGGCTTGGTAATGGAATTACTATGACAATCAGAATCATTGTTTGATTAATATTGTGGTACGTAAGAAGTTTAAAACGTAACCAGACTCTTTTCACATCTAGCACAAGATGACAGTCTCTCTTGCATCATCCTTCCCATCCAACAAAGACAGGTAGTCAACAAATTGTTTACAGAAGGATGACGATAGAGGGAACATCAAAGCCACGCAGACAACCACTATATGGTGTATGACAATACGCACTGCCTTGACAAATAATCTAAACCTGGCCAACCTCATTCACATAGCAGATTAAAAAAAAAAAAAAAAAGCTGGTGAAGAGTTCAGTGATATACATCTATTAGAACAAGACTTTATTTAAATCTATGCATGTGTGTACATATACATATAAACATGCTCTGAAGAGGCTTTAGGGATTTATGCTGAGAAACACACACTATGCACATGAATTATTTTTCTAAAACTGAAGAGCAATTGCCTATGGACAGTTAATATTCCTTAACAGCTATTTAAGAAGAATAGAGAATGCTAAAGTGAGCATTATGAAACAGAAAAACAATAAATTAATTTATGAATTCATAGTAATGTAAAATTGTATTAACAATGATGTGCTGCTACTTAAACTGTGAAAGGAAGACACATTCACACTCTCTAAGAGCCATTTGATTAGACTAGAAAGCAGTATATACAATTCTACTCCTAGCTAGGAAGTAATGGTCTTTCCCTCAAAAATCCCAAATTTATCAGACCTTTTTGTCTTAGAAGATGCATATAATAGAATCGCAAAGGATGATGGCATGATTTTATCTTACAGTTAAAGATGTCAGAGAATGGGAGACAGGTAGGTAGACACGGTTAAGTGAACTAACAGGGAGTCTTCCAGTTCATCTACAGTAAAAATAACTACCTATGTTCTTTTCTACATCTTCTTTGCCTGTTTCAAATTCTCCATGTTAGAAAGCCCTACACACAAAACATTAGTAATAAAACAGAGCACTGGAAGATGCAGTACACAACATCCACTGTTAGCACTCTGTTTTGTCGTTAAAGTAAGTGCTCTGTGCTTCTTTCCCTACCACCTTCAAATGCTATTATGACAGTCTCCTCAGTACAGATGCATGAAGCATCCATCCTGAGCTTATTGTGCATTGAAGAGAAACTGTAAACACTTGGACATTCTCTTTAATTTGCATTTATATAAATGAAAGGAGAAAGTCCTGAAACAGTTCAGAGGAAACAAAAGAAAGAACTCTTGCAAAGACAACCACGCACATTTTTCAAAATACTTATTTATTTTCAAAATACATCCAACGTTGTCATTCTGTAAAAAGATAAATTGTTCAAGGGCAGATTACTGAGAAAAAAAATATTAAAAAAACACTGTTTCACAAGCTACTCCTTGCCACTTTTTCTTTCTTCCTTTCGAACATACCTCAAGAATTCCGTGGAAAGAAGAGAGGGATATGCTCATTAAGCTCATACTTAATATTGATGCAATCCCAGAGGAGACAGTTACTAAACTAGTAAACTATGTCTAATAGTTTTACCATTCCACATTTGTTTTGGAACGTGTGTTTTATAAAGCATGTTAGTGGCATTCTCTCTGGAGAGGACCCTCCATTCTTTTCAAAGCCTCTAATGGAATTAGCCTGTCATCAGGCTCTTATTTTAAAAACAAAAATTGAAGCATTCCTTCTATCTCTGAGAAAGCATTAAATTAAGAGGACAATTAGATAACCTTCTTTTTCTACTGTTAAAATATTAGTTGAAGGAGGAATCATTGTTCTAACAGTCAAGCACATTCTGGCTATTGTGCTATTCTCTTGGCAACTATCTCACGGCCATCTGTGTTTGCCATATACAGAGTTGCTACCAGTTTCTTAACCACCACTTGTGATGCTTAAGTGGGAAAAAAAATAAAAAAGAAATCAAGATCTTAACTTTGTATAGCAACATCAAAACACTAATTCTTGGGTGGAAAGAGTAAGCACAATCACATTCAACACCACATTCAGAGGTAAGGCCTGCACTAAGGCCTGTATAATCCATTACTTGAAGACATTTAGAGTGCGCAATTATGGAATTACAACCAATAAGCAAATTTAAGAGCAGAGGGATGTTCGATGTCTTACATTTTTGAAGTCAAAAAATGAGAACTAACTATAAAGCTGACATGACAAAAAGGTATTTGTTTCAATGGAGGTTTTTCTCCTTATCAGCATTTTTCTGGAGCTACTGCTTACTCTTAAATTGATGATAGAATCTTGATAAATCCCATGAGTGTGAGAGACCTCTGGTCACGTATTCCTCAGAGATGTTGTGTGAGGGTCATCAACAGGAGTTTGTGTGATAAGTTATTCCAGGTTCTAAAACTGTCCAGTGGGGCTATACGATAAATATAAATAAAACATATGAAGAAGTCAGAGAAGTCATAAAATATGAGCTAACCTGGGACCTAGACAGCTCATATGCCTACCAGGCTTTGGTTAGATTGATGTAAACCATACAAAGACAGTCACTATCAAGCCAAGTTATATATTCTATGCTTTAAATTGCGTGTAAAATACTCCAACTACAGATTGTATCAACCTCCTCCAAAGCCACTTTCTTCTATTCTGTAATCGTCTACATCCTCATAGAACATATTACTGCCAAGATTTTGCTAACAAAAATCCTAATGAAAATTCGAAACAGGGACTAGCTGTGCAAGAAATAGTGATGTATCACGACAGTGTCTTAAAATCAGCTCAAACGATCTGAGAAATAGCCATTTGCATACTTTTTTTTTTCTCCTATTTGTAATGGATCTAGGCTTATGAAACAAATCTCAGCCATGAGCAATTATGTCTTCACCGATTTGTTGCATCAGTGACCACAGTTTCAGACAAATTAAAGTGTCCCTACATTATTTTCATTAGCAGACAGGTTGCAAGTATTTGAAGTGCCTGAAGAAACCATACTGAAAAGATCTGCCTGGCGTTGGCAGAGAACCGAAAGTGCATCATTTGCTACCACACACAGTACTATCCAGCATCTTCCGGGAAACAGAGCACATTAAGGCATTAGATGCCATTTGCATTATCACACAGCAGGGGGCTATAGCAGCTACAATTCCAGGATAATCTTAACCCATATCTGTATACCAGGAATTCAACAAAACTATTTTTAAATATTGCAGTTTCTCACATGGTAACTCTTTACAATAAACAGCTTACTTTCCAGGTTGCATAAAAGCATTTCAGATGATGCACTAAAGTTCTTCTAAATACATGCTGTCCTCCAACTGTTAAATTTTATGTAAGGCAGACTAAATCTGAGAAGCGGAAAAAAAAATGAATGAAACAAAAAAGCAGGTAAAACTGTAAACATATGTAACAGTTTAACCCCTTGGGAAGCTGTTTAGGTACTTCAGAATCATTACAGTGCACAAGCTAAGAAAAACAGCAGCCAGAGATCCTACTATTTTCACAGAAAATGCTGGAGAGGGTAGAGCAGACTAATACCATACCCGAACTCAGCTGACAAGCCACTTCTCAGCTCAACATGTTATTACTCCCCCTTCCACCTCCATCGCGCCCCTTTCACAGCAAGCAGCTGACACTGGGTTCTTTTACTTCTGTTTGCCTCTGTTCAGAAGGGACTGCTTGCTGTTAATGCTATTCCACGCACAAGCTGAGAAGCATTATTCTATGTCCTCTTCCCTCAGCTGATGCTGCATCAACTCTCGGGGCAGATTCTTTAAGCCTGGCTCTTAGCAGACCACACCAAAAAAGACACTTCCAGACAGGACACACGTTAGCTTGGCTTTGTCACATTGCCTTTAAACTCGATTAGCTTCACTTTCGCTACCAGCAGCCATCCTTAGTCACAACCCAGGAGCGCTCCGAATCCTTGTAACAACCATCTTATTCATGTAGCGAGCTGACGGAAAACCCGTGCATCCCACAGCCTACAAGCAGAAAACGGAGGAATCTAACAAATCCTTTGAGCCCCTTCACAACAGTTTGGGGAAGCAAAGTAAGCCAACAAGAAAAACTACTTCTAAATGTAGGTATGAAAGCGCCAACTCAAAATGTGTCTAATATGGTAATTGTGTCTGCTGGTTGTGCCAAAATAAATGGCAGAAACTGAGTAAACACCATTTATGAAGCAGCAGTGTAAGGTGGACCAAAGGAATTTGATATTCAGTTAGACACAGTCACTATTCAGGGCAGGTTTCTCCTAGAAAACGTTCACTCGTTTTCTCCTCCGATCTCCCTTACCTTCAAAGGAAAAGAGGATAGTAGAAATTATTTCCTCTCACTCCAGTCTGAGGGTGACAGGTTTCTTATATTTGTTAAACAGTGCCCAGTAAAACTGCTCCCCGAAAGAACACTCAGCTAAAGTGAGGTCCAGAGACTGCCCAAGTCTCCCTGTTTTTGATTGCAGTTTTAATCAGGAGCTGAGGAAAAATAATTGTGTGAGAAACTGAAAAGGAGGAGACATTTTATACACGCAGAGGGCAAGCTGATGAACACGTTAAACATAGCCTTTGCCCATCTGCAAGGACAGGCCCAATATGGTTATTTTCGCAGAGTCAGATGTGTATTTCCTCCCTTTTCTCGCAACATGTTTTTTACCTGATGCAGTTCACGGAGTTATATTTTCCCTGGCACACTCCCTAAACTGCTGTGAAAGGCATCACCGTTTTTAATCACTGGTTTACTCTTAAAAATGTGATGCGCTGAATGCAGTTGATTGCATCTTAGGAAAGATCAAATCCTCCTCCTCCAGCAGCAGCCCTGATTTTATTGGTGACAGAAAGTCAGTCCAGACGCGTCCCCCCACCACCACCACCCCCCTCCTTCCTTCGCAGGGCAATGAATCGACAATTCACAGGGAAATGTAAAAGGCCGAGAGAAGCCAGCCCCCAGGTGCAGCCCGCCGCACATGCCCCAATAAATAACCTCGGATGGCACCGACACAGCGGCTCCTTGTGCGGTGACGTGCAGGGCAACTCGGCAACGCCGGTGGAGAATACCGACACCACCTGCCCCGGGAAGCCGGCGCTGCTTGCTGCCGAGCCCCCCTGACTCCCCCCCCCCCCCGGGCCGCTCACTTCACTGCGAGGTGAAACCGGGGAGCACCGAGGGCCCCCCGCGCCCCCCTCCCCGCCGCACGACGCAGCCCAGCACCGTGCCCAACTCGACGCGGAGCCCAGGGGACGAAAAAAACCCCGCAAGGTCGCTCCGTTTCAACACCACCCCAGCAACCCCGCACCGTTGCCGCCCCCCCCGCCACCCCTCGCCCCGCCCCGGCCCCTCAGGAGAGCGGCGGGGGCAGGG
Organism: Heteronetta atricapilla; assembly: GCA_011075105.1. NCBI lineage: Eukaryota > Metazoa > Chordata > Aves > Anseriformes > Anatidae > Heteronetta > Heteronetta atricapilla. The sequence continues at coordinate 98,526,517 of CM021731.1, forward strand.
GTTGCTGCGCCGCCCCCCGGGCGGGGAAACTCTGCCCGGCAGCACCGGGGGAGCTCCGGGGGGGGCTGAGGGGGTGCATGGGGACGTGGGGGGGCCTCTCCCGGCCGCACACGCCAGTCATTTGCATGATAATGGTGCTCCGTGGGCTCCCCTCCGCCGCGGCCGCAGCGGTTGTTCCCTTTCGCTCGGCAGGCTCGTGTTAATTAAGCGGAGCGGCGGCGGCGGTGCGGCGGGAGGGGAGGAGGAGGGACGAGGGATACACGGCGAGTCTGGAAACTCGCTGCGGGAGGACAGCGGCTCGGAGCGGGGCGTCGAGGAGCTTTCGGCTCGCTCCGTGCTCACGGCGCACATACGTTGCGCGCACACACACAGACCTCTATAGGGTCTACAGAGCTCTATAGGCGCGCGGGTACAGCCGCGGCGGCGGCACGGAGCGGGGCGCGGAGCCTCTTCCCCTGCCGGGCTGGGGGCGACGCTGCAAAGGGGCGACGGCCGTTGGGGTTGGGGGGGCTGAGGAGAGCCCCGCAGGGTCCCCGCCGAGGGGAGCCGTGGTGCGGAGGAGGCGGTTACCTTGCATGAGGATCCCGCAGAGGCTGTAGAAGCGCAGGAGCGCGCCGGGCTTGAGCCGCATCCTGGGGGCTCCCCTCGGGCTGGGTGGGCGCCAGGCACGCAGATCCGCAGCCTCCCGCCGCTCCGCTCTCCGGGCGCTTCCTTCCCCCCGCAGGAGCCGCCGCCGCCGCCTCCGCCGCCGCAGTGTCTCCCTCGCTGTATCCAGTGGGGTGAGGAGGAGGAGGAGGGCCGGGGTCGCGGGGGTGGATTGGGGAGGGAAGGGGGGGGAGCGGCTCTCCCCGCCGGCTCTGCCGCCGCCGCCGCCGGGCTGCTTCCCCCCGCCGAGCGGTGCCGGTTGCCCTCGCTGGCTCCCCTCGCCCCTACCGGCGGGTCTGTCCGGCTGTCCCTGCGGCCCGGCCTGTCCCGCCCCGCGTTGTGCTGTCCCGTGCCGTGCTGTCCCGTGCCGTCCCGTCCCGCTGGCGGCGCGGGGCGGCTGCTCGCTCCCAGCCGCTCGCCGGCTGGCGACACAAGGGCACTCTCCGCTCGCCAGCCTCCCCTGGCCTCGCCCCGCCTTCGCCGCGCGCCCCGCCCCCTTTCGGCGGGATGCCCCGCCCCTCTCCCCGCCCCCCGAGCCACACCCCGGCCCACCCAGCGCCGCCGGCCCGCCCCTCGGCGGCGCCTCGGCCACGCCCCCGCCTCGCGTCACGGCACGGCACGGCCCCCGCCCGCCGGGCCCCGCCTCCCGCCCCGCTGAGCGGCAGCCGGATCGGGCCAATCGCGAGGAGTCCTCCGGTCCCGCGGCGGCTGCCAGCCAATGGGGGGCGGGGGCGGGCGGCGGAGCGCTGTCCAGAGCCGGTCCTGAACCGGCGGCGCACGAGGTGGAGGGCCGGGAGGTAGGAGCCTCCGGAGGGGGGCGTGGCCTTGCGGCGCGGCCGTTACTTGGGCGGTTGCGGCAACCGTTAGCGGCCGTTAGCGCCGCGCGGCAAGGAGCGCGGCTGCCGAGCTGAGGAGTCAGCGTCAGGGAGGCAGGCGGCTGCCGCGGGCTGCTCGGGCCTCGCACACGCTGCGGCTCCGGGCCGGGGCTGGCCGGCTCCTCCGCCTCGTGGCGGGGGAAAGCACCCGCCGGAGCCAGACAGCGGGGGAGGAGCCGGCCATGTCGCCTCCTGTCCCTCCGAGTGAGGCGTGAAGCACCGTCACTTCCCTCTACTTCTCCTCCTGCCTCCTTGGCCGGGTCTCCCGCGCCTTCGGAGCTAGACGTGGGCCTCTGTAAAGAACGGCTGTCTGTGTACCACCACCACAGTAGTAAGAAAACTCTTGTACCCAGACAATGGCAGTAAACTTTCTGGATGCTCAGCTGTGTGACTGTCACTCTGGCTTGGAACAGGGTTTTTATTGGAGGGCTTTCTTTGGAAGTGTTTGCAGCCTTCAGGCAGGAGGACCGCTCACTGACAGACAAGGCACTGAATGTAGGAAACCCAAGATGGCAGGCTACCTCCTTTGTACCTACTTGCTTGCCACTTAGCACAGTATCACTCACGTTTTGCCAAAACCTCTTCGTGAAATCAGAAGACTGTATTCTGCTGAAGTTCCTGGACTTCTCTGTAAATGATTATCCAGGAAATCATGTTGCCTCTTCTCAGAGGGAGTGGGATTCCCCTGCACCCAAGTGCTTAGGATAATCAGGTGTTTCTCTCCTTCTGGAACATCGTTTTTCTGCTGAGACTTGCTCTCCATCACAATGCAGTATGTTTTGCATTGTATTTCTCTAAATTTCAGCCTTCATCTCTCATTATTTGTCACCAAAGAGCTCTACTGACATAATCAAGTAATGAAATAGTCTTAAGTACCTATGGGAGAGGAAGTTCTTTAAAAACTCCTTTCTCTGGGGGGGGGGGTGTGGTCTCAGATCATTAAGGAAATGCTAACAGTAGTTGACTTTACCTTACAGACCTTGCAGTAGTCTGGGACCTGGGAAGGCATGTTTTCCGTAGTCATATCTTTCACTTGGTTCGTTAGCAAGTAATGACTATGCCTAGCAACAGGAGACTGTGTCAGGATTTACATTGAGTTCCTCTGTTTCCAAAAGATGTCTGTATGGTACATAATCAAATTACAGAATCACATTTTAAAGACATAAGTTGTGTAGTTCATGTGATTTTGTCTCAAATCCATATTGCATATGCCTCTGTGCCCTTAGAAGGTTACCTGAATGCTGTCAAAGGTGTTGCACTGAAATGTCCCCAAGGGCAGAGAAGTATTGAAGTAACTGTCTCTAGCTGATGAAGAGGTACTTGCTTTACTTGATTTTTATTACCACTAAAACAAACGGACAATGGCAAAAGTTAGCATTTTACCACTGTTGTTAGGATTCGGAGCATGTAAAGCAGTAATGAACGGGGAATGATTCTCAAAATATTTTAGGTGTCTTGCAGAAAGGAACGACTCATTTTTATGGCAGCACTAAAAATGTCAACAAAGGCTCAAAACTTGTATGATGTTTTGGGGGAGGAAAATAAAAAAAAAGACAAAATAAGTAATTTCAACCCTTCACTAATACAGGACTGTAATCCAACCTGAAATGCCTTTGCAATAATTGTGATAATTGACAGCTCTGTGCTTTTGACAAAACGTAGATTTGATTGCAGTCTTGTTCCAGGAAGCAGTACAGGAAAGATACAAGTGTCTTCCCGGCTTGGAGATTAGAAACCGTGAAGAGAGGTCCCCCGGCAGATGCAGGGATTAAGCACCTGTCTGTGCATCACAAGGGTTCCAAGTCTTTGCCACATGAGCACATTTGGAAAAGCTGATCTGTGTGTTTAGAAACACCAGCTGACATTTTCCTCCCAGAAGCCGGTAACTCTGACAGAAGCATGACCAGAAATGCTGAATCTCACCTTTCTGTTCTGGCTCAAACAGTTCTGAAATAAGCTAGCAACAAGGAAGGGGGATTGGAAGCTGGTTCACAGTGGGGGGTTGCATCACTCCTCTTCGTCACGCAGCAGAAGTCTTTACTAAGCACTGGGAAAGTAAAACTAGTGTTTGATTCCCACCAATAAACCGCTGCAGTGGAGGAGAGCATTAATTCCTTGTACTGGGTAAGATAAAGTGAGCTTTTCCATTTTGAGAACCAGAAAAAATCCCAAACAGAAGCCCCTGGTTTATTTGACCAAATGAAACATTATGATTAAAATTGTTAGAACTGCAAAATATGCCATCATTTTCTTCGTTGTGTTCTATCTTATGGCATTCTCTGGCAGCTATGTAAACCTAATATCTGTTGGACAGAACCTTGTAACTGGTCTGTGAAGCTGGAGCTCCTGCACAGAGTGGCCAGAAGCCTCCTTACGTCAGACCAAAAAGGGCAGCAGGGACTATTAAGGACATACGCTGCAGAACGGAGTAAAAAGTAATACCCTAATACCCAATAAAACAACAGGAGGTCAGCACTGAAAACCAGATGCACAGAATCATAGAATGGCTGAGGTTGGCAGGGACCTCTGAAGATCATCTACTCCAACCCCCCTGCCAGGCAGGATCACCTAGAGCACATTGTGCAGAGTGGCATCTAGGCAGGTTTTGAGTATCTCCAAAGGAGACTCCACAGCCTCTCTGGGCAACCTGTTCCAGTGCTCTGTCACCCTCACAGAAAGAAGTGCCCTCTCATTCAGATGGAACCTCCTGTGCTTCAGAAGGTAAGAGGGTAAACATTTTATCAGAATCAGGAAAAAAAAAAGTGCTTTATCCTGATATCCATGAAGGTGATGCATACAAATACTTCCAATACTAAGCAATGCAAAATAATTTAATCTCCAAACATGGCTCAGAAAGAGTCAGCAAGTTCTCCCTCTCACAGAATTGCTAAATAGCCAGTTGTCGAGCTTCCTCTGCACTTTCAGCATAGGATCTTCTATTCTCCTACCCCAAAAATTATTTATTTATTTATTTTTGGTTGTGTTCACTCAAAAGCTAGCAGACAAATCCTTCCTCTAGCAGAGCAGTCATCATCTTACTTGATTCCTCTCAATTATTTCCCACTTGACCCTTTTTAGATGGAATATTTCTCACAGGTGTCAGTGAACAGTTGATGAAACTGCGTGGAGCCCCAGTAGACAGGTCAGATCACTAACTGCTTCACCTCTTGGTCCACTGTGTACTTGCTTTTGCTTGCACACTTTTTTCTCCTGATCACCAGGACTTCTGGCTTCTGTCTGAAAAGCTGCACTCTACCTCCTCTAGACCACCTGTGCTCTAGTGGGTCAGTCTGCCTCTGGAGTTTGTCTTGAAAGAAACAAAGTAAGCAAAATCTGAAGAAACAATCATGATTTTAATTATATCAGCGCTCCTTGGTAGCATCACCTGACCACCAGATTACAAAGAGAAAACAATAGCTGAGGAAGGCTTATTTATTTGACAAAACCTTGTAATTCTATTGAATTCAGTAAAGAGTGGAAGATGGAGAGAGAATTTAAGGGGAGAGAATTTTCCATTATTACAAGCTGTGAAACATATCTATTGACATACTTGCTCTGTGTCATCTTCTATAGTATATATATTTTAAGTAAATTTTGAATACTCCAGAGGGTAGTGAAGAAGTAGCCAAATATGATTGCAGAGTTCCATCAAGAACTGTAAAGCCCCACAGGAAATAAGGCATGGAAAAGACAAGCTAGTAGTGGCAGAAGATAGAGAGCTTCTGTCCCAGCTCTCAACACTGCTATACACTCACAATCACATTTAAAATAGTAATTTAGAAAGTGAGACGTTTTTTCCATGCTTGGTACAAAAATGTGATAAAGCCTCCATGGAGCTCCCACCTAGCCTTAAAGAAACACTTGGGTGGGTGACAGCCATCCCTTGCAGTGGCAAGTCCTTTATTCTTGTATTTGCCCCCTCCTACCTGAAAGTGGCAGAATGGTCCTTCCCCAGAAGGTGACGTGTATCATCACTGAAGGTTCATTCCCCTGCCCAGTGCACCCTTATGGGCTTAGGTGGGAATCAGAGGGTCTTGACTGAAGTCTGGGTTTTTGTGTTTTACGTTACCCCGTCAGTGTACTTTAGCAGCTGAAACTGAAGAGTTGGGGTTTTGTTTGTTTTGAGTAAGAAATTGTGTATGGTGTGAGTTGCTGTTGTTTTAAATGATGTGGGTTTGGTTGAAGCTGATTCCTAAAAAAATATATATATATATATAAATTGGATAACATTTACTTACCAGATGCCAGCAAAACTGCATTGGTTTGAACAAATACTGTAACTACTAATTTAGTTAAATCTATCCAACTGTGAAAATATATTGGCGTGAATAAAAATATATAGACATGAAACGCATTGCGTTTTTTGTTTGAAAAAAATTGGCTTCAGTAAAGAGCAATTGAAGTTTGAAAATATGCTCCTGAGAAGAAATGTGTTCACTTCCATAAAACATATTGGTGTGTAAATATACAGTATGTACCAGTCCCAGAGCAATATTATGAATTCAGTGAAATTCTGTTCTGTTAGTTAGTAAGATGAACCAAGTAAAAGGCATTGCATGCTGCAATTACTACATATAAAATATGTGTGGGATGAAGTCCCATTTATAAAGCAATTATAAATGTGAGATATTTCACTGGCTTTTGGAGGAGAAAAAAGTCGATAAAACAACACTGTCAATGCAATGCCAACGCACAGTGAACCAAGGTCAGTGCAAACTGGTATCATTCTTATTGAAAAGTACCTAATGTACACTCAGTTCTGCAAAATAATTGCAGAAGAGAATTACCAATGGTGAGTGGAAGCAGAATATCTGACTAATAAATTAGCCTCTCATCCATATAATTTGTGGAATGAAAATACGGAAAAAAAAATGGTTCTGGTAACATGATTCTCCATGCATTCTGGTTAGCTCCTCCTCCTCCTAAGTGCTCAATAATTTGCAAACGTGCGCTTAGCTGTGTCTTCTGACCCTGAGCTAAGGAGCAATTACTGTAAGAAATTTTAAAGTTATTTACCGCAAGCTGCAAAATTATAGAACCATATAACTTGGATGCCTCTTATAGCTTTACTTGTTTATGATTTAAGTACATATAATGCACATGACATCTCTACATTAGTTTGCCATAAAAGTATATTACCGCATGGAATTAACTAGAGACTGTTCTAGATATACTTGGACAAACATATTTAACCATTGTTTAGGGTACCTCTACCTTGCATTTTTGAAATATATATTTATCCCATTAATTATTATGTTATTTCTGATGATTTATCATTCATAATTGCTTTGTGTTTTATTTCTTATGCAGAAGTCAAGTAAAGTGCTGGGAGCAAACTCTCTTGCACCCAGTTGAGGTGACACAAAAATATTCAAAAACTTAAGGAGGATATTCATCCTGTCAAACATTATGTCAGTTATTTTACTTTCTCAAGAGCAACTTCAATAACTGACAACAGCAGTTTTACAATGATTTTATTGCATGTTCTGGTAATTTAAAAGGAGACTCTAAACATTCAGACTCAACATTTAGTTTTGCAGACTAAGGCTTTCAAGTCAGTGCATCCTTAACTGAATATGCTTTCATATACAAGTCCAAATATGTCAGCTGATCCAGAATAAGATTCAAAGAACTGTACAAATACATCAGTCTGCCCATACTAAATATTCCTAAGAAATTTGTTCTAACACATTGTTTGAGCAACCTGATACAGGGAGAGGTGTTCCAACGGCAGGGGGGTTGGAATTAGATGATCTTTAAGATTCTTTCCAACCCAAACCATTCTGTGGTTCTATGATTCCACATCCATGCTCTAAATAAAAAAGTTGTAAGTCTTGATATGGCCTTTCTGCCAAGAGCATTCCTTTTGATGTCTCCATGAAAACCAGCCCAACTCATAACACTCAACAGCTAACTTAAAATATCATAGCCTGTAAATTTTCTAAACATTGTCTCCATTGAATTTATTCCTACAAATGAAATGATCTAGCAGTGAGATACAGCATACCACCTAGATGGGATTACCATTGCTTTTTGTAGTAATGAGATGGTAATATCATTCAGATGGGATAATGTTAGATACTGCAACTAGAAGCAGAAACTCCTCTCTGTCTGTCTAGCTTGTGTCTAAACCATGGGGCAACTGTAATGTCATAATTGTTCTTTTTGAAGACCTGCTTGAGTGTATCATGGCGTGCACACCAAGCCCCTCTTCCACAGGAAACAAATGAAATTGCATGCTCCTGAAGGAAATTGCCTTCCTCCTGACATTCAGTCAGCATGCTGAGGGCATTACTAATGTTTCTGATCAGCCTCACCTGGGGTCTCACCAACAACCATGGCCACAGAAGCTCTATTTAAGCTCAGGCAAGGGGCTTTACTTTCTTTCTGAGGACTGTAGAAGGAGTGTGAGGTTTCTAGTCCTATGTTTCTTCAGAGGCCTTCAGTCCAGGTTTCAAACCCTGGAATGACTTCCTTCTTTCATCTTAGACTTGCCTTATCTTTATGGGATCTGTCTGTGGATCACTGGATATGGTCTTAAGCTAGACCTGAAGATTAACTGCACAATGTCATCTCTGACCTGCTTTATTGCTCTGCCTTATGATCTGGGCTCATGGTTGGACCTTATTGAGTCCCCTGGGTCAATCCTGCTTGTATTGCTTAGGTACCTGTGGGACTGGGCTGTAGTTGTTGAGGCCCTCAAGGGCTTGTGATCACTGTTTGCCTGGCTTACTCTTTTTAAAGGAGCAGCTATGCTCTTGTTGCTCTTTAACAGCTGTGGCCTGAAAGAATGCTACACCCGAAGAGTGGGTTCCGTTAGTATTAGGCAGAACCAAAATAAAGGAAGGAAAAAATAAATGAAAGAAAATAAAAATACCACCAGTCAAATATCTTGGTGGCACTAGCTATAAAAAAAAAAAAAAAAAAAAAGACACCAATATGGTGGAAAGCCAAGGTGAAAATGTGCTTGAATTCTGAACAGATAACAGACTGTAATAACAGTGAGCCTGCAATCTGGGGGGAAGATAAAGAGCCAGTAAGGAAAAGTGAAGCAGGGGAAACCTGTTGTTTGGACCACAGGATGGGAGGACCCTGTAGGGAGCCCTTTTAGGAGGGGAGGATCCAGGCAAAGAGTCTGGGGCTAGCAGAAGGTGATTTGTGAAATAAGTGCCATAATGTAAATCTTAAAACAAGACAGAGTTTCCGAAAAGAACTGAGAGTGGCTGAGCAGAGTAACTGGACCAAGGATGGAGGAACACAAGACAATATTAGGAAAGAGGTAAAAAAGGGAAAATGATGATGAAGAAGAACCAGAAAAGAAAGACTCTCAATAAAAAATAAGAGCAGGAAAAAAAGACATAAAACATAGAGAAAGAAAACTAGGAATGAAGTAGTATGTCTGAGGCAACATGACCTGCGAAGCTAGAGGAATGGAATGGGGAACAACAGAAATAGCTACTGGTGGATGAGAAACAGGGTTAGAAGAGCAGCAATGTTTCAGGCTTCAGCACAAAAAGAAGAAATGCCCGTACTCATATTGGTTTACATGGTCCAAAAGTCAATGCATCTCACTCTCACAATGCTTTTGGTAAATATCTAAGATTCATCATAGGGTATACACAATACATGAAGTCACTCTCTCCTCTAGGAAACTGTAACTTAATATACAATTCACTAATCTGTGAGCTCAGATGTGATGGTATAAAATCAATTTAAAAACTAAGCATTCTGGTGATCTAAAAGAATTTCAACATGACAATATACCTTTTCCCTCATTCACTTTCATACAGCATAAGAAAACATTTGCATGCACTGTTTAAGAGAATCTTAGAGTTATGAAATAAATTAATTTGGTTATGCAACCTTAATGTAGCTTTTCTATTTTTCTGTGGTAAATGATAACTTTAATTTCACTTCCTTCAGTCCTCTTATGCTTGCTCCCACCCCTAACACAGAGTATTGCTCTCATTCAGCCCAAGGAATTGCTCTAGGGATGATTCATGGTTCTGGGGGGAAGGAGGACACTGACAGATAGAACCTGTAATTCATTAGCTGAAAAAAATAAAATGGAAAATGTGTAATCAATATGGTAGAGGACTGAAAGAAGAGAAGATAGGCTTGGAGTAATTAAATGCTGCCTTTGAGAGTTGGATTATATTTCTGTATGCCACAAAGTTCCTCTGTGATGTTAAGTAAGTCACTTAAGCCAAATGTTTTCACAGTGGTAGTAAATTGATATTAATGCTCGTTTTCTCAGTTTCCAACTTTACCAAGGAGTCATATCTGCAGAAATCTGTACTGCTGGCATCCTAAAGACAATGTGAACTGGACTATGAACATACAGAACTGTGTAATGAAAATTGGCCACTTGGAATTAGTGGTTACCTTTGACATTAATCTTAATTAAATACTTCATTATAATGGATCTGCAGAATGAGGACAAATTAAGGTTGCATAGGCAGTTCTGAATTCTACCATTTCTTAAGTCTTTTTTTTTTCAATTTTAGTGATGTTAATATAGCTTTGTATATGTATTTGTTCTTTTATTAGAATTCAGTTATTTGCTTCTCTTTTAGTGTTAGCTTATTAATTTTGATTTTGTTACTCTTTTGAAATATTTGCCTAATGTTTTTATATCTGTTATATCTCAGAAGTATAATCATCACAAATGAAAAGACTCAGTGAAAGTTTTATCACCCAAAATACAGTTGGTCTATCTCTGATGATCTGTACTTCCTGTTTCAGAATAAGTGAGGTGTTTGATACTGCAATTGTTACAGTATTTTGCAAGTAAAATTTCTAATTGTGTTTGAGCAGAACACTTGTGATCATAGTGAAATATGAATGAATCAGAAATTGGTGGAATACAGACATTAGTACGTTTGCTATTTTTTTTATCTTGAAGTTTACCAGAGGTGAAATTCTGGTTCTAGACCTGAAATACAACAAGCCTTGTTATTTGTAAATAATGGTCAAGAGAAGAAATGAACATAATGTATTTTTCAATACTTTTATTTTGCATAAGAATGCAGTAAAATCTTTCATTATATCACTTGCCATTGTGATATAGGACAGACAATGTCTGACAAGTCAGACAGCTCATTCTAAGTGGAAAATAGAATTAAGAAAAATGTGTATGTCACAATATCTGTGGCCATTAGAGGAACTGTGTTGTTTTCCCATAGCAAAGTTAAAATGCAAGAGTCTGAATGGGATGGCATCCATAATTCAAGTTTCTGATGTGGTGAGAAGTACCAGAAAATATAAACAGATTTTCAAGGTGCTTGGACTTGTTAAAGCAAACCTAATTTCTCAGATAATCAAAAGTGTGGTGTGCTGCAACTGTATTTGGCTGTAATTAATACTTTAGATGTTAGACGATGGTTCCAACAGTACTTCAAAATAGTGACAAATATATATATATATATATTGTGGATCTGAGTTATTTGCCTGAATTTTCTGTTAGTATCAAGACTATATTGTAGAGTATTTTCAGTAATTTTTTAAGTTATAAAGAGTGAGTTTAAGTGAAATGAGTTAAAGTGAAAATCAACCTCTGCTAGAGTTGTACGTAGAAATAGTGTTAAGTAAGGGACACTTTAAAAATGTCATTTTGAAAATTATTTTTCTGTGTTTCAGTTGTCTGAAATGTTTTGCTTAAAACAGATTCTTTATTCTTCCCTTCCTGAATCAATTGGATTATGTTATGTTTTATTTTTTAATATCAGAATGATTTTTATAGTACCAAACTATGGAAAAATCACTAAATGCAAATATACTATGTGTATGCCCTCAGTTTTTTCTTGTTAATATGTAAATACTGAAATTAACAAACAATACCTAAACAGCAGACTATCCACTGGAGGATGGATTCTTGCCTACAGCAGAAGCCAATTTGATTTGCTTCAGTATTTATAGCTTTTGCATTTTACAGAGGGCAAAACAGGTTAATTAAATAATTACAATATTTCATTTTAACAGTATATAATACCTATTTATTATATAAATGGTAAGTTGAAGGGAAAAAATAAGAGACATTAGTTATGTTCTGTTCGTGCACTGTGTTCAGGCACCTGCTACCTGCAGAACATGGAAGGTGAGAATGGTCACTTTTCCAATATTCAGGCTTCAAAATCTGTATTGATATATAGAAATGCTTCAGCATACATAAGCTAATTATCATAACAGCATTCTTAAATACAACCTGCCTGTATTTCTTAAATATATATATTCCTGGTTCATTATTGAATTTAGGTATTTAAAGAAAATGAAACCTATGAAATAGTTTCTTTGTTCTTCATAATTCTTTTACATACGGCATTTCCAAATGTAATGGAGGATTGTAAATGGGCACCAACTTTCAACAGAATCAAGGAAGATCTGATTCATTCCTTTCATGCCTCCTATACACAGTCATGCTCTGAAGCTGTTTACTGTACGCGTGCATGAGACAGTTTTAAGCTTGCTGTAATCAGAGCATGTGAAATTTCTGCATTTTCATTTATATAAAAGACTATGTACTTTACTTATGTCTTGTTCAAATGTAGTTAAGTGTACTCCAGTACTGCTGAAGAAATTTTACAGCTTCTTGATTGTTCAAGTACTGTGGTTCTTAGATACTTGGTTTCAGTCGCTGTACCTTGAAGTAGATTTCTATTGTGGATTTTTAACTTCGAGAGTGATCTTTCCTTAGGAATGCGCCTGATCTGTGATTGTGTTGTAACTTGTGGGCAATTTTTGCAGGAGGTAGTGGATGGGCTATTACCAGTGGAAAATATTCAGGATTTTGAGGGATTTTGGTACTCAGAATCCTGGCGTGGCTACTTCAGAAGACAAGGTAATTGTGCAACTTACTATTGCTGAACATTTCAGGCTGTTCAATGTATGAATTACAGTACTTGGCAATGTGAACAGCAAATCTTTCCCCCATAGCTAAAAAGAGGTCATGAGTATAGCCATTGTTTTTAATTTCCTTTAATTGCTGGGTGCTAAATAGCCACCCAATATAACATAGCAGTAGATCAAGACCTAAATCTCAGTTGCTTAAAGATGACCCTGAAGTCACTGCAGGTAAAGGCACTGGAACATCTGCTAAGCAAATATGTTTACAAATAACTGCCCTGACAAGTTTTCTTTCCAAGCTTAAACATGATCTTTCTGACCTTCACTTCACTATTTTTGCAACGTCTTACTTTTGGTCTCTGGTCTTTTAAGGAAATTTGCGCAAAGTTTGGAAGTTATCACATACAGAAGTTTTACATGGTTTAATAACAGTACACCATTCATTACTCTTTTACACTGGGAACAGTACCAAAATTAGAAAGGCAGAGGAGTTTCTGGGTTTCCAACTTGACCTTATGAGAGCTATGCTCCCTAGTACATGTTGGCATTGTTTTGGTTTGGCTTTACCCAGACATTTTATGGAAATGTTTGTGTGTGGTTTTGCGGTTTTTAGTGGTTCTAAGGTATTTCTTTAATCTCCCTAACCTGTGGATCTTAGACTCCACCACTCTTTTGAGAGAATAGTAGACGGTCTAATTTGTTAAAAACATATGAGATCTTCATTTTGACAGTATTCTGATAAGGGCCCAACTTTACACATAGCCAACTCCAGTGAGCGTTAGATGTTTGTCTTATACTATGCAATTAATTTACATTTAGCTAACACATCTATCTGTACTACTGCATAAAGTCAGCTCAGTGGAAATTCTGGTTATTAGCATCACTGTTGCCTTACAGTGCTAAGTGAGGCTGAAGACTTATGATTTTTTATTTTTGCATGTAGTACAGGAATCAAGTATCTGACACTTTGAGTTGTGCCAATATAAGTGTTTTGTTTGTTGTCATAGACCATAAGTTGCACTTCCAAATATGACCATGGAAATAGTTCTTTCTAAGCCTTCCTTTTCATCTTGTAGTGTATTTGTAGTCTTGTGATGGCTGTTTGGATCAGTGGTAAGGTATAGGAAAGTTGGAGACCTATTCTGTGCTTGAAGGCACTCACCACAATGATGTTACCATTTTAAAGCTAATTCTATAGGATGGTACCTGGTTACACTCCCTGAGGTCCATACTAGTCCTAGCTAGTTTAAAGATGATGATAAAAACGAGAACTGAAAAAGGTCATCTCATTCACAAGTTGTTTGAAATCTAAATGTATTAACATTATGTTTTTAACGTTTCTTGGCATGTCATACAAGAGTAAGATAACCTTTCCACAGTTTTTGTACAAACAGAAAATATAGGTGACTCTCAAACATCATTATGATTGTTTTCCAACTACTTTTCTTGGTAACATTTGATTACTAAGCTAATGGTATCAACTGCATATTCATACTTTTGAGAGAAGGTGAGGAGGAAGCTGTCATGTTCCCTTTCATAAAGACATGCCATTGAAAGCACTTCTGTGCTGTAAGGCATAGAAAGCACTTCTGTGCTGTAATCCATAGCTATACCAATGAACACTATAAATATTTTAGAAGTTTGGATTCAGAACATATTAAGGTTGCAAATCTGCATGGATTTGCAATGTAAAAAACATTCCACTTTTTATTCCTCTAAATTCTGGATGTATGGGAACTTTAAGGTATGCTTACATTGGTATTTTATTTTGATCAGGTATGCTATTAGTAAGTCTCCAGATCATCCATATTTATTGTGCTTTGAATAGCATCACTGAGTGATCGTGGATCTTGAAATCCAGCAAATTGGATTTCTTTTGTGAAACAAAACAAGAACACATACCAGAATATAGGTTACAGACTTCATCAGCTAGTGCATGTGTTATACACAAAGCCAGATTACTTTTAGTTCAAAGAACCCATCCCTTCCCCATGTTCACTTATAATATCAACATCGATTTTTTAGAGCAAATGGTTTTGTGCAGAATCATTCTTACTGTGCCTTATTACTCAGTAGCATATACATATCCTTACCTTCCAGGATTTTTTCAAATGAATTCTATCAATTTCATGATTGAAAGCAAAATAGATTTTTTTTTGTGCTTCTGAGAAATGCAAAGGGAATGGGGTGGGCAGACATGTTAGATTAACAAAGATTTTTGTGGAGCTATAATGATTTTTTTCCTCTCTTGTTGTGAACTGCATTTTTCCTTCAGAAGTTTATTTTTGCTAAATTAAATCACTTCCAAAAACATTGTTTTTAAAATCGTGATTTTTTCAGACTGAGACTTTGTCAATGAGTTAAATTCTTCCTTATTTTCACTTCAAGAAAATCAAGAACTGTTGAATACCAGATTTTCCAAGTAACATTTCAAACTGATTTCAGTCTCAGTAGGAAAAGAATCATTTTGGGACTTCTCCCAGTGTGCATAGCTTAAGCTTTTTCCCTTTTCTTACTCTGTTGTATGGGTCATCCTAACCTGGAAAGACTTCTGTTGCTGCAAGCAAGTTGTGTTGAAATTCTGTTTGGGACTCTGCTCAGAAAATTATCAATTCACCAGAAGCACAGCATCTTTGAAAATAGATTAAAATCCTTGCCAGCTGGCAAGGAGTATTAAAAGTGGTATATAGGAACACTAGGAATAACACAATTACAATAAATATAACTTAATAGCAAATAAATAATAGACATAATAAATATAACAGTTTAATAGGGGGTTAACAGACAAGTATTAAATGTTTATAAGAAAATCAGACATTCCGTGCCATGTCTTTCTCCTTACAATTTTTCTGAGGAGAATGGTGCAACCCTGGTTGAACATTGTGGAATGGAAATTTTGATATTGTGGCATTGAGTGGTTTAAATAAATCACTTTTTCTTTAGATTAACTTTGAATGGAGAAAAGCCCTCTTTCAGTTAGTGGGAATTTGGGCTTCTCTCAATTTGGAATCTCATTTATTTCCCGAAAACAGTGTCAAACTGGATCTGTAGCTCCACTGGTAATTCATTCTCCCTCCTACGTTTTTTGTGTGTCTCTTTCACTGCTGCAGAAATTGTGGCTGTCCTCACAGCAGAGTTTTGGCACTCCACTAACCCAGGAATATGGCAAGAGCTCATTAGGATACTTATTCTCTTCTCACTCCCAGCTTCATTCCTCTTTCTCATATAGTTTGGCTGTCCCCACCCACTTGTAGTGGACTGAATACCAAGCCTGTAGGTTATTCAGGCTGTTGTCACTTACTTATATTTTGTAACCTCTATAAAAATCCAAATGAGGGAAGTTAAATTTATAGCAAGCAAAATTATTAGAAGATAACTGGGACAGTTTCAGTTAGAGCTCAGAGTTTTATTTGCAATATAGTCCTTACCTACCTAAAATTTCACTCACAAAACTAGACAGACTCAGAGGTAGTCAAGCTCACATAGAGATAGGTATGATATAATCTTTTTTCCCCAAATCCAGTGTTGTTCTATCAAATCCAAGTGTCATTAAATTAACAATGAAACAAAATATACTCAGATTACAATTTTTGGAATAATTCTTATTGTCAGGTAATATTTTTTTTTTCTACTGCAAAAAAGTACAGATTTTCTTGAAGAAATTCTGCCCTGTAATTGTTCATAAAGCTATCTCTTTCTTCATACTTTTGAAACTTCCAGACTCATGAATTTTGCCATAAAATACTCATACAGTAGTATGAAGTGAATTCATCTTCTTGAAATATATTGATCTGAAACTACTGTGTAATTCCTACAAACATCAGTTAAGATTGAGAACCTTTCCTTACATTAAGGGAATAACATTACACTTGAGATAATTTTAAAATTCAGTATCAGATAATATTAATGAACATTTAGCATGAATAGGAAATGTTAAGTAGTCTGTAAGGTAATGGGGCAATTGAGTTATCCTGTATTTCACTAGAGTTGCTCCCAGTTTATACACAACAAGAATGTAAGTGCATTGTATTTTTTTGTAAAAAAAAAAAAAAAAAAAAAAAAGGATCTGACCTTTCTTTTTAAAAATTATTTATCATATGCATTCGTAGGTCCATAAGGCATCTCTTATTATTCATTATTTCAGTGCTGGACTGGTCAATTCAGTCTTTTGGCTATAATACTGACAGACTATATTTTTTCTCTACATTGCTTTTAGAACTTCCCTTTCTAAGTGATGTCTGTGTGACCTTTTGTTATGGAAGAGTGTTGTTAAAGCATGTCCTGAATATGTCAGTTGTAAAATACAACTGACATTTAGTATCTGTCCCATTTGAAAAAGCCTTAGTGATATATAGTCAGTGATGCACACGTGCATCATCCACCTTCCACATGACTACATTGAAGTTCATGCTTAAACAATCAGAAATTTCTCTGAGATTGCTGAGCTCTTCTTTTGTTATTAACTTGTCCATGATTGAGCTGTCATTTGGACTTACCAACTTCTCCCATCTGGTGATAGTTTTAACTTTTTTTTTTTTCATTCCTGTGATGTTGCTCTTTTGTAGTTGAGAAGGTCTCTGCTTTCTGTTTGAGGACCTCAGCACGCAGAGAAAATGTTATGTTCAAATTTTAGTACTGCAAATGATACATAGGCAAACTTCTGATAGTCTAAAAATTCCATGTTAGAAAAGTAATCTCTACAGTACTAAATGATAAAAGCTTCTCTTGATTTTGGTATAGATTTTCTTTTCCAAGAATTAGAATAATAAACTGACAAATTATGCATCTCTAAAACAGATAATGCAGTGTTTTCAACTTTTAAGGAGAATGCAGTTATGAAACAGGCTCCCCAAATAGTAAGTGTTGCCTAAAAATCAGAGCAAGCATCATGGTACCTATCAGAAAAAAGGAATATTAAAAGAAAAATATTTATATTTTTCTACTATACTAGCTGGTATTTGAGATTCTAGAAAGTTTTCAGGAACACACTTAAGCAACCTAAACTATAAACAAGCAGAAAAGAAAGACCAGGTTCTATTTATTGATGATTTAGGCTCACCAAAAAATAAGGCATGAAATGATCTTGTGTTTCACGCTTTGGCAAAAAAAGTTTTTGCTAATCTGAAATTAGTGGGAATAGTTCTAGTCTGGCAGTAGTGGTGGACACAACAGGAAGAACAGTTGCTAGCGTGACAGAGCTAATCGCTATTGGAAATGACTCATAAAACTTCAAGTTATAATTGCCTAGATATATCCTTACAAGGAAAAAAAAATAGATGGTAGAATAGTAAGTGAAAACTTCAACTAAAGCACCAGACTTCTGCATGAAGGTTTTGCAGTCAAGAATATTTTTTTTGCATAGCACTGTGAATGGCTTGACATCTATAGGCAAATACTAAGGAAGACCAGAAAATTCATGGGCATCCAATGTCCCCATGACATTTAGGTCCCTCAAGATAACTAGTTTTTTGTCTTGTTATTTTTTTATTATTATTTTTATTTTCTTTGTATTTTTTTTCCTGTGTAATGCCTAAATTCTCTCACCTATTTGAATGGAGAATAGTTTTGATTCTCTACTTCTTAGTTCCAATGGAAGTGACAAAGGTTGTATAAAATATACAAATACGATTTCACTATTCCAGTCCAAAAATACTGCAGAGGAATTTCTTCTGCCTTATTTTTGATGCATCCATTTAGGCAGTCCATGATTCAGGACGTTTTTTCCCACTCACAGTGAATAGGATTCTGAAAGGTTCAAAATTTTATACGCTGCTTCCTGAGAACTTTTACTTATTCAGTCTTCGGAACATTACTGTAGGGTGTACAACAGCTTTTCTTTTTTTTCCTTTCTTTTTATTTTTCCCCCCGAGCTTGTTGTCTTACATTTCTCTACATTGAATTGCATAAGCCATTACTACTAGATTTTCAGCACTTCCTGAATTATATTGTCTTTTTTTTGTTTGTTTGTTTGTTTGTTTTGTTTTTGTTTTTTCCTGTTTATTGACCTGTCCTCATTTTGTGTTTCATTATTAGCACATTTTATCAACTTACCTCTTATTTTTGCATCAATTGAACATAACTGGCTGTAATGCTCTTTTGGCACTCCTCTAGTCACCTCTTTCTTAATATTGATTCCTGTTTTCTTAATATTGATTCCTTTAGCTTAATATTGATTCCTTTTCTTAATATTGATTCCTTTACTGTTTTCTTAATATTGATTCCTTTAGCTGCTAAATATCATTAACTATATGATCACTTGAAGCCTAACAAAATCAAAAGTGTGTTTCATATTGGTGGAAAATGTACTGAAATTGAAACTTTGCTGAAATCTTTCTTTTTTTCCATATCCATATATACTACAGTCAGTACCTCTCATCCGCAGATAAGCATTTTTGTATATACATCCTTGTATTTCCTGCTTATTAATCTTGCAATTAAAATTAACACTAACAACAAAACTAGAATCAAAAATGTTTTCTTCCTAACAATTTGAAGACTTGGAGAAATCCTCATGATGCTTTTACTCATGTCTTACTCATGTGTCTGATAGTATACTGTCCTGTTGTGCTTTTTATATTTCCTCAGCAGTACAGTAAAACTCCTGACTAGTATAGCTCTCAAAGGTTCTAAATAAGCAAAATATATAGCATATATGTGAATGCAAATAACTCTTGTGGCCTTTATGTGCATTGCTCCTGTGAGGTGGAGTTACACCCCTTTGCTGTTCCCTCTGAATGGATGTTCTGGTCCACATGGGATAGAAGAATGGGCTAGGAGCTATGCAAGTGCATTATCTAGCTGGAACTTGCTGAAATAACTGCTTTGTTATTCAGCTCCCAACAAAACAAAATATGGGAGGATAATATTTGCTCCTCAGTGTACAGAAACAATAGGTTTATATTTTTCATCTGTTTGTATTGAATCTTTCTATCTACTTATAGGGAAAATGCTACAGATGTGTGCTGGCTGCAGACTGTTTTCCATGCTGATGTGATAAGCTCTTTACGGCAAGCAACCCAATATGTGGACTGTCTTAGTTTGAATGGAGGCTCCAGCTAGATGCTATATGCTATCAGTTGGACTGGTTGTATAAACACTCTTGTGTAAATATTTACACAATAAATGTCTCTCAGTCAACCAGCACTTCTAGTTTAGAAAAATTAATTCCTGCAACAGTAAGGTGATACTCTTAACTCCTTCAGGAAACTACTTCAGTGAAAGTCCTGTCAAGTGGCAGAAGAGAGGAAAAAATAGACCAAAATAATAAATTCTGTTTTAATTCTTTTTCCTACTTACCCAGGCAGAAATACCGAACAGTCAAGAGAAATGGAAAGAAAGTTTAAAACCATTTCAAAATGCAAAAATAAGATCACCTCATCATTCTATCACCTTGCCTAGATTTGGGGCTATACATTGAAAGAGGAAGATTAGATGCTTCAAGTTTTTGCAGATTAAATTTTACACAAGTTGTACAGCTGCTGTTTAATTTCATACTACTTAGTACTTTCATATGGATAGTCTCAAACAGTATTTTTCATTCTATGGATAGAAAAGTCTGAAAAAGCTGATGAAAAGTGGATTTACCCAATGTGAGCAATATGAATTTATTTTCTTTTCCACAGAAGTAAAGGTGATATGTGGTGCAAATTCTAAATTATGATCAATTATGCAATTTATGACCAATCTTTCTCATTTTCTTTACATGACAGAAGATCACTTGAAGTGGGAAAGTAAATAATCCCAGTGTCCAGATATCCAGAGAGCAACAAAACAAAGCCAGTATAGATTTAGGGTTGGGTTTTTTTGGTGGTGGTGGATTTTGTTTGTTTTTGAAGACTGCATGGGTTATACAAGATCATATCTGAACTTTTCTGATTACAGAACATGGTTACTAACTTGCTACATTTTAGAGTAGATCAGTGTGTTCTCTACTGCTTTCAACTTTGATTTTTTCCAGCAAAGCCCAATTGATAGATGAAAGTTATTTTCCTGTTCATTTGATTTCCTTTTCAATTGCTAACATATAATTTAACTGCTAACACGTTAACAGTTTTAGCCCGTTGAAATGAGAGCTCTGAAAACTGCATAGGAGGATTCTGAGATGGCACTGAGGTTCCTGAGTAGCATCTAACACAATTTGTGATATATATTAATTGCTCCCTGTGCAATAATGCTAGAAAAGGTCCTAAGATAGTTTGGGAATCGGGTAGGCAATAGTTTTGCAATATGTTGGTTATCACTAATTATCACTACATAAATCACTAACACACATTTTGGTTATCACTAATATAGTGTTATTTACAGCATAATATGCTATTCTTACTTAGCAAATGGTAGTGAAATCTGTGAAGAAATGTCTTAGGTATTTACAACTAGGAACTGTCAATGAGATTTTGTCAATGGAATTTATCTGAAGTTTCATTTACTTGTTGACAATTATGCATGCACTTAATTTATGACTAGACGTAGACAACATCTGTTCGTTTCGGCAACTTCTCAACTGTACAGTGTTGGAAAACATAAATTGTTAAAATAAATTAAAAATCCAGGCTTGAATAAAAACAGGCAATGGAAGAACAGTATGTTTATATCTAAAATAGGAGAGTTACACAATTATGTCCTTCTAGTGTTCCATCCATTTCAGTCTCCCGGCCTCCACAATGACCATTGATGAATGTCCACACAGTGGGTATTCAATATGATGACAATATGATGACCTTTCTCCATGATATGTTCCCTCAGCTCCTAGGAATTAGCTCCTACATTGGTAGGAAGTTCCTGAGATGGATGGTAAATCAAACCCACCATGTTAACCATGCTCTCAATGTTTTTTTTTTTGTTTGTTTGTTTTGTTTGTTTTGTTTTGTTTGTTTTGTTTTGTTTTTCTGCATTTGTCTCATCTCTGTTCTTTGGCAAGATCAGCCACAGTTTTGACTGTGTATTAAAAGTATTATTCTGTAATTAGTATTAATCCATTTTTTGTTCTAGTTTCGAGCCTACCACCTGACAATTTAATTGGGTGAATAGCACCAGCCCTTCATGACTTCCCTACACCTTGACTTCCCTTCCCTCTTCTCCAAGCTAAAAACCTCGTTTCAGTTTTGTTTGGCTTCAATAAGCATACTGTGCCCATAGTTGTCTAATGACTTTGTGTCATTTCTGGTTCTATATGCTTTTTGAAAAAGAGTGGCCAGGTAAATAGTATTCAAGATAGTATTGGTACATTCATACAGTTGCATATTGTGTTTTTGTTTTGTCGTGGTATTCTTTCTCAAAATTTTTTCTAAGCTTCCTTCTTCACTGATTGACACTGACCACCAATACAAAAACAGGCAGCGGCTAGGCGATGTCTTTTCTGAATGGAAATTGCTCATCTCTGTGTATTTTTCTATATATGTTGGGCGAAGGGGGAGTAAGGAGACTGATCTTCTACATTTACTGATACTGAATTCCATTTACCATTTTACTACCAGTTATTTTGTAAAAGAGTGTTCTCTAAGTGTTAGGAACCAGTTTTACCTTTGACAATTTTAATTATTTTTGCCTCACTGAGGCCTTTGTCACGTCATTGTTTACCCATCCATTCCTCTGTGTGTCGTAATTTTTTTTATGTTTGTTTTCAGTCAGTCCCAAAATATCCTGCTTTCCAACAGTGCTTTTTTCTACCACATTTTTTTTTCTAGGATTTTTTCTTCCTTCCACTGTTTATCTGACTTTTACTATATATTTGTGCATGTTTCATATATGCAATATTTTATAAGTTTAAAAGTATTTTCTCAGGTTATATATTTGATGCTATTCTTAGCATCATGATAGGTCTTCTGAGATTCTTCAGTTTGTATCAGTTAAATGGCATTCCTTTATTTCACGACACTTGCAATTATTTGACAAATTTTGCATGTAAGGCAGAAAGAAAATTTTTACTTCAAATTTCAGCAACACTATTCAGAAACTAAAGTTAATTATCAGTGTTTTGAAAGGGATGTGTGTGATCACAAATCAACATTTTTAAAACAGGGAGCTCCTTCATACCAAAGTTTATGAAACTACTGTGATTCTATAACTTGATTTGTCTATAAAAGTCTTCTCATTGTGTTTCAGGAAGGTAAGAAAAAGATGATCTGTGATTTATTTTCTTTGCTTCTCTAACAGTAATTTTAAATACATTATATATTATGTAAGCTTTATATAAATTACAGGAGAAACAAAGAAAACATACTCTGTGTTTTAAAAGCATTATTTTTGGTTATCTTCTTACACTTTCATTTACATTAAGATATTGCAAATCACCTTATTGTGTCAAGAATAAATTTGTTGCTAGAATCTCTTTCCACTTTTACTTATTTTTCTCTTCAGCTATTTTGCATATTTATTAGCTTCTTATCAGAGATACTTTGAATATAATTTCAAAAAGGGAAAATAAATATTTTCCTACTTTTTTATCATGATAGACGTAAAGGAGCACATTTTCTGCATGGCCTACTGGGAGTTAGGCATGCAATTTCCATTCATAATGAACCATACAGAAAATTTACCCTTGAGAGGTACATGTATAGGCATCACAAACATTAATCATTAGTTGTCTAGCATTCCTGAACTACTTTCTTATTCAAAAATTATGAGATATATAAAAATTCCATTTCACTTTGAAATGGTTGGAATTTGTACAATTCATCTTATATAAAGAAATGGCATTGTATAAAATCAGGAAGGCTATCTCATCTTTGATATTTGCAATACGGTTTAGTGGACAATCAGATCCTACCACTCCTCTTACATATTCAGTATTTTGCTATTGTTTTTGCTGAATACAGGTCTGGTGGTTTATCAGGGAGCCTATAAAATTTGGATCTGTCACTTCAAAGATAAACTACTTTTCTCAGGAATTTGCTAGAATATGTCACCGCCTAGTATACCTAAATATGAGTACAAGGATGCTCATTTCCTTTCCTCTTTATCTACCATTTAATACATCGATCTATTTAATTAGCCAATAGACCTGTAAATATCTGTGTATGTACTTTCCACTGTAAGAAACGTTAATGACTTCAGCATTTCACAGCAATGAAATTGACACTACATGTTTAAATTCTGAAGAATTAAGGCCTTCAG
This sequence comes from Heteronetta atricapilla, assembly GCA_011075105.1. Taxonomy (NCBI): domain Eukaryota; kingdom Metazoa; phylum Chordata; class Aves; order Anseriformes; family Anatidae; genus Heteronetta; species Heteronetta atricapilla. The sequence continues at coordinate 98,549,991 of CM021731.1, forward strand.
TTTTCAGTTGACTGCCAAGGTCTGTGTGAAAATCCTGTGGCCTTTGCAGGTAATAAGCTTGCTGGAAAATGCTCTTTTCTTTCGGTGACTTACATTTGTAGGTGTCCCTTTACTGGGCTCAAATTGCAAGAAAATGTAAGCAGCTTTTTTTAAGTGAAACATTCTCAAAACAGTTTGAAAACCTAATTCCATCAAGTAGTACATACTTTATTAAAGAAGTCTTCAGGCTGTTTGAAGCTAGGCTAGTGTCAGTAGTGTCTGAAGAAGAGGTAGCTAGAACAATCTGAAATAGGTTATGAAGCTATGTTTACTCCCCTACTAGTCTTGTTCTCTTTCCATATGATAAAGGATGATGAATGAGTAATCTTTCCTTTCAAGCTGTATTAAAAATTGGCCTTTCATTGCATTTTGAGTACACTTGCATTAACATTCAGTTCTGGAAGTCATGAAACTTGGGCATTTTCAAAGTTTTTCTTTATTATTGATATCACTTGCTTTAATTATAAAATAACTGTGGGGTTTCAGTTTTACAGCTTCTGATGGCATAACATTTGATATCTTACTCATGACCTCTGGATTCTGTATTAGATCTTAAAGCTTGGTTGACTGATACCTTGAAAGAGAATGAGGATGTAGCCATTTTTGGAATGTTTGACACAACTAGCAGACGAACATGAGCAGAAATAAGGGTGTTTGAGTGTATGATCTTTTAAACTCTAATTTATTTTTTGAAAAAAAAAAAAAAAAGAGGCTTCAAACTTTCCCAGATGAGAAGGGCTCAACAATTTCCATAAGTATCCTTGATTTTCAGGGATATCACTGTTTCATCTTAAAGCTACTACCATTCACATAATCTTTTATTCTCTAGCTTTTAGACTTCAGGATAGAAAAAAATAGAGAGAGAGACAATACTCAGTGTTTTTGAGTGCATACTCTTAAAATGTGGCTTTCTTTCCCACTTGGACTGGTTTTGTTGAGATGATAACTTCAATGAGCTAATGTAGCGGTACACTGTTGCTTGTAGAAAACAAGTCTTTCTGGAGAAGAACTCTTTTTAGGAAAAAAGACTAGATGAGATGAATGAAACTGATATGATATGATTCAGACTTGACGTTAACCTTTTACAGCATTTCTGTTCTGTCTTTCTCCCTTCCTCATACATCAAGAACAAGTGTATATGTGGGGTTAGTAATGCCACATAAGTTCCTAAATTTTAGGCTGATAACCGCTGGAGAATCAAGCAATAACAAGGATCTCCAGGTAGCATCATTTTCAATTGCTCTGAAATTTATGTAGGTGAAATAGCACAATAATACTGTTTATATGATAGCAGGCTAGTTTGAATACACCGCTTCCTATATCAGTGCATTACAGATACTGCACATGCTCCAGTGAGTCTCAGTGAACAGAAGGGAGAACTAAAAAAGACAGGCAAATAACATTTAGCAGTTTAACTGCCTATAATCTTACCACAGTTTTAACAGATGGCTTCCATAGTGTTACAGTGCATTGCTGAAAAGCTGGTGCATAACCTCAACACAGTTAAATTCCAGTATTGCATGGATGCATTCACTATGTGGGAGTTGTTATATAAACACATTACCTGCCTGGAAGATGCATCATATGAAAAATCAGCATTGACAATTCTTGTGATAGCATCAGAACTTTTGATATTTAATACTAGTGCATCTTGTCAAGATGCTAGCAAAATTCCCAGCATATAGGGCCAGCCATGGCCCTATACAGCAGGGGGGGCAGCCATGTGTGTTTTAGCACACTCACTCTGGTTACGTGTTTAAAGCTTCCCAAAGACAGGCAGGTGCTCTAACTTCTGTTATGACTTCAAGAAGGGAAATAAAGGCAATAGGCAAAACTGGACCAAAAGGCAATCTATCCTGTAGAGAGAGGAAGAGAGTATTTCAATCTGTAATGCTGTACTTATGACTGAGCAAATGAGACTAAGACATGTAATGGGAGACATGGAAAATAGAGGAAAAACAAATGTGATGGATATGGAGTTTAGAAAGACACACTGCATTCTCGCTATGTACTTTTAAGAAATGAATACACTTGTACATTTAACTATATTTTTTGACCTAGACAACATAAATAGCTACATATGCTTATCAAGGTATTGTGTATGGGGAACCTTTGTAAATGTGTATGGGACTTTCAGTGCCTCACTGGTAGGTTTAAGAGGGGGATTCCAAACTTCTAAAATCATTGCAGAAGAATCAAGGATAAGCCTGAAGGATGCCCTCTTCAAGAAACTGTAGTGGAAACGTGTGCACACACCTTCCAAAATCTGAGAATTGATTTATACGCATTTCCTGAGCATGCAACTTCAACCTCCCCTGTTCATTGCTGCCTACCCCAAAAGACAATAGGAAGGAGGCAGTAATTTCCCTTTTTCCTAATAAATGTGATGGTAGCTAAAAGAGAAAGCTGTCTTCAGAACAGCCTTTCCAACAAAATGAGAGGCTTTATGTGGCTCCTGGTAGAGTATTACCTTATTCTTTTATCCCTTTCCTTTCCTTGTTTACTACAAAGCCAACAGTCTAAAATTTACTCTGCAGACTTTTGATGCCTAGCTGCACCTTTCCTCCAAATTTACAGGTCTTGACAACCTTTTCTATGAAGCTGGCAGCTCTGCTGAGAAGCAATGTCAGAGAAAGTTACCTCTGCTACACATATTTTTCAGTGGAACCAAAACCACGTTGTCGTCATGCAGAGAAATCATAGCTCCACTTTCTTTTAAAGGTATAACTGAGGTTATGTCTTGGGAAGACAGTAATCATTTTCCATTGTTTCCTTTAAAACTGAAACTAGATTTCCAGTATTATATTCTGTTTCAAAAATTGGATAGTGAACTAAAGAGATAAAAAATGTCATGGTCAGGGAGAGTTGTCAGAAAAATAAAGTCAGGGAAGGATTATGTGAGAGTTCAAACACACTGTAGAAACACCAAGACAAAAACAGAAGAAGGGGATCATGAATACTGTTCTTGCTGCTCACATTGCTTTCATCTGTTTTCCATCCATATTTTCTTTGCAGAATTTCCTGTTTAGTTTCTAAATCACAGAAAGCCATGTCCACTTCTTTAAATGTTCTCTTTATTTCATTACACTGAATTTAACTGGAAGTAGTGTCCACTGAGTTTCAGAAAAAATACAGCCCTACTGGGGCTTTGTATACATAGAGACGTATACAGTGTGTAATAATACATGATGCTCAGTGAAGGATAGAGACTGAAATCAATTGTCCTGACCTGAAGAACTTGAAATCTGATTCTGAAGTGACTTGATCTGTATGTCTTCTAAAACTGCATACAGTCAATAAAGTTATTTTCAAGACTAGACAATTTTCAGATTACTGGGCCACTGAAATCAAAAATACCATCTTTGTGAGAGAATTTGAAGTCCAGTGAAATCACCAATAAAAGAAAGACCAGAAGATCCAACCCTCCACACTATTTTTTTACGTTATGTTAAAATCCTTAAAACAAACTTACAATAGGTAGAAAACTAGATTTAGAATAGTTAGGAGTTATTGTTTTTTAATTTCAAATATTTCCGTAACAGTAATGCTGCTAACTAAGAAAGACTGTAACATATTGTACTATATCACTGTACCTTGAGCACACAATGAAGGTGCCACCACTGTGTGAGAAGGCCTGGCAGGGATTTGTAGGAGGAGAGAAGGTAGGAACAACAAGAAATAATATATTCATCTATAGCTGAAAAACATGTTTGAGTTTTTTTGATAATTCAATTGTCCCAAATATGAATTCTCACCTTTTGCCAACTCAATATTCGCGAGAGAGAAAATGAGAAGCATAGCTCCAAATAGATAATAATGAAAAGAAAGAATTCATCATTCTAAACTGACTAGGAAGCAGCAGGAATAAATCAGACAAACCAAGCATTGTGGTAACTGTTTTACAGTGTTATGCTTCTTTACAGATATTATTAATTGAATGACAATTCCTATTTGCAGTGGGATGCCCAGGTAATTTGGATTCAAAATGAGAGATGCTTGTGCTAAAGTACTGCAGGATATGCTGCTGAGAAGTGGCTACTAATTTAAGAAAGAACTTATTGTGGAGCTCAGAAGGCTAGTTTCTTTGATTTTTTTTTTCTTCATTTATTTTTTTTTTTTCCTGGCAGATTTTCTTTCCTAAGTTTAGGGTTATTAAGAACCAGTGAATGGATCTTAACTTCCACCTGGGATTTTAGCTGCTGGGGTAGCTGAAATCCCAAGACATGCTGACATCCTGATCACAGCAGAAGTGTCACTGTGGGGGACCTTTGCTCAAAGGTATGAAATTACTAACGCGTATTCTGGTGAACAAATACACCTGTGGTGACATTTTCAAGCAGAATCTATTCAATATAAAAAATACCCAACTAAGTTAATAGTACGGCTGATAGAACTTGAGTAGTAGTTTTAAGCATATGTATCTTTCATTTCATTAGGCTTAAATCTTAAAGGATTTACCATTCTGTAACATTGTTTGAGGTTATTGTAATTGTAGGTATTACATGAAGTGTTTCTTTTTACATTGCGTATATACCACTTGCTTTAGGTGTGCCGTACAGTCTGTTGGTAAGGTTCGTATGCATTCATAGAGCATTACCTTTGACTTTCAACAAACATACAGATAACATAATCCTTCTCTCGCTGCGTGATCATCGTATTCCAGAGAACTGGCTACAGAGGAAAGAATAAAACATTAAGTATGATTTGTAGTAAGCCTACTATTAATCCATTTCTTTTCTTTCACAGTCTTGAAAAATAGCCATGCCTCTGTGAACAACTTTGTTTCTTTCAACATTTTGTTTCTCTTGGGTTTAGACTGTGCATTGATTCTGCTGTTCAGCCTGGATAACAGCTGTTCTCACTGAATTGGTTGTTTTGGTGTCACTCTGCTCTGCACAAGGGTATGTTTGCTCTCTGATTTCCTCTGGAGGCAGGGCCCTATTCATGGCACTCCAACAAAGTTTCGTTTTCTGGGTACTTTCTCATATCTAGACTTTCATACAAGTGATATTGTTCCATCTCTGCTAGTTTTACATATGAAAAGAAAATACAGAAGAGAAATTTGTCTCAGTAAAATCCTCTTCCATCACTGTTCAATTCACAATTCACTGTTAAGTACTGGCATTCCAACAGCAAAGACCAGGAACAGCAAGACTTCATGACCAGGTACAGATTTGTATCAGTAAAATAAGTTCAAACTTTGAGCAAATGACTGGAATACTGCAACAGAAAAGCACTCAATGAATGGATGTAATCTGAACACAGAGAACTGCACAGTTTAACAAAGGTGCTGCAGCAGATTAAGATTTAACTGATGATGAAATTGGCTTTACCTTTTGTTGCAGCAGACAAGTGACAACTAGCAGTGTCAAAAGTTGAAACAAAAATTGGAGATGTGAGTTAATGATTTATGAAGAACATATTTAAGAAGACGCAAACATTTGTTAGAAGGCAAAAGGCCATAAGAAATGGATCGATTTACAAACTTCATTAAGAAACTTCGGAGAGGAATATCACAAACCTGAAAGGTGCTATACTCTCTCCTTGGTGATTTGATCCTTTAAAATTTAAAAGACCCAAAATACGTATTTTTAACCTAAGTATTATCCTCTCTTTATTATATAGGTAAAAAGTGAGTAATTCCACACTAGGAGATACAAATGCCTAAATATATTAAAGGAAATGCCTTATGAAGATATTAATTATTAAGTGGAAAGAAAATATAAGAATCCCTGAATTGCTTCTGGGAATTATCATAGGAATATAAGACTCAAAAGTACTTTAAGATATTGTCTATTCAGTGACAAAAATTAGGTGTATTGAACCTTTCCCTATTTTTTTTTTTCAAGTTAAGAACTTTTTCTGGTATTTCAACATTTATAGTTAGAAGATATTCCTCCTGATGTCAGATGTATGTGTTTGCAGCAAATGAAAATGATTTCTTGTTTATCTTCCCCAGTTTCCTGGAATGTGATTGATTACAATCCTGGGTATAGTAGCATTTCCTTATTTGAAGTCAAGTTCTCCTCTAAATCTTCTCTTTCTGGACTGAACAAACACTGATTTTTCAGCCTTTACTCACAGGCATATATTTTTAAACCTACCATCAGTGATGGATTTTGCTCAGAAGTGAAAGTATATGCTAGTCCCTATAGCCTCTGAAATTATTTTAAATATATTGCATAACAACTAAAAATTATTTATTTTTATAGTTGTTAATACTGTGATATACATTGGAAATAAATGTTTAATTTAACGGGACTTTAAAACTAGAAAATCTTTAAGACTGACATTCATCTTTTTTTTAATCTAGGAAGAGTTGGGATTAAATTTGAAATATGTTTGAGATAAAAACACTGAAAAGTTATTATATAACTTATGTTATTATTGACTATTGACTATATAAATCGTGTAAAGTAAGAATTCCAGAGGCGACTAATTTTCTGATTTTTACAATATTTTAAGTTTTCAGAAATTTGGAAAACAAGATTGTAACAGTTTTTCATACAGGAGGATCCTAACAAAACTAATCTGTTCATGTTTTGAAGTCAATGGTATGAATGTGTATAGGTGATACTATTAATTCTTCAGTGCTTATATTTTATACAAGATACAAGGGCAGCAATAAAAATGAATTAGGGAGGACATGGATGGAGAGAGAATGAGGTTTACTGAATCACAGGACACATGAAATGCTAAGTTCTAGGTATGTCTCATGAATTGATAATGACGCTGTGACAAGTTTCAAGCCTTCCGGTACAAATTCATGTCACCAGGTGTTCTTACTCTCTCCCAGAATACTTGACAAATTTTGGAATGATGGAAAAGCTATTAATTAGTTTTTCTTTGATTTTGCCTCGTACCTGCTACATCTTTCCTAAAATGTTTTTGAAGTGTGTGACTCCCTCTTCTTTTTTTTTTTGTTGTTGTTGTTGTGAGTGCACATTCAGCTGTACATTGCAAATACAGTGGTTTTTAGGCAGTGCTATGAATTTTGTTATATTGCTGATGTGAATTTATACTTTGGATTTTTGTCATAATGACAACCATTCTGTGCAGTCCTTCTATGACCTCATGTGCTTTCTTCTGGAAAAGTCAAAAAATTCCCTTACTTCTGGAGATGAGATGCAAAGGACATTTACAAGAAGCAGTAATTGCCAAATGACATGCTGTAAATTGGCAGCCTGCTTCTCTAATCCAGCTTCCTTTGCCAGTGCATTATTTGGTCACCTTGCACAATGAATATAGTAACCTGGATGTGCTATCACCCACCCTTTAGTGGCTGTAGTATTGCTACAATATTATCTGATGAAGATATCTGGATATATCTGTTCAGTTTCTTATATTTTCCTTCACTGCAACTATCACTGAGATGATTGATTTGGATCTGTTCAGCTTTGTGCTCTTCTGGTTTGTACTGTGCACAGGAAACTCTTCTGTGGTCCTTTTGGTTAGAAGGAGGTGGTGAGATGCAAGCTGGCTGCTGTTTGTTCCGCAGCCATCTGGAAGGTGCTCTCTGCCCTCATCACATCAGCAAGTAAGTTTGGTAGAGCACCCTCATGATTGTGTCCCTTCCCCAGAGTCACTACAATTGCAGTCTGCCTCCATACCCTCTTGATAGCTAGCACAAATGGGGCTTTGCAGGTAGGACTGTTTCACAGACTACCAAGCATTTTATGCCTGTAGCAGTGGAATTTGTATTACACATTTCTCCACCACAATCTGCAGCTCCTGTGCATGTATGGCCGGCCTTGCTGACCCTTGGACTATGGTGTCAGAGCTCTTGCCAAGCTTCATCTGTATTCCCTTGAAGGAAAGCTGTTGAATTGTGCACCTGTGCCTATTTAGAATATCTGAAGCAGTTTGCTGCTCCAGCAAATATTATGGCATACACCAACCCCTTTTTTCCCTGCATTTTTGATAGAAATAATTATGTAAATTGATTGTTTTGTGCTTTTTTCTAGAAATGAGTCATACACTACTGCATCGAGTATACTATTGACAGCTATTTGGGTGATGTAGCTTGAGTTTTAGATAATATGTGCACTGAGCTTTGGTTCATGTGAGCTTCACTACTCTCTGGATCTTATCTGCTCTTTGGTGCAAGTCTGTGTGTTCTTAGTATTGCCCGTCTTTCTGGCAGTACCTTGACCATGGTCTTTCGACTTTACAGGTGTCCAGAAGGATGTCAGTCTTCATTGTTGTCTGTCTATTGGGACGGGATTATATTTCTTGCCAAATAGTTGTTTCCCTGTATTCTTTTTTTTCTGGAAAGTTTGATTATTCATGTATTTTTTTTTTTGCTCTAACTTCTTATTTTCAGGTAGAAAGATGTTTTCATTCCATTCTATAGAGATTCATTGACTAATCACTTGATTAATCAATGATAATTAAGCAGGTCATAACATAACTTTAAATATTAATCATTTGTATCCATGAATATTTAGTCTTTTAATAATATCTCGAGTAGATTAATTATCTGCAGTCTTTACTGTTAACTAATGTAACTTGTACACTGTTTTTCTCTAAAATATATTCATGCTTATGATTAATTTGAAATCATTTGCCTGCATCTTTTTTACTGATTTGGTGTCAATTACTGTTTGAGCTGTTGTATTGATACATTCACAGTGAAACTGCTTTTTTTCCTTTTTTTTTTTCTCTTCCTTTCCCGTGCTGCTTACCAGATTACATCTGGGCTGGCTAGCCACAGCTCAGTCCTAGTTGTCCAGTTTTCTAAGGTGCTCCCATCTTATCTGTGGAAGATAAGCTAAAATGTAGATGCCTGACTTTTGACACAATATGGTGTTAGCATTTAGGCTGTGAACTTCTTTCACAATTAATACACCTTCCTGCTATTTGCTGCCTTAGAGAGTACTTTTGCCATCCAGAATTTGCCAATTTTAACTTCTTTTTTCTTTAGTGATTCATATACATTCTCAAAATAATAAAAATGTAGTGCTATTTCTTTCTCTTTTTCTCTCCTATTGTTTTCTTTTCAGATCTCTCTTACCTACAACACTGTATGTTGTATCTTTTCTTTTGAATCCTATGACCTTCATGTTATAACATCAGGCCTCAATGATTCAAAATCACTTCTTATATTTAAAATGATAGACTTGATACTGCTGTACACCTTTTTGGAACTGTTGAAGCTCTTGGCACATAGCTAGGTCTAGTGAGGATACACTGACATTTCTGCTTTAGGGAAAACATTCATTCTTCTAACACTTTGTCAAATTCTCTAGCTATCACGCTATAGATAGAACAATTTAATTTCTTCCCGTGGCTTTTTTGTCTCTTGCTGCTCCTTGAAGCTTGTTCCCCTGTTGACAGAACTTCTGCAGCACCTTGTTTCTCTTCCTGTGACTTTCTCTTCTGCCCTTTCTGCTGCTATCAGAACCATTTCAAAGATCCTGACTTTGATCTGTTCCTTACTGAGACTCTAGGAGAAGTCAGTGCACAGGTTTGGCACCAAATCCCTCTTTTTTTCTTTTTTTTTTTTTCTTTTTTTTTTTTTTTAATCTGTTAGGCTTGCGTGATTTATGTACAATGCTGTTCTCTTCCTACTCCTGCTGTCATCATCTGCCTTAATAGCATGGTTTTGACGATGGATGCTATTATTAGTCTCATCTGCTTGCATAGTATGGAACCATTATCATCTCTGTGGAAGAAAAGGAACTGAAACATATGGGTTTCAGAGGAAGAGGCCTATGAGTCACAGTACTTTATTCTTCTGTCTTTAACTTCTTACCCCCCCTCCAATGTAAACTGTCTTATTAAATTTCTCTGCTGCTTTTCCAATTGATTTCTGTGATATGAAACTATTCCTTGAGTAGTTCAACCAGTTGCATCCAAGATCCTTTTTGTTAAAAATCAAACTCTAAATCTTAATCCATGTTAGCTACTATTATCTAGAGATAACAGCTCTAAATAATGCATTGGTTTTCCTGTGGCTCTCTCCTCATGTGGCTTCTCATTTTGACAGCTAAATTCCTTCAGAGTGAATTTCCTAAGATGGATTACATATTTTAATTCTGAAACTATAGCAATATCTTTTATATAAATATTAGGGGTAAAAATGAGTGCTATTCCTGACCCCCACCAACTATTAGCATAATTCCTCTTATATAACTACATTATTTTTTTATACCTGTTTACTTTTGCTTTACTAAGACCCTCTATCAAAGTATTGTAAGTGACAATGTTCATTAAAGACCATATTAGCAGGTATTTCTTTACCAGTTTTGAAGTTTTCTTAGATCCAGTCAGTATTTCTAGCTGATCATATAGATAATCTAAGAGTAGGTTTGATGGGTTTTCAAGATCCACCATATTTTGTTTTGAAAGAATACAAATACATTTAATTTGGAGATATGAATTGTTGACAATTGACAATGATAGGTGTGAGATTTGTTCCCAGATGAGGAAACACACCTCATCGTGGAAGTATGCCAGTGTAACTGTGTGGGATGATGGCCAGTAAACTGGGATTCTGGGCTAGGTCAAGGGAGAGCACACTTGGTTACAGCAGCAACCCAGAAAGAGAAGGGGAGTTTAGGTGTGGAATGTAGGGGTGGTGAACGCCACAACAGAAAAAAGTAGAGAATTACTCTTGGAAGAGAATAGTTCTGCTTCTTTGGGGAAGTGCTTGAGTTAGCACTTCAAACTACGGAAGAACATGTTACAAAGTCCACATTTCTTGCATTTTAGAAAGAGGAGTAGACATTCTTCCAGTAAGTTTGAGGGTATTTTTCCCCTCCCCTCCTCTCCTCTTAATTTGATTATTTAAGTAATACAAAAACTATTATGTTCTTATTCAGTTATAATTGATTTACAAATGACCTTAAAGAGCTGTTCTTGATGCCTACTATTTTTATTATTGGAAACATATTTTTAAAAAATAGCAAATTTCTCCAACCATGTTCAGCTTTCTCTCTGTTTCTATGCTTTGTGTAATCTTGTGTTCAGCATCATTGTTAACTTCCCTTCATCTTTTACAGAAACATGTTAAATTTTGTCTGGAGTGTAAGCTTTTTGAATCTATGTATGTACACTTTGAAAAGGATTTCTAGGAGGAGCATAATTTTTAAAACATGAACTTGAGCTACAGGGTTTGTCTTGTAACAACACACAAAGCTTTGCTTCAAATGAGAATACTGATTTTCTTAGGGGTAGAAGAATAGAATCATAGGGTAATTCAGCTTGTAGGGGACGTTGGCAGGTGTTGAGTTGAGCCAGTGACAAGGTCAGACCAGGTTGTTCTGGGCTTTGCCCACCTGCGACTCAAACCTCCAAGGATGAAGCCTACATGGTGTCTCTGGATACTCTGCTCAATTGCCCAAGAGGCCTCATGGGGCTGTTTTTTCCTTGTTTATATCCAGTCTGAAGTCTCTTGTAGCAGCTTGTGCCTGTTGTCTTTTATACTCCCACTGTGCACCTCCAAAGAGCGCTCCACCTTCCTGGTAACCACTCCTAGGCACTAGCAGGCCGCTACCAGGTCAGCCTGAATTTGTCTTGTTAGGCATGGTGGTGAACAAGGCCTAACCACCAGAGATGGGACAAGAGACAGGACTTGGAGGGGGTTAACGAGGAGACAACCTACCTACAATGTAGAAGTCAAAAGACAGGGATGGAGAGAAGGCATACATATGATGCCACTCAGCTCAGGTCGAGGCCTTTAGTCCTTGCCTGAAATGCAGCTCCTGCAGCAGTGGGCAAAGGAATAGGGTGGATAAAGATCCCCATTGAAGCTGGTCCAGGGCCATTAAGGTTTATTATTGCACTGGAGGCCTACAAGTTGTCCCCCATTTTCCTCGTTTACCATTTTACTATGAATGTTGCTCTTAATGTCTCTTAGCAATTTTCAGCTCTAACTGAGCTTTTGATTTCCTAACACCATTGTTTGTAGTTTGTCCCTGTTTCTGCCTCTTATATAGTGTCTCTATTTCATTGATGTTCTGCCTTGAGTTTTGCACTTAGCCACTCCAGCTCTTCTGATGTCTGCTTGTTTCCTGAGTATTGGGAAGGACTGTTTTTCTGCTTGGAAGATGTTGTCTTTAAAGAGCTGCTAACTTTTCAGAGTTCTTCTGCCCTTCATAGCTGTCTTCTATAGTACCCCACCCAACCAGTTTTTTGAATAAAAGTAACAGCTACAACTATCTGCCTGATTTCCTTGTTTTGCAGTTTGCCTTGAACATGATTTTTTTTTTTTTTTGTAGCTTTTGATTTTGAGTAAAAAATACATGATTTTTTTTGACCACAAAGCAACAAATAACTGGCTTGATGGGTGGGAACACCAATTCAGTAAGTCAAGTACACCAGCAAAGCAGTTGTCTAAGACATTTTATTAGCATATTTTTAACCTTCCTGAATAGGTATTTGTTAATGTGAGATTCTGTGGTGTTGTATATTAGTCTTATTCCCCTTTCAATGCTTTCATTTTGCAGTGGAAGGAAGACCCTACTCTTCTCAAGGAATATCATACACCCCTCCATCCACCTTGTCAATACATACTTTCTGGCATCAGAAATCCAAAGCTTAGAATTTCTGTAACAATAAAACTATGGAATGGAAACTAGAGAGTAAACATCATTTTCAGTCCAATGTCATTGTCTTTTCCTGAAATCAACTTTGCCAAATTAACTAATGACTTGGCAAAATAAGGGAATTCCATGAGACCGCACTTCATTATTATGTATTGAACAGATGTAAAGACTTCATGGTGACGCCGTTTGCTATGGTTTATTTCCAAGTAGGTTGTTTCTCTCTTTCTTTTATTTTATTATTATATTTTATAAAGCTATGTAGCTGAACCCAAGAAACAGGTTGTTCCTGGCCTTCATGAATACCCAGGGGAATGAAGGAGGCCAAAAGGGATGTATTGCCACCTGTGCACATGACACCACTTCAGGCTGTTCTTTATTCATGTTCCCCTTTGCTGTTATAGTCAGTTTGACATATAGGGAAGAGCTTGCTAAAATACCAGCATGTGATAGCATAACTATACCACCTAAAGAACACTGGGAACTCCTGCAGAAGTTTGGAAGGCTCCACAAGCAAATATCATTCCATACCACCTCCAGTGTAGGCCAATGTCACAATCTGGCCCTTCTACTTTTAATTCTGAAGAAGTTACTTTATATCCCTTCTGAGATTTATGCCTTGCATACATGTATTCTGTGCACTACTGGACTCAGATTTAGACTCTGAGGGTGATCTTCTGCCACCATAGGTCATTGTATATTTTGTAAAACACAGTGGAGCTGATAAAAGGGAGAGGGCATCCAGGTGAATTGCCAGAAGCAACCCTCAGGTTTCATGAGCCTCCTGAAAATAAGATAGGGATGAGAAAATATTTTTCCCCCTTGATGCTACTATCATAATGTGAATACCAGAAACTTCTAAAATTCTGTATTTTCAGTGTTAGTATCTTTTGTTTTTATGCTAACTCTTTATTAGGAGGATATTGTGTGACGTCTATGAAATAAAAAATTAAATTATTGCCAAAATCCACAATTACCTTCCTCCTTACCAAAACAATTAATATTTAAACACACATCTTCATGTAGTTTAAGAGACTCTCTAGTATGTGAACATTCAAATGTTTTAGATAAACCTAAAAATGTATGCAAAGGCTTGTTCCAACTATGTTCCAAAATAGATTTTTCAAGACAAGAAAACCACATAAAATCCTAAATAGAATACTGGATGCACACAAGAGAAAAGTTTAAGTTTTGAACTTATCTCTATAATTAATTGGAAAAACAAGCAAACTGCAATTCAAAAACCCAGACATTACAATATATATACAGTATGGAAAGAGAGCTCTGTCACCTGAAGGATATTTCAAATGTTTATTCTTCAGGAGGACTTCTATGTGATAATTTTAATATACTGTCAGATATCAAATTTTGTTATAATTTTGCTTATCTCATTGAAAGATTATTTATCTCTTTTCCATTTTACTCTTAAGTAATACTTTACTGGGATGACTCCAATCCCATTTTTGCAAGTTGTTATGTAGATGGGAAATAGTTGCTCAGGCAAGCAATGTTTTTTGATTTAAATGGAAATAGCTTGCTTGGATAAATGACTGCATGGTTAGACCAATTTTTCCTCCGTTTTCTTAGTCTTTTGTTCTGTCTCTAAATTGTCAAATGTGTCTGTTCATTCTAAGATGACTATTGAGAGAGAAACTTCTTTCTTTCTAACAAGCTGATGCAGCTTTTATCTGCTAGGCCATTTATATGTTCATTGGGACTTCCAAATATTTGAAAATTCAGTGTCAAGTGAAGTGCTTTGGGTTGAGGCCTTTACGAAAAGAAAAAGCTTGTAACTCTTTAGAAGAGGTTTTATCAGAGTGTAACTGGCTTTCTTCTTGATCTGATCTGTGCATTTAGAATTTAAAATATTTTCTGTTCTCCTTTTTCTCTTCTTTTTCAGTTTTCAGATTTCAGATGCTGTCTTCAGACCTTCCTAGGCCTGCATAACTAGTGACGACAGAAGCAAACATTTCAAAGATCACTTTCAGAAGCTGTTAATGTACATGATTGTTTGCTTGTTTATATGAATTTTGTATTTAGATTCAAATTCATGATTTTTTAAAACTAGATTTGTTGATCTCATTTAAGTTTTTCCTGTGCTGTCATGCCCTGATGACATATGACATTGAATCACATATTGCTTTGTTGTAGGTAGACCCAATAAAAGAGCGACAGGTTGGGCCTGGGCATCTTTTGGGTGTTCACCAAAGTGACACTTCTTTTTTTGCATGCCAGGCTAAGATGCTGTGTTGAATCCATTTTGACAATCCATATCATTCTTAGGGAGCTATACAATGATGCATAAATTCTTGAAAGCCCAATAACTTTATCATCTCTATTAATCAGATATTTTGTTCTGTCATTTTCTTAAGTATCTAAAAGAAAATGCAGTGAGGCTATTGCTACTGGGCATTATGTACCCCAAAGATGTGAACATTTCTGGATATAATTTTATGATACTATGAATGAAAATCAGTAGTGAAACATACTGCATTGAAAATTTTCAGGTTTTTTTTGCAAGGTTCTTGGGAGATTACAGTTCCTTTTCCATTACATTTGAACTCTGTCACTTTTCACCATAATGTTTTCACATCTAATGATTTCTTTCACCTATGAGAAGAAATCAGTAACTGTAAACCTTATTTTGTGAATATATCTTTTCTTACTTTGAGTTGTTCCAACCTCCGCTTTGCAGTGAAGAACAATAAAATTGCCTGGAAGTCATCATCAATGTCCATGTTAATATTAAATACTTATTTTTCAGCTTGGTACTGTAATACTCACTCTGACTGTGACTCACTGGACTCACTGACTCCACTTAGCTTGGAACTTGTTCACTTCCCCTCTCTCTCTCTCTCTTTTCTCTCTCTATTTTTTTTTTTCTTTTCCTGGCTTCTTTTCACAAACTTTCAACTAAGACCTTTCTGTAGCCATTTTCAGATCTTTATTTTAAACAAATAACTGGGCAGCTCCTGCAAATAGTGATAACTATGACTCTTTGATTTGATGTAGAGAGGGTATATGAGGTATATGACTAAAAACTTACAAACAATGTTTTCAAATAGGAATGAAATTCCTGAAATTAAGCACAAAGGCTCTTTAGGCTGTTTCTAGCCTAGAGATGTTATCTGGTAGGCTAAAACCTCTGATGAAGCAGGTTTTCTGGAAACATAATGGAAGACTTCTTCAGGGTCCAAATGATAGCTTGGTGTCTGGTCCTCAGTTCTCTTGTGCTTTGGAAAATTAACTCCTTCATCAAGATTTTTGTGGGATAAAAGACTAGAAATTCAATCAGACAAGTTCTCAAGATGTATGTTTTTAGAAGCCCCTTAAAAAAATCCTGCTGGGTTGGAGAAAAGTTAATGTTCCAAGAGCTTTTATCCTGCTGTCATTTAGTGTCTTGAGAGTGTTGTTTATCCCTGTATCTTCTCTGATTTGGATTTACAAGTTTGAAATGGAAAGCATTTACAAATATGATTTCACATCATCTGAAAAGTCTAAAGAGAAGATTTGTTCATATCACATTGAGATAGTCTAGCAAATAGGATGGAGAATGACTAAGCAAAAAGTTTTTTATCCACTGCCAATCATTCATTTATTTTGAAATATTAACTATTAATGTTAAGACACTAAACGAAAAGCAAAACTTTAAATGCCACCTTCTACCTAAAAAAAAAAAAAATAATTAAAAGAAAGAAAAACTGGAATTTTTATCTGATCCCTGTTAATTGTTCCCTGTTAAAAGTCAATCTTCTGCAGATAATCTTGAGGTTTATTTTCATTGAAGGGCTTGTCAATAATAATAAAAAGTGACTGTTACATTTCAATCTAAATTATAATTAATTTTTCCTGAAGGTAGATGTTATATTTTGTTAAGGTAGGTGTTTCTCTTTACAAGGCCTGAGCTGATTGTTCTGTTGAAAGGGACTAGACCAACAGCTGTGGAAAGTATAATTCTCTAGTTAGCAGACTGAACTCAATTAGTGACTTTTAATTTTTATTATATTTATTTATTTATTGCACAGCACACTACCACTGATTCTCCGCTCTGCTCAGGGCTAACCTTCCATATCTCAAGAACTGTACTTTATCAGTTTATCTATGTATAACTGTCAAGTTTTAATCAATTTGCATATTTTGTAGTGAAGCCAAAGTACTGAACGTCTCTAAACATAAATTGCCCTGCAGCCTTTGGCTTCATCAATGAAGAGACAAATGTGTTCACGTCTTGCCAATGTTGAAATTTGTTTACAAAGAAAAAGATTTAACATGGGCCTACAAAACAGACATTAGGAGGCTGTCTTGGTTAAAACTGTTTTCATTTAATTTTGATTCAAATATATTTTTCATGTTTGATATTTGAAATGCTATCACAGCATAGAATCAACAGGACCTATTTTTACAAAATACTATCCCACAAGGAAGGATGGGTTAATCATCAAAGACTATTTCATGACTGAGAAGGTTTAGATGCATGTGTTACACTGTGTAGTTATTTATGCACTTTTCTTACAAGAACAAACATAAGCTTTGATGTTTGTTCTTACCATTTCATTAACCAAATTCTTTCTCATTTTGAATGTAATATGCATAGTAGTCTTTCCACTTCCATGGATATGGATTCTATCTTTATTAAATCCACACAGCTCTTACAAATAAATCTTAACTTCTGAATTAAGAAAGGGGTGGTTTAACATTGCTTGTTTATATGCAAGCAGAAATACCTTATCTGTGATTTTTTTTTTTTAATGTTGTTTGTAAGCTCTGGAGATACTAATGCTAATTTCATCTTTGTTATACTCCTGGATAATCTGTTCTGTGGCTTTGTGCATTACAGACATACAATGTTCAGAGGGTTTTTTCCTTAGTGAAGCCTGTTGTTTAGTCTTGCTATCACTAAAGCTTGTTATCATATATTCTGCTCATTCAGCTGAGAGGTTCAATCCCTGTCCATGATATTTTATCATGCCCAATGTCTTTACTTGCCTGAAACTATTATAACATAACTTTTTTATTTAGTAGTATAACCTGTTTTTAGCTTAGAAAGATAATAGCTGATCATGTGTGCATGAGCATTTATAGTTTACCTCTTGTTATGGTGTAGTGTTTATTATTTAGGAGTCTGAAAAATAAAGGAAGTGCAAGAGTAAAACAAAAATGGAAAACTGTTGGAATGAATATAGCAGAAGAAAAAAAAATAGATATTTCAAGGCAAGTTTTCTAAGAGGTTTCCCTTTTTAGAAAGTGAAATAAAACATAGTTTGTTCCTGATTTGTCTTGATCATCTGCACAATGGGATAGAGGAAAATAAGAATCTTCCTCACCTGACTGTACCCCAATTGATTTACCTCAACTCCATGCCCCATCATGCAGGAATAAGTCTATCATGCAATCATTCTTTCTCCCATCAAAAGAGGATGGACAAAGCCAGCTCTCTACACCCTCTGAAATGTATTGATCAGAGTTTATATGGAAGAGAGAGGTCAAAAAGCTTTGGGAGTTGCAATGGTGTGGATTGGAAGCTATCTTCTTATGCCCCTATAAAATAATAGCTTGTGAGTAGTCTTTCTGGAGCCTCCTTTGAATCCCCTGGGCCATAAGTTGCTGACTGCTGATTCCAGGAATAATACTCTTTCATATACTCTCAGAATAAGGGATTAGTTCATGGTATCAGTCACTCAAGTGAGCAAAATATTTAATTGTTCCCATGAAACAATCTCTATTGTTAAAAAAGAAATTTAAGTAAGCAGAAGCAATTACATCATCGCTGCACCTGTTCAATATATACTGGTCTATGAAAACTACTTCTGGAATGAGGTACTTCGTAGCAGAAATAGGAAAGGTACAATCAGTTGCAAAACATACAATGATGATTTGTCAAAAACAGGAGACTGATCTGAGCTGCATACACGGATGCAGTTGTATGCATGTCTGCATTGCCTGCCTGCAAATCTGGTATTTGTGATTGAAATCATTCTGTACATACATACTGGGAGGCACAAGTCAGTCTTGAATGTAGTCCTTAAAACCATTTCCCAGTATGAGACACTTCCTAATATTTTTCAAGCTAAGCATTTGCTTAGCGTACTTTTCTCAAAAAAAAAAAAAAAAAAAAAAAAAAAAAGTGGTGATTGTCACTCTGGTTAGATTCAGACTTCCAAAACAAGACTAGAAAGAAAAGCATGTTGAGGAAATGGGATTTCTACACTGGCAACATGGAGAAGAAAAATAATTTATACTTGCATTTCTGAAATTGAAATTACAGTAGTGTTTTTTCACTGTATATATCCCAAGCATATTTAATCATATGCCTTCACACACAACAATATTTCAGATATCTTCACTGTCATGATGTTTCATAATGGCAAGATTATTTTTTGCCATATTTCATTTTTCACTTCAAGGGCAGAGACTGCTAGCTCTACTTCCTTTTCTTTCTGAAAAAGTATGTTTGTAAAGTACTGAGAGTTTTATACTTGACTGAAGGAGCAGCAG
This sequence comes from Heteronetta atricapilla, assembly GCA_011075105.1. Lineage (NCBI taxonomy): Eukaryota > Metazoa > Chordata > Aves > Anseriformes > Anatidae > Heteronetta > Heteronetta atricapilla. The sequence continues at coordinate 98,569,070 of CM021731.1, forward strand.
TTTTGCTGTGCTATCATCATGATGAGCCAAATGGCCAGAAATGACTACCACTAGGGACTGAAGGGTGATTCTCATTTATTCTTTGGAGTTCTTAGGTTGAATTTAACATAAGATCTAAAATAGCTCTGAGATAAGAACTCTTCACTGTTAGCATCTTAATATTTGTTTAAGAGATTAGACTATGGCTCTTGAGCTCACCATTGGCCTGTGTAGAGACTTTTTGCCTCTATCATTTTTTCTATCTGAAAAATCCGATGATGAAAAACAGAGTAAGGTAGTATTGCTAACTGAATCTTTAATCTTATGGTAAAGTCTTTCTTTCTGTTATCAGTTCATGGTTTTTTTATTTAATGGTATTGTTGAAAAATAAGTAAATGATAGGTGTTTTTAAAAATAACTAACAAATTCCTACCTTCTACCTATTCAAAATTTCTGTTCTAGTTAAATCCAAACTCTTCTAGTTATTTCAAAAATAATTTTGATGTAATACTCTGAACATTTTATGTTGCCTATTGCATGCTATCAGGAGGAATAGCTGCATTTTTTTTATATATATAATAAAGGCTCTTGTTCATGATCAGTTGGTTAAAGGACATGCATGAGAATAGCTGTGTAAATATGACTTCTAATTTAACTTTGGAACTAAAATGCTAAAATGGCATCAACTACTATAGAAGTTGCACCATACAAAAGAAGCCAAGTAGGCCAAGTATCAAGCCAGGACTTGATACATGGGAAAGATTGCTTTACATGACAAGAGCAATTTAGTTTTGGTAAGCTTTTTGAGAAAACACTGCTGTTAAAACTCACTGTTTTGTTCTCTTGACAATGTTCCTCTTTTTCCAAATATAATAGATGTTTTCTTTTACATGACACTCTACTGGCTATGCTCCTGTTAATGCAGCTTAGGGTGCTGTAGGCCTTTTTTTTGCTGCCAGGGCATGCTGCTGGTTCATGTTAAGCTTGCTGCCCACCAAGACTTCAAAGTGTTTTTTAATCCAAAAAGCTGCACTATGAAAATGAATCTGTAGAAAAGAAACAGCTCACTATTTGTTCCCGTACATCCCATGAGCTTTCTTGAGCTTTCTTCCTGATACTGTTTTTTTCTGGAGTCATTTCATTATGTGACAGAGAAGACAAAAGACAGCTGTTATCCTCAGAGAATAATGATTTTTCTATCTGTTTGAATGAATATTTGGAAAACATTTGTTGAAATCTTTTTTATGTCATCTCCAGATAAGACAGGAACAGGTCATTTAAGAGCAAAAGCCTATGCTAATAGAACCTGTAGAATCTGTTTTGTCAGAAGGTAGGGGATATATAAGCAGAAGAGAAAGTCTGACCACTTAAGTCTGACCAACATAAGTTTAGGGCTACTTATGGATCCAAAGTTTAAAGCAGCTAATAAATGAAAAATGCTCTGAGAAAATGTTATTCAAAGAATGAACAAACAGAAAAGCAAAAAAGTGTCTGCAACAAATATATACTAAATAAAACAAGGAAGGAATTCTTAATGCTAATGCAGATTCATTTGCTGGAAAACAGTCTTCATGAAAAGCGCATTGAATTTCCAACATTTTTGAAGGACAGTATACAAAATATGGGATATCTTGTAATTTACAATATTTTCTTTATTTTTCTTACTGCTACATAATAAATGCCCAAGTCTGGTTTGGAAATCAGTTGCTTGCTTTCCTCAAATCTCTAGGAAGCATGACAGTACATATCTATTCCACATCATAGTGCTGAAAAAAATGACAACCAACATCCTTCCCACAACAGACAAATTGTAAATAGAACTGGAGCTTACTCTGAAGCTGCTTGGAAGAGCAAAACTGGCAGTGAATTGAGTATGAATCTGCAGTACTTTGACCTTGAGGCAGCACCCCAGAGAGGCATAAACAGTGAAATGTAGATGGCCAGAAAAAAGTCGTTATAAGAGCTGGTGTGGTCTTGAAAGGAGGTATGACATTTGATTTTTCTATGAAGTGTTTGAACCACTTTCTTTAATAACACAAAAAGAAACATGGTCTAAATAATGTCATTGTAGGCTTTTAAATGAATAATGCCCGGTTATTGTATAATCTTTCATTGTGTATTTCAGTTCTAGTTTATTTTGCTCTTTCTTTATTCTTAAAATTATGATAAACATTTTATGTTGCCCTCATAAAGTATTTAACAGTTGCCTTGAAATGTACTGTGGTTTCCACAGAAAGAATCCAAATCTGTAGGAGTTAGATTGTCATCATCCAGGTAGGTAATTCAAAAAGAAAAAAGCAACATCCCATATGCTTTTTCCATAGTTACAGAACATCAAGATGCTCAGAGCAACTCAAGATACATCTCATGCAAATTACTTATCTTTAAATGACCACTGTCCTTCATCAATCCAAATTCATAGCTTACCTCTGTCGTTACTCATTTGTTTACTCTTCCCTAAAATGGATGCCATCTACTCATGACCTACATACTGGATAGAAAGGCTGAACACTGAAGTACAATTTGTAATGAAAGTATATACTTGACATGGAATAATACACATGAAGGACCAAAATGAAAGACCTATGTTTCCATCAATCCATCCATATGGCATTCCCCCTTCTGCCCATTTCTCAAAATACTCAAAGTTTTCAATCCATTTTTTTTTTTTTTAAGTTCTGTATCCTGTTTGAAGGGCACCATGAGTTTTTGACACGTTCTGCAAATCAGATGGCAGTTTCTCAGTTGTAGTCCATGAAAACTATTATTGCAGATTGATTGTTAACTTTTTTCCTTAGTGCACAGTTTTATCACACAGTAGGATCTCCTCCCCCTTTCACAGACTTGAAGTTAAAAATAAACCATAGTTAGCACAGTTATTATATTTTCTCCTAGCAAGTGTTCAATAAAAAGTGTTGGACAAAAGATGCATTTCCCTTCCCCTTTCATTTTTTTCCAAAATTTCATTTTTACGACTGAATGCATCTGAATATATATATATATATATCTTCTTCTACACTATTCTTGTATTTCAACATATATTTTTGTTTAAATATATATATTTAAATATATATAAACATATATTTAAATATCAGGAAAACAATGTTGCATACCTATCTACTGATCTTTATTTTGCTGTACTCTTTTATGTGAGGACAAAAGTTTTCTTACCTGTGCTAGCAGTTTTTTTCTGGTTATTTATTTAATGGAAGCTTGGGCTGTTCAACCGTTTACTATTCTAGCTGCAGGCGGCTTGTGGCATTTTCATCTGACAGGCAATAATCACCATTACCTTATTCTGTGCTACTTGTTATCTAGGCCCAATGTGTTGAATTTATTCCTTCACATGAAAGAACTCAAATGTTATTGGGCTTTTTAAACTATAAGAAAGGCAAATATAAACAAAACAGCAGCAACAGGCACAATGTATTTCACCCAAACACATTATTTATTACAGTAGTTCTTGTAGCTATGATTTGGACAAAGAAGTTTTAAAACACATGAATGACTCAACAACTGGAGCCACTCTACCACCGTATAAGTTTTAAAAGAGATAAAATAGCAAGCATTGTTATTATTATTTGACTATTTGACTGGTTAATAAAATGTTTGATTATTTATGAAGTACTTATTTTTGAAGAAGTTTTTCACCTTTTCCTACTATTTTTAACTTTAGCCCAACTATCATGGTAAAAAATTTGTTGAAATATTTTGAAATAGCACTCATGTTTCTGTGAAATAGGCAGATGTTTCAAATAAAATCTCTTGATACATGCTGTCTAGAGAGGATTTGGTCAGCTAGAAGTACAAAACTGGAATGATTAGGTTTTTGCACCAAACCAGTCATGAAAGCAATTGAACTTCACAAGTTGGTAAGAATGTATTAACTACAGATAAGAAAAAAAATGCATGTATGAAAGTTTTTATTCTTTCCTTCACATTACGTGAATCTTTGAGTGAACAGAGGGTTCTTTGTTTTGAAGGAAATGTTTCCAAGATACTTTACTTTGCTACAGTTATGGACTTTTAACAGGAAAGGCCTAATGACAAAAAGTAGGTTACATGGCACATACAAGCTGTATTGTTCTCTTTGCTTGTATCAGCTCTGTGAAACAGCTTGAAATGTACCGTGTCTTCAGATATTTTGGAAATACCAGCTCTTTGGAACAAATCAGCAACTGATTAAATCCTTTCTGGACTGTAAATATTTATTTCATTAATAAGTAAACTATCTTCTTGCCCTCTTTTAAAATCCAATGCTAAGGTGAGATCCATTCAAGGGAGGTATCAATAAAAGCTCAATCCAGCAACCAGCAGTCAGCCAGACATAGTTAAGAAGCAGTGACTTTTGTTCTGAAACAACATTCTCCTCTTAATACACTGCTATAATTGTGTCTGTTATTGCAAACATTCATTTCAGTGGTATTAAGACAGTATGTAAATTGAAATTGGACTCAGTACTGAAACAAAGAAACATATAAACAAAACAGACAAGAAGACCATCTTGTACCCATGTTGGGTTCTGGTTGGGTATGTAAGATATATCTACTTAACTGAGTAAAAAAAAAATTTCCTACCACAGTGAGAGCGTAAAGCTAAACCCATTTTTTCATAAGGTCTTGCAAGTCTGCATTAGGCTTAAATCCTGTAGATGCATAACATCAGCATAGTAAGAAACCTTCATGTAGCATAAGCTTGAAAAACAAAAGATTATAATGCTGTATTATAACTCTGTATGCTAATGTCATTTGTTTAGTAACAGAGCTATAGCAACATCTTTTTGTGTTTCTCCGCAATCTCTCATTTATATCTCCTTAGGCACTATTTCATCCTACAATTGGTATTATTCTGGTCAGTAATATGCACAACAGTGAAAGTCATTCTGGTGAGGAATGTCATGTATTACAGATTTTCTAAAGGTAGTGAACTGTGAAAACAGCCAAAAGAGCCTAATTGCCAGTATCACTGATTTACCAATAGTGTTTCTGGTGATATTACATCCCTAAATTAATCTATCTGAAAGTAGCCTTCTTTGCTACAGCTCTATGAAATTATTTTGAAGTATTTGCTCTTCTCCGGAGATGCTTCTGTATTTAAATTAATACAATTTAAGAAAGAAGTTTCATGTTTCCTGATTCCCTTTTGGACTCAGGCTCTTTATAAGGTGTCAGCTCCAAAGCTTCCAAATTCTAACTTTATTTGGAGATACTTGCATAGCTTCTTTAAATGTCTCAGAAAGTCTTAGACTTAATGATTACTCTCCATGTATCTTCCACTTAGTCTTGTACATGGAGAAGTAATGATTACTTCTCCATGTACATGGAGAAGTAATCATTACTTCTCCATGTACCTTCCACTTAGTCTTTTCAGGATCAAAATTTAAAGTCTAAAAAATGTTTTTTTTTTTTCCTTACAAGAAACACAATACAAGTGTTTCCTTACAAGAAACACAATAATACACTGTACAAAGTGTATTAAAAGTCCAGTTCTGATATAACAAGGGGAAACAATTTTGAATTATCTCTTTGGAAGACAGGGAAAAAAAAAAAAAAAAAAAAAAAAAGATTCTAAACTAGTTTTCTCCCATGGAAAAGTCTGAATTTTGATATGTTTGATACAATACATTTTTTCTACGGAAATTTTAGTTTGAAAAAGGGCAACATTTTCCCTATTGTCGTAATGTTTGGATTTGATGATCTCAGAGGTCTTTTCCAACCTAAACAATTCTATGATTCTATAATCTTTTACAATGGCTCAGCTAATAACATAAATTAATAAACTTGCCATTGTCTTGCCATTGTCTTCTCTTCAAAATTGTTTTGTTGTTGTTGTTGTTGTTGTTGTTTTCTCTTAACTCTAAACACATGCCATGCAGAAAAAAAAAAAAAAAAAAAAAAAAAAAAAACTGTACATCATGAAAATATTCAAATATGGGCCAAGGCAAAGCATAAGTCATCAAGTAGGTGAAAAAATGTTGCTTTTTCAGTCTTAAACAGAAAACATGTTCTTATCTAGTGTATGGAAGTTGCAATAGCTTTCAGGGTTATGGGAGCCACATGTAGGGACTATATAATTAATTTAATAATACTGCTTTTTCTGGTATTATAACATTGAACCTAGTTATGTTGGCAACACCAATTGTATGTAATTTTCTATTGTCATTGAAGTCAATGCCGAGTTATTGCTAATTCTAAGAGCAATCCATCTAGATTTTTGTATTATTTTTTTATTTTTTTACTTTCCAGAAATCTGTTTGATACTACATGGATCCAGAAGTTTTAGCTGTTTTCAAAACAGTAAGACTTTCAGGATGACCAGAAACAATGCAGGAAACTATGACTGTCATCTACAAATACTGAGCATTCCAGTTCCTGTTTCCAGGCATGAATGGCTAGAGCAACACCTGTAACAAAATACAGTGGCTTGCTGTACCTTCAGGGTTGTTTCTAATTGTGTGTGCTACCAGCAGATTTTTATCTGTGTCCTTAGGCTAAGTTATGATGACAAACCTTTGATCTTAGATATTCTTTCTGCCAGAAACATCCTCTGTGGAATCTTCAAAGCATGTTTCTTCTTGAAGAATTATGTTTTGAGATGTAATGGGAGATCTGCAGGAACTGTCTTCTTCCTGTTGGGAAGGATGCACAGTGCTCTTTCATTGTTTCTTAGATCTTTCTTATATTCTCCAGCACTGTCTTTTATTAGTTTTATTTTTAGGAGGATTTCTCTTTGTGATCCTCTGTGACTTGTATGTGGGGCATAAGATGTCAGTTCTTAATTACTGTGGTCAGTTTATTTTACATCAGGAAGCAACTGTCTTCACATTTTATTTTCTAATTAAAGTTAATGTACCAAATTCAGACCTGCTGTGAGTAAGTATAGTATGTTAATTTCAATGGACACATTAGGCCTGGTGATGCACCAGTGTTGTTTTGACTTGACAGAAGGTCAACACAGCAAAAATGCAAAACTGTATTCTTGTTGTTGGTAAAACTGCTCAGTGTCAAAGATAGAAATGTTCTCATCTATTTTGTGAGAAATCAAAGGTTTAAAAAGCCTGAATTATTATTATATGTATTGTTTTCATTAGGTAACTTATGCATCTCAAATCTAACAGCTTGCTTCTTAGATACTTTTTGTAAAAATAGCTGAAAATAATTCTTAGTGTAACAGATAAATCTGTTTCTGATCAGGCTTCTTAAGCGCTGCATTCTTCCTCTCTAGTGGCCCAACTCCACCCCAAGTAGTAATCCTTTCTTATAAGAAGAGATATCAAATCCCCTCCAACTGTTTTCTGTTGAGAAAAACCTGCAGGCAGCCTCCTGCGTCCTGTAGATGATCCAAAATTTCAAATTCTAATTTCTGAAGGCTTTCAGAGGCAATGCATTACTTGGTTTATTGTGTATCTGTTTTGATTTTTTCTTTCCTCTGCTTCATTCCCTTTCCTCAACAAATTATTTCCCAGTGATTTGTGCATATCTTCTATCATCTCATTAAAACTGATCTCAAACATTTTCTGAATTCCTCATGTAAAATGTCATTGCCAGCTATAGAACCTGGGTTCAGCATAGGAGCTCTAGCTTCTCAAATGACATATATTCCAGGTCATATATGCACACATAATATGCCCTAAAAATACTTAAGAAATAATTTAGAACAAATCTCTACATTCTTATGATCATACTGATTTTTAGCAAAAGTAGGAGAAACATTAACCACTCTTTAATGTCAGGAAGGCAAACAGCATCGACACTATGCAGCTTGGGAAGGATAAACTTTGCTTTTCAAGAAATCTGTATTTTGCCAACTAGCTCCAGTGCTTGGAAAACAGAGCTCAGATTTTTGGCACAAATATTTAATAGTAAGGTTAAATCTGTGGCCAGGTCCTTTTATTCACCTATGACAAGGAGGAGAAAGATCACACATCACAAAGATGCATAGGTGTGATGCATACAAAGCAAGTGGCAGACGAAAAACATTTTCTATGCTTGCTAATTGAAAATAAAAACATACTTGAAAATAAAAACATACAAACAAAAACTAACAAACATTCCCAAGAATTAAGGTACAATTATTTTGTTTTGTCTTAAAATAAAATAGTTTTTAAATCACTGCATCAGTTCCTAAGATTGTGTGGAAGTTAAGATTTTCTAGCTTCCACAGAAAATACATGTTTAGATAAAAGTAAAATCAATAAACCTACAAGTCAGAATAAAGAAAAACTTCTCATCTGTTTTTTTCCCACAGCTTCTACTCTTACCTACTTTAGAAGTCCAATATTTTTTTTTTAAAAAAAGGAAGTTGTGCTACTGTTTTCTGAGTAGTTATTAAATATAAAAATCATGTCTCTTTTTCTACCAAAGAATCATTACAGCTGCAGCAAGTAAAATGTCTCAGAGAATTTAAGTTTTTCTTACTTCTGCCACATATAGAAGAAACTTGATTCTTATGCTGATGTTTCTTGTAATTATTCTGATAATGTTAGCAGCTCACTAAGTTACTTTCACACATTTCAAGATTCTTTTCTTGTTCCAGGGAAAAGTAAAGAAAGCTAGGTTCAGTAACTCAGTCTCATGGTGGAGACCTGCTAGGCACTGAAGTTTTCTGGAAAATTAAGGAAATGAGGTTGCAGTAGAACTAGACGAAAACTGTCAACTGTGCAAGAATCAGTCACAATTTATGAAGAAAAAAGCAACATTTTAAACTATTAAGTATAATACTAGAGCACTTACAAATCAGAAAACTCCTAAGAAACTGAGTTGTTCTGGTCATCAGTGATCTGTTGCAGGGACCTCAATCTTCAGTTCAGCATATACTTATGATGGGTGAAGAACATCCTTTGTAGCTGATTTCATCTTTCTGTTCAATCTTCTCCTTTGAAGTCAGAATTATCTAATTGCTCAGTTAATTCAAGTGTCAGTTTCTCTGTTTATGTTAGAAGAACTAAGACATACTGAACATTCAGAGCTTCAGTAGTGTTTATGTCGCATTGATTTTGTAGGCAGTTTTCTCTTCAATGTCCCTTTTTCTTTCAGATGCCTACTGTGGTTTTGTTATTGGTGGTGGTGGGTTTTTTTTGTTTTGTTTTTCCCCACAATGCCAAAATAGTATCTCAGCAAGCTTTAAGATATCTGCTTTATTGTAACAGAGAAACGTCTGTCTGACATGCATATAACTTTGAATTGCTTTCTCTTAGAGGAATAATGCTGCATGGGGAATGGAGGTCAGATCGAATGTATCACATCAAACCTTCAGGTTCCAGAGAGAATACTGTAGCTTTGTCTTGCTTCCAGATGAAACAGCCTGTTAATTGAATGCAAAACTAGAATGCCAAATAAAGGATACTTCTCCAAGGAAGAAGCCATATATTACGAAGCTGAATTTCTGCACTGAAGATGCAGTATCAACAGAAATCTCACTACATAAACCTCCAAGCCGCACTTTACTGTGCAGTATTACAAAATGAATACTGTATCATTCTTTGGAACTGTCATTGCTTGGTGCTTATCTAGGGTATTCTTTGATTCAGAAATCACTGGATGAGTCATTAACTTCACAAAGGCCTTTTTCATGTCATCCAAAACATAGGTGTACTTAATCCATAAACAAAACTATAATCCTTGGTTTCACAATTTCCAGAACTAACACCTCTCCTGCCCCAGTGAATAAGGCTGCTAATAAGAAAATTGAACAGAAGCTTCACTGTTACTGAATCAGGATGAAAATGCTCTATCAGTCACTAAGAGAAAACTTCCTCAATTTAGATATAAACTGGTACAATATGCCAAGAATAACTTTGCTCAGCCTAATGACTCAGCGTAGGGTAAGCTCTGAAGTATGTTGGGGGCCTAGATGAGTTCAGGAAGGCTGTCCCCCAAATCCTTCCAAGTTTAAAGGAGAAATTTTAAAGAAGAACATTTGAAGACATTTATGTCTTTCAAAGGATTCAACATAAAGACAGTAATGACAAAAATATATATATATATATATATTGTGCAAAAGTATATAAATATAGCACAATATAATCCAATATTGAAGCTGCTCAGAAAAAGGGAACTCCAATACTGAAGTGTTTTAGTTTTTAAATCACAAGAATATATAGCAGATCACCAGTCTGGCATCGGGTAACAATGACTTTCAGAGGCTAACATTTCAGAGACTGTAGTCATGTTTTGGCTCAGTCCAACTACAAATGATTGTTGTGCAAGTGTTACAAAGAATTTGTCTCTTGATGTTTGTCTTACACATTAATTTAATGGTAACCTTACAAAAGACTTTTGTATTCAAATCCAACAAGTTAGTGATAATCCGCTAATAATCTCAGAGAGGATCAGTGGTTTGATATTTGCATGTTATCAAGGTGGATGGAAGAACTCAAGTATTTCAGAGTGTTTAAGTAAATTTGACAACACAGAAGCAGGTAATCTCAGCAGGTATCAGATCAGCAATGTATTGTTACTTGTGAAGCGATATAGCTATCAAACAGTTTAGTAGCACAAAATGTGCTAGAAATCACAGAACCAAAGTGTTGCTCTCCATCCTTTTTTTATAAGCCCATTTTAAGTACCAAAAAGCTTAAATGAGGTCACCCCGGAGCCTTCTCTTCTGAACAGCCCCAGCTCTCTCAGCCTTTCTTCATAGGAGAGGTGCTCCAGCCCTTTGATCATCTTAGTGGCTCTCCTCTGGACCCATTCTAACAAATCCACATCCTTCTTGTGCTGGGGGCCCCAGAGCCAGATGCAGACCTCCAAGTGGGACCTCACAAGGGCAGAGCAGAGGAGCACAATCGCCTCCTTTGACCTGCTGGCCACTCCTCTGTTGATGCAGCCCAGGATGCAGTTGGACTTCTGGGCTGTGAGCACTCACTGCTGGCTCATGTCAAGCTTTCCATCCACCAGAACCCCCAAGTCCTTCCCTGCAGAGCTGCTCTCAATGAGATCCTCTTCCAGTCTGTGCTCATGTCTGGGAATGGCCTGATCCAAGTGCAGCACCTTACACTTGGATTTGTTGAACTTTGTTAGGGTCACATGGGCCCACTTCTCAAGCTTGTCCAGGTCCCTTTGGATGGCATCCCTTCCTTCTGTTGTGTCAACTACACCACTCAGCTTGGTGTCATCTGCAAACTTGCTGAGGGTGCACTCAATCCCACTGCCTATGTCATTGATACAGATATTAAACAGTACCAGTCAAAGGACGGACCCCTGAGGGTCATATTAGTATATTTATTTCAAATCTTCCAAATGAGGTGGAGAAGAATAATTTTAGAAAGTGTTTGACTTATAATGTTAATTATACTTTAACAGATCAACCAGTAAACTTTAGAGATTGAGAACAATTTAAATTTTACTTGCCTTTTTTCTTCTTTTTTTTTTATTACTTTTTTCTTATTTTGTATACTGTGGTATACAAAGGTATTTTGTATACTATGGTGTGGAGGAGCAGCGATGTAAATTTTAAACTAAATGCTAACAGGATTAGGAAAAAGCACAAGTAAATGCTGGCTATGTGATCTCACATGCTAGGTATCATGGTGAGAGATGACTGGTACGTAGAGATAACTTCTCTTTTTTAATGTTTAAAAATATGCTTTATGAAAGATGAAAGGGATGAAAGTGATGTTACATCTTTTTAACAGATGTAACCAGCCTGCAATTTATAGCTTCAACTAACAGTCCTTCAGAAAAGAGGTCTTGATCTAAAACAATTTTAACATTAATAATGAAATAAAATGAAGTGTCTTTTTCAGTGAAAAGCAAAGTGGTACTTTGCCATAAAAAACCTACAACGTATTCCCGACATTTCTAGGACAATGACTCCTGCTACTAAGTTTTCCATGTTTTGAGAACATTTGCATATTTTCAGACCAAGAGAGTGTAAGACAGCCTTGCAAAAAGCATAGAATGCCTCTCGGCAGGATGGTGCTACTTTGGGTGCAGATTCTTAGAACTGTGACCTGTAGCTTAATCTGCAAATATCAGTGGCATTGTTACTTTAACAAGGGATAATCATACAGAAGTCTTTTTATATGGAAAGTCTCTTTGTGTTTAGTCAGCTTGGGGGAAGACACTTTTCCCAGAAAAGCTTATCTAACACCTGTTGAGCTCCACTGAAAAATTACTATTGATCTGAATGAGAATGAGATTAGCCCCATACTGGGAATAAAAATGACATGTACATTTATATAATAGTTAATGCAGCAAAGCAATTAGTTCCTTGTTTGGTAAGTTGGTATACATTTCGTAATTCTTCACTAACAATTAATGAGGTAACTTTTTTATTTCTCCAGAATTCTATTGTATCTGATAAAGAGATTTCATAATTTATCTATATGTATCACACATTTGTTTTCATCATGAAATGAATTAATTCTACAAAGAGTTATTTCTCCTTTATGTAATTTAAGGATTTAATGAACCACACTAAGAGTTAAATTAAAAAAAAATAAAATAAAATAAAAAGGAATTGCAAGCCTTATTTAGGAAAAAAAAAAAAAAAAAGATTGGAAGATTGGAGTAAAGGGATGAGGCTCTATATACATAAGGAGATCATCTTAAACAAACATAAGATGTTGCATTGCAAAGGTGACTGGAGGAAGTTACTGTCATTATTTGGAATGCCTGAGTAGTAATAAATAGTTTAAAGCCAGATATATCTCCATATCTCCCTAGCAGACAGTGAGATTTGAATGCAATAAACATTACTGTACTGATTGAAAATTAACTTGCTGAAGAAGCATGCAATTGTTGCAGGGGTATTCGCTTTTAAAGAACATAGTCTTTCTGTGTCTAGATTTGCAGTAAGGAATAAAATAAATTACTAGACAAAATTATAAACTCTAAAAAATATGGAGAGAAATAAATCATAATTGAATGCATATGATCTTTTATTTTGCAAGGTGCTTCTTAAATTTTAGCATAATTTCTGCTCTATGTTAGGCCTGGAAGAGAAAAGAAAAAATATGTACAACAGGAGCTGAATGTCTTCAGATCTGATGGGCTTCTTATTCTGGTAGATTTCAGTGGACATATGGGGATAGGGCCTACTGTCTTCAGTATGTGTTGAACAGATATAGAACAGATTGTGCTGATAGTAGTGATATCTGCTTCATAATCTCACATATGAGCTGTGATCTGTCAATCAACAGCACCATGTTCCAACAACCAAACGTGAAAAAGGTGGGTCAGGAAAGCCCATATTAACAGCATTATTATTATCTACTCGTGTGATGTTAAATCACTGCTGTGATTCCAACTGGCTGCTACAAAGATCACTAGTTTGCTCAGTACTCATCACAACAGTTATATAGCAGCTGCAATTTGAATATGGCAGTAAGCAAAGAAATAAAGATCAGGGAAAAATTATACAGAACTGTGTGCTCAAAACTGTTCCATGTTTTGTCTAAAGCTGAAACTGTCTTCCATGACAGCAGGAATTAGAAAAATGGCAAGTTTTATGTGCTGTCATTTGCTGCTTCCTTGAGCAAATTACTGACTTTTTATCTAAGGGACAACAAAACTAGGTTGATAACAATGATCAAGCCATGCAACTTTGGAAGAGAAGTGTACTTTGCGGGAATGGACGCTTCCTTGGCTGGACTGTGTTACAGGAAGCTGATTTGCAAAAGCTTTGACACATAATCTGATCAGATTACCTGAGAGGAAAAATTAGTCATGAAATGCTAACACTGAAAAATTGCAGATATATGCTGATGAAAGCCATGAGTGCTTGCTCTTTCCTGAGCTTGTTGCTCAATATGGTACATGGCAATGACCATCAGGAACAGAGACAAAAACACACAAATCACAGACTGTGGAAGTATAAAAAGGTATTGTACCTTTCACCATCTCCTCATTGTCAACACATCCATTTTCTGAGGTGTCTGAGATCTTGAAATATCTATTTTCACCTTAGGGAAGCTGCCAAGTATATGCTAAATGAACAGTGCAGTAACGTGCATCAGGATGGCAAGGCACCTGGTTTAGAAGGCATCTCTTCTTTAAAAAACACCAACAAAGCAAAGTGCAAGTACTCCACTGAGTGATTGAGTGATTGACCCATCCTTTTTTATTATTTTTTTTTTAATTATTTTTTTCCCCAGGTTTTCTCCTTGTGCTAGCATTAAATCTGCTGAGTGGATAATGTAGGTTTTCTGTATACTGATGAAAGAAGTGATCTTTTGGCAAATACCTAGAAAGATACTTTCCTGTTGTGGTAGTTTTACTCAGGTGGGCAGCTGAGCTCCACCACAACCACTCTCTCACTCTCCCTCCTCAAAGGGGAAGGGGGAGAAAATAAAGGTTTGAGATAAGGATGGGAAGATCACTCAACAATTACTGAGATGGGCAAAACAGACTCAGAGTAGGGAGACAGCAAAATTTATTGCCTATTACTAACAAGCTAGAGAAGTGAGAAACAAAGGAAAAACAAAACAAAACAAAACAAAAAGCCTTCCCCCCATCCACCATACCCCATCCAATGAAATAGGGTTGAGGTAAAGGTAAAGGTAAAGGTAAAGGTAAAGGTAAAGGTAAAGGTA